>JAPDVU010000001.1:206003600-206753600 GCA_026230045.1 Corynorhinus townsendii | reverse complement strand
CTCCTTAACTCCCTTGCATATGCCTTTGGTTCCTTGCCCCTTTATTTCTCTATCACCCTACTCTGAATTAATTACCACAAACCTCAGATGCACTGTGTGGTCAGCCAGTCTTGCAGCATTTCCCTAGTCAACCCGTTCTCTCTTTCCCCCCTAGATCATCATTTCATACCTTCTCCTCTCCCTTCCAACCTCCAACACTCCTCCCTCCCTACTCTTCACTCTCAGCTCATGACCTAATTTCTTATCTCACTGAGAGGACACAAGCAATCAGAGGAGAAATTCCACATACTCTCATCACCCAAACATAGAACCCAGCTGCACCTGCCCCACAAAGCAGCTCTTGCTGTTGATGCAGGAGATGAACAATCCCTGCACCTCATTCCACTGTGTGCTCGACTCTGCACATCCCCCAACCTCGATTAATCAAAGCCAGCACTGCTACAATTAAAAAATTTATTTGAGAGATGGGGGGAGGCAGAGAGGGAAGAAGGGAGAAAGGGAGAAGGAAAGAGAGAGAGAGAAACATCGATGTGGGAGAGAAACATCAACTGGTTGCCTCTAGTAGGCATCATGACAGGGATCAAACCACAACCTAGGCATGTGCTCTGAGTGGAATCGAACCTATCACCTTTAGGCTTACAGGAAGACATGCCAACCAATTGAGGCAGGGCCCAGGTGATAGGAATCGAACCTATCACCTTTAGGCTTACAGGAAGACATGCCAACCAATTGAGGCAGGGCCCAGCTTCAATTTTACATTCCGTCTCCTGCATGATTGGTTTCTGCCTCCTTGCTTGATTCTTATGGTGAACATACTAGTACATCTTTTACATTTTTTCAATATAGTTGTTAATAATAAGCTATATAAACAAATTGATATACAGTCATTTTACTAAGGGACCATATTGTCAAAAGGTACAAAGATGAAGCTGGCTCCTTTCTCCCAATAAAGCATAAAACATTTTTTTTCAAAGCCCCAAATTAGTGATATAGTAAATAGACATTCTGTAAAATATGCTAACGCTACTATATTTAAAATTAAATAAACTCCACCCAAAAAAAGCAGAACCAGGAACTATTACCAGGTTTCATGGAAGAATTAATAAAATGAGTGTTGAAGTTAACAAACTTCTAGTTAACACAGGAAATTATATAACTTTGATATAGATAATATTAAAATTAGTTTGAAGTGGGATAGCTTACTCTCCCACTTCCAAGAAAATACCAGAAAGATAATACATAAGTTCTTAAATGTGAAACTATTTAGAGCATTAATAAACTGTGCACATATTGCCTAAGGAATATGAACACCTCTGCTTCTCCAAATTCTTAAATTGTATTTCTCACACTAATAGGGTTCATCACCTGTGAGGATAGAGGGGCATGTGTTTGTGCCAGATTGGCTCTGTCAGTCCAGGTCAGTAGGCTCACACTGCTGGAGTTTCTGGTCTCATGATTCACAGAGGCACTTGGCTGCCCTGTAAATGGCAGCTGACTGTCCCTGTTGGACTCCAGTTCTCCCTCAGCTGCATCCTTCATCTGGATCACATCCTCTGCCTCTGCCACTGAATACTGTGAGGACATGTCTGGGATCTTGAGTTACCTCTTTGGAGCCAGAAGCATCTGAGCAGTAGAACTGAAACTGAAATGCAATTTCAGTTCCATAATACCTGTGTCTATCCAGAAACAAGATCTCTGATTGCTAAAAAGACAACAAATCCTAGTTTCAGATCTAATTTTTCAGAAGTCACAAGTAGTAGTAACCTTGGTCTACCTGGGTCCACCCAAGAAACCCAGGGCAAGGGATTATATGTAGTAGGGCTCCCCACCCTGGAGACAGTGGTGCTTCCTGGGGATTAAGTCAAACTTGGTGTCACACCATGTACATCCCGGCCACTCCTGGTCGAGGACCCGCTGTGGTTCTCCCAGACTAGCCTGGCTGCCACTGCTCCGTGTTTGCATACCAGGAGGCTGCTCACTTCTCAGTGTCAGGTATATGGGGAAAGAATGCCAGTTCCATCACCCACCTGCTGACCACTATTTCATCTTTAAAAAATCAACACATCCTTTGACCCAAAATTACCCTCTAGCTACTTATATACTCCCTTGTTCTCTCTAGTTTCTCTTCTTCCATTTTTTTTTCTTGAACCCACTCCAATCACACTTTTCTTCCCCCATGTCACCTGCATTTAATGTCAAATCTAGCAGCTGACACAATCGATCACCCCTTCCTTCTTATAAAACTTTCTTCTCTTGGGTTTTAAAACACTGTGCTTCCTGGTTTTCCTTCTAGCTCCTCTGCTAACTCCTACTCCTCTTTCTGCCCTCTCAACATTGCACTGCCCCAGGACTCAGTCCTCTAGAGGGGCCTCTTTTCCCTCTCCTGTTCACACTATCTTACTTCCTATGTGATTCCAGGAGCCTCATCCACAGAGCTGACAGGTAAAATACAAGATTTCCAATTAAATGTGAATTTCAAATAGGCAACCAATAATTTTTCAGTCCTATAATTTTATTTTCTAAGTCTGGCAACCTTACCCATCCAGTCTTTCCCCTAATGACTCCTACATTTCTATTTTCAGCCTAAATCCTTCTCCTAAACATTTTACAGATGGGAAAACTAAATCTTACATATTCAATAGCCTTAACATCTCCACTTAAATTTCTAACAGGCAGCTCAAACTTACCATGTCCAAAACAAATCTTGATTCTCTTTCCTCCCACGAAATGTATTCCTCTCATAGGCTACCCCCTCTCTGACGATGACATCGCCATTCTCCCGGGGCATGTAGTTGTCTTTGACCCTCTATCTCACTTGCTGCACAGCCAGTCCATTAGCAACTCCCAGAGACAGTATCTTTACAACATAATCAGAGTTCTCACTTCTCCCACTTCCCCTGCTACCACACTAATGCTAGCCATCATCATCTCATTTGGGCAGTTGCAAGAGCCTCCTAATTGTTCTCCCTGTTTTTACCCTTGCTCCTCTACCCCAGTATATTCCACAGAGGAATCTTTTAAAAATATAAATCAGATCATGTCACTCCTTCACACTAAAACCTATCATGTCTTCTTTTCTCACTGTGAGTAGAATGCAGAATCCTTACCATGGCCTGCAAAGACTCCACACCATCTGTTCCTCTGTCAACCTCCCTGACCTTATGGGCCATGACTGTCCCTCTTGCTCCCACTGCTTCAGACACACTGACCTGTTGGCTCTTCCTAGAACATGCCAGCTATCCTTTGGCTTCCAGGATTTCATTACTGTCCCCTCTGTTTGGGATATGCTGCCTTTGTATATCTGAATGACTTGCTGCCTTACTCTGTTTAAGCCTCAGCAGCAATGTCACTTAACAAGAAAGGCATAATAACCACCCTAATACTCCCTTCCTCCCCCATGCTCTGTTCCCTAAGCCCTGCTTCATTTTCCTCTTTACCACCTGGCATGTTTATTTATGGTTCATTTCTAGCCCCTCCCACAGCTAGAATGTGACCTCAATGAGAGCAGGGCCTGGGTTTGTCACTGCTGGGCATCTGGGGTCAAGAATAGTGCCCGTGATTATAATTGCCATCAATATTGGTTGAACAAATGGCTGAGCCAATTAACAAATGGAACAGACGAGGTTTATTATGGAGATTGTAATGAAAGAAATTATCTTTCTTTTTGTTCTGTATCTTAATTCAGTTTATAAGCTAGATATCTCTCTTTTTGTTGGCCTAACTTTTCAGTTCTGCAAAATGTTTGTGTGGGAATAGATGTTCTTCTCCCTTGACAAATCAGTAAAAATCTCCAATTATTTATAAGGATTCAAGAAGAAGAGAGGAATATATCCTTCACTAAAATAATTATAGGATCAAGAACTGGGAAACCTCAAAACAAAATGAAGTACAAAAAGTTAGCTGGGTATTTGCCCTTGTAGCCTTTTGATTAAGTGTATGTGCCACGTGGAACAATACACTCATTATCTTAGAATACTTTAAGATATTCTAAGTTTACAGAGTCTTTATTTAGAATCATCATCTCTATTTTATTTAGACTTATCATCTCCATTTAACAAGTGGGAAGCTGAATCTTGGAGAGATCGCAACATAAGTTAGAGGTGGAACTAACATCAGAGCCTGTGTTATCATCCTCTGTTCAGCCCAGTGAGATAATGGGACAGGGCTGTGGAAACTGTTCTTATTGGAATCACCTAATAAGTTGACCATGAGTCTGGAAAAATACCTTTCCCATAAAAATTATAAATAGGGCTTGGGGAAGTAATACTTTTAAAAATATAATTGAGAATTTTTGTGGAAAAATGAAGAGAACCAAATTTAAAGATACTTTTATTTTGGCTTCTATTTGGCTTATCTGTATCTGTTAGCCTTGAATTTATTCATACATTTTGTCATATTTTGTTCAAGAGTGAGTTGTTTTTATGGATTCCTCAATCTTTCGTGGATTTTGACTTCAGCAGCTCGAGATCTAGAATATGCTTATCTTAGTCCAGTTAGTCTACTATAACAAAACACCACAAATTAAGTGGCTTATAAACAATAAACATTTATTTCTCACAGTTCTGGAGGTTGAGAAGTCCAAGATCAAGGCACTGGTAGATTTAATAATGTCTGGTAAAGGCTGTATTCTTGTTGCTGTGTCCTCACATGGCAGAAGGGCAAGGGAGTTTTCTGAGACCTCTTTTATAAAAGACACTAATCCCATTTATGAGGTCTCCACCCTCATGACTTAATCACATCCTAAAGACCCCACCTTAAGCACCATCACATTAGGGATTAGTTTTCAACATATGAATTTTGGAGAGGCAGATATTAAGTCTATAGAAATGATTACATTATTTTTTTAAAGATGTAACTACCATAAAGTCACAAAATTTAAAAAATATATATAAAATGAGGTACTTTGTAGATCCTGGGAGGTCCCAAGATCTCATTTTAAAAATCACTTATTTGCTACTTCCTCCTCATGGTAGTACATAGTATATCCTATATCATAGGATATGTAGCTGATTATTAACAAGTTCTATAGACTGTTATTCAATTTTCCATAAGTGGAAAATGGCTAGCACTTTGCATGTTGGTTGGTATCTGCTCTCCAAACTTTGCTTTAAGAAATTGTCATCCAAAATCAGTTTCAGATTGGACCTGCCATGTTTACCATTCCTAGCCTCTCTCTTCCTTCTGGCTCCTTTTAAGGAAAGAGCACAAGCAACAAATGTGATGTGAGTGTCCTCAGAAACAGGCTGGTCAGAAATATAAGGTGAAATGGGAATTCTGCTTGCGTAACATAGTGTCTCCTCTGGTCTCTGTTTCCTCCCTCCTCCCATATGGCTTTAAAATTTTACCTGCAGGAAGTGTTGGGGAGAAGTAGGCCTGTTTAGGGCTTTTCAAAGAGGGAAGAAGCCTTAATGGGTATAGTTGAGAACCATCCTCTGAATAAGCAGCAGGGTCTGACTAGAGAACTGAATAGACATTTCTGCCGAGGAGGAGAGGGGCAGAATGTCTATGCAGAATCGTGGAATGGATGATGCTGGAGGGAAAATACTCCTGGACAGCGATCTTTTGGAGTTCTAGGGTGTTTACATTCTGGAGTATTCAGACAGGAGATAGACAAGAGGCCTTGCTTTAGTCCTCTTACTAACTTAGCAATCTTATTTCTTCATTGCCCAAGGAAATTTCATTCAAATCTCTATCAATTCCAAGGACACCTATGAGCAGTGGTGACCAGAGGGATTGATTAAGAGATATAGGAGTGCCGCTAGATGAATGGAGTCCAGGGAGTGCTCACACTGGCTTGGTGGCTGCGGTCCTGACTGTTGTGTACAAGCAGAGTCAGAAAATTGTCAGGGGCACAGGGTGTCCAGAGAGCTGCCTACCTATCCAGAGAGAAAGGCAGCCAAGTATTTTTCAGAAATAGGACATCAGTGAAGTTGTTCAACATTTGTCCTTAATAATAAACAACATCATAGACTTGTGTAATGCTTACTGTGTGCTAGGTGCTACTCTGTACACTTTATATATATTCACTCCTTATGACAGCTTGTGGGGCAGGCAATTTTACACAGGAGGAAACTGAGACAAAGAGAATTGCAGTCACTGCCCAAGGTCAAGTAGCTAGAAACTGGCAAAGTTGAGATTTGAACCCAGGAAGTCTGACTGGGATCTACGGCTCTTTCACCACACTACACAGCCTTACTACCATGTGTCAGCAGTGGCTGGTTAACCAGTTAACCAGTTATTCAGAGTCACTGACATGAGCTAGATTTAAAAAATTGGGGTGGGGCAAGGGTGTGTGTAGAGGGAGGCAGCAGCATGAGTTAAGAAAATAAATGCTTGTAGGTAACGGTGATATGGATGTTGCCCCAGAAAGGAGGACATCTGAATGGAGTGAAGGTGCTTTTTGCATGACACTTATGGACTATCTATCTATAGAGATAATCATGTGAATAGCACAAAGAAAGAAAGGAGAATTAGTTATTTGCAGCTTATTGTCTGGGTTTCTTTAGGCCCAAAGTACATGAGTTAGTGCTTATTTTCATGGTTGCTGCAGATAGGAAATCTTTAATGTGTTACAATCTGAGTTCAAAATGTTCACATTTTGTGCCTGGCTAAGATCACTGCAGGTCATTGGATGTTCTTATTCTGAAAGGGAACCAGATGTTCTGTGTCTTTTGCTTGAGAAAAGAACAAGTTAGTCCCAGGTTATTTCCCATTAGATTTTATGACATTTTGAGTTTCCGCCATTAGACAAGTTCCAAGATCAAATACTGGATAAATGACTGAGATCCTGTCATTTCATCAAAATCCATATGTTATCTGGTCAGTTTATCTCTAATCAGAAGCATAGACTTCCAGACCAGGCCCCAGCCATGCTCTACCTCTAACATTTTCAAAACCAGTTTGGTATCATCTATATGATTGGAATTAAGAACCAGAAGTGAAGCTTAGTCCTTCTCTGTGGAAATGAGAGCTGTTTCTTCCTCTTCCTGCTCCTCCTCCTCATTTTCTTCATCTTCAACACCGACAAACATTCGGATGGTGCTCTACAATTGACAAATCATGGCACATGAGGTTGAGTTTTCTTTGCGTTTTCTTTACAGGTACTACTTTCCATTAAAGGCGAATATTAAATTATTGAAAGTTAAAATTGTTCCTTTGTCTTTTAAAACTATGAGAGGAACATATACAATTACCAACTCTTATTTGTCTAAAATAATTAAACAATGGCTAAAATTATGACAGCAGTAAGTAGGCCAATTGACTTGGACAATTAAGAAATAGATATGGCCTTTGAATATTAAAACACATAAAGAACAAAACCAGGCTTTGTAAGACTGATGTAGTCTTTTTATATTAATGGTATTTCATATGAGGAAATTCATCTTAGAAGCACCTACTGAATTGCAATAGTGAATAAAGAGAAAAATACCAGAAAATGAGTAATAAAATTGCTACAAGTTTGGCCTGGAAGTTGTTCTAGTGGAAATGACCTAAATGATTAATATGAGGCTATATACCTTATTTTCAGTTCTTGCTTAAAAGGCATGTACTCATATAGTATTTCTTGATTTGAGATTCTAGGCAAATACTGGCTTCTATGTGTCTCATTTACAAACTGCCATTCCCTGACTTGACCTCTAAAAGAAGGTTACGCTGAGGGCCAGTTGATAGAAATGTTTATAAAGAACAGCCACAATGCAGTGCTGTGTAAATGCTAGACCCTGACAATAATGATACAGAGTAGGAGGGAACATAGACTGCCTTTTTTGTCTACCTGCACTGTATACAATTTGACCTCCAGGAAAGTCATTTTATTTGTGGATGAACAAGTGTGTATGCATTTGAATTATCATAGAATAAGATTTAATAATTTTCAAGTTACATTTTTATTTTTATCTGAATGTCTTTAATAAAAGTTTTTAGATGTCAAGTCAGTAACATATTCAGATTTGTAAAATGAGGGCATTTTTCTGCACAGACTTTTTCCTCTTGTATCTGAGCTTGGATATATGGATAGATGGAAACACAGAGTTTTCTTGTCATTAACCAACTTTAAAGGCAACTTTAGTTAAATAGGCTGTAGCTGAGTGCTCCCAGCCCAGTCAGCCTCTCTCTCTGCTTGAGCGCAGGCAAGAGTAATTCACTCTCAGTGGGAAGCAGAAAGGGCATGTACTATTTTTCTAAGAAACCAAAGTAAAAGCTGTGTGTCTGACAGGCAGTGACATCCTCCACCACACTCCCAGTGGTGGCCGTGTAGCAAGTCTGCTGAGAACATTTCCCACTGTTGTCACCAAAGTGTGTGGATTTCTTTCCCACAGTGTTTATCTCCCTGGGACAGTCTTCCTAGTGTGACTGCCCTTTCAGTAAGATCGCATCCTAATTTTGCATTCATCTGTTACTTCCCGAAAGAGGGTCGAAAACCATAAGGAAGAACAAGGCTAATTGTAGCCAAGCCCCAAATATAGTAGGAAATAATTCAGTTTCCTGATGAAAAGACCTCATTTGAGAGAACTCAGTTCTCACTTGAAAATTTAATTGGACTATCTGGTTTTTGGTTCTTTCAAATTCTGCAACATTTGGTTTTGTTCTGTGAAAAATATTGGGAAGCCACACAGTAAAGAAGCATCTCTTTTCTTAAATGTGATTAAGACAAGATTTGTCTGGCCATCACAGTGTTTGACAGTGTTCAAAATGACTGCTATTTTTCTGTGTTTATTGGAAAGTACATCTGGGATCATAACCTTGAATATGTAAAATCATCATCTACTGTTTCACTGAGATCTTTTAGGAAGAAACATTTCATCCATTGCTCCTTTCCACTTGGAACTTGGCCTGGGAAACCATGTGGAGAAAGTCATGAACCTTAATTGCAATATGGAGTCTGTATCCAACCTGATTCTTCATAGCATGCATTCTGCTTCCCAAGAAAATGCAGTGGGAAGTTTGTCTGCCAGTCATGGTTTTGTCCTTCATCAAGGATCGATATAGCCTTTGGCATTTCCTTTCTGCCTATCTATCATCTGTGACTAGGGCAAACTCTCTCAGTTTTCATTTAGTATTCAAAAGTAGCTAAAACAAGTTGCAATCTCTCTTCTTCCAATTCTTGGAGTACCTAATACAGGCAGGGCAGAGTCCACTGCCCTCCTGCAGTTTGGTGGAGAAACTGAGAAAACATATGTAAATATATATGCACCTACTTCTCTTGAGAACCTTCATGTCTAGTCTTTCATTTATACGTCAGTGGTTTGTCTCTTCTGAATGTGAGCCTAAGAATAGAGATTGGATATAATTGTACATTGTGTGAAATCATCGCTGGCATTCAATGTGTTACCTTTTTACAAATACTAAGAACTATACATCAATTTTTGGTGGTAGCTAGAGCCTTCCTAGGGAAAGATAGAAGAAGGAGGTAGAGATTTTCTTACAAGTTTCAAAAGGCCATAGAGCTCTCAGAGACCCTGATTTTCCTGGCCTTCATCTTTTTCTCCCTTCCCCATTTTGGTTATTATTTTATTTACACCAATTAGCAGGAACAGAGACTGTCTCTACTTGTGCAGATTCTCCTGGGTGTGGATAGGGTACATGGTTTCTAACATAGACTGCATGGAGTTCCAACTTTGATGAATGATTCTTTGATGAGTCTTTGATCTTGCTCAGTTTTTAGGCATCTGTTTCTAGACATCTGACAATAAGCACACTCAGCAGAAACAGCCTTCAGACTTCATTTCCCTCTCACCCAGGGAAGCCATCAACCATGCCCTTTCATCACTTCCACTAAAGCCAGATTGTGTCTGATCTGTGCTTGCTGAATTGATATTAGGGCTCTAAACTTCCTCACTCTTTGCATTTTTACTCAAATGAAGCATCTGTTACTGGACTTTTGATGAAATTGGATGAAATGAGACTCAAATTCAGTAACTCCTTAGAGGCTATGGTGCCTGGGGAGGTGTGAAAGGGAGGAGTGGGCAGTGTTTCTAACAAAGCCTGCCTCTTATTTCCACCTACTTCTGCATTTTTCCTAGCTTAAGGAATCCCAAGGCTGAGCACAACTGAAACACGGAGGGTGAAATGCACAACTAGGACACAGGACTACCAGGCTGTGGATGGTGCAGACAGGACTAATAGCAGGAAAAGTGACTAACTTTGGGTAGTAAGAAAATATGTGCTGTTCCAAGTTTCAGAAACTTAGAGCATATCTACATGAAGAATCTTTTGGGATTAAATTGAAAAGGAAAAGAGCAAATATTTGGGTATTTTAATATATAGTTATGAACTTCTTATTCAGAATGGTCTTTCTGATCATCTTACTCATGCAGCTAAGTCATAGGATTTAATGATGATGTGAGAGTTTAGTTAGCAGGACATTTCCTGGAAAAGGATCGTACGTTGTCAAATAAGCTTTTTAAACAGTACTCTGGGGGAGATTTTTTGATATAGGTGTTAAAATAAAGGTGACATTTTAGTAGCCTAGGGTGCTAAGGAAAGATCACTGGGAAGGGTTGGGCAGGGAAGGCTTTGTGGAAGAGGTAATGATAGCCATCTGGTGTCTAGTGGGCATTTCTTTCTACATAAATGATTTCATGGACTTCTTGAAAGAGAGGTACAATTATCTCCATTTTACAGATCATGAAACAGGCACCAGAGAGGTAAAGTAAGGTTTTGCAGTTCATTAGTGGTAGACCTGGGGTTTAAATTGATGCAATTATATACTTTGCTCTATGCCACACTGCCTTCATTTGGGCTGGACTTGAAAGATGGATGCAATTTAGTTATAAGGTAGAGCAGTGGAGAGGGAGCACTGGACCTGGAGGAGGGGAATGGCCAAGAGAGGGAAAGATGAATGGACACGGTTTCTCACCATGAGCATCACCCTACAGTAATGGAGCCTGAAAAGAAGACCAGCCTAGATTCATCGACATACGTTCTCTGACACCAAATGAAATGCTCTTTTTGTTACATATTAGCAATAAAACATTCTATTCCACAATTGGAATAAAATGTTTAAAATGCAAAAGCATAACACACTGTGAACAAATTTGCTATTGTATAAAGGAAGCATGAGGGAGGAGAATTTGAAAGCCAAGGACACTAAATTAAGTCCATGAAGCAATAGCATCTATTTCCCTGATTTTACCCCAAAGGTGGTGTGTGTGTGTGTGTGTGTGTGTGTGTGTGTGTGTGTGTATGTGTGTGTGTCTGTTAGTGTGCAGTGGGGCACAACCAGGAGTGCCCAGATATACTTTCTTCCCTGTTTGGCTCTGGCCCACCTACTCCCTGTGGGCAGAACTAATTTTCAGTTTTCTCTATATTGTCATTGGCAAGACCTACCATTACCCAACTTCTAAAAAGCTCACATCTTACTCTCTCTGTCTCTGGAAGCACCAGGCTGGCTAACCCAGGTTCTGGGCTCCACCATAGCAAGAAATATTGTAGACACTTGTGACTGAGGTGACATTTTGTCATACTGTCCAGGCCTGATGTCCAGAACATGTCTACCAGTTCTCCTCTGAAAACAGTATCTGATTCTTAAAGTTCCTCCCATTGCTGAACACTTACTCTCTTGCATGGATATTCTTTCAGCTCTGCATAGCTTCTAGCTCCTTGAAACTTCCCAGGTATAGCTCCTGGAAAGGCACAAGATTTGCCCTCTTAGTCTTGTTATAGAATGGCTGATCTGGGACCCTGGAGTGTATGTCTATTGATTTTTCCTGACCTGATCCTTCCCTCCTACTGGTAACAACTACACTGCAAACAATTCTTGGTGAGACTTCCAACTGAGGTGTGTCCCCTCCTAGCATGTGCATGCATGCTTGTCAAAATCTCATTCTTCCAGCAGATGTATGGATGAAAATAACCATGACAGGAAAAGGTGTTCCACTTACTTCTGGAATACAAAAACTGCCAGAATTCTGAAATTCTATCATGGCCTATAAAAGACAGAAGGGAGGAAAGCCATCTATGCTTACAGCAGCAGAAAGAGACAAAATCTTGGGAGCAATGAGAAAGATGCCCTAGTGAATGTTTGCATAAAAATTGCTGACATAACTTAGAAACGAATGAATATTTTTAGTAAGTGATTACAGTAATCTTTTAAGACCTAACACATACACACACACACACACACACACACACACACACACACACACACACACATACCATGAAAAGCCAGGCCAATCAGGTATTCTATTCAGGTATTATAACTTTAAACAGGTTAACTCAAGGATGAAAAGTGGTTGAAGGAGTATCCTGAAGTGACTGTCCAAAAGTCCTGCTACCGAGATTACCCAAGCTTCCTTTCTTTCTGACTTCCCTGTGGTCCAAGGTTCAACTTTTTCATGAAAAAAAAAAAGAGTGTGAACTTCCCCATGCCCTTCCCAAAACTTTTTATTGTTGTTCAAATGAACTAGAGTCAGTTTCTGTTGTTTGCAACCAAATAACCCTAATCAATGCACATCCTTATTTATTTGAAATAAAAACTGCCAGGAGCAGAGAGAGAGAGTGAGATAACACCCCTGTCTGTTTGGGTCCTAGCATGCTCACTGAGTGTTGGGCTAAAATTCTTCTCTCTGTGCTCACTTGAACCTGGACCAGCAGCCTCTCCTCTATACTCTGCCATTCTGGTTACGCCAACCTAGGCTTGGCCTTCTTTGGACATTCTATTCCAAGGATAGTTTCCTTAAGCTGCCCTGTTCTACCTCCTGCTTTGGCACTAAGAGTTTTATGCTTTCTGTCTTTGGTCGTTACTCTAAAAGTCTCCTAGTTTCTCTATAAATTCTGAGGCATGCCCAAGCAAGCTGCCCATTATTTTCTCTCATTGTTTTAGGAACTCCCTCTCCCAGGTACCCAGTCCTCAGGCAATAGAGTGGTAAAGGGCTGGGTCTGGGAGTCCGACAGATCTGGGTTAACATCTCACTCCCACTATTCATGAGTGACTTCACTCAGTCTCTCAAAGCCTGTTTTTACAGAAATAAATGCTATGTATCCATGGTCTGCAAACTGCGGCTCGCAAGCCATATGTGGCTCTTTGGCCCCTTGAGTGTGGCTCTTCCACAAAATACCATGGCCTGGGCGAGTCCATTTTGAAGAAGTGGCGTTAGAAGAAGTTTAAGTTTAAAAAATTTGGCTCTCGAAAGAAATTCCAATCGTCGTATTTGGCCCTGTTGACTAATGAGTTTGCCGACCGCTGCTATGTATGGCTACAGAACTTCAGACTGCTATCTGTATCTTGGAATTGGTGTGTATCGAGACAAAGGTTTCTGGGCAAAAGAGTGTGGATAACTTGGTGCAAAACTATCAGTGTCTTGTGAAAAATGACTCTGCATGGGCTCTAGAGATGATAAATTTACTGCTGTCATCTTTCTATGTGTATAAAATGTCACGAAATAAGGAAACACAGGCCCAGAGAAGTTCAGTAAAAGGACATACGGCTAATTAGACACAAAATCCTATCTGAAATGCAGCCCTCCTAATTCTCTTTGAAAAACATGATTCATGCTGAACGTTGCCTTGTATGCCTTACTTGCATGTTTTTTGATACCTTAACTCTAGTGCTGCGTTCTGTCCCTGGGAAGATTCTTCCACCTATGATGGAAATGATAGGAAAGGCCTGTATCCAGAGGGAACGTGAGCTTTTCCCAGCAAACAAAATAGGGTGGGTCCCTGTCTGGTTTAGGTTATTTAATCAGTAAAGCTCAAGCTCTCAAGCTCAGAGTTCTCTCCAGTGGTTTTCCAGGGCAACCATGGTCTTCTGGCTTTTGCACCCCGCCAGCAGGGATAGTTCATAGGCTTGGCCTGTGACAAGCAGGGAATGGACACCTGCAAGGGTGATCTGATCTGGTCATGCTGGCCCTTCACACCTGATTCTGCAGAGAGATACATACACCCACAATGAGCCGGTCCAGATGCTCTTCCTGCCTCTTATCACTTACCAGTCCAGGCAGGCTTTCCTGGGCAGGGAAGGACTGCTGAGTTCTATCAGACATAAATAAATCAATACAAACCAATTCCTTTATAAAAGAAAACCTAATTAGTCACACTGCTGCCCAAATCAAACACTTCTCTCTCTCTCTCTGCAGCTGACACATTCCAATTCCGGCATACAACCACTCTCCAACTCCCATTAATGGAAAAATACATATCTATTTTGTTATTGCCAAGTTTAAGACTTGCCAAGTTTGTTTTCTAAAACCCAACTAATCATGGAAATTTAACTCTGGCCTTAGAAGGGTTTTCACAGTTTAGAGAAAAGTCAGGCTTTATGTTAGGAAACAGTATAATCTAATCAGAGATGGGTTCTCACTTGGCTACATTTGCAAGAGGGATACACAGAACTAGTAGTTAAAGTGACACAATGGTATTCCCCCGGAAGATATTGCAACCCAACCCAACTCTAATTTCTGGGGAGAATGAGCACTTCCCACAGGCCTTTTCTACATATAGATGCTTGGTATCACTAAAGGAGTCCCAAAGAAGTCAAAGGCCATCTGATAAGGAAAAGTTAATTTTTCATTCCTTTATCATTCATCATTCTTCCCGGTGATTCTGGCAGCCAAAGAGACTGCTGCCTTCTTAGGCCAATGTAGAGCATTCATTACCATACTGGCAACTCAGATGCTGTGAGTGCAAAATACCTCTTAGTGAGGGGTACCGTAGATAGTTGAGTGTGTAGGCTTAGAGGCACACTCTCTGGTTAACTTACTGAAAATTCTGGCTCTGCAACTCACTATCTGTTTGGCTGTGGACAAACCACTTCACTAAGCTTAAGTTTCACTACCTACAAAAATGGGGCTAACACTGTATTCTCTTAGAGCTAAAATGCCACCATTCATTTCCGTAAACTAACAAAGAAAAATTGCTGCCAATCAAACAATGACACAACATTGATTGTCAAAATCATTACAGTTGAGCCCAGCCGGTATGGCTCAGTGATTGAGCATCAACTCATGGCATGAACCAGGAAGTCACGGTTTGATTCCTGGTCAGGGCACATGCCTGGGTTGTAGACTTGATCCACAGCGCAGCACATGCAGGAGGCAGCTGATCAATGAATCTCTCTCATCATTGATGTTTCTATTTATATATCCCTCTCCCTTCCTCTCTCTGAAATCAATAAAAAAGGAAAAGTAAAAAAATCATACAGTTGAGGAAATAGAATAGCACATACTTCATGGTACTGATGTGAGGACTGAGATAATTTCTATAATTCTTAGCATCTTGTCTGTCACACAGTAAGCCTCAATAAATGATTACTACTATTTTACGACCAGAAGATAGTAGCTTGGGTAATTTCAATAAGTTACTTAATCCTCATGCTTTATTTATTTTTTTCATCTTTAAAATGAACAAGTAGTCATATGGTCCTACCACCCAGAATTGAGAATAAAAACTAATTAAAAACAGCATAGGTCTTTAACAGCTCTAAATGTGAAACACTATCAACTCCTTCTGCTATTCATCTGCTGTGTCTGGAAACTGATAAGGAAATATGCGCTATATGTGTTTAATGTATGTATTGATTTAATTGAAATTCCAGTGCCATTTAAAACTTTCAACTTTGAGTATTTCTACTATAATTGTTAAAAAAGAAACGTTGATTTTTTTTCTTTATCCTCTTCAGTATAACTCTGATTTTTTCCTGAATTGTTTTGTTTTAAATCAAGGGGAGGAGGGTTACCTTAATATAGTATCTCCATGTTGGACAGGTCTAAAGAAATAATACCTGATTGCAAAATTTTGCATCTCTGTGAACTCCCACAAATTTTAGAAGACGGGTAGAGTTCATCTCAGTTATATTGGTTATGCAAGAAAGGAAAATATATTGCAGATTATTGAAATGATTGCTAAAGGGAGATTCAAATGCTAGTCACCAGAGCCTTGGTATTGGATCCCACTTGGAGTAACAGAGAGCTAGACCAATTGGGCCAACTGCTGTGTGAGAATTCAATTTAATTCAACTTTCAGTTATGGAATCTTTAGTTATGAAGCAGGCATGATGTTAGGTGATCAAGATGTAAAGAAATTTAGACAAAATTCTTGCCCTTTCAGAATTTATAGTCTGATTAGAAATAACAAAACAGTATGATACATACTATAGAAGTGACATGGAGTACCAAGGAAGCAGTAGCCAACTGCCTGGATAAGCGAAGAAAGGCTTTAAGGATTATATAGGAGTTTTAAAATGGAGAGTTTGGGAAAAAAGTATTGCCTGCAAAAAGAAGTTTGCAAAACTATGGGTATAATAAAACACAGCTTTCATGCAGCTTAAGTGCAACTTCAGTGCAATACACTGTGTGTGTGTGTGTGTGTGTGTGTGTGTGTGTGTGTTGGGGTCAGCTGTGGTAATGAAATACTGGCAAAGAAGATTGAGATAAGATTATGAAAGGCTTGAGTGGCTATATATTAAGGAATTTAAAGTTTATCCTATAGGCAAAAGGTATAGACTCAAGAAGTGGTTGGTGGTAGACTCAGTGGATCATAAGGACAGATTAGTTGTAGGGTGGTGAGCATAATAGAGGAACTAGGAATGATTTCAGGTGTCTACCTTGGGCTCCTGGGTGATTGGAGGGGATGGGGCAGCATTCACTGATAAGGTACATAGATAGGAGGGGCAGCTACCATGAGAAAAGCACAAGACTGAGACTCAGAAGACCTGGAGTTTGGTCTGAGCTTTCAAAAAACTCTCTCTAAAAAGAATGAGATCATGCTGTTGTATTATATAACATACTACACCCCTCTGTGCCTCATTTTACTCATATTTATGGAAGTAAGAGGGAGAAGTATGCCAAGATGATTTAGGAGTCAGGGTGCATGAGTTCAATTCCTGACTGTGGCAATTACTAACAGTGTGATCTTGGGCAAATTACTTAACCTAAGTTTTCTCATTTGGAAAATGAGGAGTAATAATAAAACCTATAAAGTTGTTTTATAACTCATGCATCTGGCACATAGGCCCTCAATAAGTTATTTTTATTCTTCTATTTTTCACTAGAGGCCCAATGCACGAAATTCATGCAAGGGCCTTGGCCCTGGCCCCCGCTGTGGCCGGGGGCCTCTCCGCCTCTGCCGCAGCCCCTGACCACTGCGGCTTTGTCTGGAAGGAAGGATGACCGAAGGACATCTGGTCTAATTAGCATATTATGCTTTTATTATTATAGATTTTTATTGATTTCAGAGATGAAGGGAGAGGGAGAGAGAGACAGAAACATCAATGATGAGAGAGAATCATTGATTGGCTGCCTTCTGCAAGTCCCCTACTGGGGATAGAGCCTGAAGTCCTGGCATGTGCCCTTGACCAGAATTGAACCTGGGACTCCTCAGTCCACAGGCCAATGCTCTATCCACTGAACCAAACCAGCTAGGGCTATTTTTATTCTTATTATTTTTATTATTATCCTATTATAGAGTTTCAAAATTGATTCTATAACACTTTCAGTGAGAAGAATACCATTAATAGATACATTTGTTATTTATTTAAAGTTAAGTTTATTGGGGTAACATTGGTTTATAACATTATATAAATTTCAGGTGTACAATTCTATAATATATTTGTCCTTTAATTTCAGGCAGTATAGGATAGTGGCCAAGAGCATGAACATATGAAGTTTAATCTGTATCTGATGCTTGTTGTGTGATCTTGGGCAAGTTGCTAACCTTTCTGAGCCTCACTTTACTCACCTGTAAAATGAATATAATGAGAATACCTACCTTACAAGGTTGTTTTGAGGATGAAATGAGCTAATGCATGTAAAGTGCATTGACGAGTGCCTGGCACATATTAATGCTTTTGTAAGTATTTGTTATTGTTGTTGTTATTATAATCATTTTAATTTTTAAATTATAAGCTGTTTGTGAATGGGAAAAGTAGCTGCTTTTCCATGTCAATGAGTTTGTTCAGACCACAGAGCAGAAAAGATAGTCTTGTGTTTAGTTAGGTTACCCTTGGTATGTCCTGTAGGCCAGTGAAGCTGTGGACTGTGGCTGGCCTCTGAAATGGCTCTTCTGAATTAAATGGGATGTCTTTTTCCTTCAGATTCAGTGTGGGAGGTTCATACATTTGCTTTGGTAATGAGTTTGCTTTTGGAGCCAAAGAAAAGAAAAGAATAAAAGAAGAGAGAAGGCCTGAGAGGCAATCATAGAAACCTGGAGACTTAGATTCTCCAAAATGAAAAAGGAGCCTGCATTTCTGCAGAAAAAATAAAAGAGAGAGAAACAACTAACAATCTCAAAGCTCATTATGATTTAACTTTGAGATAGCACAAAATGACAGTAATGTGATTACTGAAGCCTGTTTTAACTATACGCGGGACAAAGGAGTGGAAATGGAGTGTATTAGCAGGAGCGTAAAGATAACCTCCTCGCTTACAGGCTGTGCATACATTAGTGCAGGATGTACTATTAAAGCTACTAAATCTCTCTAAAGTGCCATTCCCCTTTCTATGGCAAATGATTGAAAATTCTTTCTTATGTATTTACTTCAATAAAATTCTTAGAACCTTTTAAGACACGTGTTCCCTATAGTTAGAAGAATGCAAACTCATGGCTGATAATGTCAACAGATAGGAAGTAGTGATGAATTCAGAGGGCACATTGCCTTGCATAGCTCAAAAGAGCACATATATATTTATCTAATATTATTTTCCTGAAAAAGATTCTGTTTGTGTTATCAGTGTTGTAGAAGATGAAAAAAATAGAAGCATAAGAGTGCCCTCTTTTCCCACTAACAGTGTCAGTTCCTTTGCTTTTCCATGTTTCTGTTATTACTATGATTATTGCTATTACCATCTTTCTTTGACTTGTCCCATCTGAGAAATGCAAATTATCCTCAGCATCATATTGTGAGACAAAAGTCTGCAAGAGCCAGACATTGGTGTTTGTTTAGATTAATTGCATAAATTGGGAACTTTGTAACTTACCTTGGGTATTAGAGGAAGTCAGTGTCCATAATTATTTAATTTAAATCTTTTAATATGCATCATCCTAAGGGGATTTTTGAATAATTTCAATAAATCTGAAGAATTTTTAAAATTTCAAGACAATTGAATTGACTCACTATAAAATACTTCAAAATGATATCGAGGGACAGCTGCCCAACTGCAAAGCAGAGACACAGCTCAGTAAATGTCATTAAGTCAGTCACGTCTGTTGAACTCAAATGAGGACAGGTAGCCCCCCGTCTAGAAAAATGTAAGAGAAAGAAAATACTCTTTTTTTTTTGCCATTGCTGTTCTTGCTCTGTCTTCTGGCATCATGAGTCTGTATGTACAATAGAGCAGAAGATGGTATGGATCAGGTGACCAAATCAATGCCTTTTGCTATGTCTTTATGACCTTGGGCAAGTCCCTTAAATCCTTGCAGGTTGAAGTTTCTTCATGTGAAAATTGAGAGGTAGGAAAGATATTTTCTAATATCCCTTTCAGCTCTAAACGTGTAATGTCTGAGTGAGTGCAAATTAACATGGTATGAACAAATGCTTTGTTCACTTAATCAGCAACACTGAGAGCATCCTAGGAGCTAAGTGTTCTAATGGGGCTGTGGATATAAAAGACACGAGCATTTGGTCCTGCTTCCAAGAGGCTCACATAGCAAGAGGAAAGACTGCCCAACAAGCAATTACAATGCACTGTGGTCAGTGTGGCACCTTCACTCCACACTCAAGACTAAATCCGTGGGGGTCCAGAGGAAGACAGAGCTACCTCTGGGGTTGGTGGTGATAGATTTGATAGTTCCCAAAACTTAAGCAAAAATTCATCAAGTAGAGAAGAGGAGAGGATACCTTTGGCAAAAGGAGTAGCATTAATAAGGCATATACCCTGTGCTCAAAGGGTTAACTCCAACATGGATATATCAATAGTGAAAAGTAATAGAGACAGGAGGAGCTGTTTGAGACTTGATTGTGAAGAGCCTTAAAAGTCATGCTAAGAACTATTGACTATCACTCAAGTGGCACTATGGAGTCCGAATAGAGGGAGAATGGAGGGAAGAGAAAGCTCTTCAACTGTTTTGATGGTCCATGGGAACAATGATGAGATCCTTATCTGGAGCTGTGACAGTGGGAAAAGGAAGAAAAGAACACATTTGAGAGATGGCTCAGAGATTAAATCAGTAGAATCTATTCATTCACTCAACAAATTTTTTTAATATATTTTATTGATTTTTTACAGAGAGGAAGGGAGAGGGATAGAGAGTTAGAAACATCGATGAGAGAGAAACATTGATCAGCTGCCTCCTGCACACTCCCTACTGGAGATGTGTCCGCAACTAAGGTACATGCCCTTGACCGGAATCAAACCTGGGACCTTTCAGTCCACAGGCTGACGCTCTATCCACTGAGCCAAACCGGTTAGGGCCACTCAACAAATATGTGTCAGTCAGTACAGCATGAAGAGAATATAAGGACTGCTGAAATGCTGAGGGGGGAGTTGTCAGAGTGGAATAGAGTGAAGTGATATCAACTTGCATGGAAGAGGTGAGTTCTGATACAGATTTCCAAGGGGGAAAAAGGGATGTGAATTTTAATGCGTGGCAATTGCTTGCAAGAAGGCAAAAATGAGATGAACAGCAGGTATGCTTGATTAGCAAAGAGAGTCTTGTTAATGTGGAAAAAAGATGGAGAGATAGGAGGCATTTGGGTGAGAAGACTGAGCAGAAACATCTAAATCTGGTGTGCTAAGGGAACTGCTATAGGTTTTTAGAAGAGGAAGAATAGTGTGAGATAATAGAAAAAAAAGATGGGATTAAATGCTTGTAGATCTGTGTTATGCTACTAACTATTGAAAGAAGAAAGCAGAACTGACTATCTCCCATCTTGCAGAGCTAGATCCTCAGCTGACCCTCCCCACTGGGGGTCACCACAGGAATGTCAGAATTGTCCTAACTCCCCCAACCGCTGCCTGAGTAGACCAGTGAAGCTCCAGGAATGTAGCTAAGGTCCTAATAAGGCTATCAAGAAGCAATGGTAGGGGGATGGCTCAGACCTTGGAATGTATTGGCCACCTCCTGACCTTTGTGCCGTAAAACCCTGCAGAAAAACCCTGACCAAAGTGACCACTCTCTGTAACCCACGTTACTCACCTAAGCACACCCAAATGACTAGCCCTATATAACCTTTGTTCCCCTGGGGCTCGCTCTCTTGTCTCGCCGCTGCGTCTGTAAAGAGGCTGGGAGCCAAGCCCGGGCTTGAATAAAGACTTTTTTGTTTTTTTACATCGGAAGTGGCTCCCTGGTGGTTGAATTTGGGGACCACGAAATCTGGGCATAACACTATCTGGGTCAACATTTAAATCACTGAATATCTTCAAAGCTCATATTGTATTTGTATAGTTAGGATGGGAGCAAACAAGGTGTTTAGTTGGAAACTCAGCTAAGAGAGAGCTACAGAAGTTCATTCAAAAATGCTTGTGAAGTGCAAACCATGGACCAGCTATTACATAGACACTGAAAACAAGAGGAATAAGAAGTGGCAAGGAAATGGACCTCCCACCCTCTTGGCACCTGGAGGCAAGGGTAGTGTTCAGGAAGAACTGGCTATAGTGAGTCCTCACTTCACATCACTGGAAAGCCATATAACAAAACCAATTTTGCGATAGGCTAATAGATATACTAGTAAACAAGAATTAAATTCTTGTAGCGTCTTATCAATGTAACAACAAAGTGATGTTGAATGGAAGGCTGTTATTTGAGGAGGACTTGCCCTTATGTTCTTCTCTCCCATCTCACCCCACTCCTGCCTCTGAATGTGGACTTGCTGGTGCTGGGTTTGACTTAAGAACCAAAAGGCTGATGGGCATCCAGAAATATTTCCCATCAAAGGCATGAATTATTTACATACATTCTTGAATAGTGATGCAAGTCTCATGTAGGAAAGGATCAGGCTTGGGAAGCATCATGACACCCAGCTCCTCTGGTGCTTTAGGCACCAAGGGAAACTGCTAAGAATGGCTTCCCCTGCTTCTGGTCTGGGTGGCTGCCCTGGTGCTACCGGCATTATTGGCATTATTGGCCAAATAAATCTGGTATGTAGCCTTACAGATTAAGTGGATATGGTTTCTCCCTGCTAATTTAAACAGCATGCTTCATCAGTCATTGCCTTCAATGGATTTATAGTTTAATAGGGAAGACAGATATATAACCAAATAAATTGCAATGTGACAAGTGGTCTGCAGACTGGCAGGGGGTGCCAGGGACCTGAAGTAAAGCAATTCGCTCTGCTGAATTTGGCTACACCCTAATTTTAGGGTCTTAAGTCAAATGCTTCTTTCTGTTTCCCTTCTAAAATATTGTGTTGATTCCTGACAAGTGGAGGTGCCCTGATTGCCCAGGAAAGAATGTTCTCCCAGAGGTTTGGCAGGAACTTGAGACAAGGGAAATGTGATTCTTCTTGCCCCCTACAAAATTAATCCTGAATTTCCCAGCCTACAGCTATGGTGCCTGATCTGCCTGTGTGCCTACTCATCTTTCTCTGCCCTGGCCCTTGTGAGGTTGCTAATATGAGGCAAGCTGAGTGATGAAAATAATCTTTCTTTGTCTTCTGTAGATGCTCGCCCAGAAGAGAAGCACCAAGCTGGAGAGGCTGCAGGCCTGGGTCTGCATGAAAATTAAGGCAAGTCATTTATAATTTTGGATGTAATTTGCTCATCAGTTGAATAGGGGTTATCTGGTCTTCTTATTCAAAAAGCTAATATGATGATGAAATACTATTTTGGCAGGATTCTTTAGAGAATCACTAAATACAATGCACCATTTAATTATCAATCTTTCTATAGCCTTTTCTCTTCTCCAATATCTACTATCCATTTTGTAGTTTCATCAGCTGCCTTAAAGCATTCTTCTTAAATTCTTACAATTTCAGTCAAACTCCTGAGAGGCAGCCATAATTCACATTCATGCTAAGGGACATCTGAGGTCAACTTTCACTCCTAACTAGGTATCTAAAGGCAGATTTATATTTCTCTTTAAAAAAGAAAATGAAAGCCTCAATAAAAAGGCTGACTGACAACTAGATAAAAGGAGGAATTTCTTTCAGGCTTCCCAAGAAGACAGAATGAGAGTCTTAGAATATAAATCACTTTTTAAATGGTGTCTTCAAAAGGAGTTATTCTCAATCATCTGCCTCTATCACCCTTGTTCCTGAATATGGTCTATGCAAGCAATTTAACTGTTGTGTGTATTTAAATTGAATAACGGTAGTGATATTTTAGGAGATAGAAGGAACCTCAGAGATTTCCTGCTTTGTTCATCTTTTTCTGAAGCAGGAAAGTGGGATTTAGAACAGGTAAAAGATTCCCCCTTGATCTCCAGCTTTTCAGTGCTGAACCAAGGCCAAACCCACAGTTTGGTACTCTCAGCCCAGGGTCCTCAACCAGAGGTGAGATAAAAGTACAAATAGCTACACCTGAGAATAGTATTCTAAGCATAGACCCAGGCCTCAATGTCCAACATGATGGAACAGGTGATAGAAGTCAAAGATCCCACTTGTTGGAAAGGGTGGCAGAAGCAGTCAAAAGTGGAACATAACCTTTTGCCCACACTGTCTAAGGGCATTTGGGCTGGAGCGCATAAATGACACTTCAGATGCTTACCTTGGAGGTAACACTACTGTTGTGTTGAATTTGAGTTGTGCTGTTTTACAGAGAAGGGACAATTGGTTGATTTTGCCCTAACTCAGAATTGCTCCAGTTATTCTGACCTATTTGCCCTTGTTGAGGCCCTCCCTCAAGGTTGGCCCAGTGGAAACTTCCCCGGAGTGTCAGGTTACCGAGAATAAGGGTTCCTGACAGGTCAAATCTTTCTGGTCAGATCCCATTACTGTGAAGTCCCCAGGACTGTCTAAACTTTCTGGGTGTTAACACAAATCAACCCCATGTGAGTTATAATGCCAGTGCCTGGGACTTCTAAATGGTTGTTTTACATGATGGAGCATTCTCCCTACCCCACCTTTCTCATAGAAACGAGTTAATGATAAGGCCAGGTGTGCTGTGCCACCACAGCCAACGGTTCGGTGAGCCTGAGGAGGGGCAGTAAAGGATTGAAGAAAAGACAGACAAAAAGAATAAGCTGGGTCTAGGTGGATCTCCTGTGCCTGGCTAAGGCCACAGAGAAAGATTCAGACAGCAACCTGAGCCTTTATTTTATAGCCAGAGGTAAACAAGGTAGTGGTCACCATAGCTACAATGTTCTTGTGAGTTTCACTTGGTTTGGCAGCACTTGCTGCACCTCCCATAGCCCATTAGCTACCCAGATAGGATCTAGGGAGCCTTATAAGGTCAAGCTTAATTATGCTAAGAGGGCTGTGCTCTCTAAGCTGGGGCTTGTTTGTGGCTTTGCAAACAGGTCAGTCCGAGGCTTAACCCTATAGCCTCTCCCTACACCCAGGAGTGGAGTAAAGCAAAGGCTTCAGCCTCTCTGTCCTGCACCTAGAGACAGTGCCTGCCTCTCCGTCCCCTGTAGTGCAGAATGCACCATGTGGTAACTTACCCTGCTGCCTCCTAGGCCTCTTCTCTGGTGGACTTGGTGGCCAGTAGGGTCTTCCCTGGAGTCTTGATGGTCTTGCCTCTACAACGGATTTTCTGAGAATTAGTTACACTTAATTATACAACTCCCAGGTAGGGTGGACCAGTGACTCCCAGGCTGGGGGAATTGAAGTGTTAAGAAGTTCTGTGTATGGGGGAAATCTGACACACAGAATTAAGGAGGCACACCCTAAAGCTGGAAGGGTGTTAGAATTATCTAATCAATGGAGATGAGTTTGGGTGTGGGCCACATTGGGGTCTGGCTGCAGCATTGGATCCATGGAGAGGCAAAGAATTGGCACAGGTAAACATGTTTGTTCATGGAGATCTAGCAATGTAGAGCTGGGGAAAAAGGCAGGAGAAAGGGGTGTGTGTGAGTGAGAGGTGCGGGGTTCTCTGAGGCCCTGAGAGGTGAAGTGACTTGGCCAAAGACACGTGGGTAGTTGTCTTTCCTGTGCCACAAATTGGGCAGCTCTGCCTTCCAAAGCAGCTGGTTTGAGGAAGCAAGGAGAGCTAATTTTCATTGAATGAGTCAGAGAGAAGCCAGATGTTTGCAGCTGGAGTTGGGCTGTGTGACTCCTGCCACCCGCCGCTGCTGCCAGTTTGTTCTTGGATTGAATCTCTGACCTTTTGCCCACAAAATGAAGCAGTGAGACACTCCTTCTGCCAACAACGTTAGAGAATGTGTCCTCCTTCCACTATTCCATCTTGAAAGTAGCATATCTCATGACTTTGGTGTTTGAAAGTTCCAATTATTCATGTCAGTTGCCCTCTGGATCCTGAACTAGTTGAGAATTAGTCATAGGAATCCAAAAGGGCTCAGCTGCACCTGCCTTCTTCCAATTCCAGTGGAGCATGGCTAGAATAGACATTTCTTCAAAGAAGATATACAAATAGGCAATAAGCATATGAAAAATCCATCATCATTAGTAATAAGGAAATGAAAATCAAAACCACATGAGATACCACTTCATACCCACTGAGCATTTTAGAATCTGGATTCCTAAATACAATTTAAGGCATATTGCTGATTATGACTGTTCTCGGCCTTCATTATGAAACCCTGCTCTTGCTGCATTTCCCATCTCTCTCAATTATAAATCATGCTCCAAGGTAGACAGATTTACATCAACTCATTTCTCCTCACACAGCCCTTTTCCAAACCCCATTTAGGGTTAGTTAACAAATATCAGTAGGTCCAACTGAGTTGACATGTTAGACTTTCCTGTCAATCAACTGCAAAATAATTTACTATTGCTAGTAATATGCCAAAGTTTCTAAGTGATTCAAATTTTAACTAACATATAAAATAGAGGGGAGTCAAACTAACTCTATCAGTCATCACTCTCACTCATATGAATTCTAATGACGCTAGGGAGAATGGACTTCATAATCTTCCCCATCTGAATTGAACTTAGGATCCCATCACAGCCAGGCAGTTAGATTCTACTTTTAAGGCATGAAAAAGTCTGGAGTGGATACTCCAGAGGCCGGTGGGCAGGCTGGATCCAAAAGAGAGCCAAGGATAGCTCGTCAGGTGCTCAGGACACTTCCCTGTATTAGTGGATGGGACATGAAGGGAATATAGAACATGGGGGACCAAGCACAAGTTCTGATTTTAAGATCTGATGCAGGAATAGGAGGAGAAGTAGCTCCTCTATACCCATCTTCTCATTCTCAGTGAAACCTACTTCTTTCCACACCTTCAAACAGTTCCCACTTGCTGCCATCCCAGAGGTTGTGTGCCAGCCCACACAGTGCTGAACAGAGTAGGATTCTCAGCAAACCCATGCTTGGATCTTGGTTTACATCTCAGTGAAAAAGGGACAATCCATTTCAGCAAGTGGTTGTTCTAGGTTGGGTCTTCCCCGAGACAAGGATTTGGGTGCCATGAGTTTATTTGGGAAGTAATGTCAGAAAACCAGTAGAGGAAGGGGAAGTGAAACAGGGAAGGGAGGTGGTCAGTAAAGAGGTGTTCTCAAGCACCCACTTGGGCGACTGGAGTTTATGCCCCTGGGGAACTCTACAGCCAGTGTACAAAAGATGCCTAAAATTCAACCAGTCCAAGTGAGGGAGCCGGGTGCTTACTGACCACATCCCATCAGTCATTGTGTGTGGCTGCTGTTCCAGCACTTCCAGCCTGCGATGCACGTGATATGCACCATGTACTTTTTGGAGCAAACCCAATCTGGCGGTCAGGTGTGAGCCATTTACCAGCTCGCTATGGTTTGTCTCTGTGTGTCTTGTTGCTTTTGACACAATCATTTTTCTAAGCTCCCCTCTCAGGCAGAATGCACTGCCGCAGTCTCAACAGTTCAACCACTGTGCTGACAACCCCATCCCCTCCAAGCAGCCATCAGCCTCTGACACATACAAGAAAACAGCCTTGAACAAAGCTCCATAACCAACTCCCTAACTGGATGAGGTCTTAAAGAAATTGTCAAGAGGATGGCAGGTACTACATTCCTTCGGAAGCTCCAGAAAATGCCTGCTACTGCCCGTTGCTGACCTCATTTCAGATATTGACTCGTTGAGAATAAATTGGTTTCTGACAAGTTTCTCCCTCTCTGAGTTTGAGATAGTTTGGCCATTAAAAATGCTGGCAAGAGCACCTGGACCATCCCTTGGGGCTGGTAGCTGACCCTTCTAAGGCCACTCTCTGGCTCTTTCTGGGATGAACGGGAAAGTGAATCATAAGAAGGATCCTGGGAAGGCTGCATGTCAAATGGACTCATCACCCAAGTTTCCTGGCAGCTGTACTGCTCCCAGCTCTTAGTCCTTTACACTCTGCCCAGACACCCTGCAAGGCCCCTAGGCTGGTATTAGGTTTCTCCCCTGCAACCTCTGCAGTACAGGACCCCCCACATGGTAACTTACTCTGCTGCCTCCTGGACTTGGTCTTCCCTGGAGCCTCGAGGGTTTTGCTTCTGCAGAGGTGAGGCAATGGATTTTCAGGGGATTATTTGCAAATTCAGCTAAGTTTAGAGACAACCTTATGTAAAAACATTTTCTATGTTATAGGTCAAGCATCTTCAAGGACAGACTTCTCCATTAGATTTCCTATTTCTTGATGGAAGTGAAATAGTTTTGGGAGTTCAAGTTTCAGTCTACCTAATTTAGGTGTGCAAAAGTAGAACTTTATTTCTCTTTAACTAAACTTAAAACTTGTTATGGGTTGAATTGTGTCCCTCAAAAAAGATATGTTGGAGTTCCAACTCCCAGTACCTTAGTGTTAGGTCAGGCAGGGGGGAAGTCCAGAGCCTATGCATGCATCTGCAAGGTAGTTGGTGACAGAGATAACTGGCACCTTCCTAGACCCCTGGCCCAAGGCAAATTCCACATCTCTCATGCCCTCCTCCCGCCCCTCACTAAACAGCTGTATAAAAGAAGTTCCTATTCCCCTTTTGGCGCGAACTTCCCTGGCCCACCCTCAGACCAGCGAATTTCGCCCGGGAGCGCAAGATTAAACCCACCCCCCCTTTCTAATCACCTGGACTCTCTGTCTCTGTGTTTTGTCTCCTGCGTCGCAAACCTTATACTTAGAACATAACCTTAATTGGAGATAGCGTCTTTACAGAAGTAATCGAGTTAAAATGAGTTCATTAGGGTGGGCCCTAATTTAATATGACTAGTATCCTTACAAGGGGAAATTTAGACAGACACACACACAGAACACCATGTGAAGATAAAGGCAGAGCCTGGCTGATGCTTCTACAAGCCAAGAACACCAAAGACTGCTGGCAACCCACCAGGAGCTGGCAGGGAGGCATGGAGCAGTTTCTCTCTGTTGATTCTCAGAAGGAAGTAACCATGTTGACACCTTGATCTTGGTTTTCTAGCCTCCAGAACTGAGAGAGAGAGAATTGTGATAGTAAATTTCTATTGTTTAAGTCACCCAGTTTGAGGTGTTTTGTTACAGCAGCTCTAACAAACTAATATAACATTCAAATCTCTCAGTGATGGTGATAAACTTGATCTTGCCAATTCAAAGCATCTTTGGGAGTTTGCAGTTGAAGTCAATCTCTGTGTGAACGCCGCATTCATTTGCAGCTAGGGTTCAAGGTCCGGAGAAGGGGCTGCGCACAAATGGATATACTAGACAAGAAATATAAATTTAGAAGTCATGGAGAAGCCAGGTGGAGACCTTACTCTCTAGTGGAGAGGTTCCTGGAATGTCTAGGCCCATAGCTTTTTATTTACTAGAATACAATTTGCCCTTTAGCAAAGCAATCAGACATATCAATGGAAGCTTTGGTAAACAATAAAGGATTATCAGGTTAGGGGATTGCCTTCAGCCATTCAGCCAGTAGCCGGGTAATACAATGCTGATTTTCAGCCCTTGTTGAATATATCAAAGTCCATTAGCCTTCTAAGGACTTCTCACATTTATATGTTAACTACTTGTTGGTCTTAGCCTCCAGCACTCTGGAGGAAATACTCAGGCTCATGAGCTTTTCCTCTGCCCTCTTACCCTTCTCTCCAGGCTGTGCCCTCAGCACAGGTGTCCGTTCTCTGGATTCTGCTGATATGTCTCTGTTTCTCTTCCTTGTGTTGGGTCTAACTGCTCTTTGTTTATTGCTGAAGTGTCCACTCTCCACACTATTCCTGGTGTCAGGTCACTGGATCCAACCAGTTTACTTGGCTTCAACACCCTCACATTAACTGTGAGGCTTAGCCAGGTCTGCCAGTTCACTCACACCCTTGTCTACACCTGTCTTGAGTCCTGTGGGTGCAGGGTGGGGTTGAGCAAGGGGACCCTTTCAGATGTTGTCTGGAGAAGAGAGGTGGTGATCCCAGGACATACCTCTGCTATCCCAGGCCTGTCTTAGCACCACTTTGCCTCTTGTCTGGCTGACTGTGTGACAGACCTCTGGTGAGGCCAAGGTGTGTGAGCTCTGTGGCAAATGGAAACCAAAAACATTCTGAAAATTCACCAGAATGTTAAAATCATTACTGACTTTAATGATTAAGTCAGTAAAGGAAGATCCATATTATGGAATACTATGCAGCTGTTAGAAAGTATGAGGGATGTCCTGGCATGGGAAGATCTCCAAAACATGTTATGCTCTAGCAATTCATATGTTATCATTTGCTTTTTGTAAAAATAAAACTATATGTGTGTACTGTATGTGGATGCAAATGCACAGGAAATCCTGAATGGACACATGTCCAAATGTTAGCAGTGTTACCAACAGGAGACATACAGGTTGGGAGAGGGGACAGGTATGGGAAATGGGATGTTTACTTTTTTCTCAAAATATTTTTGCATAATATCAAATAACAGAACTGTATTTTTAAACTATATTATGAAATTTTGACAGAAAAAAATAAACCAAGCTTCCCTTCCCCCACAATAGCCTGAGTCATACCAGGCATGGCCTGCCTATCGCCTTTGTCAGTGCCTCCCAAGTAACCTGCCCACTCTCTTTATTAAGTCCAAAAAGGCTCAGGCATACTGGTTACCCTTTACTGAATTCCCACTTTCCCTCAGATATTGTTAGCGCAAAACTTTAATGAATAAATAAAGGACCAGAAAATACAGCTCCCAATTGCCCTCCAGACCACAGCCTATGTTGTCACAGAGGCCTTCGCAATCCAAAAGGAATAAAGTTGAATCAAGTAACAAGGAGAAATCGATATCTTATTCATGTTAAACCTGGCCTAATGCCCTCCATTATGTGACTCACCACACAGAGAATTGATCTGTTTCTCTTCTGGTGGAACTCGGGAGCTCTAAAATTTTCATTTATATATATTAATGTTGAAGAAGAGAACTTCATGAAGCTGTTTCCTCTCTCTATAAAACTGGTGGATTAATAACAGAGCTTCAGAGCCTCTCATGTTTGACTCAGCTCCAGCCCGGCATGCTAAGTAAACATTCTTGGAGGAAGAGTGCTTAGGTCAGGACAAAGATAATAATGGTCATTAATAACCATCACTCATTACATGGTTCTTCTTCCCCTGAGCGCTTCTAGCCTACTGTTTATAAATGCTCTTTAATGTGCCGAGTACGATGCCCCCCACCAGAGGCAGACACACACACTGAGGGAGGGTAATTGCTGCTGTCATTATGAGCCCTGGCCTGTGCACACAGCATTCTCAGATCACTTCTCCCTCTGGAGTGGAGGGTTAATGGCCACTGTGTAAGGCTGCTTGGGATGGGGAGTGGTGGAGTCTAATGACTGGCTCTTGTGGGTGGACCCATGTGTGTGTCTTTATGAACAGGATGAGCTGAAGTAATCTCAAGTCTTCGTGCTAACTATCTTCTGGAAGCTATTGCTAATTTGAAGGCCCAAAGGAAATTATCTTTATTGTGAGTCCAAAATGTCCCCTATTAACTCTCTCTGTTGCCCTTACTTGTTCTTATTGCTCTGAAATCCTCTTGATCCAGCTGCAACTAAATTACCTTCTCATTTTGGCCAAGAGAACCTAGATTATTTCTGTTTGTGTAACCACTGTCCCCAGTGCAATCCCTGTCCTCATTTTCCCCTGCCTACCCTCCTCCTCAGCCCCCTTCCCAGCTGGTAGATACCCTATGGGTACAAGTGTTTAATTCTCTCTTTTTGAGCAAGTTGGAACAGATTTTCTGTGTTTTACTTTTCAAAGATGTGACTGACACCTTAAAATGCAGACTCTTGCACCTTTATTTTCTCATCTTAGAGTAGGTGACTGAGTCATTAGAAGCCAAAAAAGAACACACAGGATTGATGGAGAACATTATAATTATGGTTGGAACTGGAAATAATATTTGCAAGTTATTGTTAATGTGATTTTCCCCCTGATTTGTGTATTCCAGTATCGTATACCTTCATTTATTTCATCAGTTGGTAAATTCCTTCTTCCCTGGAACCCCTGGAAAACAAGGTTTCTCTGTTAACACGCAGGTGAATATTCTGCACATAAACACATCCCCTTGTGAATCCTTTGAAGGTAGACACTTTCTTCTATAAAGGCAGGAGCTAAAATGTAAAAGCATGTCACCTGACAAATGACTAGGGAATTATTCTTCTTAAACCAAATGAATGTCCAAACAAATCAGTTCCATAAAGTGAAGCAAGAGCATCTCAAGTGCCTAGGAATGTTAATAAACGGAAGAGACACCTCTGCTCACTGCTTGTCATGTCAGTGCCCCCCAACCTTGCAAGGCAGCATACCAGAAGTGCTGGAGATCCTATAGGGAGGTTCAAGCCTGCCATCTCGTGGCTACTCAGAGGAATTACTCAATATTTTGTAAAGTTTAAGGGTAACTGTTGGCATTTACCAGAGGTGTTTATTGGCATGCACTTACAAGTGCACCCTGAATTTGGGCTGTGGTTATTTTGTCATGGAACTCTGCAGGTTGAAAACGGCCACCAGGGAATCTTTGATATCTTGCCTTTAGGAAACAAGTGAGAAGGTGAATGCTGGAGGGGAGCTCTACAGTGTCAGGTTCTCCCTCTAGAATCTGTAATGCCGAAAAGTGGGACCATCTGGGATGCCAGTGACTGCAGCCGCCTGCAGTCCTAGACAAATGGGTAATTTCTTCAAGTGCCCTTGTGATGAACAGAAAAATTTCAGGCTTGTTAGCTAAAGTGTCATTTGCGAGTGCACCTGGAAAGATGATAGCAGGTGGTGTAGTAGAGCACCCAATTCAAGAGGCCGATCCATCCATTGGGTGTTCAACAAATGAAAAGTAATGATGCCTGCTGCTGGCAGTCGGGGGATTTTCCCTTCAACCTGGACAAATGGAGATGAGGAAACAATGAGAGCATCTTCGAGCTGTGCCCTGTGGCTTGTGCTTTTTGTTTTTTAAGACTAGAGAACATCTGGAGGGTTCTGCTTTTTAAAAACGATTGGTTGGATTTCAGTAATTTTTCTGCGTTTTGCTCTTCTTTCTGCAGGTTGTAGGAATTGGGAAATGACAGGGGAAGATTATTGCTATGGTAAATGCAATCTGTCTCAAGGTCAGAGCATGGGAAAAAGAGCGAAATTGGGCTTATCTAGATCCCAAAGTCACCTGAGAAGTAAAAGCAAGGTCGAGGGGGCTAACTTACACATGTTTAGACACAACTGCATAATTCTCTTCTGTTTTCCCATCTGTGAGTTGGAAATGAAGGCAGTTGGAATGCCAGCTGATTTCCTTCCAAGGATGTCAGTGTTGTGGGACAACCACTAAGGATGTTATTGTAGCAGGACGTATAGGCTCTATTTAAAGAAGTGCATGAGTAGACTACATTGAAAGGTTTTTTGCCATCTCTCTCTCTCTCTCTCTCTCTCTCTCTCTCTCTCTCTCTCTCTCTCTCTCTCTCTCTCTCTCTCTCTCTCTCTTCACTGCCATCTGATTCATTTGAGTTGGGAACAGAAAATTACCTTGAAGGAAATGTTCCTTGTTTCACAAAGAACACTTGCGTAGGCTCCCTTAGTTATGTAGATGTCAGACTAGCCACCTCTGGTCTCAGGAAAAGGGAATAAGAGGACATCCTGTGCTTTGAGTGGGTTAGAAAAAGTTGCCTCATATCTCGTGGGAGGAATTGGTGGTACACAGCAGCTGTGGGGAGGGTTAGGTGTTGAATGCTGGTGTGTGGTCAAATAAATAAGATGAAAATTAATTGAACGCCCTTTAATTTAATTGCTCACTCCCTGTTTTCAGAACACTTGTCTTACCTTGACCTCTGAGCCCTGACACGCCTGCTTCTTTCCCTGCTTCACTGGTTGCTTTTGCATTTCTTCCTTTGCAAAATCAGCTCCTCTATCTGTTGGCCTTCCTCAAGGGCTTGGTTCTGCTGACATACCATTTTCAAAAAGGTAAAATTAAGACTCTCAGGCAAATGTAAAAGGAGCACATGAAAGATTTTATGTAGCTCATTAATTAATGAAGAAACCAGTAAGGCATGAAAATCCACTGAACAATGCCCAGAACTTAGTAGTTTCCATTGCCGATTTCCAAGGTTTTAATAAATCCCTGACAGTCCTGAGCTCTCTAACCATTCTGTGCTTTGTCTGAGCAATCTTACCCAAGCCATATAACATCTCATTTTCAAGTTTATGTCTTTGGTCTCATTCTCCCAGCTTCAAACATGACAACTCCTCTTAAAGGGTTTTGAGAAGATAATGTGCCCAAGGTCACTTAGCGTGTTAGAAGTAGAGTGAGATTTGAACTTGGGACTCTCTGAGTTCAGAAATGGGACTAAAAGCCTGCAGTATTAATAGGAGGTGGTTTTGGAAGTACCCAGACTTAGGCAGCTAAACCTATGTGGTACACTCCTTGTCATTCTGTCATAAGGGGAAAGAGTCTTCCTAGGGAGGAGGAGGCTGGAGACATGTACCTCACTGTTTCTCTGGCTGAGTTACAGGTAAGGCCCACGCTGCTGGCTGGCCATGGTTGGTGTTGCTGCTCCATTGATGATATAGGAGTAGGTGATACCCCCTTTCGACTGCTGGAGTTTCAGAGATTGGGGGCTTTTGGTACTGTGCCTTGATCTAACTACCTCTGACTTTTTTCTCCAGCCTGGGTTGTGGGTAGGAGTAGAGTCCAGGAGGGAGTTGAGGTGGGTGGTGTTGGTTTTTTCTCCCTAGGAGATGTTCCTAGGTTTTCTGAGGGTCTTTTGCATCTTCTACCTCTGCCCCACTGACCTGGGTTTCTGCTGTTCTTTCCGGTTCACAACTCCATCCTCCAGTGTTTAGGAAGAATGAAGTCTCAAGCCCATCAGGACATGACTTGTCTCACATAGTTAGCAGCAAATTTTGATCTATGACTTAAACAGGTAGAGCCCTGTTTTTAGCCAAATCTAACCACTTGCCTCGTTCTTCATTCTTTTCTCTGCCAGGAGCCATGCTTTATGCAATCCCTGTGTTGGCAAAGTCCATCTCAGTAGGGGATTTATTTACTTTACTGAGAGGGCAAGTGGGGGAAGGTCAGGTTGCTTGGCCTTAATGTTGACAAGGGAAAAATGTATTTTGCGAAACTGGCATTTCCTAGCTTCTAAATATTCTTTAAAAAAGTCTTTATTGTTAAAAGTATTACATACGTCCCCCCTCCCATTGACCTCTTCTAGCCCCCCCTCCCCAAGCCTTCACCACACTATTGCCTGTGTCCATGAGTTATACATATACTAGTACATGCATACAAGTTCTTTGGTTGATCTCTTCCCACCCAACCCTGGCTTCCCTCTGAGATTCAACAGTCTGTTCCATGCTTCTATGTCTCTGGATCTATTTTTTTTTTAAATTTCTTTATTGATTAAGGTATTACATATGTGTCCTTATTCCCCCATTACCCCCCACCTCCCATTCATGCCCCCACCCCCCTGTTGTCTGTGTCCATTGATTAGGCTTACATGCATGCATATAAGTCCTTTGGTTGATCTCACCCCCTTACCTCTACCCTCCCCTACCTTCCCTGAGGTTTGACATTCTGATGGATGTTTCTCTGTCTCTGGATCTATTTTGGTCATCAGTTTATTTTGCTTGTTAGATTCCACAATGAGTGAGGTCATGCGATACTTGTCTTACTCTGACTGGCTTTTTTTGCTTACCATAATACACTCCAGGTCCATCCATGCTGTCTCAAAGGGTAAGAGATCCTTCTTTTTTACTGCTGCATAATATTCCATGGTGTAGATGTACCACAGCATTTTTATCCACTCATCTACTGATGGGCACTTGGGCTGTTTCTGGATCTTAGCTATTATAAATTGCACTGCTATGAACATAGGGGTGCATACATTCTTTCTGATTGGTGTTTCGAGTTTCTTAGGATATATTTCTAGAAGTGGGATCACTGGGTCAAATGGGAGTTTCATTTTTAATTTTGTGAGGAATTCCATTCTGTTTTTCATAATGGCTTCGCCAGTCTGCATTCTCAATAGCAGTGTACAAGTGTTCCCTTTTCTCCACATCCTCGCTAGCACTTGTCATTTGTTGACTTGTTGATGGCAGCTATTTTGACAAGTGTGAGGTGATATCTCATTGCCATTTTAATTTGCATCTCTCTGATGATTAGTGACTTTGAGCATTTTTTCACATGTCTCTTGGCCCTCTCTATGTCCATTTTGGAGAAGTGTCTGTTTACTAGTACAGTGGTCGGCAAACTCATTAGTCAACAGAGCCAAATATCAACAGCACAACAATTGAAATTTCTTTTGAGAGCCAAATTTTTTAAACTTAAACCGTATAGGTAGGTACATTGTTATTAACTTAATTAGGGTACTCCTAAACTGGCCTTTGCTAAAAACGTCCTCAATCTGATTGAGGTACATTCGCTGAGGTCGACCCCTCCCAACTTTCCCATCCACACTCGTCTTGTATACTTATTTTGTCTATCTCCATTCATTCATTCTCTCTATATGTCCAAACCATCTCAGCATACCTTTCTCAATCCTCGACACTACATCTTCTTTCACTCCACAACGTTCCCTAAAATTAACTTAATAAACTTTACTTAAAGTTTTAAGTCTTAGTTAAACTATAGGTACGTTGAATAAAACTTGATATCATACTTAATAACAATTAATTTATTGATAAAATTAAATTCCTTACAATATCCATAAAATTAAATTATGACAATGACTGACAAACACTAATGTGAACAATGGCCTTGCATCTCCTTGGAAAGTTTGGGTAAGTCAGGTTTGTATGTTGTTGTTTTTAATTTTAGGCACGATTCCAGGTTCTCATCAATAAGACAACTTCTCAATTTACTCTTGATAAGGTTCATGCTTGAAAGTGATTGTTCGTATAAATATATAGACCCGAATAAGGATAGAACAGCAAACGCTAGTTTTTTCCGTTGATTATATGAGTCAGGAATACTATTCCAGGTGTTAAAAATCAACCTATCTTCCTTCTCCAGGTCTTTCAAAGCAGACCACGTGTGCTGTGAACTAAGTTCACATTTGTTTTTCTCCAATATTTCTATATCAGCACAAAGACGTTCAAATTTTGAGCTCCACAATTCTTTGTTTTTTAAATCCAGCAATTGCATTTCAAAGTTGCCAATGTCAACATTAAAGGGAGAAAAATTTAATTCTGTTACAGTAGCATTAAGGGGTTTTTTTAACAAAGGCTAACGTCGCTTTGCTGTTTCTGAATTCCTGAAATCTGTTGAGAAAAGCTTCCCTCATATTTAAAAGTGTTGTTTTGAAATAGCAAATGTCAACATCAGAATTATTTTCTTGGCGATGTTTCAACAGGCTTGGAAAGTGAATCAGTTTCTCTTTCAAAATCTTGAGCAAAAAGAGATAATTTGTTTTCAAATGAAATAACTTCTTCTAACATCAAAAAAATTGTTTCTTTCCCCTGTAGTTTATGATTAAGCTGATTTAGATGAGACGTAACGTCTACCATGATATAAAATTTTTGGATCCACTGATCGTTCTGGATAGTGAACACCCTTCTCAAGGAGAAATGCTTTAATTTCTGTTAATAAGGAAGCGAAACGTTTCAAAAGGTTTCCTCTTGATAACCAACGTACCTTGTTATGCAGCAGCAGATCTGCGTACTCACTCTCCATTTCAACTAAAAATTCTTTAAATTGGCGATGATTAAGAGCTTTAGCTATAATGGAGTTGATAATGTTAATCACCAATTCCATAACTTTGCAAATTTCTTCTGGAAATGTCTGCGCACAAAGCGCTTCTTGATGAATGATGCAATGATAAGTAAGTATCTTGTGATTAATTTTTTCTTTTAAAATAGCAACAAACCCGTTTCTTAAGCCAGTCATACTTTTCGCCCCGTCTGTTGAAATTGAGACAATTTTATCGAGTGGAATATGATGTTTTTCAATGCACTCAATTACAGCATTTGCTATATCCTCTCCACGTGTTTGACCTTTGAGTGGCAATAATCCTAAAAGTTCTTCTTTAGGACCTGTAGATGAAATAAATCGTACAAAAGTGAAACTTGCGCTGTATCATTTATGTCACAAGACTCGTCAACTGCTATTGATAAAGCTGAAACCAATTTAAGATCTTCGACTTGCTGGTCAGTTATATTTGAAGACATTTTGACTGTTCTATCTTTCACTGTTTTAGCAGACAATGGTAACTCTTTAAATTTTTTTTAGAATATGTGCTTTGTTCTTAAAATCCCCAAATAGCTGTTCGGATGTATTTATAAAACAACTTTTTATGTATTCACCATCTGTATATGGTTTTCCTCTCTTAGCACTCTCTTGACTAACCACAAAACTTGCAATATTAACTTTGCTGGAAGATTGCATCCAGTAATTAAATACGGAACCTGATTTTTCTTGACTCTTCTGAAGTTCTTCAACTGCTTTCTTCCTTGCATCACCCACAGGATATTTAGTACTAAATGACACGTGTTTAGTTGTAAAGTGTCTCTCCAAATTTGATTTCTTGCTATGCGCCAATTTTTCCTGACAAATACGACAGGTCGGAAGGCCATTTAAGTTTTGAATAAACGCGAAAGTCTCTGTCCATTCAACTTTAAATTCACGGTTCCATCTTCAGTTTTCCTTTGCTTCTTCTTTGTAGCCATGTCAAACAGGGCACCTAAAAAAAGTTTCATTTTATAATAATAAAGCCACCAACACAAAATAATTACAATTCTTAAATTGATGACAAAAATACCTGTAGGATTTGTAGCTGGTTGGAAAAATACAGATAACTTTATGCTTTGAGTAGGTACTTTTGTCGCCCGTGCACGATTTGCAGACGCGACTAGCACTAACCACTGCACATGAGACTGCTGGCTGCCTGGCTCACACAACTCGTGCATGAATTGCGCGCACCTCCCCCGTGCCGTGTCTCCCGCGGCCCAACTGACCAACATCCCCACTTCTTCTAACGCCACTTCTTCAAAATAGACTCGCCCAGGCAGAAAACTGACTTCTGTGCATGGGCCACAAAGTTTCAATTGCACTGTACGTGCGCGCCCGCATGTAGTATTTTGTGGAAGAGCCACACTCAAGGGGCCAAAAGCCGCATGTGGCTCGTGAGCCGCGGTTTGCCTACCACTGTACTAGTAGGTCCATTGCCCATTTTTTAATTGGATTGTTTGTCTTCCTTTTGTTAAGTTGTGTTAGTTCCTTCTATATTTTGGATATTAACCCTTTATCAGATGTATCATTGGCAAATATGTTCTCCCATATAGTGGGCTCCTTTTCATTTTGTTGATGGTCTCTCTTGTTGTGCAGAGCTCTTTATTTTGATGTAGTCCCATTTGTTTATTTTCTTCTTAGTTTCCCTTACCCTATGAGATGTGTCCGTAAACATATTGCTATGAGAGTTGTCTGAGATTTTGCTGCCTATGGTTTCTTCTAGGATTTTTATGGTTTCATGACTTCCATTTAAGTCTTATCCATTTTGAGTTTATTCTTGTGTCTAGTTTCATTTTTATGCATGTCTTGCTCCAATTTTGCTAGCACCATTTATTGAAGAGACTGTCTTGACTCCATTGTATGCTCTTGCATCCTTTGTCAAATATTAATTGAGTGTAATGGCTTGGGTTGATTTCTGGAGTCTCTGTTCTGTTCCATTGATCTGTATGCCTGTTCTTGTACCAGTGCCAGGCTGTTTTGAGTACAGTGGCTTTGTAGTATAACTTGTTACCTGGTATTGTGATCCTTCCAACTTTGTTCCTCTTTCTCAAGATTGCTGTCACTATTTGGGGTCTTTTTTGGTTCCATATAAAGTTTTGGAATATTTGTTCTAGACCTGTGAAATATGACATTGGTATTTTAATAGGGATTGTAAACATTCTTAACATAAGTTCCAATAAAAAGAGAACTGGAAACTTGGGGGGTTGAGGGATAGAATTGGGTTATCTTCCCCAGTTTGTTCTAGTTACTATCTACATCACAAAAATGGACTTTGCCACAGCCTCATCAAGGTACCTGTGCAGTCTGCAGCATCCTTGAACCTGCCACAAATGCCAGCACAGGTGTCTGGTGGGTGGTGGAAAGGGGTTGTGCAGGGGCAGTCTTACCCATGTAGTTCCTCTCCTGAGACCTTACAGCCTGCCCAGGCCTGTGCCCCCATCCACCTTGCTGGGATGACTCCTAGCTAGGACTGGTCTCATGCACCTAATATAGTCTCAGACTGCTCTTTCTGAGAACATTCCTAGTCGTAAGAGATCGAAGGCTTTTCTGCAACCAGAGAATCCTACCGACACTTCCTTTGAACCGTCACTCTAAGAAGAAGAAAAAATCTGTCCACAACATGTTGTTTTGGGAATGTCTTTTCCCTTTCCTTCTGAATCAGAATTGTCTGAAACCACTTTATAGCTTAGATGAAACTGCTATTTGGTATAGTACTTCGAAACTGCCTTTAATTCTCTTGAATTAAAAAGGAACACTTTTTAAAGGATATTTCTCTAGGAATGAGGTGATTTCCTCCCCTGCCAACTATTTCCCTCCCTTTTTAGGGTCACCTTCTTTTGTTTTTTGGTGAAAAGGAGGCTTTAAAAAGTACTGTTAAGTTGAGATATGATTCATTTATCATATAATTCATGCTTTTAATGCTGTACAATTCAGTGTTTTGTTGTCTTTAGCATATTCAGAAAGCTGTATAACCATTACTACAATCTAATTTCAGAATACTTCCATCATCCCAAAGAGAAACTTTATACCCATTAGCAGTCACTCTTCATTATCCCCTCTCCCCAGCCCCTGGCAGCTATCATTCTTTCTGTTTCTGTAGGTTTCTATGTGGCCTTTTGTGTCTGACTTCTTTAACTCAGCATGTGTTTTCAAGACTCATCCATATTGCAGCACTTACCAGTACTTCATTCCTTCTCATTGATGAATAATACTCTATTGCTTGGATATACCACATTTTGTTTACACATTCATTCACTAGCTGGTGGACAACTTTGAGTTGTTTCTACTTTTTGGCTAAAATCAATTATGCTTCTATGAGCATGTATGTACAGGTTTTTGTGTGGATGTATGTTTTTCACTTCTTTTGAATATACAGAGTGTCCCAGAAACATGTATACACACTTTAACAGTTGATGTTTCTTTCTTTTTAGCCAGACCAATCTTTTAGCAAAGGAAATTCATCCTAAAATGTTGCTCGAAGTTTGAAAACACAAACATGAAGTACAAACACTGTCTTTATAATTATTCAGAGTGTAGGAGGCAACTGATCCAAGTGTCTCTCTCTCATCTCATATTTCTCTCTCTCTCTCTCTTTTTCCCCCTCCCTCCCTCCCTCCCTCCCTCCCTCCCTCCCTCCCTGTCTAAAAATCAATGGGAAAAATATCCTCAGGTGAGTATTAACAAGAGAAAAAAAATTGTCTTCCAATCAATGCACATAGGACATTTTTTAAAAAAGTACCCCTACTTTTATTTTATTTTTAAAATATATTTTTATTGATTTTAGAGAGGGAGAGAGAGATAGAAACATCAATGATGAGAGAGGATCACTGATTGGCTGCCTCCTGCACACCCCACACTTGGGATTAAGCCTGCAACCTGGGCATATGCCCTGACCAGGAATTGAACCGTGACCTCCCAGTTCATAGGTTGACACTCAACCTCTGAGCCATGTTGGCCAAGCCATAGAACATTTTTCCACTTAAGTCTACTTTAATTTTTTCCAAGGATAATGTGTTGTTTTTAGTATGTAGATTTTGTACTTTTTTTGTTATACTTATTCTTAAGTATTTTGTTACACTTATTCCTAAGTATTTTGTTTTGATATTATCATAAATGGAATTGTTTCCTTAATTTTTGGATTGTTCATTGCTAATGTACAGAAATACAATTGATTTTCATATATTGATCTTATATTTTACAACCTTATAGAAATGTCTTTATTAGTTTTGATAGTTTATTGTGGATGCCTTAGGATTTTCTATGTATAAAATCATGTCATCTATGAATAGAGATAGATTTACTTCTTCCTTTTCAATCTTCAGTTAGGAGGCTGTTTTTAAAACCAGTCTTGCTCCCACAATGCTCCTGTCTCCTCTGGAACTACTGCCCTTTCCTAGGATCACACAGCCCAGCAAACAACTTCAAGCTTGGTATCAGGCATCACAGTCCTAAAGTCCATTGACTATCTCCACTTAGGGGATGTCTCCTTGGCCAATTTTCTCTTCTTATGGCCCCAATGCTTGGAAACCTTCTTGGGCCTTCTTCTCCCTCTAGGTTGCCTTCATACCTTTTCCATTATCAATCATCTCAAGCCCCTTATCTTCTCTCTTTGGGATGCCCTCAAATTTTTCTTTACTTTATTATGCAGAGCAGATCATCCCTCAGGGTCTCAAACATTCCTATCCTTTTATGCTCAGAGGCCTTTCCCTATAACAGCAAAAAATAAAAATAAACCAAAATAAAGTCCAAATTAAAAACACACCATTGATATGCATCAAAGTATTTTCCTAAACTGAAGAACTGTCTCCCTTGGAGAGGAATTTTGCCTCACCTCTTGAAGTCAGAAGTAGTTGCCAACAGTTTGGCTAAAATAGATGGTAGTTCTCACCTCCCACTACAGGAGAGTGAGAACTACCTTTTTCTTTTTTGAGAGGCTCTGGTCTGATAAGAGAATCATTAACTAGAAAATCAGAATATTCCCAAATAACTTGGGTGCCTGAAAGTGCCAGCACCCACCCATCTTCCCGCAAAGCAGAGCAGGCTGATGGTGGGAAGTGTATGAGTTGGCGCAACCTAATTCAGATCCTCTGCTATTCTATGATGGGGATTTCAGGGGTGTTCCATGTGGGAGCAATGTCCTCTCGCAGGTCACGGGCAGAGAAAATAAAAGCTACTATTGACAGAGTAGTTAAGAGTTTGGGCTCTGGAGTCAGACTGCTTGGGTTCAAATCCCAGCTCTGCAACTTAATAGATGTTTGACCTTGGCCAAATTACCAAACCTTTGTATCATCCTACCTTAAAGTTCTATTCTCTTATGCATACCTAAGTTTTTTTCTAATGTGTAAAATAAGGTTGTTTTCCTCATAGGATTATTATGAGGATTAAACAGATTAATATATGTAAAGCTCATAATAGTTTTTAGCCTGTAACTAAGAAAGTGTTAAACAACAATCACAACAATACCCTGAATTGTTGGAGGTTTTCCCTGCCTGACTGAGTTAGCAGGTAGGGAGGGACCATGTCTTACTTATGAATTTTTGCATCTCAGCACCAGTGCCTGGCATACAGTAAAGACCTTTATCAAATGTCTATTACTTGAAAGGATGCATAAACTTTTTTGATCTACTCAGAGGGTAATTTCTTATCAAGCTGCTGATCAAAAGGAGATGTTGTCAAGTAAGTGCCTTTGTGAGCATCCTTGGGAAACTGTTCTCAAAGTCACTAGGGAGTGTGTGGATAAAATGTTAGAGTTAAATTTCTGAAGTTAAAGGAGATGCTGTAATTTAGGAAGAATGATTCAGAGAGGAGAAAAGTAAAACAAGCAATGTAAGAATAATTGTGGAGAAGGAGATTCTGTAATAATCAGCAGAAAAAATACCACTAGAACATGGATTGGCAAACTTTTCTGTAAAGGACCAGGTAGAAAATATCCTAGGCTTTGTGGGCCACTTTGCACCTACTCAACTCAGCTGCTATGGAAAGACAGGGACAGTTACAATATGTAAACAAATGGGCGTGGCTGTGTTCCAATAAAACTTTATGGACAAGAGGAGGTGGGCTGGATTTGCCTGCTGGCTGTAGTTTGTTGACCTCTTCACTTGAATGATGTCAGGGATGGATAAAGGTATATCAGTGGACTGTGACAGCTGGAGAAGCAATTTGCACGGAATCCTTTATGAGATGAGTAATGGCTACCTCAATAGCCTGGGGAGTTCTTCTGCCCACATGTGTAGCTCCAGGGAGCACTCAGTACAACTACTGCAGTCTTTTTTTTTCTTTCACTTTTTGAAACCTAATTTTTATTTGAAAAATTAAAAACCTAGAGAAAAGTTAAAAGAACAATACAAGGAATACCAGTGTATCACACATCTAGATTTACCAACTGTTAACATCTGTTCCATTCCTATAAATAGACACACAATTTCCTTTGTCAAATCATTTGAAAGTAGGTTTCTGCCATCATTATTCCTCATCCCTAACCACTTCAACATGCATCTGCCAAGAAATGGGACATCCTCTGATAAACACAATACCATCATCACACCCACAAATATAACCATTACTTACTAAACATCATACAATGTGCTGTCCACACTAAATACTAAATTTCTCCAAAATGTTTCATATAGTTGATTTCTCCCCCTTTAACTGAGGATCTTGTCAGGGTTCACACATTGTAATTGATTCTTGACTCTTCAGTGTCCCTTAGAACAGCCTATCTCTTCCCCCCTGCCAGGTGACTCTTCTTCTTGACTTTAAATCCTTTTAAAGAGTTCAGTTAAGGTGTCCTGCAGGCTACCCTGCATTCTGGATTTTTTTTGTTTCTTTAGAATTTAGTGTAAAGAAATCTAGCAAGGACACCTTTGGAATCATTTGTTTGTTTGTTTGTATTCAATGATTTCATTCTTTTTGGTTTAATTGTGTATTATTAGGTATGTAAAACAGTTACATGCTTCAAAAATCAAAACTATAGAAGAGGAAATCTTGTTCCCATGTGTATCCCATCCATTTTAATCCTACCCATTTCCTAAAGGCAACTATTGTCATGATTAGTTTATCTTTCCTGTGTTTTTATAAATAAGAAAAATGTTTTTATTTTTCTCACAAAGATATTATATTACATATACTCTTTCTACCTCATTTAAAAAAATAAATTATTTTGGAAAAAATGTTACATTTATGGAACCAACTACTTCAATTTTAACATGACAAGTATGGGGAAGAGTGGACAAAAACTATGCCATGCCATAACTTTTGGGATAAGAGAGAACACTTCAAGCGAGTTGAAACTCATTTATATTAAAAGTAGAGAGGACAGATAATCCAAAATAAAGACTCCTTAAATCATTTCTATTTATCTGCAGAATGGATTTTTATATCTATGTTAAAAAAAAAAGAGATTTATAATCTGGAAATTCACAGAATTTCAAGCACAATAATAAAAGCAAATGTTGAAAACATCACCTCTAGCCTGCCACTTCAGCCACCAGCTTCCTTGTCCCTGCTGTAGCGATGCTTCGACCTTTCCCAACGAGGGCAGAGGACTTCCTGAAGATGTAAAAGTGGCTCATTGGTAGCCTAGAAAGTCAATCTCTCCTGAACCACATGAACACACGGCCTATAAACCAACCTGGAAACCTGCTTCTTACTCCTGGACAAGGTTTTCTTTCTATTTCACTCCTACCTGGGAAAGAATGGAGGAAGAGGAAATAGGTTATGTGTGGAGGCAAGCTCTTACTTTCTCACAACTTCATTCTATGGAATGGCCCTAGGACATTTTAAATAAAGTAGCTGAGAATATTGGGTGTTAGCTCTAATAGTCAGTTCTGGTATGTTAATCTCCTAGCCACTAGAGCCTCTAATGTGGCTGCTAAATTTGCTGCACCACAGAAGAAATATACCTTCAGCCTGTTGGGCAATTATCTCAGGAATTATAAAGGCAATAAATGCATGATTGCTTTTTTTATTAATACATTAGAGCAGAGATGCATAATTGGCACTTTAACGATCTAGTGGCAGCAAATTAGACAATAATGTAATTTCAAAATGGCAATTTCTTTTGGCAATTAATTGGCATCACCTTCCAGTAGCCCTTTTCAGTACATTGCCGGGGATTCTCACTGCCGATGAGAAACAGGATTATTCTAAAGCTGAGTGGGAGCTATGGGGAAGAGTTAAGTTAATTACTTAACAAAACAAGTGGTTGATCTTTATGTTCTTGATCAATGAGTCTCTGGGGTTTAATAACAGCAGTAACATACTATCCCATTTCCCCAGATTGAGCCCAAACGATGTATAAACTTTTTGTAATCTAATTACCATCCATAAATTACCTCATTTCTGAAATATGGTCGCTTCTGATCGGATGAGATTGCTTTTAACAATCTCCTTAGCGTAAGAAGGAAAGAAGAAAAATCTTACCTCTAATGGAAAGGCAGGTAAGGAAGGAAGGTGATGTCATTACATGTTATTGGCAGAGAAAGAAACAATGTCATCAAGTGTTTGCAAAGCACTTTTATGTACACAAATTTAATCCTCACAGCTCTGTTGTTTTGGTAGCAGTGGGTTTACAGGAATTGTTCTAGAAAAAGTCCCAAAGCATAAATCTAAATGGGACATTGACCTGTTTTGAATAGATTAAAAATGCTAATATGCAATGTACCAAAATTTTCTTAACAATGTTTTGATTAAATAGTTACAAGTATTGACAGGTAAACTTATATTGAAATTGGTAATTGCAACATTACCCTATCTGCTGCTAATTTGAAGCTATATATTTGTCTGTATTGAATTTCACCGCATGCCTCCTGTTCTCTCCTGAAACTGAATAACGAGATTAAGCATCTCTCAATAATGAGAGCAGACACTATATTGACTGGTTTTTAACAGCTCAGCTCTATCTTGATTTTTTAAAATATAACTCAGAGTCTCTAAACAGTTCTGTCTGCATTTTAATATCTAACACCAGAAACTATATTATAAGGCAACTGAGAATACTGGTAGCGTGAGAGATGAAATTGAGGCCGCCCTACAGGACCCTCAAATCTTTATTTGAAAAGGCAATTTTGCAGGGCCAGAGAGATGGCTAAGTGACAGCCACTTGATGCAAACCTGGGGACAGTTATACTAGAATTCTAGTTCCAAGTACCTAGAGTGAATGCATAAAATCAGTCCTCTGGCTTCTCAAATTCTTGGTTGTAGGGCGAATATCTATGACTCCAGAGACATAGGCAGCAGTCATTCCTTAATTCATTTGCACAGTGCACAATTATTTATTAAATGGCTGTGCCATTCCAAGCACTGTGCTAGTCACTGGGCATACGAAAGTGAACAAAGCAGTTATGGTCTTTGCTTCACAGGAACTACAGCAGGAAGGAGAAGGCAGTCCCACGTCATGTCATTCTGCTTATAAGCAAACTTGAATCCAGATGGAGCTGTAGGTTTCTTTCTGTCTTTTTTCTTTCTTTCTTTTTTTTTTTCTGTCTTCCCTTTCCTTTCCTGTTCCTTTCATTTGCTCCTCCTTCTCCCTTCCTTTCTATCTCTTATCCATGGGGTTCTGACTATTATTCTCAATTTAGTCCAGATTTGATGTCACTCGGTTTGTTAGATAATGGTAATTTGAGAATGTGAGAAAACAAAGTCCTGGTTACCAGTCACATTTCTTCCTGGCTCACATTCCTTTCTTGATGGGTTTAGGCTTCCTGGTGGTATTAAACCCCAGGAGGAATGTTAGTACCTTTTGCTAGTGCCAGTTTCCTTTTAATTTATTTTTTATCAAGAAAAGCCAAGATCTATTCCACTGAATAACTACCATCTGTTGAACTCCCACTATGTGCCAGGTACTTGCTGTAGATAATCTCCAACTTCTCACAGGAAACTTCTGAGGCAGCGTTGTTCTCCTCTTTCTAGAGATGAAGAAATTGCAGTTGGATGAGGTTTAGAAACACCTAAGGTCACAGGACTTCCGTGTGAAAGACCCGGGATTTGAACTCACGGAGTATAAAGCTCTTGTTGCCCTTACCAGTTCCTACTGCTTCAGGAACCTTCCCCTTCAAGTGCCCTTGGGCCCACAGCTTGATATTTACTTGAACTCTTCTTGTTTACTTCAAATAAGGATATAGAAAGCTGGTGCTTCTCCTTTTCCCCTGTCTAGAGGACTGAGTTTACTACCTTTTTGTATCAGTTGTCAGCTGGTGGTTTTGGTTTTGGTTTAATCCTACAAAGAATCATAGCTTTGAGCTGATTCCAGTTATGGCACAACTGGCCATGTAAACTCAGTAGTAAACTCAGTCCTCTAGACAGGGGAAAAGGAGAAGCACCAGCTTTCTATATCCTTATTTCAACCTAGGAAGAAAATAAAAAGGATTTCCTCTCTTTCCAGGATAATGAGGGAGTTGACCCCATCATTAAAGTGTACTAGGAACATAGGTTTCTATAGATTCTATTTTCACATAGGATAAGCAGTCACCTTTTGCAGGTAGAAAAAAAAACGAGGTACAAAGGCATAACCAAATTAATTTTGCATTTCTCTGCTGTTAGAGATTAGTTGCAAGTCCGATAAAGATTGCTTTTCTGGGATTATCATCTGAAGATGATATTTGTAATAAAAAGTTTGTATTAGTTGTGTTGATGCCTTTTAAGTTTTACCATCATTTAACTTATATAATTTTCACATATTTGGCTTTCTTAGAAGGTGGTCATAGGTCCTTATAAATAAATATCACTGGCTGCACATTTTTTTTAAAGGAACATTATTTGCTTATGACAAAATAAAGGTTTCTAACTTGACTTTGAAGTCTGCTAAGTAGAAAACTGGATTTGTAGCAGAATAAAAGCTTTTAACTCTTAGTATGTTCTTTTAGTTGCTTTTATTCCAGTTTGCAATAACTTCCTGTAAGATCTAGTAGGTAAGGTTTTTTAGGAGTTAGAATTAATTGCAGGGGTCTGAGACACAATGCTCATTTGCTTCAAGGTTTGTCTGGAAGCTCAAGGTTATATGCCTGAAACTGCTCATAGTCACAATGACTAACAATAATGACTCAGAATGTGCATACTGGAAGGAATCTACTAAAAAAGCTGCACACACTTTCAGTGTACTTGAAATATATAAAATATTCATTTGTTCATAATTTCAACAATAATTTATTGAATACTTATTATGTACTAGGTACTAGGATAGATACACATAATACTAGGATAGGTAGAAATGACACAGAAGAGAACAAGACAGTCATGATTTTTGCCTTTGTGGAGCTTACAGTGCAGTGAAGAAAGCAGACAAATTATAAAGTAAAATTAGCCCTGGCCAGTGTTTCTCAATGGTTAGAGCATTGGCCCACACACCGAATGGTCTTGGGTTTGATTTCCAGTCAAGGGCATGTACCTGAATTGCAGGTTCAATTTCCTGTCCTGGTCAGGGTGTGTGCAGGAGGCAATCAGTGGATGTGACACATCTATGTTCCTATCTCTCCCTTTTCCTTTATCTCTTTCTCCCCTCCCCCACTCCCCTTACTTTCCCTCCCTCCCTCCCTCCTTCCCTCCCTCCCTCCTTCCCTCCCTTCCTCCCTCCCTTCCTTTTTCCCTACCTTCCACTCACTCTAAAAATCAATGGAAAAATATCCTTGGTCGAGGATTAACAAAACAAAACAAAAAGTAAAATTACAAAATAATATAGAATTATAAATTATAATAAGAGTTCTGAAGGAAAAGTATAGAATTCTGAGGAAGGGGGTCATGGGGTGACCAGGAAGGCTTAAATGATATTGTGTAGGAGTATCATTTAAGCTGAATCCTGTAGGTTGACTAAGATTTGGCCAATGAGAAGTGGGTAGAACATTGAAAGTAGAGGGAGCAGTGCCAAAAAGGGGACTAGCATTGCAAATGCGAAGCACTGAAAGAGGTCAATATGATGTAGTGGGTTGGGGGATAGAAAATGATTTTTGAGTGAGGCATGGGGTCTTGTAGACACTAGTAAGAATTTTAGATTTTTTTCCCAAGCCCATTGGGAAGTTGTTAACAGGTACTGATATACTCTGATTGACATTTTAAGAAAATCACTCTGTCTGCTAAGTGGATTTGAATAATAGTTTGAGGATCAAGAATAGAAACAGAGAGATCAGTTACAAGTCTATGGTAGTAATCCAGGTGAGAGATGGCAGTAGGCCAGAGTGGTAATGAACACAATAGAAACAGCGGGTGAACTCTGGAAACATTTGGAAGTAGAATCAATCCATTGGCAATGGATGGGAGACAGAGAGAATGAATTATAAATAATAATTTTCACATATTCGCCTTTATCGATTTTTGAGGGATGGAGATGTTATTTTACTGAGATGGGGAAAGACTGGCAGAAGAGTGAATCGAGCAAATAATGAAGAATTTCAGTTTTATTTTGGGTTTATCGTAGAAACTCTTATCAGATGAAGGCTGTTACTTTCTATTTCCAGATTGCTATTTTTTTGAAACTCTGGTATGATGAATTTATGAACTGCTTTTTCTGCATCTACTGAGATGATCATAGGGTTCATCTCCTTAATTTTATTAATGAAGCAGACTGCATTGAATGATTTTTGAATGTTAAACCAAGTTGGCTTTTTTTTTTCTTTTTCTTTTTGCTTGGCTGTGATGTATGATCTTTTGAATACATTGCTGGTTTGGTTTTGTTAGAATGTGCTTAGAATTAAAAAAAATTAATGTCATAAGCAAGATAGCTTCCAGTGTTTCTTTCTTTTAATGTCCTTGTCCAGCTTTGGCATAAATGTATTTTAGTTTTGCTAGGTTATGTGTGTGTGTTTTATGGAATATATTTAATTCATCTAAAATTTCAAATATATTGCATGTAGATTTTTAAAACAATGTTTTTTATTTCAATGTTTGTAGTAAGTATAGTGACATTATTGCCTTTTTCATTCCTGACATTATTTATGCCTTTTTTTGAAGAAGTTTATCACTATAATAGTCTTTTCAACAAACCTGTTTTCTTTAATGATCCCTCTATTATGTCTGTTTTCTTTTTCATTAATGTATATTCTTTATTATTTCCTCCTCCTTTTTCATTTCTCTCTCTCTCTCTCTCTCTCTCTCTCTCTCTCTCTATATATATATATATATATATATATATATTCCCAAACCAAAGCCTGGGGAGTAAATGAAGGTTCCTTTCCTTGGCAGGCCCTAAAATCTCATTTATGTCCCCTTGCCTTATATGTTAAAAGCTCTGCTAAGTTTCTCTGCTCCAGGGCATCTCTACACGAAGTGGAATATTTCCTTAGGGAAAAATGGTCCCCAAAACCAGACTCATCTCCCTGCATTTCCTCTCTTTCTGAGTCTTGGCCTTATGATTATTCCTGGGCATGTTACTTCTCTGATGCCCTCAGATTTAGAACTGTTTCCTCAGCTCTCTTAGTTATTCTCAGTGTGAAAACTGGTCTGATTTATCTAGTTCACCATCACCAGAAGTCATTCCCTCTGAATAGGTCACTGTCTGTCATTCTTGATTAAAAGCTATGCAAGAAGTCTCAGACCTCTTTTGGATCAAGACTTCAGTTTTTATTTTGTTAAATGTCAGGAGCTTTTGAGATATCCAGGGTAAGATAATACAAAAGCTATTGGATAAGCAAATATAGAATGCAATCACCAGGGAGAGAGTCTAGAGAAAGAAGAATAGGAAGTAGGAATGCACTTTTAGGATCTCCAGCTTTCAGAAGTTAGCTTGAGGAGGAGGTTCAAGTGAAATACTGGGAAGAGGTTGTCAGAGGGGTAAGAGAAAACCCGTGAGAACATAGTGTCATAGAAACAGAAAAAAAGAGGATTTAACAAAGCAAAGAATGATCAAATATGATTTATCTGATGAAAAGTCTGACAAAATAAGGCTTAAAAAGTATCTGAGTACTTGAGCCTTACACGTACCAGAGACACTTGATAGATGACCGTACCTGTGAAGTCGTGTGGGTGGACAGCCTCCAGAAGAGTGATTCAGGCCTGTGGGAGGCCTGCCCAGCAGCAGTCACCTGGTAGCTTTCAGTCTCTAATCTGATAATGAGCTCTCTGCTATCTCAACATGAAAGACTGATTGGAAACCTGTGCTCTGTCCTTTTGGCAAATAACTTGGGTAATACCTGTCAAGAGCAGAGAAGGATGATGGTGTTCCTACTTCTGCTTAATACTTTGCAGATCTTCAGGGAGCAAACCTGTAGTTTTGTCATAAACCTGGACACAGCTGCACCTCCTGAGGTGAGCTTTCATCGCTCACCACAGCACAACTCCCTCTAATGCTGCATGTCTCACCAGGACCAGGAGGCAGAGGAAATCCTGATCTCTCATCCCAGAGATGAATGCTTTTGCACAGCAAGCCTTTTCTACTTGAGCTTTCAGTGTAGCTTTCTTCAGTGTTGGGTCCAGAGGAAAATTTAGGCTAAAGGAAAACCTGTTATTATTTCTATTTGCTAATTTTCAGAAAAGTCTGTTGGTAGAGATTGAAAATAATGGCAGCTATACACAGTGTAAACCTCATTATGGTCTCCTTATTTTCCTAATAAACATTAAAGATGGGTTGCTTTCTGTGGAAGCACTTGGCAATGTGTTTGCATATTTATGGTGAGTTTGACCACAAGACACACTAATGGTATCTAGACCACAGTGAAAAGGGCATCTGTGTAGCAAGGAAAAAACCCCTCAGCCCATTACCCTTGTGGGGTAACATACAGGCCTTCACTCTAGGCCTATTGACTTGGAATCGTGTGCAAAATGAATTTAGCTATTTCTTTACTTTATCTGATTCACACCTGATGAGGCAAGCTGAGCTTGTGAGTCTCAAAGAAAGAGTGCTTCAGAGAGAAAAAACTGCTTTGGGAAAAAGCTGTTTGCACACAGTTTAGGGCTCCATTAAATGTAGCCTTTAATCAATGCAATCCTAGCCAAGCTGTCTAACCCTACTCATTTGGCAGACCTTGATGGTTAACAAAAAGGATCTACTTATATGTGATATTATCTCTGTGAGTGAGATGAACTAATTTGTTGAGTGAGTGGTGAAATAACACAACCTGAAATGTTTTAATTCTTTGTAATTGAGTCACTGAGTTTTTCTGATTGTGATTCCTAAATGTAACATGGGATTAGCAGAGTACTTGTCCTGCCTATATATCACAAGGTTGTGAAGATCAAACAGGATAATGTGTGGGAAGCTATAGATAAAAATAGGACTTGGTTTGCTGCAATGTAATCACCTCCTTTTCAGAAATCATGACTGGTTTTACTTCCTGTCAATCACTGAGTGCTGGGAAGGCTCTTTGTGGTATCACAACACTGCCCTAGCTGATCAGTGTCCAGCAGTCATAGCTGCCCAGCGCTACCACAAAACGTTAGGAGACTTTAAAAAGATGAGTATAATCACTGAGGAAAATAGCCAAGGACCTACGCTGAAAAGGTGGTAGACAATATACTGTGATTGATTATTTTATAGTCCAGAAGAAAAAGTACATTTTAGTTGGCTGATGATGGCTATAATAGATAACTCTTCCAGCACCAAAGCCATGAAGCTTAGGGGACAGAGATCAGGAAAAGGCTGGTGTATTAGGGTTCTTCAAAGAAAACCAATAGGATATATCCATATATCCACATACACATATATATGCATCCATATATAAATTTATTTATTATAGGGATTAGCTTACATGATTATGGAGGCCAAAAGGTTCCCATGATCTGCCATATGCAAGCTGGAGAATCAGGAAAGCTGATAGTGGACTTCAGTCTGAGTCCAAAGGCCTGTGAATGGAAGGAGCCAATGGTGTAAGTCCTGGTTAGAATCCCAAAGCCCAAGAACCAGGAGCATCACTGTCTAAGGGCCGGAGAAGATGGATGTTTCAGCTTAACCAGAGAGCAAATTTACCCTTCCTCTGTCCTGTTGTTCTATTCCTCTGTCCTAGTCCTCTGTTATTTTGTTCTATTCAGGTCTTCAGTAGATTGGATAAGGCCTACCTACATTGGTGAGGGCAATCCACTTTACTCAGTCTACCTATTCAAATGCTACTATCTTCTGGAAACACTCTCGCAGGCACACCCAGAAACGATGTTTTACTAGCTATCTGGGCATCCCTTTGCCCAGTCAAGTTGTCACATAAAATTAACCATCACAGTTGGAGAGGTGATGGGGGGGAGACAGAAAAATGAAGAGCAGATGGTTTGGAGAGAATAGCATAGAGCAGCAGCAGTGATTAAAAGTGATAATGAGGGCAGTAATCAGAAGCCCTGAATCAGTGAAGAAAGAAAGTGTGAAGTTTTTAGATTTGGAAGGGCTCAGAGATCATTCAGTCCCCGGATGGCAAATCCACAGGTCATGCAGGGCAAATTTCCCGTCTTGCATCCACAGGAGATGTTGCTGATCTTTTGTTGCACTCTTTTTACCCAGTCAAGGCATCTGAGGGGCAGGGCAGAATGATCCTAAAGCTGAATAACTTTCTCTGTGGGAATGTAAAGTCTCACTTAAAGCTTGTTGGAACAGTGTGGAAAGGGATGGATGTAAATCATCAAATTATCTAATTCTTACCTGATGAGACGAGCAGAGCCAGTGGGTCAGGCTCAGAGGTGTGGGGATTTGGTCCACAGAGAATCGTCAAGACTGTGCTCTAGGTTACTGCCACAAATCAGAGTAGTCACAAGAGATGAAATCTATTTGCTAACCAGAATTTTGTTTAGTCTTTTCATATGACAACCAAGAAACTGTGGCATAAGGATATGAAATAACTTACTCAGGTTCACATAAATAGTCAACCAGGACTGAGGTACAAGTTTTTATTTCCCTAATTGGAAACTCAAAACCCATCTCAGTTCAGAGCTATTTTTAAAAAAATATATATTTTTTATTGATTTTAGAGAGGAAGGGTGAGAGAGAGATAGAAACATCAATGATGAGAGAGAATCATCGATTGGCTGCCTCTTGCACGCTCCCCACTGGGGACCGAGCCCGCACCTCAGGCATGTGCCCCTGACTGGAATCAAACCCAGGACCCTTCAGTTTGCAGGCTGATGCTCTATCCACTGAGCCAAACCAGCTAGGGCTCAGTTTGGAGCTATTTGATTGAAGATTGAGTGATTTCTGAAATGGTTGAGCAAAGTAGAGAAAGGAACATTTTAAGATATTAGGGCTTACATCAATAGACCTTGAGCTAAAGTTTTGAAGGTTCGTTTATTGATTTGCTTGGGCTGCTGTAGCAAAGTACCATGGACTGGGTGACTTAAAACAGAAATTTATTGTCTCACAGTTCTGGAAGTTAGCAATGAAATCTGAGATTAAGATTGGTAAGGTTGGTTTCTTCTGAGGGCTATGAGAGAGATTTTGGTTCATGCCTCTTGTCTTAGCTTTTGGTAGTTTGCTATCAATTTTTGTTGTTTCTCAGCTTGTAGACACATCACCCCAATCTCTGCCTTTATGTTCAAGTGGCATTCTTCCTGTGTGCAAGTATCTCTCTCTAAATCCAAATTTCCCTTTTTATAAGGACACAGTTATACGGAATTAGGGACCACCCTAATGACTTCATTTTAACTTGATCATCTTGCAAAGACTCTATTTAAAAATACAGTCACATTCTGAAGTTCTAGAAGTTAGGACTTCAACAGATAAATTTGGGGGACACAATTTAACCCATAATGGTGAGTTTTCCCTAAGTGTCAGGTCTTTGGCTGAGGGAGTCAGCTTGAATTTAGATTAACAGCTTTCTTAATGAAGTCATGTTTAACATTAGGGTTGATTCTTCAATAAATTGAAAATAATAGACCAGATGAGTTCATAAAAAGCTATGAATTCTCTTTATTATATAATGAGGATTTTCAAGGCATATAGTACAGTGGTTAAGAGGGAGAAGAAATGGCTAAGTGGAGTTGATACTCTTTAGTGACTCCTGTGAAATCTCAGAGTGAGGTTATGCTATTCTGCTGCTAGTTAGAGAAATGGATCAAGAACAACCACAGCTTAAGCAGGACAAGGCTACTCTCTATATAAAGATTTTAAAGATAAAAAAATATATAGGAGATGCCAGGAAACCACATGTTCTATGACAGAGGCATGTGAAGTGGGCAAAGCTCTCTGCTGCCCGAGAGTCCAATCCCTCAAGAAAAGTTAGTGAAATTTGCCTTGGGATTGAGCCCGCAACCTAGGCATATGCCCTGATGGGGAATTAAGCTGTGACCTCCTGGTTCATGGGTTGATGCTTAACCACTGAACAACACCAGCCAGCCTAAATACTAATCTTAAAAGCAGCTCTAAAACATTCAGGTATGTATGACTAATAAGGGTGTACAGTGAGTTCTGTCCTGAACAATTTGAAAGTGACTGTAATGGCCTTAAATTAGAGGACTGAGGCACTAAGGCTAGAAATATAGGGACATCCAGTTCTAAATGGCACCTCTTTTATTACCTAATTGGCCCTTAAATTAAATTAAAATGCATTCATGCTCATTTATCCTCGACAACTGTCAGTGATCTAGGAATTTGCTGGTCATGTTAGCAATTTTTCTTTAATTCTAGGAAGATGCAAAAACAGTTATGAAGATATGAACCTAAACTTGTATGCCAGGCTTAACTCATCCACATTTGTGCTGACAGTCTTTTCTGATTTATCAGAGATTGACAGCACAGGACTTTCTCTCAGTCCCTATCACAGCCCCCTCTCTTTAGCTGTTTTGAAAGTATAATATTCAGTGCTGTTTGTTCCTTGGCAATCAGAAAGGAACTGCTCTTTCCACCACGGTCTCCTTGATAGTGCCAAATAGTGCAAAGTCGCTTTAAGAGAAAGGCTTCCCCTGCTTCTTTCAAGCATGAAATTCACCAGCTTTCCCTTTCCCTCACCTGTGCTCAACCCACTTCAATTTTTTGTCCAATCCAGTCAAAGAGAAAAGCTATAGATAGCTTGGTACTGGTTAGGCATAGACATAGGTGTAGATGTAGGAATAGATGTAGGTATAGATATAGTTATAGGTGTAGTGTAGGTATAGGTAGAGTTGTAGGTGTAGTTATAGGTGTAGTGGCATGTGTAGTTTTTAAAAATATATATATTTCATTGATTTTTTTACAGAGAGGAAGGGGGAGGGATAGAGAGTTAGAAACATTGATGAGAGGGAAACATCGATCAGCTGCCTCCTGCACACCTCCTACTGGGGATGTGCCCGCAGCCAAGGTACATGCCCTTGACCAGAATCAAATCTGGGACCTTTCAGTCTGCAGGCTGACACTCTATCCACTGAGCCAAACTGGTTAGGGTGGTATGTGTAGTTTTAGGATGACGGGCCTGGGAAAGTCTGTGGGAGGTGAGGATGGCCTAGACCGAATGTTTCTTGGATCCCGACTTAAGTCCCTGCTGTCCCTCAGTGGCTCTAGAACAAGGCTTGGTCAGCCACTGCCCGTAAGTGTCAGCTGCCATGGGGGTTTTCCTGGCAGAGAGCCGATACTCTCACCCCTCAGGATAGTTCACAGTGCCCTTCAAGAGGAACAGGCTGGATACTTCCCAGAGATTAACATACAAACAAAATCCTTGTTCTTTCTCTCTCTTACTCCCAACAATTGACCTAACAATTTTATAGGACATATTAACAAGTGGTGAATACAGGCTACAGATCCAGCAGATAAATAATTCAGAGAGAAATACATTCCAGAAAACTGAATTGTTGTGATTGGAGAGTTCTTTGATAAATATAACATGTTTCCAAATACTCATTACATTATATTGTTACCACAGAAGGCAATTTATCCTGATTATTTTCCATGAAAAGAATGGCTGGGAGAACTGAAAGTTCTGGGGAAACCAACCCCATAGTTACATTTAAACAGTTTTTCTGTAGCAAATGCCTTCTTAAGTTAATTGCCAGCTCACCGAGTTTCTTTGGCCTTGGGTTGGGGGAGGAGGGGTGAGCATTATGTGCTTTGAGACTTCACTCTTGCAGAGAATGAAGGGTGCAGATTCCAGACTGTGTTCTCAGCAGACACCCCAAGGCACCATAGTCCTGTTTGGCTGGGTGAATTCTGATTGATGGCAGTGACTGCCTGCTCACTCACACTCTTTATTTCCTGTAGTTTATAATTATGTTTATTTGATGTACATAAAAAATTTAAACATACCCAAAATAAAAAATGAAACAACCCCAAACTAAAACTTAAAACAGTACCAAAAACCCTAAAAAGCAGTCTCCTTTCACCTTGTACAATTTCCTATAGGCAGCCACTTAGTTTCTTATGCGTCTTCCCAAAGATCACTAAGTAAATATTAATATATATGTGTATATCCCTCTCTCTTTCACATATATGATCATACTATATATGTGGTACTATACCTGATTTTTCATTAAACAATATGACTTGGTCATTGTTCTCTCTCTCTCTCTCTCTCTCTCTCTCTCTCTCTCTCTCTCTTTCTCATCAGCCTCTCATCAGCCAAATTATTTTTAATGGCTGCATAGTATTTTATCTTCCAAATCTACCATAATTTATTTAGTCAGTTCCCTATTGGTGTTTGGGTTGCTTTATCTTTGGCTGAAGTAATTTCTAAGGTGGAGGCAGGGAGTGTGTGCAGCGACTCTGGGTTTTGTTTGGATAGTAGGTACCTCCTAAACTATTGTGCCAGTTGAGGGGCATTTGTGGAGACTGGGTGGGAAAGGAAAGGAGTTACATCAGAGGACAGATGTCCAGTGAGGGACTGGGTGAAGTCTTGCTTCATGGGATGAGATTTCATTTTCTCCTCCATCTTGCCAGGAAAACCTCAGCAAAATGGCATTGCTGGCAAATGCCTATGGCATTCATTCACGCATTCAGCAAATAGTATTGCATTTTATCCATGTGCGAGGCACTGTTCTAGGTGTTGTCACCCCAGCACAGCAGTGGATAAAACAAAACCTACACTATCATGGTATTTACATTTAGTGGAGGGAAATACAGTGGAAAGCAAATGAATATACAACTTTTCTAAAGACCAATAAAGCAAGGCAGGGCAGGAGAGCAACAGAGGGTGTTGGAACTGTCTTTCTGGGAGGCAATGCTGTGTGATGCCTCAGGCAAGGTGGGTTCCAGGAGGGCACTGGGGCTGCTGGCAGAAGCACTGCATCTGGGTTGCCTGGAATGCCAGTGGCTTCCGACACTCTCCCATGACCATTCCCACAGGCTCCTGCCCCCAGCTGGGCATTGCCAGCAGATGCTGCCTCTGTAGCCAGGAATGGAGGGCCAAATTCCATGAGGTGGAATTTGTGGGGGATGGAGAAAGGAAAAGGGACAGAGACCTAGAAAAGGGGATGGCAGACTAGAAAAAAATGTGGATATTCTACCATCAGATTAATTCAACATCACTGAATTTTCGAAGGGCTTCTCATCATTCACTGTTTAGCAGGGGGCATGGAAAATTATTAAACGTGAGCTGAAATGAAAACGCCATACTTTGTAAAACATGCAAGGTTACCTACTATGATGACTGCTCCCAGAGTTTTAATGTGTCTGCTGCACGGCTAATTAATTTGCTCTGAGCTTCATTGGAATTCCTATTTGAGATGATTGTCTTGGTAACTGAATGCACCACAGAGAGCAAGAACATCAAAAATGTCATTTGGGGCTGCTGTAGCAATCTGAGCCTGTCTCCGGGCTTCCTCAGCCAACACCAGTGAGGACTGTCTGTGTCCCTGACTAGTTCCTGTTAGACTTGGAGAGGGCACAGGATTCCCCCGAGGTTGTATAGTCCCTTGTGTTATGGGTACTGGTTTAGAATTCAGACTTTGAAGTCAGACCAGTCTGAGATTTCACATTTACTAGCAGCCACTTACCATGTGACCTCAAGTATTTAATGTCACTGTTTCCTTATCTAATAAAGTTAGAATAATTTTATCACCCACCAAAGAGAGATGCTGTAAAAATTATGATAGATTAGAGGCCCGGTGCATAAAATTTGAGCATGGGTAGGGTCCCTAGGTCTGGCCGGCGATGAGGGCCAATCTGTGGGGCAACCGACAGGGTGATTGGGGCCCCCACTCACATCCACCTTGGCCTGGCACCACCCGCTCACCTGCTCCACCATTCCTCCATAGTCCAGCTCTCATTGGGGCCCATCGGGGCTGGCAGTGCCTCTACTGCCGCCTGATGCCAGCACTGCGTCAGGGACACCCACCCTCTGGTGGTCAGTGCACATTGAACTCCCACCCTTGGGGACAATTTGCATATTAGCATTTATTATATAGGATGTGTTTGAAAAACATCTGGTCCATCATACACTATCATTAAATAGAATGTTTTCTTCTTATTATTCTCCTCCTCGTCATCATCATAATTTTTCCCCCTTTCTGCCTGTGTGTCTAATTTATGTGTTGGGATTGGAGCCATTGTGTTTGGCAAACTATAATGGGCAGGATTGGCACAATTGAAACTGTCTTCTAAAGCCTCAAGGAAATAAGAGATTAGGTGACTTGAGCGTAGTTGGTCCAGGCTTTGCTGCTGCGATGTAATTTGGGCCAATCCCTTCATTTCTTTGGCCTCCACCCTCCTCTTTGGTAGGATAGAGAGAGAGAGAAATTAATGATCTCTTAGGTCCTGTCCCACTCCAAGGGGAACGGTGTCTAAAGAACTACACCTAGGTAAGTTAGGGTATATTTGGCAGCAAGTCGCAAAGTAACCAATTGACAGTGCTTAAATAAATGGCATGGATTTGAAAGAGTTCTAAACACATTTTAGCAAGCCAAATCCAGCAACATGTAAAAATGATTATGTATTACAACCAAGCTGGAGCAGTTTTCTATGTGCAGCCTCTGAATGCAGCTCATTCAATGATCTACTTAACATAGTTTCCTCCTCCACAACACTGAATGTTTATCAAGAACATTGGTAGTATCTTCTACATCTTTGCACCTCCCAGAGTTTCTAGCTCTGTATATTGCTAAATAAGTATCTGTTGGCTTAAATGAAAATATCTGAATGAATGCAAAATCCTTGGTAATCATCACAATACCCAGCACTTTATCACCAGGTATGTCTCAGGTCTATCAACAACGTATAAATTAGTAGATTTTTGAAATTTTAGTCTAATGGTTTGCACATGTAATTCCTCAGGAGCTCTTAACACATCACAATGATACTATTAAACAATAATTAACTTTGTGAAGAAAAGAGAAATCACAAACATTATTTATTACTTTGCCAGTCTTAATAAAGACCTAATGTGCTAATAGCTTCTCTTGGAAACAGCTGCCATCAGTTAAGTAAAAACACTGTTATGTTGCCATCACAAATATCAATAGAGTAAACTAGTTTTCTGATTGCTGGCAGGCACTAACTGGTTTATGAATATCTATCCCAGTAGCTTTCTGTTGTATTGTGTTATTTTATGGCCCTCTATTAAACACAGCGCAATGTTATAGCTGAAAGGCACTTTAAGAGCATCCCACTCATTCAATATTTTAGAAACTGTGTCCCAAATATCTCTTAGGGGCTCCTGGAAATCTCTTAAGAGACTTTCTGGGTGTTGTAAGCTCAGGGACTATATGCGCAATTCTGTGGGCGAAGCCGGGCATTTGACACGGCTATCTTGATACAAGAGTCATCTTGGCGCAATCATTTGGGTGCAGGTATTGTGTCATGGCTTGGCTGCACAAAATGATCCGGTAAAATCATAAAACCACTATTTCTAAAAACCAATAATGTATACAGTAACTGCCCTTGATCCTTATTCTACCCCAACCCCTCCTGCTATGGTGATTTTCATTTTCTATTTTATTCACTTATCTATTGTTTGAATTTTATGCACATTTATTACTTTTACTCAGAAAAAAATATTAAAGACATTTTTTAGAAGTCTTATTAAACCAGGATAGGTTCTTAGGAGCATCAAGCTTATCTCCCCAAACCAGCATTACATAGGAATATTATGAAATGAAAATGTATATTACCAAAAGTTCTGAGAGAACGGCTAGAAATGTAATTGGCAATTTCCTGTGCAGTCTGGAGCTGAGAGTATAGGGTTGAATATCTTTATACAAAGTGTCTTTAAGTCTGATGACTGAATGAGAGAATTTGAGACCTGGACCAGCCAAGGGGTAAGTAAATTCTTAGGGAATTCCTGAGCCTCACGCTGTCTCTGAACCTCATATACCCTCACCATACCCTTCAACGTGACCTCACCCCTTTTCTCTACTCTGGAATGACATTGCCAGTATGGGGAAGACATAGTGTGGGCTTATTGGGTTTTCAAATTACTTGCTATTAGCTTCATGTGGCTGCTGTAACAAATTACCACATACTTGGCAGCTTAAAACAGCAGAAAATTATTCTTTCACGGTTTTGATGGCCATAAATCAAGGTGTCGGCAGGGCTGTGCTTCCTCTGAAATCTCTAGGGAAGACTCTTTCCTTGTCTCTTCCAGATTCTGGTGGATCCAGTATTTCTTTGGCGTGTGGCTGCCAACTCTAATCTTGGCCTCTGTTTTTATATGGTCTTTTCCTCTGTGCCAGTGTCTTCCCTTCTTATAAGGAACAATGGCATTTAGGGCCTTCCAAAGGGGCTGGGAAGTATGACCCAGAAGAGGATAAGATAATCTCTTTATCTCAAAGTCCTTAATTATATCTGAAAAGACCCCCCCCCTTTTTTTCCAAATAAGGAAACATTCAATCTTTTGCCATATTCATAAGTTCTGGGGATTAGGATGTAGATATACCATTTTGAAGTGTCTAGTCAACCCATTACATTTGGTAATTTAAAAAGGGAAATTTAAGTGAAATAAATAAATTAAGAGGAACATTGTAATTTTTTAAAAATTGAAAGTTTAATTGATTGCATTTTCTCCTGAGTCAAAATGTTCCTTGGTCAAAACATCTGCCAGTATGAACATGTCACTTAGCTGATTCTGGAGCTCATGCCTATGTCAGCCAGAGCCACTTACTTCCTTTTGGCTGTTCTGTGGGAGCTTTGGCTAGAGTAAAACTTACACAGCTAAACCTAAGTTCGGAAACTCCTATTTATTATCAAATAGCTTCCTTTTTCTCTGTGGAAACAGAGACCCAGCAATTGAAAAGAACACTGCTTTTGAGTCTAAAAGCCACCCACTTCGTGCAATCTTCACCGATGATTGCTTCTGGGACTGTGGTGGCAAATGTCATTGCTCTTTAGTTTCTTCATTTATAAACATGAAAATAATATTTCTGCCTCTACCTTGTCAGAATTGTTATGAATATAAAAATGCCCTAAAATAGGTATAAAGTTCTATTTATGATATTATGATGATTTTTCAACATATATCTGAAATTGCTCCTGAAATGTGTTTATGCCTCTACATTAAAAGTAAACAGGAAAAACAGGTTATTATGAACTCTGAAGTAGAAGGAACTGACTTTATTCTAATCTACAGCTACCTAGAGAGCTATTGAGAACACACACGGATTATAATTTATTTATTTTATTATTATTATTTTTAAATTTCTTTATTGATTAAGGTAGCACATATTTGTCCTCATCCCCCATTCCCATCCCAAACCCCTCCCCACGCATGCCCCCACCCCCCTGTTGTCCATGACCACTGGTTAGGCTTATATGCATGCATACAAGTCCTTTGGTTGATCTCTCCCCCTTACCCCTACCCTCCCCTACCTTCCCTCTGAGGTTTGACAGTCTGATCGATGCTTCCCTGTCTCCGGTTCTGTTTTTGTTCATCAGTTTATGTTGTTCATTATTTTCCCTAGATGAATGAGATCACGTGATACTAGAAATACACTTACAAGAACTGAAAATGAGACAAGCAATAATGGTTATGCTGTGAGGCAAATGAATCAGTCTGTAGTGAGTTTCTTTCTGGGCCAACAGTTCTTTTGAGTCCCAATTTCAATGTCAAACAGTTCCTTATGTGTACATGTCAGCAATGATATTTCAGTTCTGGATGGTGGAAAAATGGTGGTAATGCAGGTCCGACCCTCTCTGGTTTGGTCCTGGGCAACCTGCAGCTATACACAGCTGCTGACTGCTAGTATGGCAAGACATCGTCAGCGTCTTCCATCTCTGGACTGTTTCTCTTCTGTCTTCACGGCTGGAGCAGTCCTGCCAATTCCTCTCTGTTGCAGGAATCCATGTGGTCTTGGGGTTGTTTTCTGAAAATATACAAACATATTCTCAACCAAAAGTTAATAAAGGAATCTTTTCTATAAATTTGACTTGGGATCCTTTTTCATTTTTTGCCCAAATGATTTTCCTTTGGCTTGTTTTGATACCATGTGTGTTTTTCATGGGTGTCTTGCTGTTAGCATTACAAATGAAAGTTAATTTTCTAAAATAAAAATTTTCTAGATGTAATTTACTTACAGGATATTTTTCTTTGCATGATATTCATCTACTGCCCCCCCTTTTTAGATTTAAATATTAGGAGGCTTTTGGAAATTTTATAATGTAGTCCTGATAGCTTTTAAATTTTAATTTTTTGCACTAAAATATAACTGCTTTAGGTTCATTACATGTTATGCAATTTTACCATGAGATGAACTACCAATAGAAATTTTAGTTAACACTTTAGGAACAGTTTTTTTGTCCAGTACCATTAATTTTTCTAGAATATTCACTTATTTCACTTAGCCAATTTAAATTAGTCTGAGAACTTGACCACTATTTTACTGTCAAATTTAACACTCTAACAACAATCTTATTTTACCCTGTAAATATTAGTGGAAAGGATTATTTGCCTTCTTGAGTAGGCCCTGAGCATTCCTGGTGCTAGGCTGGATTTAGATATCAAATGCCCACTTCCCCACACTATGGGTACAAGACAACTCAAACAAGTCTTGTTGCAGTGAGAGGGCAGCTGCTGTCGGCCAAGTGTCTGTCTGTTACCTGGGTCCCAATCTGAGCTGGGCATGGTAAGCAAAGCAGCCATGGGGGCAGGAGACCTCCTTCAGAAGGGGTGAGGGTTCAGGCCCCTGCAAAGTTGGGAGGGTGAGGGTCCGTGCTCCACCTCTGTTGACCCTCAAGTTCTCTCCTGATGGCTCCTCTGCGACTGTGCCTGTCTTAGGTTGTTCCTTCCATGAGGAATCTTACCCGTCTCTGGCTAACCAGCCATCCTCCGGGGCCAAGCAGGGTATGTGAGGTTCAGTTCTGTCTCCTTGGTAGCCTATGCCCCTGAGGCCTCCACGCCCAGCACCTGCCTTTGGATCTCCTCACCTGTGGCGGGGCCCCAGCACTAATCACATATCTTGGGGAACCCAGGTTTCTACTCCAGGGAGGACCCAGCTCACCCAACTGGGCGAGAGACAGATCCATGGTACCAGCCACCACAAGGCTTCAACCTCAGCATGAACAGAAAGGACAGGCAACAACTGTGGGCAATTGGATTGTGAGAAGAGGGTCCCTCTTGGACAAAAGGGCAAGAGGGGCCATGGATTATAATTTAAGTGATCAGAAAGGGATGAATGAATAATAAGACCAGTTTAGAGCAGAGTTGGCAAATTCACAAGCTTAGAGTCCAGGCAGTAACATACACAAATAAAGCAGGGTAAGAGTAAGAAAAACAGCAACAGGCATGGAATGGAAAATGGTAACTGAGTAATATTGAGCTGCAAAGATAGGGAGTAGTGTGGATTGTACTGAATGGGGTCTGGAGAGCAGTATGTAGTTCAGCCTAAAGGAAACCCCTGCTCTTCAGTTGCCTGTTGCTGGTGGTTGCCATTAGCTATAAGCCCAGCAGGCTAGATCTTCCAAGGAAGAAATCTGGATTTTTACATGAAATATTCTTGTATCGATAGGTAGTTAGGCTAGCCTATGCTGTGATAACAGATATCCCTGAAAGCCCCGTGTCTTAGCAATAGTTTTTATTTCTCTCTCATGTGAAGTCCTCTGGGAGTCTCCAGGGAAGCTTTCCTCCAGGCATCAACCCAGGAACTTAGGTTCCTCCATCTCAACACCAAGTTTCCATGCTTCCAGAGGCCAAATGTTATGGGTTGAATTGTATTCCCCCAAAAAAGATATGTTGGTGGTTTAACCCCCAGTGCCTGAGAATGTGACCTTATTTAAGAGATAGGGTATTTACAGAGGTCATCAAATGAAAGTGAGGTCATCAGGTGGGCCCTAATCCAATATGACAGGTGTCCTTCTAAAAAGGGAAAGTCCTAGATACAGGGAAAGACACGCACACGGGGAGAATGCCACGTGAAGAATGATGCTGCCACAAGGCAAGGCGCTACTAGAAGCGAGGAGAGAGGCCTGGAGCAAGTCTTTCCCTCATTCCTTCAGAGGGAGCATGGCCTTGTCAACACCTTACCTCCAGCTTCTGGCCTACAGATCTGCGAGACAATAATTTCGTCTGTTTAAGCCATTCAGTTTGTGATACTTCGTTATAGCAGCCCCAGGAAACTAATACACTGAGAAACAGAAAGATTAGAGAACACACATGGGAACTTTTCCCTGCCTCGGCCTCAAAGACACATGTCATTTCTGCTCACAGTCTGTTGACCAGAACCAGTCGTGTGGCCCCCTGGCTACTCAGGGGCTGGGAGTATGGCCCAGAAGAGGATAAGTGGGTATTGGTGAGTGCTAGTAATATCTACTTTCTTCTCCTGACTTTTGAGCATGTAATACAGTTAGAAAGAAAAGAACACAAGACTGAGCGAGCATTCATTGAGTGAGCCAAGCAAACCCTCCTTTGGTCTAGGCTCACTGGTGGGTTCCAGACTAGGACCTGTTCTGACAAGCCCACAGGCAGCGCTGGCCTGTTCATGGGGTAAGATTTATGATTCTGAGAGAATGTGAATTTTGGTCATGGGCAGGGGTGAGCACAGTTGGTCCATAGAGACGTTGGTATCAAATGGAGGCCTGAACTTGGGGAAAGGATTCCGGAAAACATGAGACTTAGTGCAGCGTGGGGGTCTTGAAAAGGGGAGGATGCACAGACCACCAGCCACTAACAGTTTTTAGCTGGAGCTGTTTTTTTTCTCCTATCCTATGCACCCTCATTCTTGTTTTCTTCCCCATTCTCCTGAGGAACCAGACCAGTCTACTTAGTTCATTTGAATTAGAGGTGAAGTTGGTGTTTGGAGATGACCCTGGGAAGCTCCCCACCATCCATGCCATTATTTCTGAAAACATACATTCTAAATTTCAAACAGGTTAGGAAAATAATTAAAAACAAAACAAAAACAGCTCATGGGTGAATTTGGAACTGTGTATGTGTATGTGTGTGTGCATGCACAAATTTACAATCTTGATTTATATTAAACCTAGCAATAGCATTTTAAAATTATTTGTGTGCAATATACTTTACTCATGTGCATATAATTTAAAAATAATATATCTAGATGCTTTCAACTGAATTTCTCTCAGACTATATATCATATTAACTTGGCTTATGGATTGTGCTAAAATTTATTTTTAAAGAACATGCTTGGTTGGTTTCACTGAGCCAGATTTTTTGAATATTCTAAAAAGCAAGAGAAAGAAATGAGACAAATTGTACTGTTCATGCACTGTGGCACAAGCTAGAGAAATATAATTGGGCTTCAGGCCAAATTCTGAAGGCAATTGGAGCTGCTTATGTCAACTGGGCATAATTATTCCTTAGCTCCTGTTGACAGAAAGAAAAATTGGTTGTGATCCATTTCCCGATGCTGGGGATTCAGAAAGAATATTTGGGCTCCAGATCATGGCAGATGGGTGCGTGTAGAAGCAGCTGATTTGTCATTTGCAGGGAGCAGGGAATCCTCCAGTTTGAAGGAGTCCTTGTGAATTAGCTGCCTTGAGCAATCAGTTCTATGGCTGAAGGCAGCACCATGCACTCAGTAAATGTTCGTGGAATGAATAATGAATCATACCCAGTGATCTTCCCTGCAAGAGTATCTGCCTTTTCTTTTCATCTGACCACTGCCTGGTCCATTCTTCAGTGACAATGGGAAGGTACAAGGTCTGCACTGAATAGGCTAAGGCCTTATCCCCAGATTTATTTATTCAGCAAGTATTTATTGAACCTACGAGGCACTTGGGACTGTGCTAAGTTCCAGATGTCTAGCTAATGACAGCCCAACCCAAAGAAATGTGTTTGTCCTGGAAAAGAGGGAGCTGTCTGAGCAGGCAGAGGCCTCCAGTGAAGCAGAGTGGTGACAGGAAGCCAGGGTGGGGAGTTAAGAGCCCAGCATGCTGATTTTCTTTTTTGACTTCAGGAACCTAATCTGTCGCTGTAACAGATCCTATGCCATTCCTTCCCCCTGGACTCTGGACTGTATCCCCCTGTTTCCTTGGAAGCCTTATGCCATTAGTTTTCTACAGTTAGTTATATTTTCAGTCTACCATTTACTGGCATACCCCCTCAGCATATAAATGTGTTATAAGTATTTTACCTGAGCAAAACCAAGGCCTTAATTGACTTTTAAAGCCCCCTTTAGTTACTATTCTTTCCTTGTTATTCCCTTCATACAAACAGATTTTTGAAAGAGTTAGTTTACTGATCCCTTTCTTATGTCCCCTTGTCAGATATCCCCACCCCAGAGTGGCTCCTGCCTCCCGTGCTATGCTAGAACTGTCCTGATGGTTGTGATAAATGCATGTTTAATCTATTTGGCAATACATGTTGTTAATGTTTTGGTGGCATTTAACCCTCCTGACCAGGCTTTTTCTGAAACCTTCTGCTTCCCTGGCCTTTGTGGCCTCAAATGCTCTTGATTTCTCAATAACCTTCCTGGTTTTTTCCCCTCAGGGCATCCTCACAAGCAATTCTTATTCCACTCTTTAAATGTGTGTTTTTTTCCCTGAGGTTTGGATTTTGGCCACCTCTTCTTTTCACTCTACTTACTTTCCTTGGGTGATTTCATTTACTCTCATGTCCTTAGCCAGCCCCTGTCCATGCTGACAATTCCCAAAACTGTATTTCCAGCCTTGATGTCTTGCTTGAGCCAGACCACATACCTATTACCTGTTTAATTGATTCATTGATATGTCCCCTAGGAACTGAAAACCAATGAAAAAGTGAACTTTTCACATTTTGTCTACATACTACTTTTCCTCCACCTCAGTGCATGGTATGATAATTCTCTACTCAGTTGCCTAAGTCATACCACAATTAACCAGCTACCATGTCTCATCAATCCTACCAACATTTTATTTTTCAGATTCTTCCCCTTTTCTTTGTCCCTACTCCCACTAACTCAGTGCAGGCCTCGTCATTTATTTTTGCTGCTATATCTTTTACCTTTCTGCCACCACAGTTGCCCACTGTCAGGGACTGAATTGTATCCAATACATATGTTGAAGCCCTACCCTCTGATGTGACTCTTTTAGAGATAGAACCTTTAAATAAGTAACTAAGGTTCAATGAGGTTGTAAGAGTGGGTGATAATCTAATATGACATGTCTTTCATAAGAAGATGGAGACAGTAGAGATCACACAGTGCAGAGAGAACATCAAGTGAGGACACAGCAAGAAGGTGGTCATCTGCAAGACAAGGAGAGAGGTCCTCCAGCCACCTGCAGCCACCTTGATTTTGGACTTCCAACCACCAGAACTGTGAGAAAATACATTCTTTTAAGCTGTCCTGTCTCTGGTACTCTGTTATGGCTGCCCTCACAGACTAATATACCCCCTTGGATAGAAGTTTTCATAAATAAATTTGATCACATCACTGTCCTGCTTAAACTTCTTTGTGTAGCTGGTCCCTCTACATTTGACCCTACCTCTCACTCAGTACACTGACTTTGTTAAATGACAGGATGTACCAAGCTCTCTCTGTACCTTTGCAAATGTTCTTTCCTTGGCTGTGTCGTTCTTCCTTGTCCAGACCATCCCCTTCCCTCATAATTTCTGTTTGCCTTTTTGTGACCTGACCCTTGCCTTCCTAGTCTGCAGGATGCTGTTCCACAGCTGCCATAGACCTAAACTGTCCCCTTCTCCAGACTGAACTCTTGAAGGACAGGACTGAGGTCTTATTTATTTTTCTATTTTCAGCATTTGTGTGATACTTGGATTATAGTAGGTATTCAAAAATTATTTTGGATGAATGAACAAACAGTAAAATCCTTTATTCTCAGGGATACAAAAGAAAATTTTACAAATCACCATGATATCATGGTCTGGCAGTAGCCTCTTTGGGGATCTACTTTACATTATGATTTATTGGACCTACTCATGCTGGTGACCCAAAGACCAAGAACAACATTATCATTATTGTCACCATTGTTATAACAATAGCACTTTTCATTTATTTAGCCAGTACTATATGCATAAAGTATGCCATGAGCTATTAAAGTGTTCTGAGCCCAATTTCAGTGTGTGTGTGTGTGTGTGTGTATCCTACACCACCAAAAATCTTCAATACCAGCTGGGCGTCCTTCAATTCAACTCAATTCTGACACTCTCTGCATGGAGATAGCATTGGATTTCACAGGTTAAGGACTGAGTCCCACAAAAACAGCCCCACTGTACTTCAGATACCAATTGCAAGTATGGTCATCCCCCTTATCTATGGGGGATACATTCCAAGACCCTCAGTGGATGCCTGAAATCACGAATAGTAGCTAACTATATGTGTTTGTTACGTGCCATTGGGTCAGCTCTGACACCTGGGGACCCCATGAATGACGCATGTCTGCAGTATGCTGTTCTCAGCAGCCCTGCTCCATTCCTGTGGACTCATGTTTATGGCATCTCTTATAAAGTCAATCCATCTCGCATTTGGTCTTCCTCTCTTCCTGCTGCCTTCTGTTTTTCCCCAGTTTTGTTTTCTTTTCCAAAGAACCCTGCCTTCTGATGTGCCCAAAGTAGGACTACTTTGGTTTTGTCACCTTTGCCTTTAGCAATGTTTCGGGCTTACTTTGCTCTAGGACCCACTAGTGCATCTGTCTGAGGGTATCCATTGAGCTCTTCTCTAACAACATAATTTAAATGAATCAATATTTTTCTATCAACCTTTTCTACTGTCCAACTTTCGCATCTGTACATAGTATTTGGGAACACAAGAGTATGGCTGACCTTAGCCTTGGTCTCTAATGACACGGCTTTGCTCTTGATGATTTTTTCTAATTCTTCCATTGCTGCCCTTCCAAGTCTCAGCCTTCTCTTGATTTTTTGGCTGTAGTCTCCATTTGACTTGATGACAGAAACAGGGTAAGCAAAATCTTTAGCAATTTTAATGTCTGCATATTTATGTTAAAGTTGTGTGTTACTTCTGTAGTCATGATTTTTGTCTTCTTGCTATTCAAATCTAGTCCTGCTTTGACCTTTTATTTTTTCATTTTCATCAGAAGTCATTTCAAATCATTGGTACTTTCTGCCAATAAGATGGTGTCATCTGAATACCTGAAGTTATTGATATTTCTCCCACCAATTTTCATTCCTTCCTCTGAGTCTAGCCCAGTTTTTTGTATAGTATGTTCTGTGTACAGATTAAACAAATATGGAGATAAAATGCACCCTTGTCTGGCATCTTTGCCTATAGGAAATCATTCTGTCCATCCATATTCTGTCCTGGCAGAGGATTCCTGTCCACAGTACAGGTTTTGTATTAGAACATTCAAGGGATCAGCACTCCTATTACTCTCAGAGTAACCCCTAGCTTTTCATAATCGACAGAGTCAAAGGCTTTGCTGTAGTTTATAAAACACAGACTGACCTTTTTGAAATTCTTTGAAGCTTCATTATCCAGCAAATGCTCACAATTAGATCTCAAGTGCCGCTTCCTTTTCTGAATTCAGCTGGGACATCTGGCATTTCTTTCTCCATATAAGGTAGAAGCTTTAGCTGCATCACCTTGAGTATTACTTTACTTGTGTGGGAAATTAGAGCAGTGGTTCTATAGTTCCTGCACTCCTTGGCATCTCCTTTCTTGAAGATTGGGATGGTATTGACTGTTTCCAGTCTATAGAACATTGTTTTTTTTTTCATATTTGTTGACATATTCTTGTTATGATTATGACAGATTCTGTCTCCATGGCTTGAACTAATTATGTTGGTATCCCATCCAGCTCTGATGATTTATTTCTTCCCAGTACTTTCAGGGCAGCTTTTGCTTTCCTTTCTAGAATTACAGGATTTCTAGGAATTTTCTTCAAAGGTATCTGTCATGCTTTTGTCTCTTCTGTATAGATTTTCAATATACTGTTTCCACCTCCCCTTTATTTTCTCCTGATTAGATAACTGGCTTCCTTGTTGGTTGTTCAGCATTCCTATTATAGTTTTAAATTTCTTTTTTGATTTCTTGAACCTCCTGGTAAAGATTTCTTGTTGTTCCTTTTTTGTTGTTTTCTTCTATATCCTTCCATTGACTATTGTAACAGTTCTCTTTATCTGTATGTGATAGTCTTTGAAAAGGGTTAGATAGTCTTTCTAACCCTGCTTTTGTTAACTTCTACTTTTGCCTCTCATTTGTCTTTAACAACTTTTAATGTTTCTCCTGTCATCCACTCATTTTTTCTTTCCTTTTAACTTCTGACATTGTCTTTTTCCTAATGATATTTATAGTTTTAGGTCACAGTTGTGGTCTCAGTCAATTAAGCTTAACGTTGCAAATATTTTCATGTGAACTTTAACATCAGGAATGTTATTTACACTATATGTTGACACTATGATCCTTTTAGAGTTCTTCTTCAGCTTTACTCTATTGTTTGATATAAGCAGTTAGTGGTCAGCACCACAGTTTGCTCCTGGTCTTGTTTTGCCAGAGACAATACAACTTCTCCACCTTCTGCTTTCAATTACATAGTCTATTAGATGTCTATATTGGCCATGTGGTGATGTCCATGGATATGGTCATCTGTTTGGTTGTTTAAAGCATGTATTTGTGGTGAACAAATTGTTGGCTTCACAGAAATCCATGAGCTGATCACCTGCTTTGTTTCTGATCCCTAGTTCAAATTTTCCAATGACATTTGATTCTGCTTTATTTCCTGCTTCTGCTTTCCAATCACCTGTGATTATCACCATGTCTTGTTTTGGTGTGTGATTAATTTCTCCCTGGATATTTGTGTAAAAGCTTTCAATTTCATTTCTTCAGCCTTTGCAGTTGGAGCATAAACTGAATGATGATTATGTTTATATGTTTTCCTATAAGTCTGACTGATATTCAATCAGACCTTGCTTTGTAGCCCATAAATGTCTGTCCTACATCTTGCTTCAGTATTAATGGCATTTCGCTTCTATCAAACCCTATATATACTGTTGTGGTTTTTTTTAATAGAGAACCCACAATTTAGTTTTATTCAGAGGAAAGAAAAAAGATACTTTTAATCATACTGGAAGAAACTCAGCCATACGTTTGGAACCTGTACCCAAACTACACATGCAATGAAGACAATATTCTGCTAATACAATTGATTTGCTGCTGCATTTGTCTACTGTTTGCCTAATATTAACAATTATAAACAGAGCAGTGCAACTAGTATTTGGAACCATCCTTACAGTGTTACAGTGTCAGGCACAACTTTTTCACTTCTCTTCACACCACTGGTTCTCTTTGTGTACCTGAGCTTCCTCTTCTTCAGTAAAGTCATTTTTTATATAGAAGGTCTTGTGAATCTCTTCAGGGGTTTTCCCCTTGATCATATTGGCAACAGTCTTGCATGTAACATCAAGCAAACCTTTGATGTCTAAATAGTTTGCAGCCAGAATTAGTTCAAATAGTGTTCCTTGGTCAACTTTAAGGAATTCTTGGTCTCAAATAGGAATATCATCTGTTCTTTTTTCTTCGTTCTCATCATCCTCAGGAGGAGGAGGGTCATCCTTGTGGTGGGTGCACCACTGAATGACCTTTTTTAATATTGCTGCATTAACATTTGGTAGAGTAACTGGGTCATCATTGCCTTCATCATCCATTTCCAAATCTAACATGGTCATGTTAGTCACAGATTGTTTGGCAATTTCAACATCAACTTCAAATATCTCTCCATCAGAACTCTGCAATTTAATTGAAGGCATGGTGCTCGGTCTGCAGGAGAGAGTGGGCCGGAGGCTGACGAGAGCCGGGCAGCATCAGTAGAACCAAAAGATAAAGGTGGAGAACAAGGCCACTTACAGCCTGTACTGTGTTTTTCCTATACATACATATTCTTACAGCTTCTCTTTGGCATACCGAAATTGCCAGAATCACTACACTTGTGCTTTGGGGCTGTTATTAAGTAAAATAAGGGTTACTTGAACATAAGCACAATGATACTGCAACAGTAGATGTGACAACTGAAATCGCCACTAAGTGCCTAGTGGCGAGTAGTGTATGCAGTGTGAATACACTGGACAAAGGGTTAGTTCACATCCTGGGTGGGGCAAAGCAGGATGGCATGAGGTTTCATTGCACCATTCAGAATGATTTGCAAGTTAAAACTTACGAATTGCTTATTTCTGAAATTTTCATATTTAATATTTTTTTAACCACAGTTGACCCCAGGTAACTGAAAATGCAGAAAGGAAAATAGAGGATAAGTGGGGCTGTAATAAATCCCACTTGTAGGAGGGCAAGGATTCTGTCCAATTTGGCTACAAATCAGAGTTTACAATGACCATCCTGCCCCCCGCCCCTTTCCTGGGGTTTGATTGATTTGTTAGAGTGGGAAACATTTACTTACATTAACCAGTTCATTAAAGGATTTGAAAGGACACAGATGAACAGTCGGATGAAGATATGCACAGGGAGAAATACACAGGGTCTGGGAGAGTCCTGAGCTTCTAGCCCAGTGGAGTTGAGGTGTGTCATCCTTTCGGTATGTAGATGTGTTCACCCACCTGTAAGTTCACCTAAACTTGTGCTATTGGGGTTTTATAGAGGCTTCCTCACTAGGCATGACCAATTATTACTCCATTTCCAGCCCCTCTTCATTTTGAGAGAAGTTGGGAGCAGGGCTGAAAATCAGCTTCTAATTATGAGTTGGTCTTTCCTGAGCCACCTAGGAGCCCAGCCAGAGTTGCCTCATTAGAACAAAACATGTGCCTAGTTCTCTCAACACTGAGGAATTTACGAAGTTTCAGGAGCTCTGTGCCAGGAAATGGTGACAGAGACCAATATATATTTTTCTATTATTTCACAGTTAAAGAGAAAACATATTATTTCATCCTTACAACCACTCTATGAAGTAACAGCTACACAGAAAAGAAACTGAGGCTTTGGGAAGTTGAACAACTCATTCCAGGTTGTAAGTGGTGTAGTTGGAACACAAGCTCAACTAATATTCTATTTGCCCCCTATATTTTCTAGACTTTTTGCTATTGCTTATATGGGAATATGTGACTATTTCCTGCCTAAGAGCCATGAGCAGAAGTGACCTGTACAAATTCTGGGCTGAAGCATGATTCTCTAACATCTCTTTCCCTCTTGAGGAAAGCCCTGAAGGCCCACCTGGAAGTAGCAGAGTGTGCATCAGCCTGGGACCCTGCCTGCTTAGGAGGACCAGAACCCGGCTGGCCTGTAATGGATGTGTAGTGAGAGTGAGCAATAAAACCTGTCATTTTATAGTGACTGAGATTTTGAGGATATTTGTCACAAAAGCACGTTCAATTATATCTTGACTGTTAAGAATTTTATCTCCCCCAACAGGGAGAGCCCGGGGTCCATTACAGCAGTCCCATCCCCCATATAAAGAAAATGTGCAAAGGGAGACCCTAATACTTCCCAACAATCTAATCATCTCTCCAACACAGAGTAAGACTTTTTTTTGTTTTTTTTCCCATCTTCTTTTTTTATTGTTAAATCCACTAAAGCCGGTCATTCCTGGCGGTACCAACCACGCAAGCTCTTTCCGGTGTTCTGGTCTGCTAAGCATTCGGAACTCTTTGCTGTTTACTTATTTATTTTATATTTTATTATCTTATTATTTTTTTACATATGTGTCCTTATTCCCCCATTACCCCCCAACCCCCACTTATGCCCCACCCACCTGTTGTCTGTGTCCATTGATTAGGCTCATATGCATGCATACAAGTCCCTTGATTGATCTCTCCCCCTTACTCCCACCGACTCCCTCCTTCCCTGAGGTATGAGGTTCTGATTGACATTTCTCAGTCTCTGGTTCTGTTCTTGTTCATCAGTCTATGCCATTCATTATATTCCACAAATGAGTGAGATCATGTGATATTCATATTTCTCTGCCTGGCTTATTTCACTTAGCATAATACTCTCCATCTCCATCCATGTTGTTGCAAATGGTAGGAACTCCTTCTTTTTTACCGCAGCGTAGTATTCCCTTGTGTAGATTTACCACAGTTTTTTAATCCACTCATCTGCTGATGGGCATTTAGGCCATTTCCAAATCTTAGCTATGGTGAATTGTGCTGCTATGAATGTAAGGGTGCATATATCCTTTCTGATTCATGTTTCTAGTTTCTTGGGATATATTCCTAGAAGTGGGATCACTGGGTCAAATGGAAGTTCCATTTTTAATTTTTTGAGGAAACTCCATGCTGTTCTCCACAGTGGCTGCACCAGTCTGCATTCCCACCAGCAGTGCAAAAGAGTTCCTTTTTCTCCGCATCCTCACCAACACTTGTCGTTTGTTGATTTGTTGATGATGGCCATTCTGACAGGTGTAAGATGGTACCGCATGGTTGTTTTGATTTGCATCTCTCTGATGATTAGTGACTTTGAGCAGGTTTTCATATGTCTCTTGGCCTTCCTTCTGTCTTCTTTCGAAAAGTGTCTATTTAGATCAGTTGCCCATTTTTTGATTGGGTTGTTTATCTTCTTTTTGTTAAGCTGCATGAGTTCCCTGTAAATGTTGGCGATTAAACCCTTATTGTTGATATCATTGGCAAATATGTTCTCCCATGCAGTGGGCTTTCTTGTTTTATTGATGGTCTCCTTTGCTGTGCAAAAGCTTTTTATTTTTATGTAGTCCCATTTGTTTATTTTCTCTTTATTTTCCATTGCCCTAGAGGCAGTATCAGTGAAGAAGTTCCTTTGGCATATGTCTGAGATTTTTCTGCCTGTGGATTCCTCTAGTATTTTTATGGTTTCCTCTCTTATGTTTAAGTCCTTTATCCATTTTGAGTTTATTTTTGTGTATGGTGTAAGTTGGTGATCTAGTTTCATTTTTTTTGCATGTATCTGTCCAATTTTCCCAGCACCATTTGTTGAATAGACTGTCTTGACTCCAATGTATGTTCATGCCTCCTTTGTCAAATATTAATTGGGCATAGTGGTTTGGATCAATTTCTGGGTTCTCTATTCTATTCCATTGATCTATATGTCTGTTCTTGTGCCAGTATCAGGCTGTTTTAAGAACCGTGGCTTTGTAATGCAGCTTGATATCTGGTATTGAGATCCCCTCTACTTTGTTCTTCTTTCTCAAGATTGCTGCAGCTATTTGGGATATATTCCTAGAAGTGGGATCACTGGGGCAAATGGAAGTTCCATTTTTTATTTCAGATGAATTTTTTGAAGGTTCGTTCTAGGTCTGTGAAATATGCCGTTGGTATTTTAATGCTAATTGCGTTGAATTTATAGATTGTTTTAGATAGTATGGACATTTTGATGATGTGGATTCTACCAATCCATGAACATGGTATGTTCTTCCATCTGTTTACATCTTCCTCTATCTCTTTATTCAGTGTCATGTAGTTTTCCACGTATAGGTCTTTTACCTCCTTAATTAAGTTTATTCCCAGTTATCTTAATTTTTTTGGTGCGATGGTAAATGGGATTGCTTTTTTAGTCTCTCTTTCTGTACGTTCACTATTGGTATATAGAAATGCCATAGATTTCTTGGCATTAATTTTGTATCCTGCTACATTGCCGAATTCATTTATTAAGTCTTATTAGTTTTTTGATGGAGACTTTCAGGTTTTCTATGTACAATATCATGTCATCTGCAAATAAGGACAGCTTTACTTTTTCTTTTCCAATTTGGATGCCTTTTATTTCTTCTTCTTGTCTAATTGCAATGGCTAATACTTCCAGTACTATGTCATACAGGAGTGGTGAGAGTGGGCATCCCTGTCTTGTTCCTGTTCTTAGAGGAAATGGTTTTAGTTTTTGCCCATTGAGTATGATGTTAACTATGGGTTTATCATGTATAGCTTTTATTATGTTGTGGTATGATTCTTCTATTTCCACCTTGTTGAGAGTTTTTATCAAGAAAGGGTGTTCGATTTTGTCAAATGCTTTTTCTGCATCAATTGATATGACTATGTGATTTTTATCTCTCAATTTGTTTATGTGAGGTATCGTGTTTATTGATTTGCAGATATTGTACCATCCTTGCATTCCTGGGATAAATCTTACTTGGTCATAGTGTATGATCTTTCTGATGTAGTGCTGGATCCCATTTGCTAGAATTTTGTTGAGGATTTTGGCATCTATGTTCTTGAGGAATATTGGCCTGTAATTCTCTTTCATTGTGTTGTCTTTATCTGGTTTTGGTATTAGAGTGATGCTGGCTTCATAGAATGAGCTTGGTAGTGTTCCTTCCTCTTGAATTTTTTGGAATAATCTGAGGAGGATAGGTTTTAGTTCTTCCTTGAATGTTTGGTAAACTCCCCTGTGAAGCCATCTTGCCCTGGGCTTTTATTTGCTTTTGTTTTTTTGATGACTCCTTCAATTTCTTCCATAGTTATTGGCCTATTGAGATGTTTAGATTCTTCCTGACTGAGTTTTGGAAGGTTATGTTTTTCTAGGAATATGTCTATTTCCTCCAGGTTGTCCAGTTTGTTGGAATAGAGTTGTTCATAGTATTTTTTAACAATCCTTTGTATTTCGGTGGGGTCTGTTGTTATTTCACCTCTTCCATTTTTGATTTTGTTTATTTGGGTCCTCTCTCTTTGCTTCTTGGTGAGCCTGGCTAGAGGTTATCCTTTCAAAGAATTAGCTCTTGGTTTTGTTGATCTTTTGTATTTTTTTTTCTTTTTGGTTTCAATGGCATTTATCTCCTCTCTGATCTTTATTATTTCCTTCCTTCTGCTTATGCTGGGCTTTTCTTGTTGCTCTCTTTCTAACTCTTTGAGTTGTAGGGTTAGATAATTTATTTCCAATGTTTCTTGTTTTTTGCAGTAGGCTTGTAGAGCCATGAACTTCCCTCTCAAGACAGCTTTCGCAGTGCCCCATAGATTTTGGGTTGTTGTGTTTTCATTGTCATTTGTTGCCATGATGTTTTTTATTTCTTCCTTGATCTCTCTGGTAACCCAGTCATTATTTAATAGCATGCTGTTTAGTCTCCATGTGTTTGATTTTTTTTTTTGATTGTTTTTATTATAGTTGATTTCCAGTTTTATGCCACTGTGATCTGAGAAGATGCTTAATATGATTTCTATCTTCTTGAATTTAAAGAGACTTTGCTTATGGCCCAACATATGGTCTATTTTTGAAAATGACCCATGTGCACTTGATAAGAATGTATATTCTGTGGCTTTGCAGTGGAATGATCTGAAGATGTTAATTAATTCCATCTGATCTAGTGAGTCCTTTAGGATTGATGTTTCTTTGCTGATTTTTTGTTTAGAGGATTTGTCCAGTGGTGATAGTGGGATATTAAAGTCTCCTACTATGATTGTATTGCTGTCAATTTCTCCTTTGATATCCTCCAGGAGTTTTTTATGTACTTGGGTGCTCCTGTATTGGGTGCATATATTTTTACCAGAGTTATTTCTTCTTGTTGGATTGCTCCCTTTAGTATTATGAAGTGGCCTTCCTTATCTCTTGTTATGTTCTTCACTTTGAGATCTAATTTGTCAGATATAAGTATTGCTATCCCAGCTTTTTTTTCATTTCTATTCACCTGAAAAACCTTTTTCCATTCCTTCACCCTCAGTCTGTGTGCATCTTTTTTTCTGAGGTGGGTTTCTTGTAGACAGCAGATATATTGGTCATGTTTTCTTATCCAATCCATTACCCTATGTCTTTTGATTGGGGCATTTAATCCATTTACATTTAAAGTTATTATTGATAGGTACTTACTTGTCGCCATTTTTATTCTTTACCCCTGTGTTCCTTCTTCGCTTCCTAGTTCTTTTTTTTTACAGCAAACTTTTTAGCATTTCTTGCATCACTGGTTTGGTAGTAATAAATTCCCTTAGTCCTTTTTTGTCTGTGAAGCTCCTGATTTCACCTTCAGTTTTGATTGATAGCCTTTCTGGGTACAGTATTCTTGGATTCAGACCCTGACTTTGTATATTTCATTCCATTCCCTTCTGGCCTGATGAGTTTCTGTTGAGAAATCAGTCGCTAGTCTGATGGGGGTTCCTTTGTAGGTAACTTTCTGTCTCTCTCTGGCCGCTTTTAAGATTCTTACTTTGTCGTTGGTGTTTGCCAATTTAAATATAATGTGCCTTGGCGTGGGTCTTTTGGGCTTCATTTTGCTTGGGATTCTGTGAGCTTCTTAGATTTGTGTGGGTTTTTTCTTCCCTGTATCAGGGAAGTTTTCTGTCATTATTTCTTCAAACAAGTTTTCTATTCCTTGCTCCATTTTCTCTCCTTCTGGAACCCCTATTATGCGGATGTTGTTTTGTTTCATGTTGTCCCAAAGTTCCTTTAGGCTCTCCTGATTTTTAATTTTTTTTTTTTCTAGAAGCTGCTCTACTTGGGTATTTTTTCCTACCTTGACTTCTAGCTCACTGATGCGGTCCTCTGCTTCTTCTAGTCTACTCTTGATGCTTTCTATCGAGTTCTTTACAGCAGATATGTAATTTTTCATTTCTTCTTGGTTCTTCTTCATTTCCTCTTGGTTCTTACTCATATTGTCAAATTTGTCTTCCATTCTTTTCAGCCACCTTATGACCATTTCTCTAATTCTTTCTCTGGCAGGTTGCTTCCCTCCATTTTGTTTACTTCCTTTCCTGGTGATTCCTGCTTTTCTTTCATATGCAGGCTGTTTCTTTGTCTCCCCATGGTCTCTGCTTCTCTGGGTGTCTGGTTATATAGTTCTCTCTCTCCTGTGTTGATTTAAAGGCACAGAATACAGTACAACCAAGTACCACACACAAGGCACTGAACAATATTAATAACCCCAAATAAAGGTGACCACCCGAGAAAGGCAAATTAGGAGGTAGGAGAGAAAGAAGAAGAGAGGGAAAACAAAAAAGAAAGGAGTGCCAAAATGAAATTGGGAAAAGGAGAAAAAAAAGTAAGAGAGAAAAGAAAGAGGATAAGAAGAAAATGGGAACAAACTGTATATATGGGGGGAAAACTCCAATAAAACAGTCACTAATCCCAGCAAATGCCAGCAACAAGTATCTGAAGATGAATACAAACTACAAACAACAATTAATATCAAGCAAGGTGAGGAAAAACAGATGCAAAAAACAAACAAAAACAAAGCAAACAAGAAAATAAAACAAAAAAGAATAAGCAAAAGAATCTGACAAACGAGCATAAAAAAAACGAGATAATCAACATCCGAGCAAACAACAACAAAAGGACAGAGAGAAAAACAATTTTTTGGATAGTGAAGACAGAGAAGAGAGAGGTATGTATGAACTTGGAGCAGGGGATTGGAAATTAGATATATAAGTATGGTGAAATTTTAACAAGGGGAAAAAGAAAGAATGGGGAAAATCTAAAGCAGGAGAAGGGTAAGAGAAACAGGACAACAAAATGGGAAAAGTTAGGCAGAGAGTGATGGCATAAAGATAGAGTTGAGATAGAGTAAAATGATGCTAAAGGAAAGATGAAAATAGAATGTAGAACACTAATCTCAAAGTCAAATAAAGAGAAAATAAAATGACACTTTTTTATAAAAAGGTAAAATAGTAGTAGTAATAATACTGATTGAAAATAAAAATGTAATAATTAAAAAGGTAAAATCAAGTGAGGAAAAAAGAAAAAAATTAGTTTCTTAAGTAAAAGATGAAAAAAAATAATAAAAAATATTAAAATAAAATGTGCAGTAGTGAAGGTCATTCACTTCCTCTATTGTTCTGTTTGGCACACCTGTTTCCCAGTCAGGACAGTATTGCAGTTCCCTGCGTTCCACTGCTCCTCAGTGTTGTAAGCCAGTCCTGATTTTTAAGCAGGCGGTGTGTCTTACTTCCTTGTATTCCTTAATTTGTGATTACACAAGGGTCAATTCGTGATTCAACCCCTGGGTGGCAGTGTTTTTGGGTTGACTTCTGGGTCTATGGGGCCTTTCTAGCCTCTGCTTTAGATCCTGCTTTCCCTATGGCACTCAATACCGGTTTGTGGGGATGGCTGCCTCAGAGCTGGTTCTCTGATGGTCACTCCCCACTCTGATCCCCAGGTTCCAGAAACACAACTTTCCCCTGCAGTCTCCTAGGGTGTCCCCAACTGGGTGATCCTATGTATTGGGCTCAGTAATCTGAAACAAGGATCCAAAGAGGAGAAAGTGCATGTGTGCAAACTCCGGGTTTGCTCATAAGCCTACCCAATCCCTTTTCCCCCCTTGTGTCCAAACAGCTGGCACACTCCCAGAGTTTTTAGGCTGTCCTTCTGCATCAGATCAAAATGGGCTGCTTTTTAGAGATCCCCTCTGTTAGCAGCTTTGAGTACCCCCTTCCACTTTCACGGATCACGGCAGCCCCAATACTCACGGATTTTTCTAGGCTCAGACTTCCCCTGGTCCTCCAGCTCCCACAGTGCACGCGTTTCTCTGTCCTGCCGGGACCAGAGATCTCACCTTATCCCAGGCAAAATATGACCTTTCCATGGTAAAGTGTAGAGCTCCTCTGAATCCATGTGCTTGTGCCAATTAGGGACTGGTGCTCTGTGGTTCACAGCTGTTTGGTGGGTGCCACAGTTGTAGATTTTCAGGTTTCCAATAGCATCCACTTTCCCTTCAAGATGGCGCAGTCTCCATGTCAGAGCCTGTGGCTACGGGAGGGAATCCAGCAGCAGTGGGGGCTGCCCAGTAGGGGAACCCCATCCAGCAGTCCCCCATCTTCTCCTGGAGTATTGCTGTCCCTTAACTCTCCAATAGACACTCCTCGTGTGACCCTCAGCTGTTCTTTCTATCTGCTCCGGGACAAGGCTCGGGACACGTCTTTCTATTCCGCTGCCATTTTGGTTCTCCCTCTTTGCTGTTAATTTACGTGTTAATGTTTTCAGCTTCGTCTTTGCTTTAAGAGCTGATTAAAAGGAACTTTCAACAAAAGCTTTCTGTCTTCCTGAGACCTCCAGTGTCCTGTTTGGTTAGAGGCAGAAGGGTAATGTAGCCAGAGTAAGACTTTTGGATGCCAACTGCTCAGTCAGGTTGTATTGGATTACTAAGTGTACATGAAGTATCAGCTTCTTGAAGACCTTAAATATCTAAGTTGGAGAGCCAATAAGGATGCAACTGTAATCAACAAAAATACACACAAACACAGGCAGTAATTATGTGAGTGCATTGTGGAGGCACTATCAACCAAATGATATAAATTATGATAAATTAATTATATTAATCAGGGATGAGGGGTGTGGACCTTGAACTGTCATGTCAAAGCTAGAAGGGTTTATTTAAGGGTTTTTAAATATTAGCAGCATTAACATATTGGGCCAGATAATTCTCTGTTGTGGGGATCAACATGCATATTGGAGGATGTTTAGGGTATTAGCAGCTTTCTTGGCCTCTACTTACTAGCCACCAGTAGCATCAACACTGGGCTCCAGCATGACAATCAACATTCCCATAAGTCCCCTGCGGGGCAGCATGACCCTTGTTTGAGAACCACTGGCTTATTGAATGGATAATCAGTTGTGAATGACCTTCTCTCATATATTTCTACTAAGGGCTAGACAAGAAGAGCTGGGGAGAAATGCTCACGTGGCAGGTTTAGGGAACACCAGGAATGCAGTGCCCACAGACATCTCTCCTCCCTGAGAGATACATTTCTTCGAAACTTCCTTGTTTGTGGGTTAAAGCATAGGGACATTGCTTTCCCTTTTAATGTCCAGTATCTTTGGGAAGGATTACCCAGTAGGCTGTAGCCAGGCATTTATACAACAAAGAGAGGATCTGAGAATAAACTGAACTAAGAGGAAGAAAAAAGTAGCAAGACACTTCGCACTGAAAAAAACAGCAGGCCCAAGGAGGCAGAGCTGATAGCAGGAAGTGACAAGGGCTCTCCAATAGCGTTGTTGCAAGCTAGTCCAGGATGGGAGCCCTGGTGTTTTCATGGAGAGGAAGGAGGCTGGGAGAGGACTTTGAAATGCATAAGGAGAGGGTATAAAACTGAGTCGGATGCAAGCTTGGGGGAGATCTGATACTGAACTCTGGGGTGGGGGAAATAAAGAAAAGTCCAAAGGGAAAATTCTCAGGATCCTGGCATGTGTACAAGGGCCTGATGATCTGTCAGACTGTGGCCTCCTTCCATGATCTCATTTCACTGCACTCCCTCTCATGCTTGGGGCTCAGCCAATGGGGCCTTACCCCAGTTTTAGAAATGTTTTGTGTTTCTTCCTACTTTTGTACATGCTGATCTACCTGTCTGGGAGCACCCTCTCAATTCTTATCTATGCCCCTCTTCCCAGTTAACTGTTACTCATGCTTCACAAATTAAGACACATCATAATTAAAATGTCAAGAGCAAAAGACAAAGAGAGAATATTAAAAGCAGCAAGAGAAAAACAGTTAGTTACTTACAAGGGAGTACCCATACGGTTGTCAGCTGATTTCTCAACAGAAGCTATGCAGGCTAGACGGGAGTGGCAAGAAATATTCAAAGTGATGAATAGCAAGAACCTACAACCAAGATTACTCTACCCAGCAAAGCTATCATTCAGAATTGAAGGTCAGATAAAGAGCTTCACAGATAAGAAAAAGCTAAAGGAGTTCATCACCGCCAAACCAATATTATATGAATGCTGAAAGGTATTCTTTAAGAAGAGGAAGAAGAAAAAGGTGAAGATAAAAATTATGAACAACAAATACACATCTATCAACAAGTGAATCTAAAAATCAAGTGAATAAAAAATCTGATGAACAGAATAAACTGGTGAATATAATAGAATCAGGGGCACAGAAAGGAAATGGACTGACAATTCTCGGGGTGAAAGGGGTGTGGGGGATGTGGGAAGAGACTGGACAAAAATCATACACCTATGGATGAGGACAGTGGCTGTGGGCGGGCGGGGGGGAGGGGGCGCGGTTAGGGCAGAGGGTGGGGTGGGAACCGGGTGGAGGGAAGCTAGGGGGCAAAAAATGAGGAACAATTGTAATAATCTGAACAATAAAGATTTATTTAAAAAATTATATTCTAGCCATCTGGTGTGGCTCAGTGATTGAGTGTCAACATATGAAACCAGGAAGTCATGGTTCGATTCCAGGTCAGGGCATATGCCCAGGTTGCATCCCCAGTAGGGGGCATGCAAAAGGCAACCGATCAATAATTCACTCTCATTATTGATGTTTCTATCTCTCTCTCCCTCTCCTGTCCTCTCTGAAATCAACAAAAATATATTTAAAAAAGAAAATAAAAGTCAAATTGTAGGCCACTAAAAAGTGGCATTTCTAGACAAATAATCAAAGTTACCCAAGAAGGTGCTAATAATTAGGTTATGCGACTGTTTTGGCCAGAACCCAAGTTCTTGTTTTATTTAGAGTTGAATCCTATTGGCCAAAGGAGCCCTGAGTATGTGGGCTCAATGAATCTGACTCTCACTGGACCAGGAAGCAGTTTCCATTTTCAGGTTTGTCTTCCAGAACCAAAACAGTGGTGCCCAAAACCGCTTAGACTGCTTACAGAGTGCTGGGCATCCCTACACATTTCACATCATAGTAGTGTTAAGGATGGCTGAACTGGGGTTTTAATCACTATAGTATTTGGATAGACTGTGTTTATGGGAACCAGTAACACTAAAGTTCCCATATGGGCAGGTGGCATCTCTTTCTCAACTTCACACATTGGACCATGAAAGTCAGTTCCAAATGCAGTTCCTTCTATATATGTCCTTGTTTAAGGGATTAGCAAATATTAGAAAAAAATGCAAAGAGAATCTTCTGTGAGTTATTTTGCCATTGAGACAGATTTCATGAGGATCAAGACTGAGACATAATCAACAACATTTTAATATGTTGACTATATACCCAGCGTTGTGCTAGGGACTGATGTTACTAGACTGTTTAACTAGACTGATATGGAGTTTACAGACCAGCTTTCTATAATCATGCGATAGATTTGTTTCATGTATCTAGTCTAGCAAGGAGAATACTCAGAAATAAAATAAGCAAGGCAAGCTCTGATTAAATTAAAATTTAAACAAAAGTACTAAACTCTTAACAATAAAAACTCAGTGGACAGAGCATCAACCTATGGACTGAAGGGTCCCGGGTTTGATTCCGGTCAAGGACTCATGTCCAGGTTGCAGGCTCGATCCCCAGTAGGGGGTGTGCAGGAGACAGCCGATCAATGATTCTCTCTCATCATTGATGTTTCTAACTCTCTCTCCCGCTCCCTTCCTCTGAAATCAATAAAAATAAATAAATAAAAGGGAAAGAAAATTTTGCCTGAATACAGGCAGGAGAAGAAAGCTTTAAAACATATTTTATTTATTTATGAATGGAGATTATTTTTCCTGTTGGGGATTAACAGTACAAAACGTTCTCCTTAATCACACACACACAAATGTGTATATGTGTATACGTGGTATTTAGGGAATGAGGTAGATTTTGTCCATCTGTATCTGTATCTGTATTTGATGTGAACAAGTTTTTACAAACCTGAAAAGGTACGTGAGATCTGGTGATGGGCCAGAATATTTGAATTGGAACAACCTTGGAAACTCAAGGTCATAAAGTGGTTATGTTTATTTCTCAGCCCTCTGGTTGTTCTCTGACTTCCTCCTCTCTCATATATTTTCTCTTGTTAGATATGCAAAACATGGTTCCATTGCCTATATAAGAGGCTTACTCTGGATGGTCTCATAATAATCCCCTTATCCCCACCTCCTTCGCATCTCCCTCCCTATCCCAGTGACTTGGTTGGGACTAGGACATTAAAGATCAGCCATAAGGCATGCCTCATGTGATAGTCCAGGTCCAGCAGAAAGCAGATGTCAAGGCAGGATTTTATGAAGAAAAATGCCTGGGAAAATGTCAGAGGAAATGGAAGGAAGCTGAGAGAGTCTGAGAGAGCCTGCAAAGTAGAATGCAAGTCTGACTTTGAGTGAAGGGCAGAGGAAAGAAAGTTTGAATGGAAGTACCCTGGACTGCTGAGCAGGCTAAGGAAAATTCTAAGGAAAGTTTGGCAAGGCTCTGGGGAAGTCCTTGAGCCAAAGTCACCCATTCAATGAGTCCCATATCTTCCAGGAAAGAGCCTGCCTTTGCTGTGCTTAGTCATTGCCTGGGAGCAGCTTGTGGGAAGGGCAGCCTTGGCGCCAGAGCAGTGATGAATTTCGATGGGTGTCAGAGCCAGCAGCAGCTTGGGGCTCTTGGTCAGTCACATTCCCAGAAGGTAGAAGACTGAAACCCATTTTCATGGCTGCCACAGCTTGTGATTTATTGAGAAGCTGGTTTGGAAAACATGCTTCCTCTCTGCAACAGATGGGAATGTTTTCAAGATTTCTGAGAAAACATTTGGTAGGACAGATCCCCATCTCAAATGACTATGATTTCCAGAATGCTGGCTGTCGTCTATGTGGATTAAGTCATAGAAGGAATGGTATTTGGGGAATGGGGTGAACTTTGTTCTGCATCTGATGTGAGCAATTTTACAAACCCAAAAAGGCGTATGAGGTCTGATAATGGACCCATATCTTTGAATAGGAGCAATATTAGAAAACCAAGGAGCAGTTATGTTTTTCTCTTAGCCTTTCCTGCTTCTTCTCTTGCTTTGTCATGACTGAAACCTGTTCCCTCACTAGATTGAAAGAACTTTTTGACATGGACTAGCTCTTTCATTTTTCACTCCACCCTCTTTCTAGATGGATATGTTAGAAAGCTATAAAAGCTTCATGCTCCAGATTCGAGGATGCAAATTTTGTGTTTTTTTTTTTAATTTGGTGAGCTGAAGCTGAGATTTGGAAGAAAGGAAGCAGATGCCATTCCACTACAGCTGTTGTTTCTGGCAGGCTGGGCCATCACATGTAAGATTTGAAGAGCTGGAGTGAGGGGACCAGAATCCCTGTCTAGTCACCAGATTTGTGGGTATGAAGGATGGTTGTGGCCATGGCCAAAGCATCAGTTTCCTGACCTGTGGCTTGTCACCGTGAAGTGACCTTGAACCCTATAGCTGAGTGGCAGCTCTCCGACTGATGTTTCTCCAGCCCTGCCAATGTCTTTGGAAGCCCCCCATAGCCAATAATAAGCTCTCTGTTGGAATTATCTTGAGTAGTTTCTGTTTTCTGCACTTAACCCTGATGTATAGTAATGAAACTTCTCCCAAAGGAAGACTGTTGTTTATTAACTCATTTGTTCTTTTATTCTGTCAATAAATATTTGTCCATTCAGCTATTGAGTATTGGCCTTATGCCTAGCACTGTACAAGGCACCTAGGATTCCCTTGTAACCCAGACAAAGGTTCTGCCCTTATAGAAGTTACAATCAAAAGCCAGGCTTTGCAGTGGGGTGGGGATACAGTACAGAGAATTATTAATGATTAAAAAGTCCAATGTGAAATGCCTAGTATGGGGAAAAGAAGGGAGACTCACCCTCATCATGCATCCATTATGTGTCAGATATTATGATGTGATTTTATATACTTTATTTTATTTAATCTTCATAACAATCCAGTGAGGCAGGTTATCACTACCGTTTAGCAGATGTGCAAACTAAACTTTTCGTTTTGCCAAATATCTGCTCAGGATCTGCCTGACCTCAAAGTCCATGCTCTTGGAAAGCAAACATCAATAGCTTTAGACTATGCTTTGCAATTGCCAGGTCCCCTGAAGAAATGCATGAAGGGCTTGGCCTCGTAACTCATCAGGTTCTCAGTGTCTCTGCCGCCCATCAATCATTCATCCATTCCACTTTGCCTTTTCATTTTGATTCCCATTATTTTTCCTTTCCTTTAGGTTTCCCTTGGCCTGCCCATCAAGTGCCTTTTCTCTAACTATCATTTTGCCTTTGATTTCCTTTCACAACTTTTCTTTATACTTCACTCTGGACCTCTTGCATCTCTGTCTCCCCACCTCTTTCTTTCCTTCACCTTCCTTAAATCATAACTTCTCTGTCTCATCTCTCTCTCTGGGACCTCTCAGGCTCTCTGTCTCTCGGTGTCATTCCTTCTCTGTCTGTTACATCTCCTAAAGAGAGTCCCTGGTTTACAGCAGTTGGGCCTCTGTATTTCTGGTTCCATGTTCAGGTTGAGGGGACAAAGAATTGTACATTCTCTCTTCGTTCTGCTTTTAATGGGAGAGTTAAGGAACTAATACCTCTCACTTGTCAGTGAAAATGCTCCTTTGTTGGTATGCAAGAGTTTTGACTCCCCATCCTTGTCATTGTCATGTTCTGTTTTTGCCACAGGTTGCTTATGCTCTCACAAAACTCAGCCCAGTGAAACCATTTTTCCTTTTTTCTTTGCCTGGCACTGTAGGGATGTGAGGGCTTAGCAGATGTTCCAGCTGCATTGGGATGACATGGAACATGGAAATCCCTGACATTTAAAAAATACATATTGTCAAACACTGATTTGAAGGAATATATGTACCCAGTGTTCATTGCAGCATTATTTACAATAGCCAAAACTTGGCAGCAGCCCAAGTATCCATAGTAGATGAGTAGATAAAAAAAAGCTTTGGTGCACTATACGGCTGTAAAAGCAAAGGAAATCTTACCCTTGGCAATAGCGTGGATAGACCTGCAGAGTATTATGCAAAGTGAAATAAGTCAGTCAGAGAAGGACAAGTACCATATGATTTAATTTATATGTGGAATCTAATAAACTAACAAACACAATAGAAACAGACTCATAGATAGAGGACAGATTGACAGCTGTCCGAGGGGAGGGGGGTTGTGAGGCTGAGTGAAAAAGGTAAAGAGATTAAGAAAAAACATACACAAAAACTCATAGACACAGACAATAGTATGGTGATTACCAGAGGGAAAGGGGAGTGGGGGTAGGTAGAAGAGGATAAAGGGGTGGTGTAAATGGTGATGGAAGGAGACTTGACTTGGGGTGATGAGATATTACAGATGAGATATTATAGAATTGAACACCTGAAATGGGTATAATTTTATTAAAAACTAGAGGCCCGGTGCATGAAATTCGTGCACGGGGGGGGGGGGGGTGTCCCTCAGCCCAACCTGCACCCTCTCCAATCTGGGATCCCTCTCACAATCCAGGACTGCTGGCTCCCAACCGCTCGCCTGCCTGCCTGCCTGAATGCCCCTAACTGCTTATGCCTGCCAGCCTGATCACCCCCTAACCACTCCCCTGCCAGACTGATCGATGCCTAACTGCTCCCCTGCCGGCCTCATTGCCCCCAACTGCCCTCCCCTGTAGGCCTGGTCCCCTGCAACTGCCCTCCCTTGCTGGTCCAGTCACCCCTAACTGCCCTCTGCTGCCAGCCTGGTCACCCCAACTGCTCTCCCCTGCTGGCCTGGTTCCCCTCAACTGCCCTTCCCTGCAGGCCTGGTCCCCCCCACTGTCCTGCCCTGCAGGCCTGGTTGCCCCCAACTGCCCTCCCCTGCCAACCCAGTAACCCCTAACTGCCCTCCCTTACCAGCTCCCTTGCCAGCCTGGTCCCCCCAAGTGCCTTCCCTGCAGGCTTGGTCCCCGCCAACTGCCCTCCCCACAGTCCTGGTTGCCCCCAACTGCCCTAACCTGCAGGTCTGGTCCACCCCAACTGCCCTCCCCTGTAGGACTGGGTCCCCTGCAACTGTCCTCCCCTGCAGGCCTCATCCCTGCCAACTGCCCTCCCTGCTGGCCTGATCACCCACAACTGCCCTCCCCTGCTGGCCATCTTGTGGTGGCCATCTTGTATCCACATGGGGGCAGCCATCTTGTGTGTTGGAGTGATGGTCAATTTGCATATTATTCTTTTATTAGATAGGATGTCACCCCAATGAATTTTTTTAAAAAAATTATTATTGACGGGTACAAATTGAATGAGGAATAAAAAGCTAGTGAATCTTGCTCCCAGTTAATCTTCTCTTGTGCTCTGATCACATGGTAATTGCAGGTCTCTTTGCTGGAACATCCTTTCTCTGCTCAGGGGCAAAGTGCCCTAGTTAGGCATCTTCAGGGAGGAGGAGCGATCGTTTCAAGGGAAAAAGGGCTGTGTTTAAAAAGATTATTCTTACAAAAAGAAAGAAATCCCATCATACTTGGTTTTTTTAAAAGCAATTTTAGCTTTGGAAAGACCTACATTTTCTTTTGAACTAAAAGGAAAGAACCAGTGAAATTTTGCTCTTTATCAATTTTACTCTTTATCTTTATTTTCCTTGATTGTCAGACTTCATCCTAATACTCTGTTTGTCTCCCAAGACTCTAGAGGAATGATTGCCTTCCAAATTTCCACTCTCCTTCCTGAAATTTCAGCAGTAAAGAGGCAGATTACTGTTTTATGCTTGTGGTAAGCACCTTAACCTTTTCAAAGAATGTAATTATCACAAATGAATTATATAACTCAAGATCTCATTTTCTCTCCATTTAATAAAAACTTAAATGGGTGGAGTTAGGTTCCCCCCCCCACCCCCACAAATAAATTACCTTTTCTTGGCCCTTGGGCTAGAAGGGCCCTTTCCCATCCCCATGTGGAATGGCTGCCGAAAAGTTAATGGGACCCAAGACTGAATTAGTGAGCAAGTTGACCAGTTCAACAGAAATAAAAGTCTCATTGTACTTTGTGATAGCAACTTAGGATTCAGACTTGGGAACCACAGTGTTTGAAAATTACTAACAAACTGGAATTAATAGAGGAGGACAACTGGGGTGGTGAGGTAGCTGAAATCTATCCTATCTAATAAAGAGGGAATATGCTAATTGACCCTCACATCATTGCAAAGATGGAAGCTCCCATAGCCAATAAGAAGGGAATATGCTAATTGACTGCCCCGCCCTGAAAGATGGCAGTGCCCACAGCCAATGAGGAGGAAATATGCTAATTTACTGCCTCTCCCTCAAGGATGGCAGCGCCCACAGCTACAAGATGGCAGCGCCCAGTCCCCTCAGCCCTGCCAGGGTGGCAGGCGCGTGGCAAGGCCGGGCCCTTCCCCAGGCAGGCCTGGCTGCTCCACGCACCTGCCTCTGGAGTCCCCCAGTACCCTCAGTCCCCCAGCCACCCAGAGCTGGCCCAAGGCACAGGCAAGTCTTGGATGGTGGCTGCCCAGCTGCCCAGGGCCATCCGAGGCTCAGGTAACCAGGGCTGGCTGAGGCTTGCACTGCCGGCAGTGGCAGCAGCAGAAGTGTGATGGGGCATCACCTTCCCCTGATCGCCGGGTTGCCTCCTGCCCCTGAGAGCTCCCAGACTGTGAGAGGGGGCAGGCTGGGCTGAGGGACCCCCCACTCCAGTGCATGAATTAGTGTTATATAAGGACTCAAGAAATAACTAGGTTGGAAAAGACAAATATCTGGAGTGAGAGAGGCCAATAAAAGACAGTGCTATACTTATCACAGTGATTCATCTTTTTTAAAAAATCCTTACCTAAGGATATGCTTCCATTGATGTTAGAGTGAGAAGAATGGGGGGGGGGGGGGAGAGAGAGAGAGACAGACAGAGAGACAGAGAGAGACAGAGAGAGACAGAGAGAGAAACATTGATGTGAGAGAGAAACATTGATCAGTTGACTCCCATACACACCTCGACTAGGAATTGAACCTGCCCTGACCGGGAATCAAACCCACAAGCTTTTTTGGTGTACAGGACAATGCTCCAACCAACTGAACCACCCGGTCGGGTCTGGAATTCATCTTTTAATTTAGGACACAGGACATTATTGAGATATGACAGTAATTAGAAGAATCCTTTACTGGAAATTCAGTACTTATGCTTAGTGCTTTATATATTTTTTGCTTATTTGTTTTAATCATTATAACAATTTCAGAGGTAGTTATAATTATCTCCATTTAACAGGTGGGAAAGCTGAGGCTCAGAAGAAGTTAAGAATCTAGCCAGGCAGTTAATAAAGGCTAGAACAGAATTCAAACTTAGATGTCTCTGACTCTAAAGGCAATATCCTCAAATAAAGCACATGTATGTCCCAAAAAGAAGACATGGTGAGCAAACAAATGCTTGGTTGGGGAGAGAAACAAATGTCCTTTGTTTTATGCAGGACTGTGTCTTTGTACCTTTTCATTTGATATGGTGAGAGACTGCATTACCTCTTATTTCTGTGCATTAGCAAGGTGAATGCATCCCACTGGTCTCAATTTACAGAGCAAATGCCATGGCATGGATTCAATGGAAATTTTCTCCCTTGTGTTCCAATGTATTGCTGATGTGACAAGGACAGAATTGTCGGAGCAGCTCCTAATTAAATAGTTCAGAGCTTCATTAGGAAGATGTGGCTGGATGCGGGACTCACCAGGCAAGTGTTGACATCACAGTTGACACTAATTGGTCCCTTGGTTGGCAGCCTTGGCACAACAGAGGAACTGGACAGTGAGGGGAGGGCAGGAATGCCAGACTTGCTGAAACTACTTTTGAAGTAGACTCAGAGACCATCGCCGTGGGTCAGGAATGCAATTCCCACAGGCACTAGGATTGAGCTTGTCACTTTGGCTTTCTCTCCTCAATCAGTGGCTCTCTAGAGCCAGGGTCCTTCTATTGTGGTTGACTTGCTCACATGCACACACACACACACACACACACACACACACACACGCACGCACGCACACACACACACACACACATGCACACATGCATACATGTGTGCACTCAGTGACTGAAGAAAAACGTGATATAGTACAAAGTTGAAGTGTCTGTTATAGAAGCAGGATTAACCTACTTAAATAATATTTTCCCTTTTGAGATGTGAAAAGTATCCAGGAGACCAGGCCATGAGACTTTCTATAGGAAAGAAAAGAAAAAATGAATTTTGGCTCTTGTCCCTTATTTACCGGAACAGGTGAAAAGACACGAGTGCCCCTGTGTTCAGTCTCAGCTTCCATAGTGGAAGCTCTGTGTTGGATTCTCACTGCATTGCATGATCTTCCTGACTCAGGGACTCAGGGACCCAGAGACTCAGGGACTCAGAGGATGACTCTTTATTTCATGTCCAGGATCATGCAGGTCACCCTGAAACTAGGAAATACTAACATAAAAAATAGATCTTTGAAGTAGATTCAGAAACTTGTTAAATATCAAGATCTGGGTCTATCACTGATTGGTCTTTATATTTTGCTCCCTGAGATCCTACATGAAAAAACCCCACAATATTTTGTTTTTACAAGGGGCAATTACTGTTTTCTCAATTTTATAGATGATGAAGCTGAGACCTAGTAAATAGAAGGACTTATACAAGATTTTGCAATCGGTAAAAGACACAGCAATGACATATGTCCATTCTTTTGGCCCTAAATGTAATATTTTCTGTTATGTGACTTCCTTTATAGCATTTTATTTTCTTTCCCACTTGTTACCCACAGAGTTCACCATGGTAAACTGTATGCACTTTCAGCATTCCTCATTTTTCTTTTGTTTTTCTTTTTTGTTAATCCTCACCTGAGGATATTTTTTCCACTGATTTTTTTTTAAAGAGAGAGTGGAAGGGATGGAGGAAGGGGGAGAGAGAGAAACATCAATGTGACAGAGACACATTGATTGGTTGCCATCAACCTATAAAAGGTCTGGAATGGATTGAGACATCAGGATTGATGTGTGTCCTATAAAATGAGGGGTGCATACTGAACATGTGCAAGATTACAGAAATGCTGTGACAGTTCCTTTACAAATTGGTCTTGACTACTTGTTCATCTATAATCTAGTTACTGAGTAATGCATTTTTCAAAGTGTTGACTTCTCTTTTAATCACCTTGTACATCTTTCACACATACCTGCCTCCCAGCCCCAGTAGAATTCCATCAAAGGAGAGGAAGTATGTTGGATTTTTTAAAGAATTATTTTTGGTGGTACTTGAAGCAATACTTTACATGTTTGGAGTCATAAGCAGTAGTAAAATGCTTTTATTGTATGAAGCTCTTCCTTCTATGAACTTAATAAGCTGTTATATTTCCGAGGAGAACATTGTCACTCTCCCTAAATCTAGTCTGGGTTATTCAAATTCTGGAGTGCCATGTGTTCTGGCTTCCTAATCTGCTTAGGCAGCCTGACTCCATTTCTTTGAGCACTATTTTATGGCAGGACTCTCTTGTCTTATAGTCACTGGGGCAGTGGCCTTGTCATGGTTCCCCTTGAAACTCTCCTATTGGGTGAATGGGGACTCTTCCTCCCAGTGACTTAGCTCAGAGTGTGATCTCATCCCTGGGGGCTGTCTCAGGACATGCTTCCTCTGCTTTGGACTTGGCTGTCTTTGTAAATGGTCACCAGGGGGTGAGATTTCTCTATCTTCTGACTCTGAGAGAAGTATCATCAAGTGGATTTGCTTTCAGAAGGAAAAGGATTCACTCAATGAGCTCACTGACATTTTAATAACTTGTCAGCCTCTGAACTACAGACTTCTCCTCACTGTATTCTCAAGGATCTCCATCTCTGAGTCTTAGGTTAAAGCAACCATTGATTCTCTAAAGGGGATGTTTGATCTTCCTATCAGGAGGGGCAGCAACCTTGACTCTCAGGTGTGCCATCTAGGGTGGGCAAGGCTGTCTTTCCCTGGCCTCCCTGGGAGCCACTGTCCAGCATAGTGGGCTGCAGAAGTCACTTTGAGTTTCTGGTTCTCATGTAGATGCGGAAGGGCTGTTATAAATGAGATTCCTAGCTCAGGGAAAGAAAATACTTTCTGTTTTAAACAGAAAGGTAACATGCTTTATTGTTTGAATAACAATTAAATGTTCTTGATATTTTTTGCCTCAAACAATAGTTATGTTTTAAAAGTTATTTTTATTTATTCATTTAGATATTCAAATATGCTTCTTCTATTTTTTAATAATAACAAAAATTCATAAAGCCTTTACTTTGTGCCAGGACTAAGCAGTATATCTTACAAGCAGTATCTTATATGAGTCTCTCAAAAATTCTATGAAGAAGGTGTTATTATCAATCTCATTAATGAATAAGGAAAGAAGTTAAGGAAGATTAAGGGCAAAGAGTTAGTAAGTGTTATGGGAGATATTTAAAGACACAATTCTTGCTTTAGAAATCCAGAATGTTAAAATGAGAAGGAACTTTAGAGGTCTTTCATACAATCATCTTATCCTAATATATAAAAACCCTGGGTCCGTCAGGACCGGAGGCTCGACCAACTAGAAATCAGTCCTGCAGTCAGCACTGGGTTGCCGTGGCGACCCAGCACTAACTGCTGAGGGGGCTGCGAATCAGGCCCTGGGAGAGGCCTGAAGAGAGAAGCAGGGTCTGATCCGTAGCCTGTGTGACAGCTGTTGATCAGCACTTGTCTCTCTCTTTCTATCCGGCCACACCAGCAGCCGCACCTCCATTTCTCTCCAGGCCTCCACTGGGGCTGCTGATCATCCCTGCCTTTCTGATAAGGCCCCGTTGATAGGCCCAGAGAAACTGACTGGCATAGAAACCGACCAATCAGAACCAAATCTGAGTGAACTGTGAGAAGCCAATGGCTGGCTAGGAGGTGGAGCTTTTGATGCTGACTGGCATAGAAACTGATCAATCAGAACCAAATTGGCTAGCAGAAGAAGGCAGTTGGGGGAAAGATCAGGCCTGCAGGGGAGGGCAGTTGGGGGCAAGATCAGGCCTACAGGGGAGGGCAGTTAGGGGTGATCAGGCAGGCAAAGGCAGTTAGAGGTTATCAGGCCGGCAGTGGAGGGCAGCTGGGGGCGAGATCAGGTCAGCAGGGGAGGGAAGTTGGGGTCAACCAGGCCGGCAGGGGAGGGTAGTTGGGGGCGAGATCAGGTCGGCAGGAGAGGGCCATTGGGGGTGAGATCAGGCTGGTAGAGGAGGGCAGTTAGGGGCGATCAGGCAGAGGCAGTTAGGGGAGATCAGGCAGGCAGGCAGAGAGGTTAGGGGTGATCAGGCAGCCAGAAAGAGGGGTTAGGGGCAAACAGGCAGGCAGGCAGGTGAGTAGTTAGGAGCCAGCAGTCCCAGATTGCAGGAGGGATGTCCAACTGCCGGCAGTCAGACATCCCCCAAGGGGTCCCCGATTGGAGAGGGTACAGGCTGGGCTGAGGGCACCCTCCAACATGCACGAATTTCATGCACCAGGGCACTAGTTTTGTTAATAATAATAAAAGCCCTCAGAGGTTTGCCTTGGGACCCACAGTAATTATAGGCAAGGGCTGGACAGAACCAACAACTTCCAAGTCTCATCTCAGTGTGCTTTCCACTCTATGCTGTCTCCCTCCAAGAGCTGATAATATTGTAGCAATACCACCCCTTGCCTCCACCCCCCCAGCATTGTAACAGTGAAAATCGGTATTACTTAATATAGAAGTGAGGGGTGCAGATGAAATGTTCCATTGATGCTGAGAGAGGGGAGACCTTTGGGGGCTGCTGGTATTCCAGGAAGACCTGGTGGAGAAGAGGGCACTTTAGCTCATAACCCAAAGCTGGTGGAAGATCTGAATATTCAGGGAGAGAAGAGAATAGGTATTCTAAGGACCAGGCTGAAGAAAAGCTGTGAGTTTCAGGCAGGGTTAAAGAGGAGACCTGCCTGGTTGGCAGGGAAGTCTTATAAGGAGGGGGGGTGTGTCATAGGAGAGAGAGGAGGCAGGATTTTCTGAGGTTTGTGCACCAGGGGTACCAGAAATAGGATGGAGGCAGAGAGAGCAGGTTCTGAAAATAATATTGATGTAAAACGATGAGGTGCTGGGCAAGAGTGGTGGCCATGGGAGGCTGGAGAGAGGACATTTTCATGTGGTGACAACACTTAAGGCATTTCAGGGAGAAACATACATTTGGGTAAATAGGCAGACTCTGGGGTGAGGAGTTTGAGGTGGAAATAGGAGCTGTCTTTGGGAAGCAGGAAAGATGCAATTCAGCTTTGGGGTCAGAGCCGCGCGAAAGGCCACGGGCCTGAATGCAGCTGACTTGCACCCTATTGATTTTCCTGAGCAGACCATTTTCACTTCATTGATTTTCTCGGCGTATTGACCTGTGTTTTGTTGGTGGTTAGAGGTCACTTTGTTCCCTTCAGATTCGTTTTTGGCCTCTTGCTACTTCCTCTTGTTAGTGTGTATTCTAATTATGACTGCCAGCTATGGACCAAATGTGACAGTTTTATTGTTTGGAGAAAAGTTAAGGGTACAATCAAGAAGCTGAGTTTACAAAGGAATTTGGACTTAGCCATCCTGAGAGCGGTGTCACTGTGGATAACATAGAGAGACTGGGATCACAGGAAGGTGACATTGCTCACCATGTGTAAAATGCTCGGTGGACCACTAGGGGTAGGTGGGATAGTGAGTAGAATTGTCCACTTATACTGCTTTCTCTCCCGCAATTACAGGGGAGCCAAGTTTGTTGAAAACAGCTGTGAAGTGACCCCAGAAAAAGTTACTTCATTGGGCTCAGTTTTGTCCTCTGTAAAGTGAATAGTTGTGTCATTGATGGTATTCCCACCTGTGGTTCCTCCCGCTTGTTAAAATCCTATCATTCCTCCCCACCATGGTCAGATTCAGTAGGTCTAGCATGGAGCCTAGGCGTCAGTATGTCTAACAAAGTTTAGGTGATTCTAGCAAACTGGCCTGATGCCTGGTGTCTGTAGACCTCTGGTCTGTATGCCTTCCAGGATCCTTCCAGTTTTATTAATTTGCCTTTTTTCTCAGGGTCCAGGGAGGTCTTCAGGATGCACCGAGGGCCTCCTCTTTCAGTGAGAACCTCCTAATTCCTCATTCTTCATGGATAAACGGCTTTTTCTCCTAAAGAAAACCTACTTATTTTTTTGTTCTTTATTGATTAAAGTATTAAATGTGTCTCATTCTCCCCCCTCCGCATTGACCTTTTCCCAGCCACTCCCAACCCCCAGCACATGCCCTTACCTCTTAGTGTCTGTGTGTCCATTGGTTATGCTTATTATATGCATGCATACAAGTCCTTTGGTTGATCTCTTACTCCCCCCTCCAACCTTCTCCTGCCTTCCCTCTGAGGTTTGACAGCCTGTTAAAACCCACTTTTTTATTTTAATAGAAATGTAATACTCTATATCACCTATCCCAGCACTACATATATTTTAAGTCACATTTCTGTTGTGGAATGACAATATTTCTGGTTAAGGACATTCCAAGCACCAACACTCAGGTAGAGAAAACAACTTGAGACAGGCTCTTCCTGTGAGAGTCTATATAAGGCAGCCCTAAATTTGGCTTCATCCCGCCCCCCCCACCCCCAACCTTCCCAGAGAGGAGACAGGAAACCAGAGCAGATTTAATTTCTTCCCACCTATAGATTTTATGTCTCTAGCCAGGTTATAAATTTAAATAAATGGTCTCTAAATAACACATGTATTTTAGTCTTATGGGAAACTTCCCCAGAGAATTTCTTTTTAGGAAAAATAATAATGGATGATAATGGTGATAACTCTTTCTATTGAGTACTGACTGTGGTCTGTACATCCTGTACTAAGTACTTTCATACATCGTATTTATTTAATTCTCACAAAACCAATAGGTACAATTGTTATCTTCACTTGACAGATGAGCAAATGAAGTTTAGAGTTAAGCAATATCCCTGTAACCACATAGCTTGTCAATAGTGGAACGAGGATTGGGCCTGTCTCTCTAGGTCTGTAAGGCCCCAGGGTTGAATCATCACTCTGTATTGCTTGCGCTGTATGATCTGATAGAGGAGGAAGAAATAGGGCATGCGTGATCAGCAGGAGGCCTTGGATTTGGATTCTCAGACATCAGTCTATATTTCACAGCCTTTCAATGTATATGCATCGCAAGTCAAAGCAAAGCATTGGTATTTCCTGATGGATGGGGAAGAATGTGACAACCCCAAATACTTTTCCTACCATGTGTTGACTTCAGAAAGAATTATAAAGTTTTTGCCTGTCTTGATCAGCATGTGCAACATACTTCTTGAAAACAACATAGTCCTAGAAGCCAACTGAGCTTTCCCAACCTGGTGTCCTCAGGTTTCTAGTCAGACTTTGTCTGGGATCCCTCTTTTACAACATTTAGTTCAATTCTGCTGTGCTTAGAGGTCATACTTTGTATGATTTCTATTCCTTTAAATTTGCTAAGGTTTGTTTTGCAAATGGTGGTCTACCATTTAGATAGTAGTTTTCTAGTTTTTTCCATTAGTCTTAAAAGTTTTTCCTACTTTGTACCTTGTTAGATTAATCAAGAATTGTTTGATTTCATTTTATCAACACCATTGGCTAATTATTTACACCCTTTCTTTGTAATGGTTTAGTGATTGCCAGTAAGTTTATAATGTACAAGTTTGTACATCTGTAATTAATCAGAGTACATCTTCAAATAATATTATACCTCTTTGTGTATAGTGTCAGGACGTTACAAAAGTATAGTCTCAATTCTTCCCTTTCATCTTTTGTAGTACTTTTATATTTTAGTGTACATATGATATAAATGCACAATAAATTGCTACTATTTTTACTTTAAACAGTCAACTATTTTTAGAGTCATTAAAATAAGAAAAAATTTATTTTTTTACCTTCATTTATTCCATTTCAGTGTTTATCATTTCTTTGTGTGGATCTAAGTTTCTGTTGGTAACACACTGCTTTTGCCTGAAAAATTATTATATTGCAAGTCTACTGGCAGTGAATTCTTTCAGTTTTTGTTTGAGAATGTATTTCTACTTCATTTTTGAAAGACATTTTTACTGCCTAAAAAAATTTGGGTTTCAGGTTGTTTTTTTCCTTTTAGCACTTTAAGTATGTCATTCCTTTGTCTTCTAGCTTCCTTGGTTTCTGACAAGAAGTCTCCTGTAATTCTTGTCTTTGTTCCCTTGTATGTATCTTTTCTCCCTGCCTCTCTCTCTCTCTCTCTCTCTTTTTTTAATCATCACTTTTTAAAATAATCACCTAAGGATATTTTTTTCCATTGATTTTTAGAGATAGTGGAAGGGACGGGGAGACACACACAGAGAGAAACATTGTGTGAGAGATACTTAGATTGGTTGCCTCCCACACACACCCGGGCTGAGGATGGAGCCTGCAACCAGGGTATGTGTCTTTGGAATCAAACCCCATGACTCTTCAGTCCACGTGGCTGACACTCGATCCACTGACCCAAACTGGCTATGGCTCCCCTGGCTCTCTTAAAGATTTCTAAAGTTGTCTTGTGTTTTCAGCAGTTTTAATATGATATGCCTAGTTTTGGGGGGATTTGTATATTGATAATATTGTTTTTTATTTCTTTTTTATATGCTTTGTAATTTTTTAATGGACATTTTGTATAGCATAATAGAGACTGAAAGTAGTTTTTGTGCCTGGAATGAGCACACCTTTTCTTCTGTGAGGCTTTTAGTGACCTGGGCTTGGAGTTTGTTGTTGGCACGGTTAGACCCAGTGCATGGCAGGCTTAAGATTTCTCTGGCATTGCCTTGTGTTTAGGGTAGGGCTAGTTTGTTAGAAGGTTTTTCTTAATGTCTCCTCTATTCTCCGCTTTCAATAGTCTCTTTGAGTTGTGCCTCCAAGAGAGTCTTTCTCCACACTCTTGTAAGTCTCTCAGCACTGTTTGATTATTTGTTACTTCTGATTGTTAGCCTGGTCCTGGGAAGTGGTGGGGAGTGGAGAGGTGTTCTCCGTCATTCTGTTTAGACACCCTCAGAGAGGTGCTCTGTCCCTGGGTCACAGGCTGTGCTGCTCTCAGTGCTTCTGCCCCCTCCCAGCGGTAGTTCTGTCTCTGAAGGTACTCCTGCCCACCCCCAGGAGTAGAGGGTCCTTTTCTATATTCTTTCCTCAACTGCAGTAAGTGTTTTTCCATGCCCTGAGTGTGATAGTGTGTGTTGCTCTCCCCTCAATATTTTAAAGCTTTTGTTCTGTTGGGGAGATAGAACAGTAGAATTTGGGTTAGGTTTCTTGGGTTTCCTGCAGCAGCTGCTATTTCTGTCCTACAACACTATCTCAGGATAGATTCTTAGGACATTTGCCAGACTTTTCTGTGAGTGCCCAGTGAAGTCCAGAAAGAAGAAACTGCAAGTAGGTGCAGATTTCTTGTATATCCACTCCCTGCCCAGGGGTTCTAAATATTCTCACTAGCTCCTATGCAGCCTTTTCAATTCATTAAGTTTTAGCTGAATTCTTCAATGTCCAATAGCATCTTTTCCAGGTAAGCAAGAGTTTGTGACTCATAATCTCTCCTTGCAAGCACCCGTTTTTCCTTAGGTTTTGGGTTAGTTGGTTATCCTATCACTTGAACTCTGATGGTTTCAAAAAAATTTGGGATGTGCTGTTTTTTAAGTGTAGAGTGATACTCTTTCCAGATTTCTCTATCTCAAGTGGAAATCTCACCATACTTATAAGCCTCCCTGCTCTTGTGCATGTTCACTCTGCCTGCAGTTCCCCTCCCCTTTCCTCTATCTGGCAACCTTCTACTTGTCTTAGTGACCTCAGAAGACAAGGGCAGGCTTACACAGTGATTAAACCATTAAACTACTTTCATAGACAAAAATCAGGATTTATTGTCAGAAGACATAGAAATTGAGTCTCACCCTTATCCTTGGCAAATCTCTGGTCATATTTGAGACTTGGTTTCCTTATGTGTAATGTAGGAATGCTGATGTCTTCCCAACTTCCTTTGCCAGGTAAAACAATGTGTGGTGGTATCTGACACACTTTTAAAGCGCAATATTAGCCCATCCAACCAGCACCAGTTCTGTCCTGAAGAAGACCTCACTCTTCCCAACAATTTGAGAAGTTAGTGGCCCAGGGAGCACTAGCCCGGTCTTATGTCAGCGTGGAATCCCAGAGGGTCAAACCTTGCCTGCAGCCAGTAGCCAAGAAATACAAAAGGTTCAAGCAAAAGACTTGCCTAGCTCCAGAAACCCCACACTATTTTTTATTTTATTTACAAAGTTTGTTGCCAAATACTAAGGAACATAAATTGATTTCTATCTTTACTGATGTGTTAAAATTGCTGCAACACCTCATATTACCAAATAGATTTTACTGTATAAATTGGAACATAAGTGGTACTTCAGGCAGGTCACAAATCTACCTTGGCAGGAGCATATCACTCACAGTACATTGATTATAAAAATTAGTTAATTCAAGACAAACATTACGTTCTCTAATTCCTGGCACAAATCCCTCCAAATCCTCCATGCCTTGCTGATACTGAGCTAGAGGATAGCTATCCATCAGGTCAGTTTATTCTCTGCAGACTTGATTTAGGTGGTACTTATGCTTGTGCATCCACTGAGATAGATCTCATTTATTAAATCTGTCAGGCAGGGACCTAAATGATGGGATTTAGTAATAGTGCACTAATCTGTTGCTTTTATTTACTACTCCCTGTCTTACCGGTGTAAATCTTCTCATGGAGAATGCCTCCTAATTCATTCAGTTTGACTCCTCATGAGGAGCAGAGGTAGCTCATTGTAAGGTACACCCTCATGAGAACTAGCATTTTTGAGTGCTTCTGTGCCTTGGACAATGTTGGTGCTCCACCCAGATCACTTTGAATAACTCTAATGATAGTGTGTGTGTATGTGTGTGTGTGTGTGTGTGTATGTGTGTGTGTGTGTGTGTATGTGTGTGTGTGTGTGTGTGTGTGTGTTGGGGAAGAGTAAGTGCAGCAAATAAGGCTTTGGGGTCCTATCACTACCAACAGCTGCAGGAGACTGACCTCAGGCTACTCTCCTTGGGCTACTAGGACCTGCCTGGCCACACAGAAGTGCCTAGGCATTTACATTCCTCAGGGCACCCCTTATCCAATGACTGATGGGCTCAGGAGCATGAAAGCCCCATTCCTTTGATGCAGGGTAATTCATATTCCAGTTTGCCTGCAAGATCAGGCTGAAGCCACTCTACAAACTTGACCCCAAATTGCACCTTTGCTCAGCTTCTTCCATTTTGATGCCTTTGTTCCCTCTACCCTTAATCCCAGGAACACTTCCTCCCTTCTTTGCCCACTCCTTTTCTCTCTCTATTTGCCTTTCTTCCCACCCACTCAATAAATGTTTGTTTCTTGCTATGTGCTCTAGGCCAAACCACTGTGGAGATCAAGAAGGCTGGGGAGGTTTGGGGGCGGGGGTGGTAAGAGATCAACCAAAGGACTTGTATGCATGCATATAAGCATAAGCAATGGATGCAAGACACTTGGAGGTGGGTGAGGGCATATGCTGGGGGGTAGGGGAGGCTGGGGGAAGGTCAATTGGGAAAAAAGGAGGCATATGTACTACTATTTGTAATACTTTAAACCAGTGGTCAGCAAACTGCGGCTCTCAAGCCACATGCGGCTCTTTGGCCCCTTGAGTTTTTAGCAAAGGCCAGCTTAGGAGTAACCTAATTAAGTTAATAACAATGTACCTACCTATATAGTTTAAGTTTAAAAAACTTGGCTCTCAAAAGAAATTTCAATCGTTGTACTGTTGATATTTGGCTCTGTTGACTAATGAGTTTGCTGATCACTGCTTTAAACAATAAAAAAAGAAAAAGAAAAGAGTAACAGGGAAGCATTGTTAGAAATGACACATTGGGGGAAGGTTGTGGTAGGTTTATGAGGACATTTGGTTAGGGAACACAGAAATGCTCATTTGTGTGCTGTCCCAGCCACACGCTCTTGCAAGATTCCCGAAGAAAATGTCTGAAAGGAAAATGGAGTGATGAAAAGCAGGGTGTCACTGTCAGCCAGGACCAGAAAGCTGGGCTGGACCATGTGGAAGATCCCTTCTGGCCTCAATGGGAAGGCCCAAGTAGCGTAAGCCAGAGCAGGCAAAGGCTTTGCTTTCTAACCCAAATTCCTGGGCATAAGCATCCTGATTAGAGTGAAAGCTGCTTTTGCTTTAATTCTTCCTACCCTCTTATCAATCTAGTCCCTGCGTAGGCATTTTCTTTTCTTATTCCTGAGAAGTTTTAGTGCAATGCTTCTAGGTTATCTTGCTTTTTCCATGCCAAGATCATTTGTAGGAAGAATAGAGGATTTTCTGTATCTATGGTGTGTTTTTAGGAAGGATAGCAAGACCTAATCTGTGCTATCAAAATCTGCTTTACCTCTTGGCTGATACATAAAATTCCACTTGCATTGCTCATTTCTTTGGCTTGATTTTGTTATGAAGGCAATGCCAGCCAAGAAGAAGAGAAGGAGGCATTGAGGGACAAAAAGATAAGGCTAAGACCACTGAGAAATATGCCAATGCAATTTAGCTGAGAGTTGGCCTGCCTTCCAGCCTAGCTGAGTGAGGGTCTATTTAGTGACTCTGCTACCCCCTTCCCTCTCGTTTCCTCTCCCTTCCTCCTCCCTCCCTTCTTTCTTTTCTTCTTACAGTTCTTTGCATTTAAACACAGGTATAGATTTGTGTAACCACTACTATAATCAAGATATATACCAGTTCCATCACCCCCAAAACTCCTTTGTGCTATCCTTTATAGTCATGCTTTCCCCCAACCCCTACTGGGAATCACTGATCTGTTCTCCATCACTATTATTTTGCTTTTTAAGAATTACATATTAACAGAATCATGAGTGTAACCTTTTGAGACTGGCTTCTTTCATTCAGCATAATGCCTTTGAGACTCGTCCATGTTGTTGTGTGCTACACCATCTGCTTTTGATCTCTCACGTATTGGATCTGCCCTCATTAAACAATACAATTCCTGCAATGTAGAAACTAGAACATTATACTGCCGATAGTCCAACTCCAATAAAAGCTTGTATTCTAGTCAGGCTTGCTTATTTTCAAGGAATAAAGACCCACTCAACCCCACCCAGGTAGGTAGGAATTTATTGTAAGAATCCAGGGCTTTCCAGGAATCCAAAATCAAGATTCATCATAGCTAGGTCTGGGGATGGGAGATAGTTTTGGATCCAAGGCAGCTTTGTGGATGAGTATATGATCAGAGTCTCTCTTTTAGGATCTGCATAGTCTCTCATTCATGCTACTTCTTTTTCTGAGTATAGATTTGCTCTGTTCTTACTCTTTACCAGCTGGTTGTTCCTGCTTCCATATGACATATACTTTCTCTCCCCCACCTCAGCAATTGCCCATCACAATTTTTCCTATTCCTGCCCTTAGAACCATTTCTGAATCTAACTGGAGCATTGGATTAAAATTCCTGGGAACAATCTGTTGGGCTCAGTTCATCTTTCAGGCCAAACTTCGCAGGTGTCAGGCCATCTGATGAAATGCCTGCTCTGTTCTAACCGCCTGTGCCCAGTGCCAATGGGGACTTGGTAGAGTAGCTACCATAGAAGAGGGAGTTGGAAGGTGGGGCAGGCCATGCTAGACTGCTCTAGTATTTTCCATAAAGAAACTGCTCTTTATGGAGGACTGTTGAAAGGCTCATCCATTTCTTCAGATATTCTGCTCTTCATTCTTTGATCAAGCCAGCCACAGGAAAGATGTGGCTGGGCCATCTTGCGTGGTCTCCAACAGACTGCTTTCATGAGTTGTGCTTTGTTATCCTGCTGGCTTCCCTGAGAGAAATGACAAAGCTCTCTTGAAACTATGACTGTACTTTCTGTTGTTGAGGATGTTATCCTTGCATTGCATCTAATAAGCTTCATGGGAGAAATTTACTAGAGGGAAAACTCTAAGGATATACTTTACTTCCTCTAAGGCAGTGGTCGGCAAACTCATTAGTCAACAGAGTGGCAAACCACGGCTCGCGAGCCGCATGTGGCTCGTGAGCCGCAGTTTGCTGACTACTGCTCTAAGGAATTGGCACACTTCCCTCCTCTTGAATAAAGAAAGCTGGGCAACTCATCAAGCTCCCTGTGTGTTGGTGCTCAGGAAGCTCAGTTCTCAGGAAACCAGGATTCAGTTATAGCAGCTGCACAGCTCCTGGTGGTCTCCATTTCTGCTTTTGGCCTGGTCTTCATATATTCTTATTTTTCTTTATCTTGAATTTTAAACGTGTATTGGTTCCCTGTGATCCATCTCATAATATTTTAAGGGTTGAGGACTGCTATAAGCAAATAAACAGACAAATAAATAAGAAAACCATGGGAGAGAGAGAGATGGGCTATAGAACTTAGTTCCTGGACCTAGGCTGCCATCCTGAGTAACTGGCACATTAGGTCTCTTCCAAAGACAAATGTCCACTTGGCTAATGATAACAATCATACTTTTCAAGGTAGAGAAAACTGAAACAATCATCAAATAGTACATATTAGGGATTATACCAAGAGTTCTAAGGACTTACCTCATGTAATCTTCACATGTCAATAGGGGATTGATATTAGAGCAAGTTACTTAAAACTCACTAACAAACCCACACACACACAAAAGTGGTAACTAGGTGAGGTGATGGGTATGCTAATTAGCAAAGTATACATATATGAAATTATCAAGTTGCACACATTGAATATATACATTTTAAAAATTGTCAGCTATATCTTAAAACAAAACAAAATCAAAAGAAAACACTCACTAAGTATCAGCTTCTTCATTTGTTAAAAAGGGAAATTAATACCTTTCTTCTAAGAGTATGATAAAAGGTTAAATGAAGTAAAATATACATAATAGCTATCACAATGTGCAGTACATAGTAGGTGCTCAAACATTTTAGCAGCCTTTCCTACTCTGTCCAAATGTGCACTGCCCATAGCCTCTCCTGTCATCTTTGGTGAACTTCCTATCTTACAGGTGGTGTCAACGTTGATTTTATCTAATCTAAGTATCTCTTTAGTGCTCTGGTCCTCTTATCTGCAAGTGCCTAACTTATTTGACTATGGCCAGGGCAGGAATGATGCTTAACATCCCTTGTCCAGTCACAAGCATAGCAAGATAATTCCTGGAAGCCATTTATTATTATTTTTTAATTTAAATTCTTTATTGTTTAAAGTATTACTTGAGTCTCCTGAGTCTCCTTTTTCTCCCATTAACTTCTCCCTGGCCTCTCCCACCCCCCAGCACATGCCTTCACCTCCCCGCTACTGTCTGTGTCCATTGGTTATGCTCATATGCATGCATACAAGTCCTTTGGTTGATCTCTTACCTCTCACCCCCCCCCCTCCCCTGGCCTTCCCTCATAGATAGGTTGGACAGTCTGTTCGATGCTTCTATGTCTCTGGTTCTATTTTTGTTCATCAGTTTATGTTGTTCATTATATTCCACAAATGAGTGAGATCATGTGATATTTATCTTTCTCCGACTGGCTTATTTCGCTTAGCATAATGCTCTCCAGTTCCATCCATGCTGTTGTAAATGGTAAGAATTCCTTTTTATTTTTATTTTTTTAACAACAGCATAGTATTCACCACTGTGGAAAACAGTATGGAGTTTCCTCAAAAAAAATTAAAAATGAAACTTCCATTTGACCCAGTAATCCCACTTCTAGGAATATATCCCAAGAAAACAGAAACACCAATCAGAAAGGATATATGCACTTCTATGTTCATAGCAGCACAATTTACCATAGCTAAGATTTGGAAACAGCTTAAATGCCCATCAGCAGATGAGTGGATTAGAAAACTGTGCTACATCTGGAAGCCATTTTTGATGGTAAAGATGAGATTTTGCCTGTGGAAATTTGTTGCGGCCCCTTTGGAACTGTGAATAAATTAAGAAAAGGTTTGTTTTTTGGAAAATGTGGAGCTGCCCCGGATAGACCACTTGGCTTTGGTCGGAGGGGTAGGAGTCCGGAGGGGACTGTCCCCGAGCAGCTCTGGAGTCCTTGCTGCTGACCTGACCTTCCTGAAGGGGCTCACTATGCTCTTCTAACAGGAACTGCTTTTGTGTGTGGGGCCGTGGGGAACCATTAGGGTTGGCTGTGCCTTTGTCATCTGTATTGTAATCTAGCATGGGGTCCTAAGTATTTAGCCAGAGAGACTGCTCCTGAGCTCCAGTGACACAGAACAGGTCAATAGCAGGTCAGCTGTTTTAAAAAACCACAGGGCCTGCTTAACACAGTAACGCTTGACAAGACATCCTTGCCAGGCAGATCCAAAGTGAACACTGTGATCCTCTGGGAAAAAAGCTCAGTGCAGAAAGCCAATGAGAACCAGGGGTCACTCTCATCTCATCACCACCTGCAGTCCCTTGAGGGAAGCGCTGATGTCACTGAGAGACCAAAATATATAGATTTGTGTAGTACCCATGAGATTGCACTTACATTTCACATGCCTTTAGTAGACTGTAGCTGCTAGGAATTATTTTTTTCATTATTAATAATTTCCTGGACATTCCAAGCCAGGCTGTCCTGAGAACAGGCTGATAGAATACTTAGGACGCCACATCTCAAGTTTTCACCCAGGTGATTTAGAATTAAATGGTTTCCATTACATTTTTAGCAACTTTCATCTCAGATACTGAATGACTGAGAACCTGGTAGCCTGGGGAGCTTTGTTTTCTTGCCATTGACCTAGACTTCAAGCTTTGAATTATATGCAAGTCAGAGTTGTGTACTCAAAGGCTCCAGGAGAGGGTCCCAATAGAAAATGTTTCATGGGAGGCTCCAGGGTCAAGGAACTCTTTTCCAGCTCCATGGAGCTCCTGTCTCACCTGCTTAAACTTGAACTAGAATGGGCAAAACCTTTTGGGGGAGAGTGGTTTTGAGCAACAGACTAGAAGCTGTAGACCTCAACATTTCCTCCCCAAACATCCATTTCTTGTATGAATATAGGCAACTTCCTCTGGGCGGCCAGCCTTGGGAAAGCTGATGTAACCCCCACTTCCCTAGACATAGGTTCCTTCTTAGAGACATTTATTCTAAGACTTCACATTTGTTAATCACCCTCCTGCAAGGAGAAGGCAGCAGAGCCAGAAATGTGGCTAATTGTAGCCCCATCGTCCCAGACCATGACACTATTGTTGTCCAGAATCTCTAGGCCCTTTCCTATCATCCCAACCAGACTTTCTTCATCCTTTGTGTTTCCCTGTTTCAGAAAACCAGAAGTCATGAGCTTAGCAACACATGCAATTCCACCCAACACTTGGATGCCTCCCCTTCCTTCAGACCTCACCTCTCTGGTCGCAGTCAGAAGCCTCCCCAAGGAGGATGATAGTGAGAAAGTGAGAAAGGGAAGGAGAGGATGAGACTTCCTGGTCCAGTGGAAAATATGCCAAAGGAGAAACAGTCAAACCACTGCCAAAATAAACCACAAAAAACAGCTAGTGCTTATATCGTTGGGGAATAGAGTAAAACTCTGCTATATGTGTCATGTGAGTCTATAATTTAAATCTGAGTTTCCATCATCTTTTACTGTGTCCCATAGTAAGAAGTAAATTGTATATTGTGACTCAGTACATATACACAAAACAACGTTCATGCTTACTTCATGGATGCATGCTGGCATTTTTTTCCTATCCTATCCCACTCCATTTCCCCCCACCTTACCCATTTTACTCTGTTCAAACATTTTCTGCCCAATTTCACTTTGAGAGGGAAAAAAAGAGGGAATGGTACCTACTCACTAAATTAATTTCATAATCCACTAATAAATCATCACTTGCAATTTAAAAAACTGGTTTGTTAGTCTTCACAGATATACGTAGACTTTCAGAGTCTGGATTCATAGACTTTCAGAACCTTATATAATCCATTTCTAGTGTAACCTCATTTTCCAAGTGAATACACTGAGCCCTAAAGAAGTAGTAGTTCATCCTCCCTCATGCGGCTGGTTGATGGCAGGGACTGTTTTTAACAACTTCACATGGCGACCCAAGAGGGAGTGGGGCACAGAGGCTGGGGCTGGGATTTGAGACATGTTCTGCTTAGAACTCTATGACCTTGAGCTAATCACTTAAATACTTTAATCCCAGTTTCTTATGAAAGGGTTGTTGTGAGCATCAATTAGGAGAGGCTTTGCACGTGGTGAAGTCCAAAGTTAAAAAATAACTGTTTTCCCTGCCTTTCTGCATTAGCCTGTGATGCAGGGGCAGGTAGGTGTTTTCTGTATTTTCAGACCCCTGGCTTTGGGACAGGGAGAAAAAAATGTCTGTGTAGTCATTGGTTTTTTCCCCTCTTCATCAGAGACTCCAAATCCCCCTACTTTAATCTCTCCTCTTTTGTTCTTATGGGTTGTTTTTTCTTTTTGATTTTATCTTATTTATTCACATTTCATAATGTTTTGATTTTTGAGTCTTTTAAAAAAATATCCAAGGTCAATGAATGGTCAGAAATAAATAGTCCATACAAGGATGATAAACATTTAAAAGTGTCTGCGTCTCTCAGTGTGGGAAAAGGGAAGGATCCATCTAACCATCTGGAAATTCATCTGTTCCACCTGTCTTAAGAGAATGAAGACATTCCTCAAACAATCAGTAGGAATGAGTAAGACATGTGGATCCTGGCGTCAGTGGTTCCAGGGGTGAACCATATTGCCTCTGGGGCTTTCAGAAACACGAGATTTTTCTCTGATCTGAATGTAAGCAAGGGTGAATGGTCTGATACTAGGAGAAGCCACTCTCTCCCATGATTGCTTTAGACCAAGCATGTCAAACTCGCAGCCCATGAATATTTTTACAGCCCAGCCAATATAATGGTAAGAAACGTTTTAATAAAAATTTCATAACTTAATTTTTATAATATGCTGTTATACATAATTGTTAATAATGAACTATAATGTTCACTAATGACTGATTACTATAATTGTGCTGCATTCATTTCCCTTACTCGCCACCTTACACGCAGGCGCACCATTTCTTCCCACTAATACTAGCAGCAAATATTTTAGCAGCCGATTGCCACGTCATTAGTCTTGTACTGACTTGTTTGGTGTGCGCAACAGGAAGTACTTTGCTTTCTGAGAACAAGAAAAATAGGTTTATTTGTGCTATGCTTATTAATTTGTGTAGTTATTCAGTGTCTGATAAGTTAATGTTCAAGAAAAAACATTAATTTTTAATAAAATGTTCTATTATTTTATGTTAACCATTACTCATTTATTTCAGCCCTTTGTGTTCAGCATGTCTCTATCGATATAAACCTACCTTTCTGTGAAAATTGAAGCTTATTTTTTTTTTGCAGCTCACATAAATTTAAACCTTGTTTATTTGGCCCGTGCTAGCCTTTGAGTTTGACATGCTTGCTTTAGATAGTGTCTGCAGGGGCAGAGTCTTGTTCACAGGTGGCTTTGACCAGAAGGAGGCACAGTAGACCTCAACAGCCTGTCAGGGGCTCTGGGTACATGTTTAGGTTCCTCAGGGGTGAGTAACTCAGGAGGACCAAGGGGGAGGGGGATACTGTGGGCTCTCCTCACAGCTTCTCATACTTGGTTTATGATGGCTAAGTGCTTTCAGCAGGAAAGTGGAGCTTGATTTGGCCTCAGGGTCACCCTGGGGCCATTTCTCTGCTCTGGATTGGAAGGGGTTCAAGGGACTGGAGTTCACTTCTCTGAGGACCTTGATATGTCTTAGAACCACAGGAAAAGTTGACCTGGAAAAAACTTAAATAAATTCATCTGCTTATCCCTCCTGTTTCATATTTGAAAGATATGGCCATGCTAAGGCTCATTTTGTCTTTTCTCCTATCAACATATATTCTGCTCAAGTATCTGGTTTGGTTTCTTTAGTAATTTATGCAGTCTCAGCTCATTGATTTTCTGCAGAACCAGCCTTTTATAAGAAACTAAAATTTTCCCGGGGAGAAAATTGCCTTCTCTGTCACTGTAGTTTATATTTAGTGCATAACCACCTGTGTGACATGACCTGACTTTCCACATCTAAAATGAAGATACTGTACTGAGAGCAGACATCTTTTTCTGGTGGCAAATAGCACCCATTTGAGAGCTAGGCTGCCTGGGTTTGATGCCTACTTTTCCACTTACTAGTGGTGTGACCTTGGAAAAATTACTTAACCCTTTTGTGTTTCAATTGTTTTCATCGATAAATTGGTGATGGCGATAATAGTATCTATGTAATGAAAATGATATAAGTTAATGCAGTGCCAGGTTATAGTAACTGCCATATGAGACTTAGTGCTTTTCTCACTTAGATGACTTGTCAGGTCCCCTATAGAAGGATGATATTATAATAATGCCATTTTTCATTGGAATAGCTCTTTATTGCTTATTAAACGTGGCTCCACATATTATCCTCCAGATGAGGAAACTGAGGCTGAAAAGTTAAGGGACTTGTTTAAAGACATACTTTTTAAGGGGGCAACTGAGTCTAGAGCTGAGCCTTCTGACTACCAGTTTTGGACACATTCCTCACATGATGATGTCATTTGGCCGGGTACTGCTATTTCCCTCTTAAATGGTCCTGCTCTTGAGAACCTCTCATTATGTTAGGGCAACACCACCATTCTCCAAAGTACTGGGTGTCACCAGGAACCAGAAGGCACCCATGCCTTTTCCTGCCCCTTTTTATTTTAATTAAGACAACACTAGCTGCTGTAACAGATAAACTACAATCTCAGAGGCTTACCACAATAGCAACCTATGCCTCACTCATGTAAAGTACACTCAGTGCTCTCAGTTCTCACTTGGTAGGTGACTATTCAAGGCCACAGGCTTCTTCCAAAGTGTCTCTTTCCATCCTCCCCCAGGACCTTGAAATTCTCTCCTTCTGGGAAGTAGATGAGGCAAAAGATCTTGGAAATCTCACCCACCTTTAAACCACTTTGAACTAAAAGGCACATGTATCACCTCCTGTCCACCTTTCAATAGCAAAAGCTAGTCATGTAGCTCCACCTACATGCAAAAAGGATGGGGAAATATAGTCGCTTGCTGGGCAGTCACTTTTTGACAAAAAGCATGAAGTTTTGGTCATCAGCTAGTCATCTTGGCCACACTTACTTACCCCACATTCAATTACTTGCCAAACATGAGTATTCTCTCTCCAAATTTTCTCTCATGTTGGTGCTTGCCTACCATTCCCATTTCCACCACCATAGTTGAGGCCCGTTTAACTTCACACTAAGGTACTATCATAGCTCCTGAAGTGATTTCAGAAACTAGCTTCTCTTCTTTACCCTTTCCCATGTCTCCCACATGCCACAGACAGATTAATCATCTTGAAGTACTTTTTCAAAATGTCACTTGTATTGGCTCCATTCAGCAACAACTCAACAAATAGTACAGGGCTCTTACCCACCCGTGATTAAGCACTGAAGGAACACATAAAGGAATAACACCTGTCCTGCACTGAAACTGCTTGCAATGAGTGATGGACCAGGACAGGGAGCAAGTGCTAAGATAGAGTACCAATCCTATATAAAAAAGAGGTAATATGCAAATTAACCCTCATGCCATCACAAGATGACTGCACCCACAGTGGAGGCAGGGTTCCTGTAACACAAGATGGCTATGCCCACAGCAGAGGCGGGGTTCCTGTAATGAGTGATCAGCAGGGACCTGAGGCTGCGCCCCCCACCCAGCGGGGCTTAACGGGGAACCTCAGGCCGTGCTCCCAGCTCCGGTGCCGGGCCAGGGGACCTCAGGCCATGCCCTTCACCCTGGGCTGGGGGACCTGAGGCCACGTCCCCGCTCCAGCACTAGGCCGGGGGACCTGAGGGTGTGCTGAGGGACCTGAGGCTGCACCCCCCACCTGGTGGGGCTTGACAGGGGACCTGAGGCTGCACCCTCTGCCTGGTGCCAGGCCAGGGGACCTGAGGCTGCGCCCCCTGCCCAACAGGGCTTGAAGGGGGTGGGGCCGGCCGGGTCTAGGTCTCACCCAATGGAGGTGGGGCCAGCCAGGTCTGGGTCTCATGCAATTCTGAGGCATGTGCGGGTTGGGGGGACTTGACTCTGAGTCCCGTGGCACACCCCAGACTCTGACAGGAGGAAGATTTTCATATACATTTTACTAATTTTCTTTCATCTTTGACACTTCTATTATAGGGAAAGGGCAAATTAGCAATATTAAAATATTTCCTCTAATTAACTCCCTTTTAATGTGCATGAATTTCATGCATCAGGCCACTAGTAGTTGTTATATGTGTTTAGAGTAGGGAGACAGTAAGTTCTCAGAAAGGAAAAGCAATTCTAGTTAAGAATTATTAAGACAAGGAGATCATAAGACTTGAGAGGAGGCAATGAGATTGTAGTTTCTGAAACAGGCCTCAAATCTGTGTGTAGGTGAATTTCATTTCAGGAAACTGAGAGAGATACAATTGAAAACTGCTTGGTAACTGGGTGACATTTAGCCTGGTGGTGATTTGGAAAGGTCCTCAGAAATTTAAGCTGAACAGATATCTAAATTAAAAAATAGATATAGGAAACTCTATAGTCTAGTGAGCTTGATATGTACATTTAGAAATATTATAGAACTTATTGGTAAGAAGGGGGGATGAACCTAACTCACTATGAACAAATCATCTCAGATTGGTATTGTTTTCTCTCTTTTAATAGGATCATTAGAGTTAAAGGTCAAGGGGAGATAAAGATTCAGTTTATCTGAATTTTAATTAGAATTCTGATCAGTTTGAATTAAATTCATATGGAGAAGTTGGAACAGTGTAGCCTGGATGATTGTTTGGTTTGGTGGATTTAAGCTGTTAAATGAATTACAGTAAACCCTCAATTTTGGGACCTCAACTTAATGGACTTTAGATTTAATGAACAAAATTTCCAGTCCATATGTCATATGTGAAAATTAACATCCTGTTAGTTTTTAAATGTTTTTAACCAAAATATGCTTATAATTAAATTAAGAGGTCGTTTTTGTTGTTTTTAAGTCACTCTTATTTTTAACAAATTTTAGCAAATAGGCCATATGTTGGAAAAAACACTGTAGTAATTTTGCCAACATAAATAAATATTACATATCTACAAGTATAGTCTGCATATTTAAATCCAAGAGTCACTGCTCCTCAACCGTGTTCAGCGAATGATTGGCATCACACCACAGTGGTAATAGTCCTGTGGTGTGACTTTATGTAGCAGGTTTAACATGTGAAGGCTGATGTTCCCACCCGCACTAAACCATACCCCGGCTGTGTACATTTGTTTACTCGAGGTGACTGGTGAATGCATGCATTTACTAGGCCTATTCAGTGTACATTTAAAATTATACTAATACATATAAAAAACTTTTCTGTGAAATTAAACTTTTCATACATACTTCATTTTAATTACACAAACATGTCTACATTAGTAAAAACAGGTAAACTAAGTTGTCAATTTTTTAACATACACATTCCGAAAACCTACTTTATTATATAACAGACTTTTGGCTTTAACAGACACCCCCTTACCTGAATTAGTCCATTATATCAAGGTTTTACTGTAATAGAAACTTGAAGAAAGGTTTATAAAGATGTGTTTCAGGAACCTGTCATTGCTTCCACCCCTCCTTTTAAAAAAATTAATTATTTTGGTGGAAGACTTGATGCTCAAGTTTATGGTTGATATGAATTTGGTAGCTAAGTTAATAACTTTGAAGTAATAAATTCTTTTTTTCTTAATTTAAATTCTTTATTGTTAAAATATTATATAAGTCTTCTTTTCCCCCCATTGACCTCTCCCCAGCCGCTCCCACCACCTAGCATATGCCCTCACACCCATACTGTCTGTGTCCATTGGTTATGCTCATACACATGCATAAAAGTCTTTGGTTGATCTCTTACCTCTCCCCACCCCCTGACCCCTGCCTTCCCTCTTAGGTTGGACGATCTGTTTGGTGCTATCCTATGACTCTGGCTCTATTTTTTCCATCAGTTTATTTGTTCATTATATTAAACAAATGAGTGAGATCCTGTGATATTTATCTTTCTCTGATAGGCTTATTTCGCTTAGCATAATGCTCTCCAGTTCCATCCATGCTGTTGTAAATGGTAAGATTTCCTTCTTTTTTATAGCAATGTAATATTCCATTGTGTAGATGTACCATAGTTTTCTAATCCACTCATCTGCTGATGAGCACTTAGGCTGTTTCCAAATCTTAGCTATGGTAAATTGTGCTGCTATGAACATGGGGGTTCATATATCCTTTCTGACTGGTGTTTCTAGTTTCTTGGGACATATTCCTAGAAGTGGGATCACTGGGTCAAATGGGAGTTCCATTTTTAGTTTTTTGAGGGAACTCCATAGTGGCTGCTCCAGTCTGCATTCCCACCAGCAGTGCACAGGGGTTCCTTTTTCTCTGCAATCTAGTCAGCACTTGTCGTTTGTTGATTTGTTGATGATAGCCATTCTGACTGGTGTGAGATGGTATTGCATTATCATTTTGATTTGCATCTCTCAGTTGATTAGTGACTTTGAGCATGTTTTCATGTCTCTTGGTATTCTGTATGTCCTCTTTTGAAAAGTATCTATTTAGGTCCTTTGCCCATTTTTTTTATTGGATTATTTATCTTCCTTTTGTTAAGTTCCCAGTAAATGTTGGAGATTAAACCCTTATGGGTGATAACATTGGCAAATATGTTCTCCCATGCAGTGGGCTTTCTTATTGTTTTGTTGATGGTTTCTATTGCTATACAATAAGCTTTTTATTTTGATGTAGTCCCATTTGTTTATTTTCTCCTTAGTTTCCATTGCCCTACGAACTGTATTGGTGAAGAACTTGCTTCAGCATATGTCTGAGATTTTGCTGCCTGTGGATTCCTCTAATATTTTTATGGTTTCCCGTCTTATGTTTAAGTCCTGTATCTGTTTTGAGTTTATTTTTGTGTATGGTGTAAGTTGGTCTAGTTTCATTTTTTTTGCATGTATCTGTCCAATTTTCCCAACACCATTTATTGACGAGACTGTCTTGACTCCATTTTATGTTCTTCCCTCCTTTGTCAAATATTAACTGAGCGTAGTGGTTTGGGTCGATTTCTGGGTTCTCTGTTCTCTTCCATTGGCCTATATGTCTGTTCTTGTGCCAGTACCAGGCAGTTTTGAGACAGTGGCTTTGTAGTACAGCTTGATATCTGGTGTTGTCATCTCTCCAACTTAGTTCTTTCTCAAGATTGCTGCAGCTATTTGGGGTCTTTTTTTTATTCCAGATGAATTTTTGGAGCATTTGTTCTAGGTCTGTGAAATATGCCATTGGTATTTTAACAGGGATTGCATTGAATCTATAGATTGCTTTGGTAGTATGGACATTTTAATGATGTTGATTCTACCAATCCATGAGCACAGTATGTTCTTCCATTTGTTAATGCCTTTCTCTATCGCTTTTTTCAATGTCCTGTTATTTTCTGGGTACAGGTATTTACTTCCTTAGTTAAGTTTATCCCTAGGTATTTTTTTGTTGTAATGGTAAATGGGATTGTTTTTTTTTTTATTTTATTTTTCTTTCTGTGCGTTCATTATTGGTGTATAAAAAAAGCAATTGGGGGATATGGACACATGTAATACCTTAATCAATTAAAAAAAAAGAAAAAAAAAGCTGTAGATTTCTGGGTGTTAATTTTGTATCCTGCTACATTGCCCAATTCATTTACTTAGTCTAATAGTTTTTTCATGGAGTCTTTCAGGTTTTCTATGTACAATATCATGTTATCTGTGAGTAATGACAGTTTTACTTCTTCTTTTCCAATTTGGATGCATTTTATTTCTTCTTCTTGTTTGATTACTGTGGCTAGCATTTCCAGTACAATGTCAAACAGGAGTGGTGAGAGTGGGCATCCCTGTCTTGTTCCTGTTCTTAGAGGAAATGATTTTAGTTTTTGCCCATTGAATATGATATCGGCTATAGGTTTGTCATATAAAGCTTTTATTATGTTGAGGTATGATCCCTGTATTCCCACTTTGCTGAGAGTTTTATCAAGAAAGGGTGTTGGATTTTGTCAAATGCCTTTTCTGCATCAATTGATATGATCATGTGATTTTTGTCTCTCAATTTGTTTATGTGATATATCACGTTTATTGATTTGCAGATATTGTACCAGCCTTGCATCCCAGGAATAAATCCCACTTGGTCATGGTGTATGATCTTTCTAATGTAATGCTGGATTTGATTTGTTAGAATTTTGTTGAGGATTTTAGCATCTATGTTCATCAGGGATATTGGCCTGTAATTCTCTTTTTTTGTAGTGTCTTTATCTGGTTTTGTGATTAGGGTAATGCTGGCTTCATAGAAAGAACTTGGAAGTGCCTTCTTCTTGAATTTTTTGGAATGGTCTGAGAAGGATTGGTTTTAGTTCTTCTTTGAATGTTTGGTAAAATTACTCTGTGAAGCTGTCCAGTCCAGGGCTTTTGTTTGCTGGAAGTTTTTTTTTTATTACTGTTTCAATTTCATCAGTAGTTATCCTCCTATTCATGTTTTTTTATTCTTCCTGATTGAGTTTTGGAAGCTTGTATAGTTCCAGGAATATGTCCATTTCATCTAGGTTGTTCAGTTTGTTGGAGTAGAGTTTTTCATAATATTTTTTATTATCCTTTGTACCAGGTGTACTGGTCAATAATGTGGATTTTGTAATAAAAGAAAACACGATAATTTCAAGAGAAACATCAAAAGTGCTTTATTCAAAGTAATGTCCATCACTAGCTACACATTTCCCCCATCTTTCAGGTAATTTGTGGATATCGTTCCAATAGAACTTTTCTTGTTTTGAGGCAACCTATTCAGAGACTCAATTTTCCACTTATTAGTTTTAAAGTGCTGCTTAGAAAATGTGTGTGCCATCAGTCGGACCAAGTGGTAATCTGAAGGAGCAAGGTAATCTGGTGAATAGGGCAGGTGGGTTAACACTTCCAAGGCAAGATCTTTTAACATGTCTTTAACTGGTTTTGAAGTGTGTGATGGTGCGTTATCATGAAGCAAAATTACTTTGCCGTGTCTTCTGGCACATTCTGGTCTTTTTATGATCAAAACATGGTTCAAATTGATTATTTGTTGTCGGTAGTGATCAGTATTAATGGTTTCACGTGGTTTTTAGAAACTCATAATACACCAAACCTTCCTGATCCCACCAAACACAGCATTGTCTTCTTTCTGAAGCGATTTGGCCTTACGGTCGATGTTGATGGTTGACCTGGATCAACCCATGATTTTGTGTATTTGAGATTCTCAAAATAAATCCACTTTTCATTGTCAGTCACAATTTGATGCAAAAAAGACTTTCTTTCGTGCCATTGAAGCAACATTTTACTGATGACTTTTTGGTTCTCTATTTGTCTTTCATTCAGTTGATGTGGCACCCACTTTCCTTCCTTTAAAATCTTTCCCACTGCTTGTAATGATCGGAAATTGTTTGCTGAGGTTTAATCTTTCTGCTAGTTGTTTTTGAGTTTGACACGCAGCTTCATCCAATAATGCTTGTAATTGTTGGTCTTCAAACTTTTTCAATTGACCTGGATGTTCTTTGTATTTCACATCAGAATAATCACTTTTAAAGAGTTTAAACCAGTGTTTACAAGTATCTTGAGATGGAACATGTTCACCATAAGCTTCCTGAAGTATACGATAACTTTTTCTTCAAAATAAAGTAATGAATTAAAACTTCCCACAAATGCTCTTTTTTTTGGCATGAAATTCAACATTTTTAAGTGTAAAAATATCTATGATGTTAACACCTTCAGCAAATTTGACATATGAAGTTTTGAAGCTTGCTGTCAATACAACAAAATAGCATACATATCAAATCACATATATATCAACATATGTGTAACTCCATCTAGTGAAAAAATCCGCATTATTAACCGGTACACCCAGTATGTCTGTGAGGTCGGTTGTTACTCATCTCTCCCATTTCTATCTTTGTTTATTTGGGTCCTCTCTCTTTGTTAGTGAGCATGGCTAGAGGTTCATCAATCTTATTTATCCTTTCAAAGAACCAGCTCTTGGGTTTTACTGATCTTTTGTATGTATGTATGTATGTATGTATGTATGTATGTATGTATGTATGTATGTATTTATTTATTTATTTGGTTTCTATGTCATTTATTTCTGCTCTGATCTTTATGATTTTCTTCCTTATGCTTACTCTGGGCTTTTCTTGTTGCTTTCTTTCTAATTCTTTAAATTGTAGTGTTAGATAATTTATTACAATTTTTTCTTGTTTTTTGAGGTAGGCCTGTAGAGCTATGAACTTTAAGTTACCAAAGACTTAAAACTGGTTAGGTATATATAATTATCATTGAAAAAGCTTTATCATATACCTTTCATTTTAGTTATATTTATTTTGCCTTAACAACTTTGAGATTTTAAAGGCAATTATTACTACCCAAGGCACTTTCTTGGCAAATTTTATAACAGGAATTACTCACTGGCCTTCAATGGCTTTAATATAAAAGTACTATTTCATTTTTTTACAAAAATGGAAATGGCCCCCCACTAGTATTTCTGTAACCTGCTGGAGAGCACTTCTGCTGATCTGGTCCTTCTAGGAAAAGAACTTGGGGGGTTTCAAAGATTTTATTTCCCATATATATTTCTTTATGAGTAGACTAACAATATGAAATCTTGCATATAAGAACAGATCTTAAAAACAAAAACAGAATATCCCTTACAGTAAATGAATGAGTACTCACAAAAGGGTGGACTGGAACATTAGCCTTAGAATCTTATCTCACTCCAACCCAGCATAACAAATGGGTTCTGAGTGGCACAAAGCACAAACAGCAGAGACAGAGGATTCCCTATGTTCATAAAATGGTGAAGCACAAACTAAGTCCCCCAAAGATAAGAAAGCAAACAAAGAACATCAGTAACCAAGTTACATCACAGACAAATAAGAACTTTCACTAGCTAAGTGTTTCCAGTGTCTGGTGCTGTGAGAGGGAGAGCAGGAAGGGTCCCCAAGAACACTTCGCAGCTTAAGATTGAAGTTCCTGCAGTCCCTGCCATGGGGTCAGCCTGCCACAAGTAGCTGCATCCCCCAAAGTGAGATGTGCCCCATATTTAAACAAATTAAACCAAACAAAGACACAAAACAATTAACAGAGACACTCTATGTAACATACTTACAGTCGCACACAATCCACAGACAAGAGCTTCATACCATGCTCCTTGTCTATCCAGCGACAGAAACCTCAGAATGCCCTGTGTTTAAAACCAACCAAAGCAGAGCGATGTCTCTCATCCCAGAGTGGATCAGACTAAGGGCTCGGAGATGAGGCAAGGACTGCTGGAGGTCCCTTGTCACCTAGAGCTGATCAGCCTCACCCAGACAAGAGACAGTAAAATGCCTCCCATGCCATTCACCGTACTACCATATACAGTACATGCTTCCTTACAAGGAAGCCCAAATGAGAGGCAGCAAGTATTTCTCATGCCACACAAACACACTTGATTCCTCCTACAAAAACGCTTGATTCAACTTGGGTCTCAGGTGAGAAGACGGAAATTGCTAAGGCTGCAACTAGAACTCAAAACAGGAAAATTCCTGGCAGCACTGGAAATAAGAGTCCAGGCCTCAGCCCCAGGAGCCCCCAGTCCAGGCAGCAAGCAGGATCCCTGGTACTCACCCCAGAGGAGTCTCTTGCTTACATCCCTTTGTGGTTGCCAGAATATGTAACTGGACAATCAGTGGGTCCGTGCTGCCTGTCACTACTTGAGCCAATTAATCAGAGACAGGGTTGAATCATATATGAGTGTTTATTCCCATACTGCCAGCAGAATGGGAGAGCAGCAGGTCATCCACAAAAATCTGTTCTCCAAGTAGTAAATTCTTAAAATTCTCTGGGTAATTTTCTAAACTTAAGGTTGTAATGAAAAAAGACAAATGATATATTGTCTTGTGTACGATAATTTTCCTCTTTGGAAAAGATAGATGCCAATGAGGTTTTTTTTTTTTATTTTTCTTTTTATTTATTTATTTTTTATTGTTTTAAGTATTACAAATAGTAGTACATATGTCTCCTTTTTTTTCCCCCATTGACCTCCCCCCGACCTCCCCTTCCCCCCAGTACATGCCTTCACCTGCCTGCCTTCCCCGCCCCCCCCCCCCCCCCCCCGTTTCTTGTATCCATTGGTTGTGCTTATATGCATGCGTACAAGTCCTTCGGTTGGTCTCTTACAGCCCCCCTCGCCCAACCTCCCCTGTCTTCCCAATGTAGTTTGACAGTCTGTTCAGTGCTTCTTTGCCTCTGTATCTTTTTCCCACCATTTCTTTCCTTTAAAAAGTTTTGCCTTTGCAGACAAGAAATAAACATATAATAACAAAACAAAACAAAACAAACAAATGTTTGAGTCCCAATTTCAATGTCCAATAGTTCGGAGTCCCTGTTTCAATGTCTAACAGTTCCTTATGTGTACATGTCAGCAATGATATCTGGATGGTGGGCACATGGTGGCAATGCAGGTCCGACCCTCTCTGGTTTGGTCCTAGGTAACCTGCAGCGGTGCACAGCTGCTGACTGCTCATGTGGCAAGGCGTTGTCAGCGTCTTCCATCTCTGGACTGTTTTATCCTCTTGTCTTCATGGTTGGAGCACATCTGTCAATTCCTCTCTGTTGCAGGAATCCACCTGGTCTTGGGGTTGTTTTCTGAAAATATACAAATATATTCTCGACCACAAGTTAATAAAGGAATCTTTTCTATATAATTGATTTGGGATCCTTTTTATTTTTGTTCAAACAATTTTCCTTTGTCTTATTTAGACATCATGTGTGCTTTTAATTGCCGTCTTGCTGTTAGCATAACAAAAGAAAATTAATTTGGTAAAGTAAAAATTTTCTAGATGTAATTTACTTATAGGATATTTTTCCTTACATGATATTGCCCTACTATCTCCCCCCTCCCTTTTTTTTTTTTATTAATGGAGGTTTTTGTAAATTTTATAATGCAGTCTTGATAACTTTAAATTTAATTTTTTTTTGCCCCAAAATATGACTGCTTTAGGTTCATTGCATATTCAGGAATTTTACCATGAGATGAACTACCAACAGAAATTTTAGTTATTACTTTAAGAACAGCTTTTTGTCCAGTACAATTAAATTTACTTGAATATTCACTTATTTCAATTAGCCTATTTAAATTAATCTGAAAACTTGATTACTATTTTACTGTCAAATTTAATACTCTACCAACAATCTTAGTTTACCCTGTAAATATTAGTGGGAAGGATTATTTGCACTGGGCTTGAACCTTCGCCCCTTCTGAAGGAGGTCTCCTGCCCCCATGGCTGCTTCGCGCTTCCCACACCCAGCTCAGATCGGGATCCAGGCAACAGAAAGAGACTTGGCCCAGCTCACATCGAGATACAGGTGACAGACAGAGACTTGGCCCAGCTCAGTTCGGGACCCAGGTAACGGATAAGAGACTTGGCCGACAGCAGCTGCCCTATATCTAAATTCAGCCTAGCATCTGGAATGCTCAGGGCCCACTCAAGAATGCCAATGAGTTTTTAATTATATTTTGGCTTAGAAGTGATCTAGTATTAAATTTAAGCTAACTTTGTACCAGTCAACACAACTTAGCCAGAAGGATTTTCTTGCTTATTAAATTTAGAAAAGGAGTGGTCAAATAGAAGTTAAGCCCTGAATCCTCTGCCTGAGTTTCAGGAGGTAATAAGTCAATGAGTTATACCTTCCTCCATACCTCCCCAATCCCTACCCTCTCCCTACTTCTGAAGTAGTAGCCTTGGGGAAAAAGACTCATGAGAAGCTGGCTGTGCTCTGATAAACAAGAGTGAAAATTCAGGAGATGTTGGAGCCCTGGGCACTAACTGGAAGGAAACATCCAGAGATGTCTGAAGGCCCCACTCTACCCCCCTGGGTCCTCCAGAATGAAAATCAAGAGGCCTACTAAGCTGAACCATGGTTTAGATGGCATAATTAAAATCATGACATTCTAAGTCAACTCCATCCAGAGGAGAAGAACCCTGGAGCATCTTCTACTCTTGGGCCAATATTGTGTGGGCCCATGCTCCTAATAAGTGGGCTACTTTTCTTTTATAAAATTCCCAGTGCTAAAAAGTGTTTAATTTAGTTGAGTCATGCCAGGAATGGTCTTCTGTTGGCATCCATCCTCATTTTACAAATGATGCAAATTCCCAACTTGCCATTTATAGACTCCACTGTCTAGTTAGGAGCTTGGACTTTAGCATCAGAAGTATCTGGGTTTTAATTTCAGCTCTGCTGCTTAATTTGGAAACATTAAACATGTAGTTCACCTCTCTGTGCCTCAGTTTCCTCTTTTGTAAAATGAGGATGGATGCCAACAGTTGACTCTTCAAAGACAACTTTAAAAAACTGTTAATCAAGCAAAGGTTTATTAGACTGAATCAAGTTTATTAGACTTTACTACAGTAACGGAAAGATCACTACTTGGCAAAGACTACAGCGTCTCAGAAAGGGGAAGTCAAGAGAGGGTATTTATAAGGTTTTAGGGCTGCATGATTTTAAGACAGATCTTGAAAGGCAGGAGAGGTTGGGATTGGGCAGAGGTTGGGATTGGACAATAGATTGGATTGGTGGATACTGAGGCAAGAGCCTTAAAGTGAGTTATTTTAGGTGTTTCACTGTCTTATCTTCCAATAGAAGCTATTTTAGCAACAAATGGCTAAACTATTTTTGCCTGATGCTAGTATTATTTCCAGGGATAGGAAATATGTTGGTTTCAGTTAATACCTCATAAAGTTGTTATGAAAATTAAATAGAATAATGGACAAAAGCACATAAAGCTCCTAGCAGGTATTCAGCAAATGTTGGTCAATAATAACAATTATTGTCCACTCCTTTACAGTCCCTATGCTACCTATGGCCAAAGGAAACAATATCTCATATTTGGAGTTTCTTTTCTTAATTTATGCTGTTCTAGAGAAATACAAAACTTCAAAACTGCTCTATGTTCTTTCCTCCACCATGTTTTCTCAGACCTCACTTAGTAGGGAGAGATTTTGTCTTCTGAACTGTATCTTACTGTGGAGCTCTTCTCTGTGACTCTCATTGCATTCTACTTTCTACCTATGACAGTTACATGCATAGAGATATTTTTCCTGTTAGACTTCTAGATCATGAGCTCTGCCCCCCAGAGCCTCCTCCAGGTAGTGGTGTTCTAAATGCTTGCTGACTTAATAAACATAATTCATTACTGACCAAATATAAAATGGAAGACCTTAGATAAGAGCTGAAGCTTAAGGCAAAGTCTGGTTCTTCTTGCATACTTTGCACACAATAGGTGTGAGCCTTGAGCTATCTGTAAATGTGACTGGTGGTGCGAGGAATGATACCATGTAAGACAGATTATGTGGAAATAGCCAATAGGCTGAAAATGTCAAACAGAAAGTGATGGTGAGATAATCCAAAGAGCTAGTACTTAGGGTCAGAGATATGGGCAAAAAAAGACCATTTCAAACATGAATCATTGACTATAACTCATGGCTAAAGATCTAACAGAAAAGATCCATGAAATGATCCTGTTTCCCATAGGGCTTTGTTTGTTAGGTTTCCACATTTATCAACATTTCCCTTCTTGAGATCCATCTGACAGGCTATGCAATATTTTTAAGGTAACCTTGGAAACAATTTTTTACGTTAGAAACTAATTATGTTAATTTAACATTTATTAAAGCTCCCATATATAATTTATTAATATTTTAATGAAAAAAACTGTCACATTGTTTTATAGTAATAGCTACCATTTTATAAATGTGGTGCTTTATTATACACTAGAGGCCTAGTGCATGAATTTGTGCACGGATGGGGTCCAGCCAGCCCAGCCCCAATCAGGGTGGATTGGGGCTGGGCCTTTCAAAAGGAAGAGATGGCAGGAGGTTGGCTGGCCTGCCCACCCTAATTGGAGCTGATCAGGGCCCAGCCAGCTGGGGTGAGGGGCCCTGGGCAAATGGCCTGTGGGCCTGCCCCAAATTGGGGTGTGGGGGCTGATTGCAGGGGCTGTCCAATCTGGGACCCCTCAGGGGATGTCTGACTGCCAGTTTAGGCCCAATCCCTGTGGGCCTAAACTGGCAGTCGGACATCCCTCTCACAATCCAGGACTGCTGACTCCTAACCGCTCACCTGCCTGCCTGCCTGATTGCTCTAACGGCTTCTGTCTGCCAGCCTGATCACCCCCTAACCGCTCCCCTGCCGGCCTGATTGATGCCTAACTGCTTCTCTGCCAGCCTGATCACCCCCAACTGTCCTCCCCTGCCGACCTGATTGCCCCCAACTGCCCTCCCCTGCCGCGACCCGCCTCCTCTGCCCAGACCTGCTTCCTCCACGCGAGGTGGTGGAGACGCTAGGACTGGTCTCCTCCACACCACACAGAGCCACAGGACCCCCAGGCCTCACCACACTGAGCATCTGCTGGACCCCGCCTCCACTGTGTATGCAGCCATCTTGTGGCGGCCATCTTGTGATGATGTAGGGGCATGATACTACCGAGGCTATTATTGGTATAGATAGATTAGTTAATGTAACCTTCAGAAGAACACTATAAGTTTATTATTTTTATCCCCATTTTCCATGGGAAGAAACCAAGGTTCAGAAGGTGAAATTACTTGCATAGTGTCTCATAGCTACCAAATGGTAGAGCCAAAATTTGAACTTAGGGTGGCTTCATTCCAAAGTCATATTTTTAAGTACAATAGTGATTGAATAAGGTTCTCATCTAAAAGCAAGATATTTTACTACACAAAACTCATTGTGAGGGGTCAGGGAAGACATTGTGGAAGTGATAGTATGTGACTATTATATGAAAAGTTATGTAAGTTTTTCTAAGAAACTTATATTGATTTAATTCTACATCCATGTATTCATATATATAAACTCAACTAATTATAAATATGAATAAAAATACACATTTCTATCAAAGTTTCTCAACAGTCCTTAGCCATATCCGGTTTACTCTCACATGTGCATTATGGTTACGAGAAATATGTATTTATTAATAAGTGAAGGGGGAAAAGACTGATTAGTCAAGGAATACCAAAGACTTAATGTTTATTACTTTATACTTGTATAAAGGGGCTCTTCAACCCTTGAGTGGGCTCTAGAGTTTATATGTAATTTTTTAAATAGTTGTTTTATTTTCCCTACATAAAGTCAAGCATAGTCAATATGTTCATATAGAAACCTATGAAAATGGTCAAGGGTGCACAAAAACTAACCATTGACTTTGTATTTCAAGTTAAAACAGGTTACTGTTTATCTTTTCAAATAGTTCTCCCAGCTCTGGAATCATAAAATAGAGTATCTTTCATCAGTCACTTTAGCTGCCTCTTCTTCACAAATTGACTGGGACTCTGACCAAATTAACATCATTTTGACTAATGATATTTTTGATGTTCTTTCCACTTTTCTCTATTTCCTTTTTAAACAGGTGGGGAGGAAGCATGTGTGTCTGGCAGGTGCTGCTGCCACCCAGGATGCATTGCTTACAGCCCTGTCCTGCTGTTTGGTCTTCGGCCTGCTGTCAGCTCCCTTGAGTAAGTTCCTCTCCAACAGCATGTTTGCACACCTGTTTCTTGCAAGTCCAGGCATAGTGCAAGCTGTTGGGGAGTAATTCTCTTGCTACTGTCCCTGCTTCCCCTGGTTGTTCATCTCATAGACTTTTGGAACAGGAGGAGGGCTTAGCGATCACCTGGTTTCCTTTTTCATTTTACTGATTTGGAAACTGAGGCCCAGGTAGGCCTTGTGGGTCCCAAAATGTGGTCCTGGGACCAGCAACATCAGCCTCCTCTGGGAAGTTTTTGGATATGCAAATTCTCAGGCCCCACCCACACCTATGGAATCTGAAAGTGGGGGTGGGGCCCAGCAATCTGCATTCTAACTAGCCCTCCAGAAGATTGCTTCATGCTATAGTGTAAGAAACACTGGCTAAGGGGAGGCTGGGGAAAGGTCAATGGGGAAAAAAAAGGAGATATATGTACTAATATATGTAATACTTTAAACAATAAAAAGAAAAAGAAACACTGGCTAACAATCATGGGATGGGAAGTACAGCAGAGGGGATGTAGTCAATTACATTCTAACTATATGTGGTGTCAGGTGGGTAGAAGACTTACCCAGGTGATCACTTTGTGAGTTACATAAATGTCTAATCACTGTGCTGTACACCTAAAATGAATATAGTATTGCATGTCAACTGTAATTCAAAAACAAAATAAGACACTGGTTTGAGCTATTTTGCCAAGGTCATGTGGCTATCAGCAGGACACAACCCCAGATTCCCTGACACCCAGTTCAGAGGTCTTTCTGCTCCGCAGCTCTGCTTCTGCCCCTTCCTGAGCTTACATTCATGGCAATTTTTTCTCTGGGTGTCTTTTGCAAGCTGGCATTTCTTCACTTCGTTTTAATGAGGTCCAGCCTAGCTGCCCCCCTCCCCCGACCCCCACACCTGCCTCAGCTTGCTGAAAGATCCAAGTTCAGGAGCTATTACCTAATTATATGAATTTCATGTCTGGGGATTTTAATAACAGTTTCTTCACACTGAAGTTTTAATTTGACCATGAATTCTTGTCCTGAGCAGAGATATTGTTAGTTCTCCTGGTTCATAGATTTTTCTTCGCTTTTCAAGCCGATTTCAGCAGCTGAGCAGAGGCATTTTCTTTCACTCTTCTGAGGAGATGAGAAAGGCTCATGCCCTTTCATGAGCAATTTTTCTTTTCTAGTGACAGTTTTTATCCTATTCTGACAAAACCGCGCAACAAGATTTTCCCTTTCAACATTAGTCTCTAAGAGCCAGCTTCAGTGTGTCTCACTGACCACCTCCCCCGTGTTGAAGGAACAAGGCCTTGTAAGCTTCTGAGGCTCTCCCTCTGCCTCCACAGACCCCAGGCAGGACAGACACCCTTGACTGACCCTCCTCCACTGTTCTCCAGGGGTATCCTCCATGTGGCTGAGCTTCCATGCGGCGTCCACTTTTGTTTAATCTCCCTTCTCTCCACCTGCGTTTCCTCTGGGCTTCCATCCTTGGGCTAGAAGCCCGCTGTGGTCATAAGACCCCAGTAGGAAGCTTTGTGTTTTTATGGCTTTTTTCTTCCCATGAAAAAAGTTTGCATGAGAGCTGAAAGGCACTGAATGAACTCAACTAGTCTTTTGCTTGGTGCAAGGTTTATTCTAGGCCCAGAAAACCCTGAGAGCCTTGGAACATTTTCTTTTCTTTCCTTTCTTCTTCTCCTTCTCCTCCTTTCCAGGGAGCTCTTTCCATCTGGACTTTGCCCAGGTTGTTAGCTCAGGCCACACCCAGTCTGGGATTCTAGGGAGAACTCTGGAATGAGGTATACTCCAGGGAGGCCCTAAATCCACAAGGCCTGTATTTGACCTGGCTGCCCAAGGGCACCTTATATGAGGCTGGCTCTGGGAACTGACTAGAACCAGATGAGGTGAAGATTTCAGGAAATTTCTTCTGGGTATTTGGGGCCATGACAGTTGTCTACTTGAGGTTAAATTTTTCAATACTGAAAACTGTACATGTTAATATTTGTTTGATGCCTCTGGGCTTGGGTTTAAATGAGCACGTTTTTGCATGATGATTCTGTTTACATAAGAAGCTGTTGCAGAGTCCCTCTTGATATATAAAGAATGACAGAAAAAATAATAAATACTATAGCTATGGAGTACATGTGGTGGGTTCCCACAGTAGGCATTTTATAAACATTGCCACTAATTCTTCTAGCTAACTGGAAAGGTGAATACTATGAGTTTCATTGTCCCAATGAGGAAACAGTCTGAGATTAAAGCAATGCCCAAAGTAAAACCCTTCTAAGTGTGAAAATTTAGTTGTCTTTTCTTCTGTGAGGGTTTAGTGTAGTGGTTAAGTACATCAACTCTGGAGTCAAACTGCCAAGTTCAAATCCTAGCTCTGTCACTTGTATTTTAAGACCTGGCTATATTCTATCTCCCTGTATCTCAGTTTTCCCATCTGTAAGGTGGGCATAATAATGTCATGTAGTTCATAAGACTGACATACGATTTAAAGAATTAGTATACATTATGTACTTTAAAAGTGTCTGGCATAAAGCAATCACTATATGTATGTTGGCTATTTAAAAAAACGCAAGGCTGATAAAAAGTGCTGTTTCACGTTGTTTGCCAAATGATCTAATCCTTTAATGTAGATTTTCCTCATGCCTAATACTCATTTTTCTGGCTCTTTTCAGGGCTAGGTAATAAAACAATTCAGTGCTTAGTCAGACAAGCTAGGAGGGGATATGTAATTTTTACTTAGAACAAATGAACCATTTATCACTCTTTTGGCCCCCTGTCCTCCTCTCCCAACACTGTCAGACTGCACCTTTATAGCTCACGTGGCTGCAAATCACACAGCAGCCAGTGCTGAGTCCCATTTGCAGTACAAACAGATGCCAGAACGGAAGGAATGGGCTTAATTAGTAAGAGACAGTCAAGAAAAAGCTTTACAAAAGAGCTAACTGTGCTGTGTTAAAGAGAAGAAATATGATGAAAGCCACCATTACCAGGGCCAGAATGATGCATATATTTCCTTAGCCTTTGCCTGCCATATACATCTGCTTAGATGTCCCAGCCCCAATTTCAGAGGGAGTTCAAAGCTGAGGTTTCCTAGGAGCCTATGCTATCAGATCTTTATCAACTCTGGCCAATTAACAACTTTGGGAAAATATAACTGAAGAAAACAGGCATCCATTTTCCAGAGCTGTATGTGAGAAACAGACATTGAAATACTCAATCCCAAACACAATTAGAGATTTCTAATTCTCAGCCTGGAGATAGAGCACTATGGGACCATAACCTTAACTGAGAGATGAATGTGGATGGTGAGATAGAAACAACCAAACAGAGGCAGCAACAGCTCATGAAGGCTGGGAATTGACCAGGTTGCTAAGTAAAAAGGGAAGGGCAATAGAATGTGCAATAGAATCAGAAATCTCATTGCTAATGTTGGCATTGTCATTCATCAGTTTTGTGATATTGGGTGACTCTCTACAGCTGTGGGCTGCATGTTTTAAGGTCTTACATATTTTTCTTATTAACCTCACATATACATTAAGTTCCATCCAAGGGCTTTAAGGAAGAGACAGAGAATCTTCTCTAACAAATTGTTAAAGACTCCAGAGAGGCTGGTTGGAGATGACTTAATTGGCATTTTTTAAAATAAATCTTTATTGTCCAGATTATTACAGGTGTTCCTCATTCCGCCCCCCCCCCCACACCCCCTCCACCTGATTCCCCACCCCACCCCATGCCCTTACCCCCTGACACTGTCTTCATCCATAGGTGTAAGATTTTTGTCCAATCTCTTCCCACACCCCTCACACCCCCTTCCCCCTGAGAATTGTCAGCCACTCCCTTTCTATGTCCCTGATTCTATTATATTCACCAGTCCATTCTGCTCTTCAGATTTTTTATTCACTTGATTTTTAGATTCACTTGTTGGTAGGTATGTATTTGATGTCATTTTGTTGTTCATAATTTTTATCTTTACCTTTTTCTTCTTCTTCCTCTTCTTAAAGAATACCCTTCAGCATTTCATGTAATCCTGGTTTGGTGGTGATGAACTCCTTTAGCTTTTTCTTGTCTGTGAAGCTCTTTATCTGACCTTCAACTCTGAATGATAGCTTTGCTGGGTAGAGTAATCTTGGTTGTAGGTTCTTGCTGTTCATCACTTTGACTATTTCTTGCCACTCCCTTCTGGCCTGCATAGTTTCTGTAGAGAAATCAGCTGACAGTCGTATGGGGACTCCCTTGTAGGTAACTAACTGTTTTTCTCTTGCTGCTTTCAAGATTCTCTCTTAGTCTTTTGCCCTTGGCATTTTAATTATGATGTGTCTTGGTGTGGTCCTCTTTGGATTCCTCTTGTATGGGGTTCTGTGCACTTCCTGAACTTGTAAGTCTATTTCTTTCACCAGGTAGGGAAAGTTTTCTGTCATTATTTCTTCTAATAGGTTTTCAATATTTTGCTCTCTCTCTTCTTCTGGCACCCCCATAATTCTGATGTTGGTACGCTTAAAGTTGTCCCAGAGGTTCCTTACACTATCTTCATATTTTTGGATTCTTTTTTCTTTTTGTTTTTCTGGTTGGGTGTTTTTTGTTTCCTCATATTTCAGATCTTTGGTTTGATTCTTGGGGTACGTTGATTTACAGTTAAGTTTCTGTATATTCTTTATTTTAGACAGTGTATGCTTAATTTCTGACTGGTCCTTTTCCATTTTTTTTTGGCATTCTCATTAAGATCCTCAAAGGTCTCACTAAGTTCCTCACAGGTTTTTAGAAGATTCTTGAGTAACCTTATAAATGTGGTTCTGAACTCTATGTCGTCCAGTAGTTTGCTTTCCTCCATTTCTTTCATTCGTGACATGTTTCTTTGTTTCACATTTTGGCTGCTCCCCTGTGTTGATGGAGTGGCTTTGTGTGGTAGGTGACCTATTGGGGGCAGTAGCTCAGCCTCCCCAATCACCTGAGGTGGATGCTCTTGGTATACCCCTTTGTGGGCTGAGTGAAAAGTCTTGGTGTAGTTAAGCCTTGATTGCTGTTGGTACACTGGGAGGAATTGACCTCCAGGCCAATTGGCTGTGAGGACTTGCTGTGTCTATAATGGAAGAACTGCTGTGCTGGAGACACACTTATGGTGCAAGACTTGTTTCAGTGGGGCTTTGGTGCTCACTGAGTCTGCCTCTTGAATGTGTCACTTATGGATGTGAGAAGTTGAAATCTGGTGTCTCACACTGACCACTAGGTACACTGGCTTCTGGATCTCCAATGGGGTGCACGTCAGCTACTGTCTGAGGCCACCCAGCAGGAGCTTCAGAGAGAACTACAGTTTTCTCCTCTTTGCTTGGGGTTTGGAGATTTTGGAGTTGTCTGATCCGGGCTGCAAGTTTGCTAGGTTACGCTGCGATAGGGCATCATATGTTAAAGCTGCTGCTTGGAGCCTGGGTGGGTTTGTAGGTTGTGCGGGGCAGGGTCTCAGGGCATCACTAGGCTAGGGTGTGGCAAACAGCGATGGCTGCCAGTTAGCCGGCTCTGTGTCTCCAACTGCATTCCCGCATCCCGCACCCCAGCGCAGTAAACAATTATTCCTGCACGCAGCTCTGCAAGCAAGCCACCCTCACTTTCTGACCCGATGGCAGACAGTCCAGCTTCTCCCCCTAGGAGTTTGGGTCCCCTACATCTCCCCAGAAACTGGATTTCAGAGTAATTGGGAGCTTGTCACCCTTTGGGTTGAAAAAAGCAACGCCTGCCGCCAGCCCGGATTGCGTGCCTCCGTACCTCAGTTTTTCAGCGCTTGTGCACATCTCAATGCTCTTTCCTCTTTCCTTCTAGTTACAGAACTTCCACTCAGCCAGCTTTCCTTTGGTTCTGGGTGATAGATGTTTTGTCTTTTAGTTGTAGTTTTGAAATTGTTGTGCGAGGCAACAGTTTAGGTGTTTACCTACGCTGCCATCTTGGATTCTCCTTAATTGGCATTTTTGCTTCTGTTTAATTCACATATCCCACCCAGCAGTGGATAGGCATCTTAGAATTTGTGGCTATTCCAGAAACGACTTTCAAACTATAATTAGGTGGTTATTAACCATTTCTTGGCTTTATTTATGGTCATTGGCAAGACTTGCCTTTTGTTCCTAGGATTAATGATCTATCTGGAAGTTTTGGAAAAATTCTTTGATTAAACTCAATGAGTAGACTTTATTCTGAGCATTCTGCATGTTGTTATGCTTCTTCAGGGTAAGTGGAACTTGTTAAAGTATTTGAAATGATATGTAAACTGAGCAAACTTGGACATTCATTCATTCACAAATATTTAATGATTCCTGAGTATGTTCCATACGCTGCACTAGGTGCTCCAGAGATGACACTGACCAAGGAAAACCCTGCCCTGACACAGTGAAAACTCTACGTGTGACAACTAGTTCCATATGCATTTACAACAGGATAGGATACCTCTTATGGAGGAAGCATGGCAGAGGCTGTCTCTCACCTTATCTGTCTACTTTTCTACATTTCTCAGCCCCTTGTATTTGGCAGGGTTATGTCATTAATTTTGATCAAAGGCATGTGAGTAGAAGTGATTGTCGCTTTCATGCTGGGCATACTTTCTCCATACTCACTTTTACCTGGCCTGGATGACTTTGGAGGCCACACATTCCAAAGAACATAGCTGTAAGAGGGTGGCCCAGTCTGCTTCAGACTGTGATGTGAATGAGAAATAAACGTTTAATGTTTGTGTCAGAAAAGACAAAGAAAGACTGTGGCAATATTCCAGAGTAAAAAGAAGGAACTAAATGCAATATCTGCCTCTAGAATGGATGTACTAGAAAAGGATATAGTTCGATCAACTAATAAAATTTGGATATGAATGTTAGATTTGATTATTAAAAGTTTTGTATTAATGTAAACTTGTGAAGATGACAGTTGTACTATGGTTATATAAGAGACCCCTCTATTCTTAGGAAATACCCACTGAAGTACTTAGGGGTAAAGGGCCATAATTTATGTAACTTACCCTCAAATACCAATGCAAATGGAAGTAAAATATTAACAATAGGAAAATCTGAGTACAGGGTATATGGATGTTCCTTGTACTATTGTTAGTTTTGCAATTTTTGGTAAGTTTTAAATTACTTCTAAATTAAATGTCAAGGAAATACATGTGATTAAGTCACTAAGGTGTTGGGGTTTACTATTGCCACAGCATAGTCCATACTTTCTTGATGGAATTGAGAATTTATTGCAGGCTAGCAAGTTAATTTAGCAGATGAGGGAAGAGTTTCTAGAGGAAGATGGTTTGAAAAATAAGTAGGAATTAGCCAAGTGAAGAGGGAGGAGTATTCCAAGCAGAGAAACTATATGAAAGCCAGTAGTGAGAAAGAGTACAGTACATTCATGGGACAGACAGAATTCAACATGGCTGGGACATAGAGTTTGAGAGGAAAGAGGTGAGAAATGAAGCTGGAGATGTAGACGGCCAGGTCCCTAAGGGCCATATAAGCATGTTAAGGCATTTGGACTTTATACTAAGGGCAACACAAAACCATGAAGGGTTTCAAGCATTTTAAAATGGATTGGTAGGGAAGAAAGCTACCTCAGAAAAGGTCAATGGGGTAGTGGACATAAGGATGGAGAGGTGTGGGAGATGTGAGGTTTGAAAGCCAGTGGGAGATGAAGTCTATTGTTCTGGGTGATTGATGAGTGAGAAATGGGAAGAGTGAATAATTCCCTAATCTGGCTAGGGCAATGGTCAGCAAACTGTGGCTTGCGAGCCACTTGCTGCTCGTGAGCCGCGGTTTGCCACTCTGTTGACTAATGAGTTTGCTGACCACTGGGCTAGGGGAATCTGGTATATGTTGCTACCATTCCTCAAACTAAGAAACACAGGGAAAGGATCAGGTTTGTCAAGAGAAAATAATTTCAATTGATAGCTCCAATGGAAAAATGGCCAGGAGGCAGCTGGATGAATGGGCAGGGAGCTCATAAAAGAGGTCAAGCTACAGATAGAGATGTGGGGGCTCTCAGCACCTTTATGGGCATGGTAAGGTCACCAGGAAGAGGGAAGAATGGAGAAGAGGGCCCCAGGCAGACAGTAGGAATATGAATGGGTAGAGGATTTGATGGACAGTAGGAATATGAATGGGTAGATGATTTGATACTAAGCCTGGGCTTCCACAGTGCCAGTATAGAGAGGCTATTGCCACACTTGTGACTCAGTTTCTCCTTCTGCAAATTGGTCCTAGCTCATTGGAATAGTTAAGTTCTGTTCATTGATACTTAGGCAAGGGCTTAGATTCAATTAAGAAGCTTCAAAATAGCTTGTTTGTTTATAATTTATAAGGATTTCTGCATGTCTAGTAATTAAAGTATTTTCTATAGTTGGTGAATGATCTGTTGACATTGCATTTTATAGATGGGGTCATAAGGTTCAAGAAGTTCTAAATGCTTTATTTCCTGCTTCTCAGAGTTTTGGCTGACAAGCCAGGAATGGGATGCCAAGATTTTGGCTTTTAGACTTAGTGTAATTCCAAATTAATTATTCAGAGGTCAGGACATGTTACATATGCCCTTTTTATATTCTTTTCTGGGTTTTAATCTTCTGGTTCAATTAGCCAGTGCTCTGCTTTTCACCGATGTGCTTTATGGATGGCTACATGGAAAGACAAATTTACAGTCAATCGACTGATCACCATCATTCAGCTCCTGCCTCCTACTCATGTATGCTTCTGGAAGCATTACTCACTCTTCCTCCCCAGGCTGGGCTAAGTGCCCGACAAACTGACCACATTCTGCTGACAAGGGCAGTTTCCTATGGTTCTCTCCCACCAGCCCATGAGCACATTGAGGGCAAGGACAGGGTCAGAGTTGCTCATCTTTCAATCTTCAGCATTATGAGCAGGGCTCATAGAAGATGTTCACCCTTAGGATTTTCCCAACTTAGCTGAAGTGGTTGATACAGGCACTCCTTATTTAAGGGGCTTAGGGCTTAGCTGGTTAGAACAACCATCTCCAAAGTGGGGTGTGCACATCTCAGAAGTTTTACAAGATGATCCATGGGGAACCAAAGAAATTTTAGAATTTCTATTTAAGACTGTAGCTATTATTTATCCATTCACTTAATCTATTTTAATATGTTTTATAATATATTATAATAATATAGTAAACAAGGGGCCCGATGCATGAAATTGGTGCAAGAGGAGGCCTTTCTTTCCCCAGCTGCCGGCACCAGCTTCCCTCTGGCAACTGGGACCCGGGCTTCCCTTGCAGCCCTGGTTTCATCCGAAGGTCATCCAGAAGGATGTCCGATCTAATTAGCACATTATGCTTTTATTATTATAGATTATATATGTTCAATTGTGTTTGCATGTATGTATGCTGGGGCTTCATGTTCAAAATTTAAATTTGAATGTAGATGTAGGTTGTGGGTGATTCCTTAGTGAGTCTCATTGACTATTTCAAGGCTGCAGAATAGTTCAGCAATTCCACTTCTGGTTATATATCCAAAGGAAATGAAGTAATTATCTTGAAAATATATCTGCACCTCTATATTCATTGAAGTATTATTCACAATAGCTAAGACATGGGAACAACCTAAGTGTCCACTGATGGATGAGTGGGTAAAAAAAATGTGGAAACACACACACACACATACACACGCACACACTAGAATAATATTCAGTCATAACAAAAGAATGCAATCCTGACATTTGTGACAACATGAATGAAACTTGAAGGTATTATGCTAAGTGCAAAAAGGCAGGCTGAGAATACTGTATGATCTCACTTAAATGTAAAAGATCAAAACTCAAAGAAACAGAGTAGATCAGTGGTTATCAGGGGTGGGGAATTGGGAGAAGTAGGGAAGGTAGTCAAAAGTGTAAACTTCCCTATAAGATGAACAAATTCTGGGGTGTAATGTACTGCATGGTAACAATAGTTTACAGTATTGTTTTGTATATTGGAAAGATGCTGAGAGAGTGGATCTGAAAAATTCTTATCACACCAAAAACAAAACAAAACAAATAAAAAAAAAAAACCCTACAAAAAGTTAACTATGAGAGATGATGAATGTGTTTACCAACCTCATTGTAATAATTTTAAAATATATACATATATCAAATCATCGTGTTGTATACTTTGACTTAACACAATTTTCTATGTCAGTTATATCTCAGTAAAGCTGGGAAAAGGAAGCCTGTAGGCTTCTCCCCTTATTGCCAGGTAGCTTCCTTTCATGCAATTGTCAGCTTCTAGAGATGGCCATTGAATCCAAACCCCTCTTCTCTGTTGGTTTCTCCTTTCCACAACCACACCACCCTACACAGTGTTTGGCTTTTGGCAAAGAATAATTTGGCCTTGCTAACAATTTGTTGGTTTTATCTTATAGGACACAGGTGGCTAGTCATCATTTATAAAGCTAAGCACACAGCAGACACCTAAGTAATGGTGATGATGGTAATAATATAGTGATGATTGAACTAGATACCTTCTGTTTGTATTGTATCCTATAGGGACTGCTGTCTTCCATTGTTTGGATCAATGTCTCTGTACTAGTACTGGAAAGGTGATAGTGTGTGTTGTGGAGATGAATATCAAGGTAAGCCAGCAGGTCCAATTAGCAGATATTGGTAGGATGGCTGAAAATGAATATTTCATGAGAAGGTAGGAGAAAAGAAGGAGGTAGAAAATGAGAAATTTGGAAATTATGGATCTCCATGAATAATGGCCACTGCTTTTCACTTTATAGGTCATTTAAATCTCAAAACATCATCTCCCTTGGCTCCCCTCCCCCTGCCCGGCAAAGTATTGTCTTTATATTACAGATGACATAACTGGAGCCCAGAGAAGTTAAGTAACTTACCCAAGATCACACACATAGTAAATGACAGAACTAGGATTCAAACCAGGTTTGAGTGAATGAAACCCATCCTCTGAACCCACAATCCACCCTGCAAGACTCAGCAGTTCCAGGTAGTTGGCTTGATCACATAGTCAGGAAGCCTTAGAGAGCACCTGCAGGCCTTCTTCCCACCTAAAATCAGAAAAAATAGAACATGGTGCCCCTGTGACCACCTGTGACCATGAGCAGTTAAAGGCAAATTTTAGGATTTGCCTAGAGCAGGCATAGCCTTCCGTAATTGCTTCACTGCTGTTCACAGGCCCTGCAGCCTGGCACTGCTTTCTTCTGTCTCCTTTCAGAATGTTCTTTCTTGCTCAGAAGTATGTAGTGTGGCTCTGTTAGGATTGTTGAAGTTATAACATCTGGTATTTTGTGTGCATTTTCTCAGAAAAAAAAAAAATTATTAGGGGCCTGGTGCATAAATTCATGCATGGGTGGGGTCCAGCCAGCTTGGCCAGGGGGAGGAGACATGGGCATTGGCCAGCCTACCTGCTGGTCGAAATCCTGGTCGAGGGGACAATTTGCACATTAGCCTTTTATTATATAGGATTATTATATAGAATATACACTGAGTGGCCAGATTATTATGCATTCAGAGATCATGATAATCTGGCCACTCAGTATACACACACACACACACACACACACACACACACACACACACTAGAGGCCCAGTGCACGAAATTCGTGCATGGGGGGTGGAGGGGAATCCCTCGGCCCAGCCTGTACCCTCTCCAATCTGGGACCCCTTGGGGGATGTCTGACCACCCCTTTAGGCCCAATCCCAGTGGGATCGAGCCTAAATGGGCAGTTGGACATCCCTCTCACAATCCAGGATTGCTGGCTCCCAACTGCCCTCCCCTGCAGGCCTGGTCCCGCCCAACTGCCCTCCCCTGATGGCCTGTTCCCGCCCAACTGTCCTCCCCTGCTGGCCTGGGTCCCCCCCCAACTATCCTCCCCTACAGGCCTGGGTCCCCCCAACTGTCCTCCCCTACAGGCCTTGTCCTCCCCCCCCCCCCCACCAAACTGCCCTCCCTGCTGGCCTGATTGCCCACAACTGCCCTCCCCTGTAGGCCTGGTCCCCCCCAACTGCCCGACCCTGCAGGCCTGGTCCCCCCCTAACTGCCCTCCACTGCAGGCCTGGGTCCCCCCCCCCCCCAAAACTGTCCTCCACTGCAGGCCTGGTCTTCCCCCAACTGCCCTCCACTGCAGGCCTGGCCCCCTCAACTGCCCTCCCCTGCTGACCTGGTCTCCCGGAACTGCCCTCCTCTGTTAGCCCAGTCACCCCTAACTGCCCTCCCGGCTTGCCTGATCTCCCACAACTGCCTTCCCCTGCAGGCCTGGTCCCCCCCCCGCCCCAACTGTCCTCCTCTGCAGGCCTGGTTCCTTCCCAACTGCCCTCCCCTGCAGGCCTGGTCCCCCCCCAACTGCCCTCCTCTGCCAGCCTGGTCACCCACAACTGCCCTCCTCTGCTGGCCTGGACACCCCTAACTTCCCACAACTGCCCTCCCCTGCAGGCCATCTTGTGTCCATATTGGGGCAGCCATCTTTGACCACATGGGGGCGGACATCTTGTGTCTTGGTGTGATAGTCAATTTGCATATTACTCTTTTATTAGATAGGACTAGAGGCCCGGTGCATGAAATTCATGCACGGGGGTGTGTGTCCCTCATCCCAGCCTATACCCTCTCCAATCTGGGGCCCCTAGAGGGATGGCCCACTGCCCGTTTAATCCAGGACTGCTGGCTCCCAACTGCTTGCCTGCCTGCCTGCCTTCCTGATTGCCCCAAACTGCTCCTGCCTGCCAGCCTGATCACCCCCTAACCACTCCCCTGCCAGCCTGATTGATGCCTAACTGCTCCCCTGCCAGCCTGTTTGGCCCTAACTGCTCTTCCCCTGCAGGCCTGGTCCCCCACAACTGCCCTCCCCTGTAGGCTTGATTGCCCCCAATTGCCCTCCCTTGCAGGCCTGGTCCCTCCCAACTGCCCATCTTGTGGTGGCCATCTTGTGTGTTGGAGTGATGGTCAATTTGCATATTACTCTTTTATTGCATAAGATATCTTATTGTTCTCCCTGCAATAAAATTGGTTTCTCTCTGCCCCCACCCTCCCCCCTTTAAATTTTAAAGCAGTTCTTTGGCCCTGTCTCCTCTCTTCAGACTGTGTCAGCCTTGGTGAGATTCACGTTCCAAGAGTGTCTGCTCTGGTTCCAGCAGGATTTTGAGGACTTTTAAATTTGTCAGCCAGTCCCTTTAAGCAATGTGCTACCCTTTCAATAATTAAAGGAAAAACCCCAAAGCTACTAACAACCTGTCCTTCCTCTTATTTATTTATTTATTCTCACACTGGTTCCAGCATTTTTGGTTAACACCATGGCTGAATAAATTGGAAAACAAAATCTCTATGGGTGATCAGGCAAAACTTATTAATCATAGAACCCTAGCAGACAGCATAGCCTTAATACAAATATTTGTGCTTCTATCACTGGCACTTGGCTGATCACTGCCAAGTAGTGACAGATTTTAAAGACAATCACATTAAGTATTAATCAGGCTTGAAAGATGCAGCCACGCAGCAGAATACTAACCAGCAGGCATTTCCAGCCTGCTTTCTGCACTGACAGCATCCTATGCCAGTGTGTTATTGAAATGTTCTTTTTCTTCATAAAATAGCACTTTCAGCATGCCTAAAAGTCTAAAATGGCCATCGGTTGGTGGGTGACTTTAGGTGACACAATTCCTACTACATTATACCCTGGGCTCCAGGCTTCCCTGACTGTGTTCACCTCCCTTATTCTAGCTCCTCTCTTGCTGCTGGGATGTGAGCAAGTGCTAGACATTTGGTTTGGCAAGTAGTGAGAATGTTTGGATGCTAGAAAAGTGAATTGGTCCATAAAGAAGGCCTCCTGGAGTCAGGGGCGCTCAGGCTGGGGCTGGAAGGAAGGGAGAGGGACCCGAGGGCTGGTGAGAACATGGGGTTGGCCATATCTGCCTGGCTGGGGTAGAGAATAGCAGGAAATAACATGTGCTAAATCAGGTGCATTGGCAAAGACAAGAAATTAAGATAGAAATTCATACTGTTTTAATGAAAACTTTTATTTGCCTACCAGTGCCACTGCCGAGCCCCAGGGCCCCGGGCCAGTTGCATGGCCGCTGCCAAGGCACCCGTAAAGAAGAATGTGAAGGTGGCCAGCGTGAGTGTGCAGCTTGAGATGAAGGCTCTGTGGGACAAATTCAATCAGCTGGGCACGGAGATGATCGTCACCAAGGCTGGCAGGTCAGGGCGCCCCTCTCCCCACTGTGACCCTCCCCACGTGGCGTCAGTCTCCGGCAGCGGGCTTTGGCCCGTCCTGGCAAGCAAGACTGAGAAGACAGGTGGGGGGCGTGGCCTGGCCACCTGCAGGTCTGTCTCAGTGCTGGCCAGCTCCTTCTTTGTTCTGCAAGTCCCAGCTCTAGTGACAGCCGCCTGGCGCACCGGGTCTGAGGGTACTGCTCGTGAGGCCAGGAAGGCAGTGGAGAGAAACCCTGTGGACCTGCCGCCTGACCAGCAGCCCAGGACCCGGCACCGCCAGAAACGGACCGACTCAGAGCACACTGAGCTTGGGGGGAAGACAGCCGCCACTGAGGGGCCTGGCCACCAGCTGGCTCCCGGTGGATCCCACCTCAAAGGAAACTCAGTCTTTGGTTCCTTAGTTCAGTTGAAGAGGAGCAGCTGGGCACATTTTAGGGGAGAATTAAGACTCTCAAACAGTGTGTTCTGTTCCGTGGAGATTGCTACCCAGTTGTCTTAGGCCTAAATTCCTGGTGATTGTGGGGCCTGGCTCTGCCACTGGGGTCCGTGTCTTGCAATTGGCCTGTATTTGTTGTAAGGGCCCAAAGAGAAGAAGGGGAACAAGTTTTTCCATGCAATGGATTTGACCAACAGACAAAGGCAAGTGCCGGGCTGTGTCTAATGTACACACAGAGACACCAGCTCTGAGTCCGCCTGGCCAAAGGGAGCTCAGGGCCTGTATACAGAGCCTTCAGGTGGTTTCTCTTTCCTTGCTGAGGCCATCTTCCCTGGGAAGCCTGGGGCCTGTGCTCAGCTCCAGCTCAGTGGGTCTTCTCCAGGCCCCTTCTCCTAGCTGACCAATCAGCCCGATCAGGGTGGGCCAGCTGGATCCCACCCATGCACGAATTCATGCACCGGGCCTCTAGTGAGGATATAAAATAAAATTTTAAAAATGAGGATATATAATTATTGAAATGGGGTAGGGGTGACTGTGTATTTGTGTCTGTGTACATATTGAATTGGCTGATTGTATCCTTTACTCTTTAAAGACAAATTCACGTTATAATTTTTAAAATTGCTTGTTAAGTTCTAGCCCATAAAAGGGACACATTATCCTCTGGACAGTGCTGAAAGCGTATCAGCAAATTCCTGTTTAGCCTCTAACTGTCTAGACTCCTTGAAGACTTTCTCTCCTTCTGTTTTTACACAAGTTGCTGTATGCTTAATTAGATTTCAAGTAATTTCTTGGCAATTAAAACTTTTCCAGTTAGGGTTCTTTTAGTGGGTGAGATCCCAGGTAGGGAAAAAAAACCAAAAGATAATTATCTCTTGGTAACTCTTTGCCAAGCAATCACTCATTAAAGCTCCCAATATCCCTCTCTATCTTTATTAAGGGGGAAAAATAATAAAGTCATAGAATTTTAAAAGCTGGAAGAGGCCTTTGAAATAATTTAATCCAGCTTCTTGGGTTGGTACAATGATCTGCTCTTTTGGCCATTTGAAGTGACTTTTCACCCATAAATCTCCAACTTTCCATTATTCTTTCATCTGAGGAGATGTTCTATTAAGACCAGCTACTTTCCCTGCTGTATTATGACTCCATTTCCTTTATTATGACCATATAATTTATTGTCAAAACGAGGACACTACTGAGAGTAAAAGGGGGCATTAATAACGAAGCCAGAACTGTCCTGCAAAAACTTGGACGTATGGTCATCTATTTCTGCTGCCCCCTCCACACCTTTAAGCTTTGAGTCTTCAAATAGCTTTTTGTCAGTCTTTTTCAATCTCTCCTTTTCATCTGCTTAGAAACCAAATTCCTCCTTCACATTTATTCTGAGCCATCTTTGTGATCATCTCTAGAGGCTTGGGGTATGGTCTGCCCCTTAGGTAAGACTTATATCCTGCCTTCGGGAAGAGTGAGTAGGGAAGGAATGAAGGCAGAAGCTCTTTCCTCCAGGAGTCCCCCCAGTGCAGAAGTATTCTCTGGTAAAAATGCTGAGTAAGAAGTTCAAGGTAAGAATGCTAAGACACAGAGAAAAATACTTTCACTACAGCAATCTTTGCAGCTGCTTCTGCTTCCTCACCACCCACTCACTCTTGGCTTCTACCCCTACTTGAAATCCCTCTGACTTTATTTTTCCTCCCTCTCCTCCTCAGATCTTGTCCCTCACAGCCACCCCTCCTTCTTCAAATGCTCGTCTTTGCATCTAGGGTACACTCTCCCTGGAGGACCTGCACAGTGCACCATCTCCTAGTGTGGGACTGCAGGGGTCATGGCACTCATCGCTGTGTGCCCCCAGCGTGTAGCAGAGAGCCCAGCCTATAGGGGCAGCTCAATAAGTTCATTGGAATGACAATGTGGGTCTGTAAGTGGAGCTTAGGGTTCTATTTCAGCTCTCTCTGTGTTCTTATTCTTCCACAGGAAGGCTGAGTATTGAGCACTGTCATCCCTTTACCTGGAGGAAGAAACAGCAAACACACTTGGAGAGTCATTTCTTCACATAGTAGGAGTCCAATAGTCACCTTACTAAATTCCAAAACCTAGTGCTTCATGGGAGATAAAGTGCCTGGGCATCCTGATTTCAGAAATTGATGAAGTTAAGTTACATCTAAGTTTTTCTCAGTTTTCAAGTTCTGGCCCCTCCTGTCTCTTAAAGGTTAAAAGCTGCTACCCACCCTTCCCCACCCCTCTGCCCCCCAACATACCACACAGATCCACAGACAATATAATGAGACACCCACCAGGGGATGCCTGATGATTTCTCTGTAGGTGTTGGTGGAAGCTGGTTAGGCCTCAGGAGTGTGGTTGGAGATATCTTTACAGAGGATTTGTGAAATGTGTTTCAGGAGTCAACTCTGGGAATGTGTCTATTAATAAGGCTGGGACCATTTCCCTACCCCGTTTTTTCTTCTGCCAAAAATTCTCCAAAGGTTCAAGAAGAATTGAGTACATTCCCCCTAAATTGCTTCTTGTTCTTTATTTTAATGTCAACCTCATCTCAATTTCTCACTCACAGCCTGACTAGCAATGAGGAAGAAAATATTGATTGTATTTCCTAAGAAGCTGCTTCAAGACTCTCTCCAGGGCATTGCACACGCAGCTTTTGGGCAGGGCCAATAGTGCAGAAAAGCCTTCAGGCTTCTAGATATTTAGTCACATAGACTTTCCCACCTGGTGACCTGAAACAGATGGCGCACTTTTTGCCAATGCCTGACAGGTATGGAATAAGAATTAATGCCTGAGTTTGTCCCAACCCTTGCCTTGTGTTGAGACAACTCAGGGATAATTTCTGCTCCAGAGTTTCCCAGTGGGTTCAGGTGGAAGGAACTCCCATGGGCTCTGCCTGCACCTGTACCTGCACCTGCACCTGGCGTGGTTCCTTTCTCCTGCAGTCCTGCTTCCCCCAGTGCCTTACCTGTTTCTCCGGGGAGCATTTCCTACTGAATCACTTGCCTGTGAGTCCTCATCTCAGGCTCTGCTTCTGGAAAACCTAACTCAAAACAATGTTATCTCATTGAATTCTCAGAGCTACTCCGTGAGAATTAAATTTTTTTAAATGTCCTTTCATAGTTTTCATTTATAAACAAAGCAATTGAGATTCCTAGAATTTAAAGGATTTCCTCAGTACCATACAACTAATAAACAGAGTGCAGAGTTGGGATTTATATCCAGAACCTTTGACTCCAAATCTTGGATCTAATTAATTTATTTATAAGTATCTTGGTTTAGAGAAAGGCAGGTTTGCATGACAAAACAAACAAACTCGTTCCTGCCTAAAATGCTATGGCATGCAGCTGAATGAAATTACGTTTAATTTTGTATTTCCATCCAGATAAGTTTAATTTTGTAGGCTTCGTGTGGCTGGGAGCTGTCAACAAGATGTAAAAAGTCTATCCGCACACAGCTCGCTGCTCCCCTCCACATGCCCCAAGACCTTGGCAAGCCTCCTTGGTGCCAATCAGCAGCCCCTTGTAATGTGAAAGGCAATGGCAGCTATGGCGTCCCATTGCACAGTCCCTCATTAAAATCTGTGCTTGGCAGAGCAGCTGGTCCCCGATCATAGACTCCGGCTCACGGTGGGGAGCTCCATGGGTGGAAACAACGCATATACACAGCTTGTTAATGACACTGTCAGAAGATGTGGTTCCCTTCCAGGTATTTTAGAGAAGCTTCGGCCATTTATTACACACAGACATTTGTTCACTCATACTTAGGCTCTCATATTCTTTCTTTGTAGGAGTGTTATTAATGAGCAGAATGTTCAAAGTGTCTTTCTAGTTGTCACTATAAAGAGGAGGGTGCTAGTTTAGGTGATAGGGGGAATCCCAAGAAGTATAAAACCATCTCCTGCCCTTAGAGAATCCCGGTGATTTTATTATTGTCAGGGGTAATAACAATGATGATGATTGTAATATTCATCTACGAAATGCTGTTTTACGGTTGATAGAGTATTTTTACCTTTATTAACTCATTCTTCCCATGGTCCTATCCCTGGAGTGGAAACTCAGAAGGTTTTCTCATGTTAATTTATCACCAATAAACAGAGAAGATTGCTCCACTGTTATTAACTTAATCAAAGGTTTTGGGCTGTGACCTGAAATACATGAAAGCACTTTTACCCACTGGCAGATTCAGACCTACCTCCTACTGTGGTCCAGGCCCAGGTTCACTTCTAAAGACATCTATATATATAAAAGGCTAATATGCTAAGTGTCCGACCATCTGATTGGCCACTATAACATGCACTGACCACCAGGGGGCAGATGCTCAATGCAGGAACTGCTGAGCTGCAGTGACTTGGCAGCGGCGGTTCTCAGGTGATGCACCCCAAAACCAAAGAGAAGGGAGCCCAATTCCCCCTGGGGCCATGCAATTCCACCTTCAGCTGTGGGTTATGTTGTTACTGGGGCACTGTGGGCCCCGAATCTAGTTTACTGCACACTTGCATTTGTGTTCCACACCCTGTACGACGGCAATTTTTCAGAGTGCCCTCTCTCACTCCAGGACCTCTTGGGGGATGCTGGAGAGCCGGTTTCAGCCCGATCCCCACAGGCCAGGCCAAGGGACCCCACCTGCCAGAGGGACCCCCACTCACTCTGCAGATGCTGGGGACGGACTGCGGGAGGTTGGCTCCAGGGCGTGTCCTGCCCATCTCTCCTAGTCCCGTCCCACCGGCCGCCTTCTAATTAATTTTCTTTCAATGTGCATGAATCCATGCACCAGGTCACTAGTATAGATATAAAGTTATAAATATATCTTTATAAAGATATATATGTCTTTAGACATGTGAATCAGTAAAAGCCAAAACAACCTCTATGGATACCAATTTCCACAGGATCTACTTAAATGAACTTCTGGTAGAATCATATTTCTAACTTCAGAAATGTTTACCCATACCTAGAATCTCGAAAATCAGGGAGAGAAGATTTTGCTAAATAGATACTTGGTGGTATATGATAATGATTTAAAAACATTTGTTGTGGCCTAACTACATTATAATCATAATAGTAATAATGCTTAAGATTTATCGAGCTCCAATTATGTGCTATAAACTTCACTAAATACTGTGGATCCAAAAAGTATAGGGTGAGGTCCATGTCCTCAAGCAGATTATACTCAAGTTGAACAGACCCACTTATGGTCAGTGGTGGATGCTTGATATGGAGAAAAAGCCTAGTTGATGGAGAAATTGCTCTGGTCTGTTGCAGTCAGAAATGACTTAGAAGATAGGATGATTTAAAGACCTCAAATGGAGGATAAAATTTAAATAAAGGAAGGGGTATGTAAAGAATTCTTTAAGTAGGGTGTAGCAGAGGAACTAGTGTTTACAGCTGGAATGCATGACTCATATTTAGAAGAAAGTGAGCAGAAGAGTATGACTGGAGTGTAGTGTTGATATAAGAGAGGATATATACATAAGCCTAGGAATCCAGGTGAAGCTTAAATGCCAAACCAAGAAGTTAGATCACTGGTGACAGCCACCATGTACTGTATGGTAATTAATATGGTAAATACAATAGTAATGATGATTGGTGCCTACATTTAATGTCTGATATCTATCTGGTCTTAAAGTAGCTGTTTAATGAGGTCTCACTTAATCATCCGTTAAATCAGTAAGTATTCATTGTCCTCTATAATCCTCAAAGCAATCCAATAAGAGAAGTCCAGAGGTAAAGAAGATGCCAGTCCAAATGGAATTGGGGCCAAGTTTGAGTTTTCTCCAGTTCTCCTGTCTCTGTCTTATTCTGATTTTCAGCTTTGTTGTGAGGATCATCGACAGTAACTGGGGCAACATGCTTTCTCCTTCATGTCTAGTTCAGGAGACAGAAAGTCCCCTCCCCCAACAGTTGAATATCAGGACTTCTATTCCATCTGTTAGGACCCTCCAGGGACATGTGCCTACCTGTGGACCAATAGCCAGCAGCAAAATACCACACATGAACTGGCTGAGCATGGGGTGGACTGGGTGATGAGAAGGGTTAAATAATATAACCCATGGGCCTTTCTACCCATAGCTAGCACCCAATAAAAGTAAGTTACATTTTTTAATAATGAAGAGAGTATTAATCGGGACACTTAACATATACATGTCTGACTGTGTGGAATGTTCTTTTTCTTTAATGTTTATCATCACTCCCTCCTTTACTCCATGGGCACAATCTCACTCCCCATCAGGGTGGCACGCACAAACCAGGAAGGTAGCCCTGGACTTATTTGTACATGGAAAGCAGCTTTATTTTTATTCTTATTGTATTTACTTTTAAATTTGATCTTCATTTTCTTTCAGCGTTAAGCAATCCTAAGGTGGTTTTATTATTTTTTAAATATGTTTTTATTCATTTTAGAGAGAGAGGAATAAAGAAGGATAGAGAAATAGAAACGTCAATGATGAGAAAAAACATCCACTAGCTGCCTTCTGCATGCCCCCTACTGGGGATTGAGCCTGCAACCTGGGCATGTGCCCTGACTGGGAATCGAACCAGTGACCTCTTGGTTCACAAGTCGACTCTCAACCACTGAGCCACAACAGTCGGGCAAGCAGCTTCATTTTAAAGTACAAAGGTAGAAGTTAGGACATAAGGACATATGGCCGGGAAAGGAATGCTGAGTGGGAGCTGGGAAAAAGGAGGAACTGAGAGCCAGGAGCAGAGATACCAAAGTGTTATTGACTTGACTTTTGCTCTGTTCCACTCCTGTGCCTTCTCTGCTTTCAGAATGACAAACTGGGAGGAGGGGTGGGGATGGGGATGGGACAGCTCTTATCAGCAATTAGAGGGAAGTTTTAAACAACTCATCCATCCAGGCATACATAGGACCTCATTTCATCTTTATGCCTTTGGCAACTAGCTGGGAAAGACCAGGACTGAGGCTTTCACACCTATTTAGCACCTGGTTAAGCATCACTTGGCACCTGCCAAATGGGTTTCTCCCATTTAGGGGGAATTTGCACTGATTACTATACTAATTAAGCAGAAGTCATTGCTACTCACAATCATTAGGCTAAATCGGTTTCTGGGGGAAAGTCTCCATAAGCAGCTGCCCAAATGAAATGGATTCAAAGGCACCCCACACACACAGCTCAGGCACTGGCAGTTGCTCACACGCCATCAGCCAGCACAAGCTGGATTCTTATGACCAGGTTCTTGTGGAGAGTGAACCTAGGGATCATTGGTGGTCTCAAACCTAGGTGACATGGGTTGCAGAGTTTTAAAAGGTAAGATGCTCATACTGGAGGCAAATTATACTAAGTACCAAACGTAAGCGGCAAGTCCTGCATTAAGTAGACATTCCACCCATGCTTTGACCTACAGATTCTCTTTCCTTTTCTTTCCTTTGTATAATGTTTTGGTGTCAGCAATTCCCTGCCACAGTGACTTTCTACATTGCCCTGTAGCTTACTTAGAGCATTTTATAGACTCCTTTTGTGATTGGAGTGTAGTAGGTTTTCTGAACTATGATTCTTAGGAATTATATGAATTTGGACAATAATTTTGAGAGGTGGAGTGTGTGGTGGGGAGAGTATACAGCGATAGCCTTGATAGTCAACACATTGGGAGTGCTTGTGAGCAATTGAGGAGCTTTCCTGTGGGCAACAGATTTTCATAAGAGACCAAGAACTCCTCAAATAGTAGCCCGAGGTAATAGGTCTGAAGACAAGCACTTTGAATCAAGGCATAAACTACATCTGAAGCCTTGCCATCTATCTTTTTTTTAATGACATGGCTACTGCTTGTTATGGAATGCTGTTTTGGAAGTCAGATAGTGTTGAGCTGGGTGAATATTATGAAAACTATAATGTGGGGAAGGATCTGACCTGTATATATTTGGGGACAAAATTTACTACTTCGAGATAGGCTTGAGGCATTGTATTAGTATATATATATTTAGAGAGGAAGGGAGATGGAGAGAAAGATAGAAACATCAATGATGAGAGAGAATCATTGCTCAGCTGCCTCCTGCACACCCCACACTGGGATTGAGCCCACATCCCAGGCATGTGCCCTGACTGGGAATCGAACCATGACCTCCTGGTTCATAGGTTAACATTCAACTACTGAGCCATGCTGGCTGGGCTGTATTGACTATTTCTGAGATTCTAATGTCCATCATGAAGTCTGTACATTTTCCTGATATTGCACATGCCAATGTATTTCTGTCCTTACCAGATTTACCTGAAACCCTGAAGAGAGGTTGTTTCTTTTAGGGGAAGGAGGTGGATAGCTCCATATTATTTAAAATTGTGATGATGTTTTCAGCAATTGCATCTTACTTTGTGGAAGGTCAGAGAAAAGAATTCAATATGAAGCCAATGGAAAATTCCAAACATGGGTGGAATGCTATATAGCAAATGCGACTGAAATGAAAAACTCTACAGCCCAGTGATTCCCAATGGCCTATTTGTATCAGGCAGCATTCAAAGAGGAAAAAGTGTGTTCTAAATAAAAAATATGGATAATCCCTTGGAGTTAGTTTCAGTGGGAAACTATTGTCAAAAATCCTGAGGGAGGGGGGCTGGAAGCTGTGACTTGGAGAGAAGCATCTGCAGGAAGCTCTTAAAGGAGGTTGTTTGAGAGGTTAGTGGGGAGGGAAACCAGATAGATGACCATGAGGACATGAGCCCTTTCAGAAACACAGAGAAACCTTGAGGTTTAATGGAGCGAGGGAGGGAGGCACAAGCCATTTAATCATTCAAATTGAAGGGAAGGGTGACCTGGGAATGCTTGGTAATTTGGGACACACAGGTAGCAGACATTTGGGTGACATTTAAATTCTATTCTGCTAGGGGCTCCCATCATTTCCTGCAGTGCTTGGTACCTGCGAGGTGTATATTTAAAAGCTATTATGCATCTCAAATGGGAATGGACACAAAGGTGCCCTGTAAATACTAAAGTGCTACATAAAAGTTAGATAGCAGAGCTGGTTATAAGATTTTAATGACTTATCAAGTTCATTTCCAGGGAGGAGGAGGAGGGATGAGATATGAAATGATGAAAACAGGGAAAGAACACAGAGATGGGTGTGAGGGAAGCTGAAGACTTTGCTCCCCAATTGTAGCTGAGAGATACTCTGCTGCCCTTTGATTTCAAAAGAGAAGAACATTTTCATCTTTTGAGTAACCCTTTGTTTGTAGATCTGGTATTGCCTGATCCCCTGTGTCTAGCCGAAGGAACGATGCATCCCTGCGGCCTTTTTCCCCTCTGGTTTGAGAGACAAATATGGATGTTTCAGCAGCTCTATCTCCACCCTCTATGTCCCACCACCCCCCACTTCCCCAACATCCCTGGCAACTTCACAGAGTGCTGGCTGAATAAGCTCAATAGATCAACTGCCACTGGGCTTCAAAGGCCCGTCCCTAACAAAGCCACCAGGGAGCCTCCCTTGTTCTGCAGTCACAAGGTGTTCCCTGCCCCTCTCCATGTAAGGCCGTCCAGGGATGGGCCCTGTGATAGGAACTCTGGGCAGAGCCTGTGGACCATCACACTTGGTGGAGCTACGGGATGGCGAGAAGTCCGGGTGTTACATCTGCTCAGCTGCTTCTCTGCTTACAGATTTCCCCCCTATACATCCTATTTTATATCTATACTGCATGATTCTTTTGCTCCTTGTGAATTGGGGTCCTTTTCAATATGAGATTTAAGCTTTCCAGGTACCTGGAATGGCAAAGAGACAATTCCTCTACTGTGAGAGATTAACAATCAAGAGACCCTTTTCCTAGGAGCAGATGAGGAGAGAGGCGAGAAAGATGAATTTTCCTTAATGCTAAAGAAAAGCCAATTTCCAGACCTTCTGAAAGTGATATCAATTAATGCTTTTCTTCCCACTTCTAGAAGCTTCCTAGAGTGGCTGGCTGGTTGGGACTGGGTCATTTTTTGCTTGTTTTCAGGGAAAATAGCTATGGAGCTGCTGAGAGAGGGAAGATTCTCTCTGACTCCTAAGTGAGAATGAATGAGAGCCGTCCCTGATGGGGAAGCATGGACCAGTAGAGTGATTTGTTGATCAGCATGGACGTGCATGCAGAGCTGTGAGCACAGAGGCTGGAGCGGGTACAGCTCTGGCTGGAGGGGTCATGTCATCCATCCTGCAACAGCCTCTTGTTCAGTTAGTTGTCTGTTTCTTCCCAAAAGTGCCTGGGAGAGTCCTCCTGAGGCCCCTGGGCAGATGCCCTCCCCGCAGGGTGAAGAGCCTGCGTCAGGGCAGGGGATGCTGCCTGATCATCCAGAGGCTGGCTAAAGTAACTACAGGAGGGATCGAGCTCTTTTACTGCTGAAAACAGGCTTTCTGCAGATGGAAGGTGGCAGCTCTGATCCAAGGGTATTGATTTGCTGCAGTTGGTCTGCTCAAGTTGTAGAAAAACTCCGCACGATTGGCTGGCTAAGGAAGCAGAACTGAGGCTCAGCCAGGCAGACTCAAGTTGGGATTGGTCTGAGTGGGTGGAGCCTGCAGGCCTTCTGTAGCTCAAGTAAGGAGCTCCTTCTCCCTTGGCCTACCCTCTGTCCATGCAGCACTGGCTCCAGCCTCAGCAAGCGAGTCAGACAGCCCTGGCTTCCAACTCCCCCTCCCTCAGGTACTAGTGGTGTGGACTTGACCAGGTACTTAACCTTTTCTCATTCACTTTCATAGTCACAAGTTTTTTATTGAGTTCCTACTGCATGTGCTAGACACTGTGCTAGGGCCTGGGCATAAGGGGTGAGCACCACAGTTCACCCAGCTGTAAAATCCAACCAACACTAGCACCACTGCCTGGGGTTGCTGCTCAGTTCCTTGGGAGTCTCTGTGAGGCAGGTATGGCTCCCTTTGTATTCTGGTTATGTGAAAACTGCCAAAGGCACAGATGGGAAGGAGGCTTCCCGGTTTCCCTCTCTAGCAGTTTAATTGGGAAAGAAACTTGAACCCAAGGTGGCTTCTCATGTTCTGTGAAAAAAACGCTATTTTGTTTTCCTCAAAAGGAGTCTGGAAGCAGCCAAAAGCTCTGTCTAGGAGAACAGAGAGGCAGCTGTCACCTGAGAGAGGCCCTAGCATAAATCACATACATGGTCACCAGGAAAGGAGGGCAGGTTCAACTAGAACATTAGGACTCTCATGGCTTTTATCCATGATGACCTGCCCGGGAAATGGGTGGTGCTTCCTTTTTTCTTCTTCTTCTCCACCCCCTACAAATCAATTCTTTACAGCTGAAAATCCTAGCCACTTCTGCTATCCTGTTCAGCCAGAATAAAGGACAGTTCTGGATACCCCAAAATGGCTCTTTAGACATTTCTCTCTTACGTCTGCTTTTCCAGGGCCACCAATGATGATGGCCCTTTCTCCTGTGGCATTCTCCCCTGGGCTGCCCGATGCCATGATTATCTGGTGCTGAGTGGTTAGCATGTTCCAAAATCATAGTTCCTTCCAATTAAACATGGCAGTTTAACCCATTGTAGTCAGCTCTTCTTCCTCCTGCAACTTCACTATGAAGGACCATCAAGGAGTGATATGCTATGAAGCACAGGATGGAAGAAATGTGGGGAACTATGAAAGATGTCAGTGCATTCTTAGAGGATGGGAAGCCCATGAAAGAATGGATGATGACTGACTTGCCAGGGGAAGGCTCTGGCTCCAGTGCCCACAGAGGGCACTGCAGAGAAGCATGCCAATGTGCAACGGGGGCCGATGGGCTGAGCCAAAGGATACAATTAGAGCCCCAGGTCCCTTCCCAATCCTTGCAGAGAGGTGATGACTAAACTCTCCCCTCCAACACTCCCAAATTCTCCTTTAGAAGCTGATGCTGAGAGGCTCAGGCCACGAGGACATCGGCCACCCCACAGGTTGGCGATGGAGATTAATTACATGTCTACAATCAGAATGAGGTGCCCCCCCTCCTCCCCCCCCCCCCCCCCCCCGGCTACCTGCCCCTGCCCTGCTCTTCATATGCTGACAACCAAGGAGAGTGGCTTCTTCTTCAGGGAAACCAAACAGAAAATGCTTATAGATCCTGGTGTTTGAGGAACCCCCTCAAACCTTAGAAGTTGATATGCCTGGCCTAGGCAATCTAGAACTTCTCAGCACTTCTCTTTCATTTATTTATTTATTTATTTATTTATTTATTTATTTATTTATTTATTTATTTATTTATAAAACAATTATTAGGAAGTTACCGTGTCTGAGCTCGAACTGGAAAACTCCTTCTCCCCTGTGATGGACAGCAGCTGAAATCTGGGTTCCACATGTTAGCTTTAGCTGAGTGGCTTCAGGCCTGCCAGTAGCCCTGGCTGGTTTGGATCAGCTGGTTGAGCATCAGACAAGAAGTCACCGATTCCTGGGCAGGGCACATGCCTGGGCTTGATCCCCATTAGGGGGCATGAAGGAGTAAGTAATTGATGTTTCTCTCTCTCTCCCCATCTCCCTTCCTCTCTCTAAAATCAATAAAAACATTTAAGGGGGGTGGGGGAGAGGACCCTGTCCACACATTGTGGTTCAGGAGGCAGCCAGAGATGGGGTGGGAGTTTACACACAGAATCTGGGCTTCCCCTTGTCCGAGTCTCTCCTTTCCAGATTGTGCTTTCACTTTGTTGTTGCCGAGGACTCTGATTATTCAAGCCATAACCCTGGGGCTTTCTATTAAAATGTTTGCCCTCTGCTTGGTACAGAATGATACTTGCTCTCTGGCCAGAAGCTGTAACAGAATGAGAAATGATCCTTTGCTTCTAAATTTCAACTCTTCTCCAATATCTGGCTATTTTTGGTTGCTATTTAGTGCCTTCATGTAGTTATTTTTTATATTTTGTTCAGGGTTTACGAACCTCCCTCCCTTGGGGAAGGTTGGTTTGATAGGAACTAATAGGAACTACATTTTGGTAGTTATTACTTTTTGGTAACTTTTATTCTCCTCTCACTTTTCTCTACCTTACTTTTAAATATAAATGAACATTGCCTGGCTGGCATGGCTTAGTGGTTGAGCATCGACCTATAAACCAGGAGGTCATGGTTCAATTCCCAGTCAGGGCACATGCCCAGGTTGTGGACTCAATCCCCAGTGTGGGGCGTGCAGAAGACAGCTGATCAATGATTCTCCCTCATCATTGATGTTTCTATCTCTTTCTCTCTCTCCCTTCCTCTCTGAAATCAATAAAGATATAATTAAAATAAATAAATAAATATAAATGAACAGCTAAGGATCAGTAGAAGTTTGAGGAGAACATCCAACATAAAAGACAGAGAAACAAAATAAAAAATAAAATGGGGGAAGGTTGGGTAGGAAGGTTCTTAGAGGAAACAGATATTGCCCATAACATAAAGATAAACCCTCCATAATATATTATTAGAGAGACAAAAATATTTACTCTGCGAAACAAAAGCCAGCTATTGTTTGGGGGGAAAAAAGAATCAGAGAACAAGAAAGGTCTTAGAAATTTAATAATAGAACAGAAATATGCAATAGTGGGAGAAATCTCCTAAAAAGTAAAACAAAAAGACCAATGTGGACAATAAGAAAGAAAAGATCAGAGTACTAGAGAACCAATCTAAAAGGGCCAATACCTGACTGATAGAAAACCTAGAAAGGAAGAATAGAGAAGATGGAGAGGAAAATATTATCAAATAACACAAGAAAATATCCCTGAACTGAGGACCATAGGTATCTAGAGTCTAGATCAGGGCTTACCAACATTGGTCCATGGGCCAAATTTGCCCTGCTACCTGTTTTATAAATAAAGTTTTATTGGAACACATTTGTTTACCTCTTGTCCTTGGCTGCTTTGCTATAATGATAGAGTTGAGAAATTTTGACAGAGACTATATGGCCCACAATGCCTAAAGTATTTACTATCATGTCCTTTCCAAAAAATATTTGGCTGACTCCTCGTCTGGATAAAAAAAATCCTGGCATTGCCCAACACAATGAAAACAAAACAAAACACACACACACACACACACACACACACACACACACGCACACACACACACCCCAAAAAGAACCCAGACCAAGGACACCACTGTGAATTTTTGAAACACCAAGGATAAAGAAAAAATCCTAAGAGATTCTAGAAGGAAAAGAAGGTCACATAAAAAGGATCAGAAATCAGAAAGGGATTGGACAGCTCAGAAGCCACATTGTGATTACGAGAAAATTGAGTGATTCCTTCAAAATACTAGAGGAGAAACAATTTTCAATCTGGAATCCAATCCAGTGTAAGGATCGGGTAAAGGTGTTTTCAAACAGCCGTGACTCAAACATTGTACTTTCAGTTTTCTGTGGAGAATATGCTTTGGCTCAATAAAGGAGTAAACCAAGAAAGAAGATGCCATGGAGGCCTCTCTGCGGGGCGGTGATGGGAGATCCTGAGATGACAGCTGTGTTCCAGGCCCACAGAGCAACCAGTGCAGGCAGGAGCAGGGGGTGGCAGGCAGGGTCTCCTGGGAAAGAACATGGAACTGATGGCTTGTCTGTGGAGCGGAGGAAAACTTCCTCTGCCTTCTCAAATTCTGTGACTGGCCTAAGGATCAAACTGCATGAGACAAATTAACAGAAGGAAAACCTACAAATTCACTTAATATTTTTTATGTGCACACTGTAGTCTTCAAAATGAAAATGAAGAACCAAAGAAGCCCTTAGGCTCAAAAGCTTATAAACCTTATTATACAAAAAATAATAAATTGTGGGGATGTGACAAGATAAAGGAGCTTGGGTTTGGGGCAGTAAATTGTGGGCCTGGGACTAGGAAATACTTGGTGGGAACTGACAGAAGATAAGGATTATTTGAGTAAATTCATATAGGTCCATTTTGGCATAGACTCCCAGACTCTGGTGACAAGATTGTTTTTCTCTTCCTGGTCCAGGAAGGGTTCCTTTCTTTCTTTCTTTCTTTCTTTCTTTCTTTCTTTCTTTCTTTCTTTCTTTCTTTCTTTCTTTCTTTCTTTCTTTCTTTCTTTCTTCCTTCCTTCCTTCCTTCCTTCCTTCCTTCCTTCCTTCCTTCCTTCCTTCCTTCCTTCCTTTCTTTCTTTCTTTCCTCCTCCTCCTCCTCCTCCTCCTCCTCCTCCTCCTCCTCCTTCTTCTTTTAATATATTGATTTCAGAGAGGAATAGAAAGGAGGAGAGAGATAGAAACATCAATGATGAGAGAGAATCATTAATTGGCTGCCTCCTACGTGCCCCACACTGGAGGTCGAACCTGCAACTCAGGTATGTGCCCTGACTGGGAAATGAACAGTGACCTCCAGGTTCAGAGGTTAGCGCTCAACCACTGAGCCATGCCTGGCGGGTGGGAAAGGTACTTTTCTCAATGGGAATTTCAGGACCTGCTTTTAGGTAGAAAGGGGAAGCTGAGGTAGAAAGGGGAAGGTGAGAGAGCCCTCCTGCACCGGCTATTTCTCAGGTGCCTTCAGTTCACAATCATGAATATTCCAAAACAGCATATGTTGGGGCAGCATGTTCTGAAATTATCTATCTCTGTGTTGGGTCAAGCAGAGGAGAGCACTAGAGAGATTTGGCGTGTGTTTGGCAACACTTGTCACTGGTTATACAGTAAAGTAAGCAAGTCACCAAAAAATGCAATTATTTCAGGAGAAACAACTAAAATTGTTTGAGAAGGAAAATGTAATCATAATCCTGAATCAACAGTAAATAATATTTACATAATCTGCTTGGTGGTCCCAGTGGTTCCCCTCCTATTGGGTGGGCCCCAGGAACACCCCCTCCCCCTGATCTCTCCATCCCTGGGGGGAGGCAGGAGCAGGATTTACTGGTCTCTGTTTGCTCTTTCAGCAATTCTAACACTTTCTACCTCATATCCTAGATGAAATTTTCCTCTATTGGATTATCTGGCATAGGTTTATGGAGTCTGACTGGTATAGAAGTCAATTAATAATGTCTAAAATGGATAAATCAAGAAATAGCAGTGTAAGCATCATGCTAAAAATATGGAAGTAAATGCCAGGGGGGAAAAGACTGTGAAAGAGTTGAAAGTGTTTGCCTTTGAACTTGGGGATGGTATTGGGGTATATTAGGGGAAATAAAGAAGAGGGGGTGATTATTATAAGAACTAGGTTAATGGCCTTTTTGCTTCTGAAAGACAAGCTTTGGTATAATTTGAAAGAGATCAAAACAAAAGGGATCTATATGCTCTTTCTGAGCAGAAGTATTGAGTCCCCCAATTCCTGTCACCTCTGTTACCATCAATATGTCATTATGGGAGGCAATACTAGGAGTCTCTCCAGGGAGAAAGGAGAGGAGAGAACCAGCCCCAAGCCCTGAGGGAGAGCTGCTTTAAAATGGGTCTACTCTGGGAGAAATCAAGATGGCGGCATAGGTAAACACGTAAATTTGCTGCCTCGCACAACAACTTCGAAAATACAACTAAAAGAGAATCCAAGATGGCGGCGTAGGTAAACACCTAAACTGCTGCCTCCCACAACAATTTAAACTGCAACTAAAAGACAAAACGTCTATCACCCAGAACCATGGGAAAGCTGGCTGAGTGGAAGTTCTACAACTAGAAGGAAAGAGAAAAGAGCTTTGAGACGTGCACGAGCGCTGAAAAGCTGAGGTACGGAGGCGCGTGATCCGGGCTGGCTGCGGGCAACTGGGTGCGTCGCTTTTTTCAACCCGAACGGATACAAGCCCCCGATTACTCTGAAATCCAGTCTCTGGGGAAACGCGGGGAACCCAAACTCCTACGGGGAGAAGCTGGACTGTCTGCCAGTGAGGGTGGCTTGCTTGCAGAGCTGCGCGCAGGAATAATTGTTTATTGCACTGGGGCACAGGACTCGCGGATGCCTTTGGGGACACAGAGCTGGCTAACTAGCAGCCATTGCTGTTTGCCACGCCCTAACCTAGTGACACCCTGAGGCCCCGCCCTGCACAACCTACAAACCCACCCAAGCTCCAAGCAACCGAGTTAGCATAAGAAAAGCCTGCCCTATCGCAGCTTAACCTAGCAAACTTGCAGCCCGGGTCAGACAGTTCCAAAACCTCCAAACCCCAAGCAAAGAGGAGAAAACTGCAGCTCTCACTGTAGCTCCTGCTGAGTGGCCTCAGACAGTAGCTGACCTGCACCCCATTGGAGATCCAGAAGCCAGTGTACCTAGTGGTCAGTGTGAGACACCAGATTTCAACTCCTCACATCCATAAGTGACACATTCAAGAGGCAAACTCAGTGAGCACCGAAGCCCCACTGAAACAAGTCCTGCGTGTCTTCAGCACAGCAGTTCTTCCATTATAGACACAGGGAGTGCTCACAGCTAATTGGCCTGGAGGTCAATTCCTCCCAGCGTACCAACAGCAATTCAGGCTTAACTACACCAAGACTTTGCACTCAGCCCACAAAGGGGTGTACCAAGAGCATCCACATCAGGTGATTGGGGAGGCTGAGCTACTGCCCCCTATAGGTCACCTACCACACAAAGCCACTCCATCAACACAGGGAAGCAGCCAAAATGCAGAAACAAAGAAACATGTCACGAATGAAAGAAACGGAGGAAAGCAAACTACTGGATGACATAGAGTTCAGAACCACATGTATAAGGTTACTCAAGAATCTTCTAAAAACCGCTGAGAAACTTGATGACACTTCTGAGGAGCTTAGTAAGACCTTCAAGGACCTTAATGAGAATGCCAAAAAAATGGAAAAGGATCAGTCAGAAATGAAGCATACACTGTCTGAAATAAAAAATATACAGAAACTCAACTGTAGATCAACGTACCCCAAGAATCAAACCAAAGATCTGAAATATGTGGAAACAAAAAACATCCAACCAGAAAAACAAAAAGAAAAAAGAATCCAAAAATATGAAGATAATGTAAGGAGCCTCTGGGACAACTTCAAGCGAACCAACATCCGAATTTTTGGGGTGCCAGAAGAAGGGAGAGAGCAAAATATTGAAAACCTATTAGAAGAAATAATGACAGAAAACTTTCCCTACCTGGTGAAAGAAATAGACTTACAAGTTCAGGAAGCACACAGAACCCCATACAAGAGGAATCCAAATAGGACCACACCAAGACACATCATAATTAAAATGCCAAGGGCAAAAGACAAAGAGAATATTAAAAGCAGCAAGAGAAAAACAGTTAATTACCTACAAGGGAGTACCCATACGACTGTCAGCTGATTTCTCAACAGAAACTATGCAGGCCAGAAGGGAGTGGCAAGAAATAGTCAAAGTGATGAACAGCAAGAACCTACAACCAAGATTACTCTACCCAGCAAAGCTATCATTCAGAGTTGAAGGTCAGATAAAGAGCTTCACAGACAAGAAAAAGCTAAAGGAGTTCATCGCCACCAAACCAGGATTACATGAAATGCTGAAGGGTATTCTTTAAGAAGAGGAAGAAGAAGAAAAAAATAAAGATAAAAATTATAAACAACAAAATGACATCAAATACATACCTACCAACAAGTGAATCTAAAAATCAAGTGAATAAAAAATCTGAAGAACAGAATGGACTGGTGAATATAATAGAATCAGGGACATAGAAAGGGAGTGGACTGACGATTCTCAGGGGAAGCAAGTGTGAGGGGTGCGGGAAGAGATTGGACAAAAATCTTACTCCTATGGATGAAGACAGTGGCGGGGGGTAAGGGCATGGGGTGGGGTGGGGAATCAGGTGGAGGGGAGCTATGGGGGGGAAAAAAGTGGAACATCTGTAATAATCTGAACAATAAAGATTTATAAGGGAAAATAAAAAGAAAATACAACTAAAAGACAAAACGGACATCATCCAGAACCACAGAAAGGCTGGCTAAGTGGAAATTCTACGGAAGGGAAGAGAAAAGCACACTGAGACTCAGAGGAAGTGCAGAAGTAAAGTGCAGAGGTATGGAGACGTGTGTGCGGAGAGGGCTGGCAACTGAGTACGCAGCTGTCTTTTTCAATAAAGAGGGAGACACAAGCTCCTGACTGCTTTGAACTCCAGTTCCGGGCGAGACTCTGGGGACCCAGACTCATTTGGGGAGAAATTGGACTGTTTGGCAGCGGGCAGAACTTGAGGGCGGCTTTCTCTCAGAGGTGCTTGCAGCAATTACCAAGGGACATTGAGACCCAGGCAGGGCTGACGGGAAGCCATTGCTGTTTGCTTCTCCCTGAGACTCTGTACCATCCAAACTGTGTGCAGAGGCTTTTGCATATGAATAGCCAGGTCCTTTGAAATATAAACTTACCTAACAAACTACAGCTGAGTCAGCTGAGTCGGTGAGACCCAGAACATCCAAAAGAAGGCCCAAGGCTCCACAGCAGCTTGCATTGCTTCACAGCTGGGCCTCATCTGGGCACCTCCGAAACCCAAACAAAGAAGAGGAATCTGCAGATCTCTCTGTAGCTCCTGCTGGGTGGCCTCAGGCAGAGGCTAAATTAGCATCTCCTTGGAGATCCAAGAGCCAGAGTACCCAGGGGTCAGAGTGGGACCATCCAGATTACAACTCCTCAGATCCATAAGGGACAGACTCAGGGGGCAGACTCAGTGAGCACCAAAGCCCCAGTGAAGCAAGTCTTGCCTCATAAGGGTGTCTCCAGCACAGAAGTTCTCCCATCATAGACACAGCTGATCCTCACAGCCAATTGGCCTGGAGGTCAATTCCTCCCAGTGATACCAACAACAATCGAGGCTTAACTACAACAAGACTGTGCACACAGCCCACAAAGAGGTGCACCAAGAGTGTCCACCTTAGGTAATGGGGGAGGCTGAGCCACTGGGCCCTATTAGCACACAAAGCCACTCTATCAACTCAGGGAAGCAGCCAAAATGCAGAGACAAAGAAACAGGTCACAAATGACAGAAATGGAGGAAAGCAAACTACTGGATATAGAGTTCAAAACCATGGTTATAAGGTTTTTCAAGAATTTTCTAGAAAAGACTGATAAATTTAGTGAGACCCTTGAGGATATGAAAAAAGGCCAACTAGAAATTAAGCATACACTGACTGAAATAAAAAATAATATACAGAGATCCAACAGCAGACTAGAGGATCACAAGAATCAAGTCAAAGATTTGAAATACAAAGAAGCAAAAAAAAAAAACAAACAAAAAAAACACTCAACTGGAAAAGAAAAAAGAAAAAAGAATCCAAAAATATGAAGATAGTGTAAGGAGCCTCTGGGACAACTTCAAGTGTACCAACATCAGAATTATGGGGGTGCCAGAAGAAGAGAGAGAGCAAGATACTGAAAACCTATTTGAAGAAATAATGACAGAAAACTTCCCCACCTGGTGAAAGAAATAGACTTACAAGTCTAGGAAGTGCACAGAACCCCAAACAAAAGGAATCCAAAGAGGACCACACCAAGACACATCATAATTAAAATGCCAAGAGCAAAACACAAAGAGAGGATATTAAAAGCAGCAAGAGAAAAACAGTTAGTTACCTACAAGGGAGCACCCATACGATTGTCAGCAGCTGATTTCTCAACAGAAACTATGCAGGCCAGACGAGAGTGGCAAGAAATATTCAAAGTGATGAATAGCAAGAACCTACAACCAAGATTACTCTACCCAGCAAAGCTATCATTCAGAATTGAAGGTCAGATAAAGAGCTTCACAGATAAGAAAAAGCTAAAGGAGTTCATCACCACCAAACCAGTATTATATGAAATGCTGAAAGGTATTCTTTAAGAAGAGGAAGAAGAGAAGAAGAAAAAGGTAAAGATAAAAATTATAAACAACAAATACATATCTATCAAGTGAATCTAAAAATCAAGTGAATAAAAAATCTGATGAACAGAATAAACTGGTGAATATAATAGAATCAGGAGCATAGAAAGAGAGTGGACTGACAATTCTTGGGGTGAAAGGGGTGTGGGGATGCGGGAAGAGATTGGACAAAAATCTTATACTTATGGATGAGGACGGTGGGGTGGAGGGGTAAAGGTAGAGGGTGGGGTGAGAACTTGGTAGAGGGGAACTATGGGGGAAAAAAGAGGAACAACTGTAATAATATGAACAATAAAGATTTATTTTAAAAAAAAACTAAAAAAAAAAAAAGTGGGTGCAGGTGCCAGCCCCACCCCTGATGCGGAACCCGGCAACCTGTAGGCAGAGGCTCTCGGTCCCTGTTCATAGTGTCCCTGTGCGACACACCCGGGCCCAAGGCTGAAGGGATCCTGTCTGAAATGGCCCCCGAACCCCACCTGCTGGACCTACGGTGCCCCACAATCCAAAATAAATAAATAAAATAAAATAAAATAGGCAGGAAGATGCAGAGGCTGCAGGAGAGTGATGTCCAACTCTCTAGTGCAGTGGTCGGCAAACTGCTGTTCGTGAGCCACATGTGGCTCTTTGGCCCATTGAGTGTGGCTCTTCCACAAAATACCATGGCCTGGATGAGTCTATTTTGAAGAAGTGGCATTAGAAGAAGTTTAAGTTTAAAAAATTTGGCTCTCAAAAGAAATTTCAGTCGTTGTACTGTTGATATTTGGCTCTGTTGACTAATGAGTTTGCCAACCACTGTTCTAGGGGAGTGTTTTCCTGCACAGTTCTCTGATCCTCATTTGCTTCACACACTAGCGGTGTGTTAGAGGTGTTAGCAGGACTAAAAGAGAAAGCAGCCAGTGTCCATGTGTCCATACTTGGTGAGCTAGACTCAAGGGCCAGAAAGGAGCTGGAGCTCAGAGAGAAGGAGTGACAACCACCATGGTGTGGAAGTACTGTCTCCCCTGGATGTTTCCGAAGTGCTGGGAAAGGAGCTGGGCCTCCTGAGTCCGTCTTTCATGGACTGAACAGACATCTACTGAATGACTTCTAGGTGTCAGGCCCTGTCTGGGTACTGGAGACACAGGGTAAATAAGACAAAGTCTTTGGCCTTATTTTATTGCTCTCAAATTGATTCTAGTACCCTTTGTCTCACCAGTCTCTCTTTAGAAGGTTCTCTTTCACGTAATAAACCTGACTAAGTCCAGGCCATCAGCCCTCAAAGGTGAGGTCATACAAGCCAGATACACTTTGCTGGCCTCATCAATGATGACCATTTACTGGTGTTATGTGCCAAGGATCCTGTCAAGCTCCTTGTGCATCTAATTTAATGTGACAACAACCAGGGTCTGTCTGACTCCAAAGCTCTGTCCTGGACCATTTATCATCATTCAAATAGTAGCATCTTAAAACCCTAATTTACTTTCCAAGAAAAGTACTTCAGACCCAGCCAGTAGAGGGTTATTTTAGAATTCACATCTTTGAGGGAAGACAGTTTTTAAACATTCTTCCTACCAAGGGAGTTTTTTGGTGAGAGTGTGTGTGTGTGTGTGTGTGTGTGTGTGTGTGTGTGTGTGTGTTTATTGTTCTTTAGATCAAATAGGTCTAGGCTTAAATAGTATCATTATTCAAATATTCTCTTTTAAATGTTAAGATAATTACTTTCAAACTCTGGCCCCTCATTTACCTATCTCTAGAAAGTGCTCTCTGGACTAGCACCAATATTTAGCATGTTAATACACAAGAGAGTACACCTTCACACATAGACAAAGGAATTCAATTCCTCCTGAAGATGGTGCGGGTCAGATGGAATATGACATGGTCAAATAGTCTCATGAAAATGTCCCCACAGTTATTAGAATATAACTTAGGTCATCTCCAGGGACTGTTGTAACAAAATCCCTGGGAGAAAGAAAAATGCTAATTTTTAAATTTTACTTACCAGTATGCCATTTAATTCAAATGAATGCCCCAGTGTGTTGGATGCTTTATGAGATCCATCCCAAAGACCATACTCCCCAACCCTCAGGGGATTTCTATCAAGGAAAGATATGACACATTCTGGGGCTATAGAGGGCTAGACACAAAATACAGAGGACAAGGAGAAGGGGGCTTGACCTTTCTTTCCTATGTCAGAGACCAAGGGACTGAACCCTAACTAATCTTTCTTCTCCCTCTGGAGTATTGCTGTGGGTAGAGAAAGAGAGTGGATGGAGCAGGAGTGATGCTTCCTTTTTTCAGTGTGTACCAGCTCACCACAAAATTGAACCCTCCATTGTCAGCACCAGCAAGATCAGTAAAAGCCACACAGGTTCTTCCAGACTATTATAGCCCATTTCCTCCTCTCCTGACAAAATATCTCAGGAGTCAGTAAGGAAGTAAACTCTTTTCAAGCAATTACCCCTCCTCATTCTTTGCTGTGAGGGATGACGAATAGGAAATGGCCAGTCTAGATGACACCGGTTTGATCAGAGTCTGTTAGAATGAGCTGTTTCTCCTGCTGTGCTCTTCTGTGTTGGTGATGGCTTCAGCTTGAGCCTGGGTACCAGTTTACTTGTCTATAGTCATGCTAGGTATATGCATCAGTTAAGATTAGTTTAGAAAGGCTGAAAGTAACAAACCCATGGTAAAATATGTATCTTTTTTTAAAAGGTTAAATTATGACTGTCATCCAAATACAGAACGAACACCTACCAATTGTTTTATTTAACTCATTAAGAGGGAGCCAGTAAGATATTGCAAATGACTTAGGGAAAAATTCAGAGGACAGAGGCCTGTATGTGTAAGGAGGAATGCCGAAATGAATTTGCTTAGTAGAGTAAAACCATGGGTGATCAGGTGCACCTCTCGCAACAACATTCAATTGCAAATTTACAGGCAAGAGTCATGTACATTGCTGGCGGTTCCATATAATTTCCAGAGCTGCGAAATAGCTCACCAACACTGAAACAGGCGGAGACCCCATAGGATCAGATAACCTGAAAGAGCACACTGCCCTTAGATAATGACTCACTTTCCTTTGAAGACAATTGGTCCATTTTAAAGTCCTTAAAATTTTTTCTTTACTCTGCAGTGGCTTAAACCAATAAGGTGTTTATTTTTCTCATGTACCAGGAAGCCTAGAGACAAGCAGTCCTAGACTGGTACAGTGGTTCAGAGGGGCATTAAATTCCATCTCCTTCGATTTCCTGCTTTCCATCCTTAGGTTCATCCTCATGGTTTCAAGATGGCTGCTATGCCTCCAGGCATCTCTTTCTGGAATTCCAGGCAGGAAGAAGGGGAGAGCCCTCATCCTTCTCCTTTTGAGATTTTCTCTTCATATTTGGGAAGGGGAAAATTTCCTCAGGTGTCATATGGCTCCCCCTATCGGTAAGGGACACTGGGAAGTGAGTATTCAGGCTTTTTGTACTCTACAGGAGGGGAGCACAAGAGGAAAGGGAGCACGCAGTGGTTTGGGGCAGCCGGTCGCTATCTGCCTTATATACCTAATTTCTTATTAATAGCTCCAAATGGGGGTCCTACAAAGTTTCTTCATTCAAGCCATAGGTAAACCTGTATTTAAGATGTTAAAGATGTTAGATTAAGTAAACACAATGGATTTCAAGTATAATGGTAATACTACAAAATGTGGAGTTTAAATACAAAAACCCAACCTGCTGCTGGGAGGACCAGGAACCAAAGCTCCGAATTTGAAAATTCCTCAGACATATGAGTTGTTTGGAAAGAAAAGTTCCAAGAAGTTGAATTGATAAATGGGAGGATATATTTTTCCTTCTTTTTTTTTTTAGGAGTGAAAATTGAGTTAAAAAATCTGACAGCTAGAGGCTTTTGTGTTGTAGGTAGAATTTGTAGCAATGGAATATTTGAAGTGCTGTGTTTGATCCAGGAAGGTTATTCTTTTGTGCTTTTTCTCTTAGATTTCCTATTCTTTTTGATAGGGAAACAGCCCCAGGTGTGTGAGCCACGTGTTTCTAGGTAGTGTTCTGGAAAGCCTTGCCTGCTAGAGTTCTTTGCTTTCCACTTTGGGACCATAAGAACTCAGTCCTATTGATGTGTATCACTACTGTGTGGGAGAGGAATAAACTTTCCTCTCCCCTTCAAGGTTCTCTCAGCTGGTCTAACAATTAAGTCAACATGAGACAGATTAACTGCAAAAAATAACCAAGTTTTATTACAGACATACAAACATATGAGAACCCACATTACATGAGAGTCAGAGAGCCCACATGCACGAGAAGTTTAGGGACAGAAAGTTAAATTGAGGTTTATATGGCATTCTGAACTAAGAATGAGGTAAGGCAACTTGGGGCTTCAGAAGGGAGGAAGATCATGCAGGACAATATAGTAATTAGTAGTTTGCACTGCATCTAGATAAACCAAGTTGTTTATCTCTGATAAACTCTTTTTCTGAAAAAGGCCCCTAATTTAAATTCTTCTAGGTGTCAGATAGGTCAGTGGGGTATTGGTGGGTGCAGGAGGCACAGAAGTTTCCCTTGAGCCTGCAGAGTCTTGGTTGCCTTTAGCTCACAACAATTCACATTCCACAGTGGCACATCTTAGGAAGACTCATGCTGAACCCCTACAACTGCAACCTTCTACACTCAAATTTCTATTCTGTAATCCTTGCCTCTGCTTTTATGATTGGGTCAGAAGTACAGCTAGCTCCTCCTTGGGAAATGATTCCAGTAGCATTAGCCTAGTGTCCCTTCAAAATGTCTCAAAGACATTTGACATTTGGATAAGATTTTAACTTTGATTTATTGAGCATGATTATTTAAATATCTAGAAACAACCCCACATGTCTTGCATCATCCATTATACCTCACTCAGGGAGGTGGTAAGAATTGTCAAACCATGCAAATCTAAATGTGTGATTCCCTTCTTTTTTGAAGGCTAGACAATAAACCCTAGCTGGTGTGACCTATCGGAGGAGAAACATACTTTTTATCTCTATCCATCTGTCACAGTCCATTCAGGCTGCTATAACCGAATGCCATAGACTGGGTGGTTTATAATCAACACTAGAGGCCTGGTGCATGAAAATTCATGCACTGGAGGGGATGGTCCCTCAGCCCAGCCTGCCCCCTCTCGTAGTCTGGGAGCCCTCAGGGGTGGGAAGCGATCCAGCATTCAGGGGAAGGTGATGCCCCATCACACCTCTGCTGCTGCTACTGCTGGCAGCACAAGCCTTGGCCAGTCCTGGTTACCTGAGCCTTGGGCGGCCTGGGTGGCTGGGCAGCTGCCATCCAAGGCTTGCCTGTGCCTCAGGCCAGCCCTGGGTGGCTGGGGGGCTGAGGGGACTGGGGGACTCTGGAGGCAGGTGTGCAGAGTGGCTGGGGGCAGGCCCAGCCTTGCCACATGCCTGCTGCCCCAGTGGGGCTGAGGGGACTGGGCGCTGCCATCTTGTGGCTGTGGGTGCTGCCATCTTGTGGCTGTGGGTGCCACCATCTTTGAGGGTGTGACAGTCAATTAGCATATTCCCTTCTTATTGGCTGGGGTGCTGCCATCTTTGTGATGGCATGAGGGTCAATTAGCATATTCCCTCTTTATTAGATAGGATAAATTTATTTCTCACAGTTCTGGATGCTGGAAAGTGTAACATCAGGGCTCCAGCAGTTTCAGTGTCTGGTGACAGCCATCTTTTTTCTGTTTCCTCACATAGCAGAAGGAGTGAGGGATCTCTCTAAGGTCTCTTTTATAAGGCCTTAATCCCATTCATGAGGGCTTTGCCTTCATGTCCTAATAACCTCCCAAAGATGCCACTTCCTAATGCCATCACATTCATTCAATATAAGAATTTTGTGGGGACACAAACATTCAGTCCATAGTACCATGTTAGATTCATTGGCTGGGACTGAATAAATTACACTAACAAAAGATGGACTAATCTTCATTGACCAAATACACATGGGAACACCTGACAATGAGTAAATCAAAGTGTTTAGAACTTGGACTTATATAGCAGCTTAATAAGAAAAACAAGTAATACATTTTAGAGAAGTGACAAGACAAAGGAAAAGGACTTTGAGTTTCTAGGGTGACAAATTGTGGGAAGCAAATATATGGGGAATCTAGTGGAGGATAAGAGCTGGTTAGTAAATTGTGTGTTGATTCCTCTGATGCCATTTGTGGGCTGATAAGAGTATAAAATTGTCTCTGGTGCTTACCTTCAGACTCGGATAGTAGACAGGAGAGGGGGTTCACCTTTACAAACTCCTGTCCTGCTTTTGGATAAATAGGGGAGGATGAGAGTTTTTCTTGTATTTGCTTATTCTCAATTGCCTTCACTCAGGATAATCCTTATACTGCTCTTCCTCAAAGCGGCAAATAGTTCACTATTCCCTTGACCCAGAAAATCCCACAAAATCATGCAAATTAAGAAGTTTAAATCTTCATGTTCACTTTAAGAACACACATGAAATTGTCCATGCCATCAAGGTAAGCATATATGAAAAGCCACCAAGTATCTGAAGGATATCATATCAGAAGCAAGATGTGCCATGCCATCGTTACAATGATGGTATTGTTAGGTGTGCCCAGGCTAAACAATGGGGCTAGACATAGGGTTGTTGGTCCCCAAAAAGTGCTGATTTTTTTTGCAGCAAAAGCTTGCAAATGCAGAGAGTAATGCTGAGTTTGAGGATTTAGATGTAGATTTTCTGGTCATTGAGCATATCCAGGTGAACAAAATAAGCACTAAACTTACGGAGCTCATGGGTGATTAGACCATACCTGAGCCCTCCCTGCCACATGGAGCTGATCCTACTAAAAAGAGCAGATTGTTCCTGAACCAGAAGAGGAGGTTGCACAGAAGAAAAAGATATCCCAGAAGAAACTGAAGAAGCACAAACCTATGGCCTGGGAGTAAATTCAGCATAAAATAAAGGCTAATAAAAGTAAAACAAAACAAATATAATCCTTATTCCAAAGTGGTATATTGAAGGGTGGCATATCCTGCGATGCCTCAGACCCATGGTGTTACCAAAGGTCTCTTCTGTGGAACAGCTGCCATCTCTGCCCTCGATGTTCTTTTTGCTGTGAGCCTCACCAGCTCCCAGTTCCATTTTTCAGCTTTCTCCTTTCCGCCTGATTTTATATGGCTGTTTTCTTCCTCCCCTATCTCTTGTGCCTTTCCTGTCTTAGCATCAATTTCTCAAACACTGTTAAGCCCCTCTCTTTTTTGGCTTCTTTCTTCTTGCTCCCAATAAGAAGGACTCCTGGTTTCTTCTCAGAAGGCTAACAGGAGGACAGTCTCCTCAGGAAACAGACTCCTGGCTTCTAGGAATTTCTGCTTCTTAGACACAAAACCTGGAAGCTTTCTTAATTCAGAACATCTCTAGCCACAGCTGGTGGCAGAGGCCTGCGGGGATACAAATGACTGAGGTTCAAAGGCGGTATGCTGATTAGCACCCAGAAGAGACCAGGAAAAAATATACCTCTGGGCTTTTAACCTTCCTTGTAGGGTCACAATACAAATTGTCCATTTACATTTTGATGAATAATGTGAGGCCCTAGAACCTGGCTTTTTGAAAAAACGTCAGTGCCAGTATAACACTGGGAAAAGAGGACTTGCTGATTGAAGAAGTCCCCCGCCCTTCTGAGCCACAGAGCTATTGTGTTAAGGATTGCCTTCAAGGCAGCCATGAACAAACTGGGAATAAATGAGTGTTTGGTGAGAATAGAAAATCCTGACAATTCTCTGAATGTGGATAGGGGAAAGAGGCCTAAACACCAGATGGGATTTGGTTCTAATCTTGGTTTTGCCTCTATAAGATGTGTGGATCTTGCTTTCCATGACCTCTCTGGGCCTTACTTTTAAAAATGATTACATCTACTATCTCCAGAATTGCTTCCAGCTCCAAATATGTGGTTCTTAAGAGTTTTCTATTCTCAATGAACTGCACCAATAGAATCTCACTAAAGAGCAAGGCTACACTTTATAAGACTGGTGCTCAGAAGGCATGTATAACAGGACAGGCATTGAAAATGCAGAGCAAACATTACATTAAGGAGAAATAGTGCTTTGTAGCTGGTCTTTATTATTAAGCCAAACTAAGACATCCCACATTGTTTCTCATGTGTCTTTGGAGGGATGGATTCAAAGAGCTTGAACAACTTCAGAAAAGGAACTTAAAATAAATTTTTGACAAAGCAAACTTTTATTTATTTATTTATTAAATATAACTTTATTAGAGGCCTGGTGCATGAAATTTGTGCATGGGGGAGAGGGGATTGGAGAGGTTTGCCTCAGTCCAGCCTGCACCCTTTCCAATCCAGGACCCCTCAGGGAACATCCGACTGCTGATTTGTGTCCACACTTTTAACAGATGACAGCTCCATTGTTGTTTCTTTCTTTTCACACTTAAGCCCATTGGAATTAGTAGGTATTCAAAGTGTGTATACATTTTGGGGGGACACCCTGTATATCTCTAGTCAGCGGTGAAAGGAATCAACTGCGGATTTGGAACCCCCAGACAGGGAACCTCACTCTCTCACCGCATGTCTCCCCACTCCACTTTCCACCTTCACGGGCAGCAGGAGAATCAGTGTTTTCTCTCATTAACTCAGAAAAGCACGTCCTGTCACCTGCTGTCCAGCAGGAGTGCACTAGGCCCCAAGTGAGCGAGGCTCAGTCAGGGCAGCCTTCGCTCATGGGTGCCGGTACCCGAAGTGCACATTCTTCCTCTGCAGTCACCCCAACTAGCCCACCGTTTCACTGAGAGGGCGGACCTTCTCGCCTCCTCTGGGTTCCCGATCTTGAATGCTGACCAAAGGCACCTCAATGAGGGCCGCCCACGCTCACCAGGTGTGTCTGTCCACACCTGCTCCTGCCTCAGCACCTGCATTAGCCCCATGGAGGTGATCTCGTTGCTGCACTGGCCTCCATGGGAACAGGGCATCACCACTCTGCCCTCTCGCTATCATCTCACAGGCACCCACCCCCAGCACCCAGAACACCCAGACACTTTGCAAAGGATGTGGGTGTGCCAGAGGGGATGTGCACATGTCCTGTGGGGGACATAGGTATGCTGGGGTTGATGGAAGTGCCGTGAAGGGGTAGGGAGGAACTTGCGCGCACCATTGTCTGGGACTGTTGCAGGCGCGCGTGAGTGACAGTGTGTTGGAGGACATTCACATGCCATGCGGGGAGGAGAGGGTGCATGCACTGGAGGCCTGTGGCTGCGCAGATTCGCAAACCTCCATGGTGTGGCCAGGAGGACATCAATCTGGCCCACCACGGTGGCTGTCCCTGCAATCATGCACCTTCTGGGCCAGGAGGTAGGACTTGTGCAGCCACTCCTCATCGCTGATGGCCTGCAGGTGCTACTTCAGCTCAGCCCACAAGCTCTGCTTGGCACACTCACAGCTGCCGCCACTGCCATGTGGGGAGTACAGGCCGCCCTCCACCAGCCCGCTTCCCCTGCCCAGAGGCTCTCTGCAGGCCAGAGGCTCTCCACGCATGCTGCCCACAGGCCTGGAGTGGCTGGGGTGGGGCAGGATGCCTGCCTTCCTCACCTTGGTGAGGAAGCCAGGCGTCCCACCCTGCCCCAGCTGCTCCACACCTGCGCATGCTGCCCACCGGCCCCACCCTGCCCTGGCTGCTCTGCGCCTCCATGCCTGCATGCTGCCCACAGGCCCTCCACGGGTGGGGTGGGGCGGAATGCCTGCGTCATTGCCGTGGCGATGATGCAAGCATCCTGGCCCGGCCACCACCATATTTGTTGCAGAGTAACCCTCAATTTGCATATTCCCTCATTGGCTGTGGGTGTCACCATCTTTGTCCTAGAGTAATGGTCAATTTGCATATTCCCTCTTTATTAGATAGGATTGATTTTAGAGAGAAAGGGAAAGGGAGGGAGAGATAGAAACATAAATGATGAGAGAGAATCATTGATCAGCTGCTTTCTGCATGCCCCCCAGTGGGGATCGAGTCAGCCACCTGAGTAGGGGCTTTGTCTTTTACCTTTTATTTAAAATAATAATGAATAATAATGATAAAGCAGAAATTCATCTCTCATAGACACATGGTTGAAACAAAGATCATGGATCATCAGGATAGATTCCTCAATTTAGATCCTTGATTTTATTCATCATTGTGTCACATTTCCATCAAAAGCATCCTGTATATATTTTTTGTATTTATACATGCCTTTTTTTTTCAGAGTGATTGAAATTGATATTGTATAGTAAAATTTCATGTCCATGTGTTCATTGCTAGTATATAGAAATAAAATTGATTTTTGTATTTTTTTAAAAAGAGAGTAGCTACCTCTGTGGGAAAGGTCAGTGACCAAAAAGAGAGTGAGGCATTCATGACATTGTGTATGGGACTTGTTGAAGCAGAGAATAGATGAAAATATGGCTTTAACCTTCAAGGTAAGCAAACAGTTCCTCCCTTTGCCTCAAACATGCTGCAGTTCCTGATAGCATGAGCAACAATTATTATAATTACTAGTCAAGATTTATTAAGTGCTGATGGCTATATATAGTGTCTGAAGTGCTTTCTTGTTTGACCTTCACAGCTGCCCTATCAGGTAGGTCATATTATTATAAATGAAGCTCTGGTTTCAAAGCTCTGAGAAATTATTTGCTCTAGTTCTCAAAGAAAGTCAGGATGTCAGGATTTGCATTCATATCTGCAGATGGCATTTATAGCAATGGGTATGGGAAGTGTGATGTCTGATCTAGGAGGGTCATTTTTTTTTGTTTTATCTGACTTTTGAGGTCATGCTCTCAACCGCTTTTCCGTTTTCTTTAGTTCTTGTCAGGATGCTGCGGCCTCACTTAGCACAGCTGCTGCCCCTGGAGCTGTGGCTCCTAGTGCAGCATTTTCCAAACCCTTCTTCTGCAATGCTGGGGCTCCAGGAGAAATGTACTAGGTTTGTGAGGGCTACGTTGCAAGTGGAGGTAGCCTCAAGCTGCCTTTATGAAGTCACCGTTTTCTCCCAACCCCCATTTTAAGTTTGTGCATAGTTTCTTTTTTCCTTGAGTTCAAATCTTTTTTTCTTTCCTTCTCCAAATTGCATACCCTTCTTCCTTTCTAATTAGAGTCTGTTCCAGGAAGCTAAATCTGCAAGTGTTTCTGGCTAAAGCAGAAAATTCATTACGTTTGTTTAATTGTAACCTAGATAGGAAACAACATGAGGATGAGATTGTTATTACAATTCCCACCCAACCTACATCTCTAGTGCCATTGTCCTATTTTTCCCACTTACCACTGTGTGGTTGTGCAGAGCTCCCTCAGGGAGGGCTGGGCAGTACAGGAAGAAGGGTCAGAAATGATTGCCTGGGCAGGGCTTGGGTATTTCTTGGTCCTTGCAAAGGAAATTTTTAGCAACAAGGAAATAAGAAAAAAGGACCTTTATAAATGTATCAGTATCCAATGTTTAAAATTCCTGCTTAGAATACCATGGATACATATCTCTGGGCAAAGACCCATTATTTGGGGGTTTGGACCTCTCATGCTGTTTGCCTTCGTGGTTCATCTCCCCCACTGTTTTTGAACTCAAATTGGATCCATCAATTGGATCCATCGAATGGATGATACAAATGCAAGGCTCTTTTTGTTTAATTCCCTCAATCTATGCTAAACTCCTATATTCATGTTGAACAAATAAACCATTGGATGTTAAGGATTCATCTGTTCATTTTGTTTTTATCTTTTCAAAAATGAGCTAAGAGCTATAAGGGAGGGGCACTGTGAGGCTGAGAGAATTCCCAGAGCAGCTCTGCACAGGAAAGCGGGTTTTGTGCCTTCTGTTTCCTCCTTACCCTGATGTGCTGGGTAAGCATTTGGAAGCAGAGCTCTCCTTGGGCCCTGAAGGGCTGATTGCGGCTGCATCGCTCCTTAAGGTGTATTTAAAAGGAAGGGGAAGGATTTGTGGGGATTTACCTGTTTGGTGCTCAGGTTTCTGAGCAGAAACTAGCCTGGTGTGAAGGAGGCACAACCTAATGAACTCAAGATGCCAGAGTGCTCTTGTGGGGTTCATAGTAATTGCTCCCCATGACGTACAACACACAAGAATATGTCTGCCCATTGCTAACCAGGAGGGTGGCAGCTTTGACCAGCACAAAGTCTGAAGCCTCTCAAAGACACCCTGGGGTCCTTGCTTTCCCTGCATCTGTAGCAGAACAGGGTCAGTCCCAGCCTGAATCCTGAGCGGGGCGACATTCCTTCTGGCAGTTGATGAATGTTTTCTTTCTAGAATACTAAAAACAACCACGGAGATTTGCTTGGGGCTTTTTAGTTCACCAAGACTTTTATATATTTTGTCACTTGAACCTCAAACAACTTTCTAGGTAAACCTCCCAATCCCGCCACACACACACATTGAGGCTGCTCCTCCCTTCCTGTTACCCCATCTGGACCTGCCTTTAGACTTTATCTGGCCTATTTATGAATTCTCCTGGTGTCCAGAAAACAATCTCAAGCATTTGTTTGGATGGTTGTGAACTGAATCCAGGCTCATAATTCTCTCCCAGTTGTCTGTCTAATTAGTTGAAGTCATTAGAGGTAAGGCAGCTATGAGTTGCCTTACAAGTTGATTTGTTGCTCTTGTCAGGGCTATTTGCCTTCTTGCATTTTATTTTTAATAAAGATCTCAAACGACAGGCTTTTTATTTTAAAGCATGCTTCTTCAGTGGTGGTGTTTGAGGCTTTGTGTTCTGTTGCACTGGGGAATTTTTCGTATGCACGTGAGGGGAAACTATCTTCCAGTTGTACCACCGAAGTCCATCGCTCATATATCCATGGGATTACCCCTCGCCCTCCACCACACAAGGCCTTCTACAGCTCAGCTGCTATGGGAGGCCCTGGGAACTTAAGATGAAGATAAGGATACCCAGTGCTGAGCCTGGGGGTGGGGAGGGTCTAAGGAAGAGACCAAAAAAGAAACAACAATGGTAGGTGACAATAGAGAAGCAAGTGAGGAGGGAGTCACCAAAAAGAAAGATAGTAGGTAAATATATAGGAACCAGACCCTTCTAATACTCAGAAATATATAACTATATGGTAGAATGGTTTAGGAAAAATAATAATGCTACCGCCAGTTCTATGTCAATACAGAGCAACATGGAGAGAAATCTTCCCCCTGCCTTAGCTTTATTGAGATATAATTGCATTATTACATGATCTGAGTTTAAGGTGTACAACGCTATGAGAGAATGTATGTATATATTTCAAAATGATTACCACAATAAGGTTAGTTAAGACACTCATCACTTCACAGTTATTATTTTTTATATGTGTGTAGGGAGAGCTGTGAAACCATCTGGTCCCAGACTTTTCTTTGTTGGGAAATTTTTTATTCCTGCTTCAATTTTCCAACTCATTATTGGTCTGTTTATATTTGCTGTTTCTTCATGATTTAATCTTGGTAAATTTTAAGTTTCTTGGTACTTATCAATTTCTTCCAGGTAGTCAAATCTGTTAGTGTATAATTGTTCATAGTAGTCTCTTACGATCTTTTGTATTTCTGTGTTATCTGTTGTAATGTGTCTGTTTTCATTTATAATTTTATTTATTTTACTCCTCTCTCTTTTATCTACATTACTTCCCTTTTTTGCTAGCTTTGGGCTTGCTTCTTCTTTTTCTACTTCCTTGGGGTGTAATGTTAGGCTGCTTATTGAGATCTTTGTTTTTTCTTATGGTGTTAACACTATAAACTCCACTCTTAGAACTGCATTGCTGTGTTCTACAAGTTTTGATATGCTGTGTCTCCATTTTTGTTTGTCTCTAGATATATTTTTTATTTCCCTTTTGAATTCTTCTGTGATCCATTGGTTGTATAGGAGGGTGGTGTTTAATTTCCACATACTCTCCCTCTGTATAAATTGAAGCCTGAATCTTGTATTCAAAAACACAAAAAAACAGGGGCTCAGTGTAATCCCTGCGTGTTCAACACCTTGCTAGTCTGACAATTACAATCTCCCAGAAACTGTGGAATCAGGACAGGATACCATGCTTATCTCATGATCTCAGCATAATATATCTGTAGATAATTAAAATTTGGACTATTTATCTGCACTGACAGCTTCCCCATGCAGTAGAGGTTCCTTGGCTTCAGTATGTGTCAATATAAAGGCATTAGGAAAGAACTGTTTTGGTTTCAGAATGATCTGGACCTAATCAAAAGATATGCTTTTTTTGCTAACCAAAATATACCCAAAGAGAATTTTCACTTTTACAAAAGACGTGTTATCGTACTAATGTGGATCTTTCGTGAAACTAAAGTGGTTTAACATGAACATGCAGAGAGCAGGGGATACTGTTTGCTTTCACAATTTGGCTTGCAAAAGTTTTCATAGAACACTCTACTCATTATGGGGGAACCCTGTGTATATTTGTATTAAGTTCCCATGGAACATTTATAAAAGTTGATTCTAAGTCATTAATCAAGTCCTTACAAATTTTAAAGATTTGATATTATTCAGATCATATTCAACAATTGCAATGCTAACAAATTAGAAATTAAACACAAGAAAGATAAGACACACATTTGAATTCTTTAACAGTTACTTCTAAATAATCCATACTTCAGAAATCATGGGTTTTAAAAATGTATTAAAGCACAGTGCAGTAGCCGAACCAAGTACCAGCCAAGTGGTTATGAAAAACATATACATCAACAAATGCATAGGTGTACACGTGAGATAGTCAGAAAAATGACTTGCCAAGGATACTTGGGAAATAATTTTTATTCAAGATAAGCAAAAGTAAGATTAGGTTGTTTACCAAATTAATAGACTGGCAACTTCACAGGGAATGAATGCTATGTGGTCTTAGCCTATTTGGTAAGTCTCTGTATTCAGATATTAAAGATAGAGTTTATGCTCAAATCAGTACTTATTCATAATACTCTGAGTGCTAATTAGTATTCCATGGCTTCTTGTTTGGGAATAATAGGTAATTTAGATCAGATACGGACTGTGACAGATTGTGGTGATTGTAAATGCTAGTAATGTACAGATTATAGGTATTACTTACAGGATTCTTTTGCATTTAGAGCTAAACAACAAAGAAATGCTATATATTAAAATGTGTAATAGTGTACTCAGAGGAAAATTTATAGTCTTAAATATATGTGGCATTTAGAGAGAACTTTATAGCCTATTATGTTCATATTAGAAAATAAGGCTGAAAATAAACAAGCTTATTAGCATCCAAATTACAAAGTTAAAAAGAATAGAATAAACTTCCAAAACACATAGGAGAAAGAAAATAATCAACAAAAGACAGAAATGAATAATCTATGGAAAAGAAGTTACAGGAGAGGGATCAACAAAACCAAAAGTGTTGTTTTTTTTTTTGAAAGCTTTAAGAAATGGACAAATCTCTGGCAGAATTACTTAAGGAAAAAAAGGGCCTGGCCAGCATGGCTCAGTGGTTGAGTGATGACCTATGAACCAGGAGTCAATTCCCAATTGGGGCACATGCCCAGATTACAGGCTCGATCCCCAGGTTGGAGGCAGCTGATCGATTCTCTCTCATCATTAATGTTTCCATCTCTTTTTCCTTCTTTCCTCTCTGAAAACAATAAAAAAATATTTTTTAAAAAAGGCAGAAGCCACAAAGAAATATATCAAGAATGAGACAGAGGACAAAATTACTGATGCAAACAAGTTTAAGAATATTATAAAAGAATGTTATAAAGAGCTTAATGTCAGTGAACCCCAAAATATGGCTGGCGAGTTAATTTCTAATTTGTTAGCAGTGCTGGCGGGAGCCTCCCCTGCTTCCATGGCAGGGCTAAGGATGTCTGACTGCCAGCTTAGGCCCGCTCCCCACCTAAGCTGGCAGTCGGACATCCCCCAAGAGCTCCCAGACTGCAAGAGAGTGCAGGCCAGGCTGAGGGACCCTCCCCCCAACCCTGAGTGCATGAATTTCGTGCACCAGGCCTCTAGTGTCATATAACAGGGTCTCAAAAAATATTTGAGTTAATAATTAAATTCACATATAGCAATTGTTAACATTTTGGTACATTTATTTTTGTATATATTTTAAAACATAGTTATTTGTGTATTGATTTTTAAGCAGCATTAACACAGATACCTTCATAGATACTAGATTTAAAAAGATAAAAGATAAAGTGTAAATGACAGACAGCATCTGGCTTGGTATTCTTTACCACTTACAAAACTATATGAGTTTTAACACAGCAAATCTTATCTCAATTCCCTTGGCAATGAAATGAACAATATGTTCTTACTACAGCTATGCTTTTGTGGAAGAAAAAAAAGAGATTTTTCTAGCAGTTCTCCTGGGACAGCATCCTATCCATATGGAGTTTGATCATTATTAGCAAGGACTGGAACAGCATTATTATATTTTATGATATTATTAAACAAAATTAGCAATCACTGGGGACTGAGGTATATGGCTCAAGACCTAGTTTCTTGTCACTAGAAGGTGTGTGAAACATTGTAAAGAAAGCTGGTCTTCTGCCCACAAACCTTCTCTGAACACATACAGTACAATTCTGGCATCTGAACTGTGTGGAGATGAGCTATGAGTCTTTTGTTATCACAATTTTTATCTTCCCTTGATGAAATTAGTTTTCAAAAGCTGTTTTTCAAGAGTACATGGGTGGTGTATCTTTTTTAGAACTTGTATTATCTGGGAATGTTTTTTGCTGTTGTCCTCTCAAGTTAAAGATAACCTATCCAAGTTGAAAATTCTCAAGGCCCTTACCCCTTCATCCTTCCAAGCTAGTATTAAGTGTTTTTCTGGGTACATGTATGTATCTGTAAAGGAATAGACAAAATTCTGAAAGGATACACATTAAATTTTCAACAGTAGTTATTTCTATTAAGTAAGGAGTAGTGTGTGTGTGTGTGTGTGTAGTATAGTGTTGGGAGTGGGTAGTGATCAAAGACCCTGTTAATGTTAACTGTAAGATTTTAATTATTTAAAGCAAGGAGGGTGTGAAGCATTTCAATTAAATTAAAACTTAAAGAAGTATTTTGGGCCATAACATTTTTCCTTCAAAAATCTGTAGACATTTCTTTACTGCCTCTGGCACTTAATTCAATAAATTTCTTCAACAATTTTTGAATGCCAGCCAGGCATCATTGTAAAGGGGATACCTTAATGAGCAAAAATGGACTTGATGGAGCTTACAGCAAACTGGAAGACAGAGACAATAACCAATTAATCATAGAAGAAGACTGTGGTAGGGGCTTTGAAAGGCAGGTACCTGGTGTTTATGAGAGCATGTCACAGGAGAATTGACCTGGTTGGGAGGTCAGAGAGGATCCCCTGAAGAAGTGACTGTGAAGTAGAAGGAGAAGGCACTCAGAGAGGGGAAGCTGTAAGTGTAAGATTTCTATGAGAGGAGGTAAGCATGGCACCTCTGAGGAATGAAGGGAAAATCAGTGTGTCTGGAGAGCAGCAAGTTGAGCTGGAGAGACAAGTAGGAGCCAGTCTATGGAAAGCCTTATAAGCCAAGCTCAGGATTTGGCTTTTGTCATAGGAGGGATGGGAAACAATTAAATGGTATAAATATGGGAGTAACATATCATATTTGTATTACAAAGAGTTTCCTCTGGATACTGTGCAGATAATTAAATGTAAAGGAACAGGGGTGAAAGTAGGAAGATGAAAGGGGATTCAGTGACAATAGGCTGAGGGAGCGATACAGGTTGCTTGGACTAGAAAGACAATGTAGATATGGAGAGGAGGTATATTTGAGAGACATTTGGGAGATAACAAATATAGGACTTCATGATCAGTTGGATATGGTGGGGGAAGGGGAGGTGATGAAGAGAAACATGTCAAAGACAACTCCTAGTTTCTGGCTAAAGTGACTGGGATGGTGATGGGTCATCCATGGAGATGACACAGGAAGAGAGCCAGGTTCAGAGAGACTATTCCAAATTTAATTTGTGGTGGGTTGAATTCAATAATCATTTGAAATGTTTAAGTGGGGATGTTGAGTAGACAGTGGCTCTGTAGATCCAGACCCAAGGAAGGGTCTGAAGTGATCTGATTCTGTGGCTCAGGCTACAAGTTTAGAAAGCAAAACCCCCATCTTCCTAAAGCATAAGGCTCTGTACTTGGACTAGACCTCAGACAGGGGGGAACCAAAAACTAGGAAAGCCTCCTAGATTTACTGTTTCTACCAAGAATGTCCCTCTGTCTGCTTTTGACACGTCCTCAGCTAGGAAACCCCTCTTCATCTCCTTTTAGGGAAACACAGTGCAGGCCCATCTAGAGCAGGAACCAACCCCTTGTGGGCCAGTTAGCTTCGCTCTGTTCCTTTGCTGACACCATTTTGTAAACCCTTTGCTTTTGTTTACTGATGGGTCTGACCAAGGGAATAGGGGGGATCACTTGAGCCACTCAGTCTGGGAGCCCTGGAAAGGTGATTTGAATGAGACCTTTGTAAGGATGGTTGTTTTACAGGACCAAGTTGACCAGAGGGCAGATCCTTCACTTCACATCGACTCTATGAGCCTTGAATTCCTCAGGGAGCAAACACCTAATTCCCTGGGAAGGATGTGAAATGTGAGTCCATGACATCGGGTTAAAGACTCTCAGGACCAGGAGGAGAGAATCGGTTTGGAATGTGACCTTGGGCAGCGGCCTCTGTGTCCTGTGGCCAGGACAAGCTTCTCTGAGCAGCTATGCAACTAGATCTGTGGATGGTGGGTGAAGGGGATTGTTAGAGTTTCTGTCTCCAGTGCCATCTTGATTAGCACCAAGAAGTACTCTTTCTTCGGGAGCTGGAGAATCCAGGCTGAATGAACTGTGAAAACATACGACGCAGGGTCTGGACATTAATGAATGCTGTCATGAGTCCACCCTTATATTTCTTACCTCAATTAGATGCTTACTCTTCTTTGGAATCCAGCTACCCCAGCTGCTGGTGGTGTCATTATCTGGAGGCTGACAGCACCCCTGGAAGTGAGCTTATTAAGAACAAATGAACCTTGGGTTCAGACCCCTTGGGGTTTGGCTTTCTGAAGCTAGACACAAATAAAAACTCAGCTGCTAAGGCTCTGCATTATTGCATTTTCTAGGTTATATTGGTCTCCACGGAATCTGCTTGAGTCATTTCTAAGTTGTTTGTTTTGATTTTAACGAAGGAGATCAGATTTTTAAATAACCCTCTATTATCAGAGAAGCCTCCTTTAAAGTAGGAGTTAAGGCAGCAAGAGGACTATTTTAAAATGACCCTTTCTCAGTCAGTATGTCTGCTCCCCAAGCCCTGGTCCTGGCTGCTGACTTAAGTGTGCAGTCACAACTTTTTGCTCCAGTTAGCATTTGTTGGGTCCAACACAGCCATAGGCTCAGAAATCGTTCCTAATTTTCCTGCTGCTTCATCAGCAAAATTGACAGTTAAATTCTAATTGCTGAGGCTTTATTAGTTTTGAAGATGTGAGAGGCAGAATAGAGCACAGCTGGGTCCCTCGCCCCAGGTGGAGTTTGCAGGACTGGCAGACAGAAGAGTCAGCTTTTGACTGACTGTTAACTGAGGGCAATTTAACTTGTAGGTGATGGTAAGGAGGTCAAACTTGAAACCCCCTGGTGGTGTCTGTGAATAACTTCCCTTTCAGCACTTCCTCAGTTAAGTGTCATCTAAAAAGCCATGGGGGAAAATGTTTTAAGAAGCTCAGCTGTTGGGTGAGGCAGATAGGAGGGGTCATTGTGGTTGAACAGTTCACATGTGTATTTGCATGTCTCCCACTTCCTTGGAAGTGCCATTTCCAAGAGGCATTCGAGTTCAGCCTGACGAAAGGGTGACAGAGAGGGAGGAGTCCTGGTGGTTTCTTGTTATGTAATTGTGTGTGCAGAAGAGGCGAGCTAAAGGTGTTCTAGGCTGGGGTCTTTGTTGAGTCCTTGGATAATTATTTTGTAGCCACTTGTTCACATTTCCATTTCCTAAAATGAATGTTTAGTTCCGGAAAGATTCCCAGGACAGAATAACAGCACTTTTCCAGGAAGCGCATGCCCAACAGTCCTTTTCTGCCCACCTGGGCCCTTGTTTAAGATGATAGTTTACCACAAGAGCATAATTATGCACTTGAAAAGTCTTTAAATTGGATTGTCTGGGAAATGTCGTGGAGCTTCTCAGAACAGGCCAGGTGTGAGTGTAAAGTAATGAGAGTGATGTTTGAATTTTTATATAGTGGGTAAAACAAAGGCAATGATTCTGAACTCTGATTTCCTTCCTCCCCAGCTTAATTTGGGGTAATTAAGGCAGAACCCTGGACACTTTCTGCAGAGCATTGCTGTTTTATGTTGCAAACTTTCATCAAGGGCCCCTGCTGCTGCTGCTTTATTTGTTTATATCTAAGGAAGAAATGTCTCTCCTGATTTGGGGCTTGTTGAGAGAGAGGACAGTTTTCTTGGAGCCGCACTGGGTATGTGGTTGCTCTTAGAATTCTCTCAGCTCCTGAACTGAAAGGTTGGTTGGGTGCACAGTCAACTTTTTGCAGACTTTTGTTTTAAGTTTCTATTTCCCAAGAAAAGGGTGGATCAGGTTACAAGCTTTCTTCTATTTTATACAGAAATCTTTTTGTCCATTCTTCTAATAACAATTCATTCTCCCCTCCTGTGGCTGTTTTCTGAATAAGGAGCGAGGATGGGCCTAAGAGTCATCTAAATTTCTTAGTAGAATCTCAAGATACTAGACATTAAGATGGGCATTTGGCAAAACATGCATTTCTGACATGGGGGTTATACAAGTTAGAAGTAGACTTTTCAGATGGCTCTGATTTCTCTTCAACCTAGTCAACTTAGGAATCCATGAACTTATTCCAACAATGATGTCATTGTTCAAAATGTCCACACATCTCCTCTTTTGGAGTTGTTCCCCAAGCTGGTTGGCAAATGGCCTGTGTCAAAATGATTCACAGTCTCATTTTTAAAAGTGAAAACCAGTATTTCCACCCCCACCCCTCCATATTGCATAGCTGGATCGCCTCCACTCACCTTTATCTATCAAGATGGACTTCAAACTACTTCAGTTCCTCAAAATAAAATTTATTCCCAAAGAATGAGTATTCATCAGCTGCTATTAATGGGATTTAAGACAATGCCATAGAGCAATTCCTAAAATGAAGTTCCATGAATTTTTAAAAACTATGTTTTTATTGATTTTTAGAGAGAGAGAGGAAGGTAGATAGAGAGAGAAATATCAGTAAGAGAGGAATATCATCAATCGGCAGGGATTGAGCCCAATACCGGGAATCAAACCAGCAACCTCTTGGTTCCTGGGTAGATGGTCAACCACTGAGCCACACCAGAGGGGGCCATGAATTTTTTAAATGGCAGTAGTATTTGAATATTATAGAGACTCCCAAGGAGACTTCCTTGGAGCAAACAATATTTGTTTAGATGTGCAAGTTCTGATAAGTTGGTTAAAAAGAGTTTCCTTTGGTTGGGGAGATGAGATAAGTTGGTTTAAAAAGATGGTCTCATTTGATCTGGGATATGAGATAAATGGGTCCCAGCCCCGCAAGTGAACATGGGCAAAGTACTTAGCACCTCTAGATTTCTGATTCTTTACATTTAAAATGAAGGGTTTAGATTAGAAAATCTCTGGGGACTCTTTTAGCTTCAGTGCACCACAATTCATTCATCAAACATTTATTGGGCAACTACTGTTAAGTGTTAGATACTCTTTAGAAGTGATGTAAAATCCTGTCCTAAAAGAACCCAAGCCTGCCTGGTGTGCTCAGTAGTTGACTGTCAACCTATGAACCAGGAGGTCATGGTTCGATTCCCGCTCAGGGCACATGCTCAGGTTGCAGGCTTGATCCTTAGTAGGGGGCATGCAAGATGCAGCCAATCGATGATTCTCTCTCATCATTGATGTTTCTATCTCTTTCTCCCTTCCTCTCTCTAAAATAAATTAAACATTTAAATTAAAGAAATTTCAAAATCTAGCCAGGAATATGGGTGATATACAATTTTAAATCATCAGTATTGTCAGATGATATCCTATATTATACACTATTTTATACACCATAATATAATATTTGTTGCTGTGTAAACTGTCTGCTTGTTCACCAAACATTTTTCTTTTCTTCCTGGGGGCTCTTTTCCAAGACTTCCTTGTAATTAATTAGGCAAGTTCAAGTGATTAGAGTCTGGCTAATCAATGTGGCCAGAAGTCACATATGCTACTTTAGAACTGGTCCATGAAACCCAGGTAATAGAGAGAGAATGCCACAGGGCCAGGTAAGTATAGAGCCTAAAGAATAAAGGACTCTAGGACCTTGAATGACTGTTTGAAACATAGGGTGCACCCATACATCCTGACTACCTGCACTGGACTGCGATATGAGGAAGAATTAGCATTTATAGGGTCAGTCCACTCCAATTTGGGGATAGGTGGTTACAATTGTTAGATTATACTGCTCAACGTACTTATAAAGAAAGATGATGGTTGTGAAGGCAGATAGCCATTATAACAGTGTCTCAAGTGGGAAAAGAGCTAAAGTGAGTCCAGGGGAAAGGGGGATTTATGCATAAAAGGTAGAAGTCAGCTAAAGCAGCAAGGACCAGACAATAATATAATTATTAGAATAGTTGATTGCCTAACCCCAGGATGTCTGTCTAAAAGATCTAAAAGATAAATTACTTGGGGGGATAAAGGGGCATCCAGTACTTTTAGAAAAAGTAGGGAAGCAATGGCCATTTTGAGAAATTAATCCCGTTTTCTGTCCTCTTTAAAAAAGACCTCCAGGTACTTATGAGAGTTCTGCAGACAACTGACCCGCCTACTCACAATTGTCTGACCCAGGCAATTGACACAATTACAATTGTCTCTTAATGTCTTCTACCCTGGCCTTTGTGGCCACACAGCCTTTATGACTCAGGATTGCTGTGAGAGCCATTCTGCTGCCCAACTGTCCTCCCCAGGTGATCACCACTGACGTTTCCTCTCTGGCTGTGGGGGAGAGGAAACACTGTTTTCCTCTTGTCTAAACATCCCCCCCAAAAGTGCTGGGGGCTTCTGATTCAAGATGGAAAAACTGCTCATTCACGGACTCTCCTTATTCCCCAAGACCAGGCTGAGAGAATACAAAAAGGAATAAGCTTATATGGCAATGAGCTTGGAAAGAGAGATCATTGGTGAGTTCATTAATTCAAGAAATTCCCAGAAGAGGAAAAACTGAAATGTGTTGATCTGTGAGCAAAGCAGAGGAAGCCACCATGGGGCCTGTAAGAGAGGTGGAAGCTGATTTTACCTGTAAAATTCTTAAGGGGTTCTGCACTCTGAGTCTATAGTTGCAGAGGGTAGTAGTAAGAGGGAACTGAAAAAAGTTCGAGAGAAGAGCTGCAGAAGTCAGCTCTGTTCTCCCCTTCTATTGGCCTCCTTTTATAGAACAGTTAATAGATTGCACTCACTCCAAGACTAAAAAACAAATAAACAAAAGCCAAAAACAAAACAAAACAAAACTGAAAAATGTTCTCTTTCTATAAATAAAGAGAACAAGTAATCTATAGAGACCTAAGACTTTTGATGAATATTGCTGTTAACGTAAAAAACCATTGAAACCTGTAAAGAATTTTTGTGAGTTTATTTGAGCCAAACTGTCGACATATGCTGGGAAGCAGAACCTCAATGAATTGAGATAATGCTCCGGAGAATGGAGGGTTACATCTGTATTTATACATTGCAATCAAAGGAAAGGGATGTAGGTGAGTTACATGAAATTCATTGGTGATAGATTAGGGAGGTGGGGTAAAGCAAAGCAGGGAAACCTCTGGGATAGGGTAAAAAGTTAAATGATGGGCATGTGCTTCTTTTACAGAGATGGTTACAGGATACTTTAACGTAATTAACAGTTGACAATTAACTTGATAACAATAACAGTGAGGGAATGTCCCGGTGCCATTAGTTGTGCCCTGAGGGGTCGGGGTAAAAAGGAAGTTACAAGTTACCCAGACATCTCACAGATATCTTATCTTAGAGGCAAAAAGGCAAATGGCTCAGTAAAGATCTAAGTTGATCTTTGTCAGGGAAAATACTGGCCTAGGACATGACTACCCACTATAACCTATTTGTAGTTAAATATTTAATTTTCAAACCATCTTTTGTGGTTATTTTAGGTCTCTGAGTTTGCAAGACTGCCACGCAGGCCTCCCCTGAGCTTGTCAGGTCAGCATGTGGCTCCTTTCGTCCACATTGCTGTACCGGAATAAAGCATTTTTCCTCCTGGAACTCAGGCAGCTTGTTCTTCCCTGATCACCCTAAAGCAAAACCTGCCATTCAGTACATCCCATCCAGATACACAAAGGTAACCATCAGCCTTACAATTCAGGGCAGAGTTCTGTTGGGGGAAATGATCATATGAACCTATAAAACAGCAGAAGAAAACCATACCAGCTACCTAGAATAATCAGCCTTGTCCCTCATTCCTGAATGTGAGTGAACAATGTGTGAGGAAGAAGAGCAGTATGTAAAAGAAGGACCAGAATAAACATAACTTACCCCAGAGGAGCTATTTCAGGAAACAGAAGATCACTTTAAAAAATCTGATTATGTCTTCACAGAGAATTCAGTAGACTTTGTGTTCAAGACAAGACTAGTTATATAATAAATGAATAGTCAAAGAATTAACTCTTGTAATAAAAATTATGTTAAAAATCAATAGCAAATATTGATAATAAAGTGAAAGCAACATTCCAAACTATAGAGCAAAAAGATAGACAGACATAAAAAGATATATATGAGAAAGAGAAGATCAATCCAGGGTTCAACATACGGCTGGCTAATGGTAGTCCAGACTTAGACTATATAATACAGGGTAGAATTTCTTTTGCCTTTCTTCCAAGAGTTGAAGAAAGGCAAAAGTCTTCAGTTTGATGGGGCTCATCAAGTGCTGAGCAGTATGAGAGTAAAAAGATCCACACATAAGAATAATCTCATCCAACTCAAAAAGGTCAGAATAAAGAGAGAATCCTAACAGTTTTCAGTGCGAAACAATTAGCAAAGCAAGTAGCATGCACTATAACAAAATCAGCAGGCATCAGCAACTGCTAGAAGTCAATGTGGCAATGCCTTAAAGTTCCTAGAGAAAATTATTTTGAACTGGATTTTATTTAACCTAGGATTCTGTGTCCTGCCACACTCTAATCAAGTGGGAGACTAAAATACATTTTAGACATACAAGGTCTCAGAATACTTATTTGACAAAATAAGGGAGTGATTTCTAGCAAAACCAGGTGGAAAGAAAGCCATGATTATGGAAAGGGTGGCTCTGACCCAATGCTGTGGCAAAGGGAAGTCCAGTATGGCAGCCCTGCGTCAGGCCTGGAGAACACTCAGTCCACAGGGAGAGAAGACTCTTGGAAGTTGTCTCTGAGAAAATAGAGTTTCCATGCAAAACTATCATTGAGAAAAAGGAAAAAAGTGAGGGTACTTGAACAGCTTATTAATCTTCTTTAACAAGAAAATAAAAGGTAATTAGAAATCTCAGGAAAAAACAAATCATTTTGTAACAAAGTCCTGGGTCACATAGAAAGATAAGAATAAACTGATGCTTAGTACAGATTTTTATCATAAATTCTTTTAAACAACTTTAGAGCAGGTCCTTTTATATTTTAAATATATGTAACATAATCTGAAAGAAATGAAATGGGCCCTTGCTGGGTTGCTCAATGGATAGAGTGTCAGCCTGTGGATTGAAGGGTCCCAGGCTCGATTCTGGTCAATGGCACATGCCTGGGTTGCGGGCTCAATCCCCAGTAGGGAGTGTGCAGGAGGCAGCTGATCAGTGATTCTCATCATTGATGTTTCTATCTCTCTCTCCCTCTCTCTTCCTCTCTGAAATCTATAAAAATATTTTAAATAAATTAAAAGGCATTAAAACTATTTTACATTAGTTGACAATAAAAATGTACCATAAAAAAGAATTACCATTTTGGAAAGTAATTATGCATACAAATAAAATGATCAGTTTGTCAAATTAAAAAAAAGAGAAAGGATGTTAATTATATTGTGACATGATTGGAGCATTGGTTGAGTGTTGGGACAGATAATGTATTTGACCTTGAGACTAAAAATGTTCTCCAAATGTCCGAGGGGTTATGATGTTTTATCTGTATTGAAGAAAAATGTAATTATATGATCCAGCTTGGTTCTGTGGTGAACAATATTTACATAGTAATTGCAGCAAAAAGGGTATTGGCTTGTTGGTTTTTAGATTCAACCTATAAATAAAGTGTGGAAGATTTAAGGTTATGGAATAGCATTTAAATGTTATTGTCATCAACCATGTATAAGAAGATATACAATAGAAGTATGGATAAGAAAAGTAGAGAAGTTGCGACAGTGAATTAGGGACAGTAAGATAAGTGGCAGGTGATGGGCAAGAAATACTACCAATAGTTGATGGACAAAAAGATAGGTATTTATGTATATTACTTAAAATTACACTGGTTGCTAATAGATATTGTGAATAGTCCATTGAGTGCTGCTACTTACTCTTGATAGAAAACAGAAGGTAGTAGAAGAAAGACTGTTGTCATATCCTGAGCTCATCACTGAGCAGTAAATAATCATGTTAATTGCTAAGAATGTTGACTGGGGAATATTTTTAAATTAATGAGTACAGAAATACAGTGCCTTTTAATTACTAAAACATTTTCTCTAAAGGGGAGGGACCCTCTAGGGAACCGACTTAATGTTTTTGGTGCTTGAGGCCCAAACAGAGTAGAGGGTGCAAATATTCCAGATTTCCTACTGTCCTGATTGTCCTTGATAATCATAAAACTGTTGAAGAAATATCATGTTAAAAGCCAAAGAAGGCCAATTTGAAGATGCACCACTGAGCACAAGTGTGCTCATTCTGCTGGCCTGTTTGATTGCGGCTCAAGTGGCACTTTCTGGGGACATGGGGTTGGAAGCAGCATTTCCATCCACAGTCCCTGGGAGGCCATAGACCCTGGGAAGCCACAAAGGCAACCTCTAGGCCTCCAGGGACAAAAAAAAACCACACAAAAAACCCCTCCTGCTGAGCCATCCCTGTAGATTCAGATGCCAGAGGATGTTTGCTTGGGGCGCAGGTCTTATATGTATGAGAAGGCACATTACAGTTTCAAACCCATGTCAGCACTCTGCTTGCTGATGGATGAGGCAGTGGAACCACACCTCTGTGAGCAGGTTGTCTTTTGAACTGTCCTAGAAACAAGAACTTCTCATGATCAGGAAGAGGTGTTTCCCCATTCAGGGAGAATCACCTGCTGACACCGGGAAACCCCAATAAGCCTGACACACTCAGTAGAAAGCCCCTTAAACTGACCCTTTGTCAGGCATCTAATCTCACTTTTTTGCTCAGTGATATCTTCCATTTAAAGTGGAAATTGGGTCAAATATTTATAGTTATTGTCTTTCTTAAATGGAGAGGATGAACTTCTATAAAATCTGTTTTTTAAAAGTGATATTGATTTAATACAATCCAAGAGATATGAAAAAGTATACTCAGCTAATTGACAATAAGTCTCTGACATTATGATTATTTCAAATAAACTAAGCCTGGAAAAGTCTGTTTTGGCCACAGCCTCATAAACTTATTAGACCAGTAGAAGGTATACAGAGTAGGAAATGTGTGCATTAGGAAATCCATAGGCTGACCAGTGGCAACCTATGACATTTTATGGCATGAAAGCTCTGGCAAACAGGGACATTGGGAGTCTTCCTCAAAACCCTTGACTATAGTTAGGGCCAGAGGGTTGAATGGTTTGTAGAAGGAGCAGAAATGGGACAGCACACTGAGAGAAGGAATGACACGATATCATGACATGGAAGAGTCCAGGAGTACACAATGATCATGAGTATACAAGCTATGAGGTAGAGAAGGGTCCCTAGACTTGGTTTGTGGGACAGGAGTGGCAGAAGCAGAAACAGAGAGGACCTGCATCCATGTCAGTGGTGGAGTTCCGAGTAGGGATTAATGAAATGCTTCATTAATTGGGCTCCTGCATTCCCTCAAGGCCAGGTATGCATCTGTTTCTGAGGTTCATGGCACCCCTGCTTTCACACATGTCCTTTTGGTAGACTTCCATAATGTGAAGTAACCTGAATGGGTCTCTGTTTTTTGCAGCCTAAAGTTCCTAGCTAATACGCCAACACATTCATCAGCCTTTCTAGTTGGACAACCTCCTTTGAGATTGCTCTTCTGGGGGGAGTGATAAAGTAACTGAGACAATGAAAAGTGGTCTGAAGGAAAGCAAGTCAGCATTGCCCCCTAAAGCCTGAGAGCAGTACCCCAAGGTGGGGTCTTTATGGGAGTCCAGGAAGTGGCGGGGAAGGGCAATGAGGAGAAAGTGCTGTGTGCTTGTGGAAGGATTAGGCAGAAACTCGATTTCCAATGTCTTCACCACCCAGGATTCCCATACCATGCATCCTCTCTCCCAACAACCCTTTGATTTTCCTTCATGGACACTAAGTTTTGAAAAGATTTAATCTAGCAAACCCATGGTATTAATTTAAGTAATCATTTCCCCATTGGAATAAATATAAATTCTATCAATAAACTCAAGAGTGCATAAATCTTACTTTTATAATCTCTAATTTACCGAATTTGACCCTGATTCCTCATTTCACTAAGGTGGGAGGAAATGTAACTCCTGTCATTCTTGAAGCTCTATGTCCCAGGTGGAATGGAGTGTAAGGGGGTGGCACTAGTCATTTATGCACATGAGCTGTGTCAATTCTGGGATCTCTATAGTCCCGTCAGGCCCATCTGCTCCATCTTCCATAGCATGTTGAGGCCATCAGATTCTTCATTGTGAAGACTCTGAAACCTTTCTGAGTGTGGCATGCACTCATTCTCTCCGAGGTCTGGCCCTTGCCTGGGAACATTGTCTTGAAAAAGATCAGTTGTCCAAACTCTTTCTCTTTCTCTCCTGGCCCAGTTGGGAAATCTGTGACTTTTAGCTGGGGAGAGCCTTCCCCTGTAAAACTCATCTGGATGATAGATTGAACAGGAAGCCCAGTACCTGTGGGGAATCTATAACTGGACCTTGAACATTCAGACAGACAGACAGACAGACAGACACACACACACACATACACACGTGTAGGCATGCATGTGTGTTCTCATGTGGATTAACATCATCTCTAAAATAGTGTTTTCTCTCCAGAATGGAATAATAATTACGTTGATTGTGTGAACACTGTGTCTGAGATAACATAGTAAGTATAAGTAAGCTAGTGGGATTTCTGGAGTTTCCCCTTGGTTGAGACTCAAAGCAGAAGAGTCATGTGGATTAGAGACACTTGTAAAATAAATTCTGCGAAGCAAGTCGATCAACTATCAGCTCAGTCTCATTAACTTTAGGGAGACCCCAGATGAAGCTTTATTTCTAACATATCTGGTTTCAGGGAAAGTAAAATGTTCAAATGTCTCCTTAATGCCTCCTGTTGCCTCTAAATTGCTGCTTGTTTCTGACACTGGGTCTCTGCAGAAGAACCAAGTAGCCATGGACTTGGGGATAGGTTTTCCTCCAGGGCTCCTGAGATTCTCTTCTTAGTGCCCTCCTGTTGATCTTCCAGAGTGCATGGAAGCGGCTTCTTCTTGCTGCTAGCAGCTTTGAAACTGTAGACTTGATATCTCTGGTTGGAAGGTGCTGGCTCATCTATTTCTAGGTTTTATAAAATGTCTTTTGTGCCCTGTGGCGGGAAAGGGAAATGCCACGTAGAGGTAACTTTCCTTTGCCTTTACTTCACCTTAGTGTATTCAGAACCTTTCTGATCATTATTTCATCTGACTTCACACAGCCTGGCAGAGTTGTGGTTTCTTTATTTGCAAATGTGGAAAACGGGGTTCAGAGAGGTAGAGGGATTTGCTCATGGTCACAGAGCAGAGCCAGATCTGGAAGCCAGCTCTTCTGTTTCCCCCTCGAGGGCTCTCTTGGCCTGCTTCTTAGCGACAACTGGTCAATAGGCATATGATGAGTTTTTAATGTGAATGAAGCTCCTTTCAGGCCCCGAGTAAATAACCAGAACAGTACGAGACACACTCTTCAAGCTGTGTACAGTTTAGATGAGTGCTTACGTGTATCTGTCTTGGGTACCCTGCTAGGTCAGGCTGAAACACAATTCTTGCCCTTAGGAACTTACAACCTGAGAGAAAGTCAGTGTCATCACTCTGCTCCCTTCTTAGGTGCAGAGAGTGCAGTTTGAACCTGGTTTTCTTTCTCACTAGGTCTAAGTAAACAGACCCCTGGAAACCCTAACCCCTCACAGAGCTTAAAGAGGGTAATGAGATGTTCTCCGCCAACCACCACCTTTCCCCCCTTTCTTCCCTTTGTTTGCTCACTGTGATCAGGGACCCATGGCTAGACTTCCCTGTGTGTTAGTCAGACAGAGGAGGGAAGAAGCAGTTTGGCCTGATTTGGGTACACAGAGTATCCCCACATCTTCCCAAATGTCAGAAACTTTGATTTAAATGGAGAAAGGAGGGTTTTGGGTTGGGAGCAGGTGATAAGAAGGAAAAGAGAGGGAAGTGGTGGAAATGTGTGTTGTCTTTACTTCTTGCCCATTCTTGGGCACTGGGCTTGACTCACCTGAGGTCAAATATGGACAAATATGTCTCTATGGCACACTGGGCTTGGGGTGAGGCCAGGGCTCACAGCAGGGCTATGAAACACTGAGGCTCTGCCCCACAGGGCTGCATCCACTGGGCTGGGATGCATCTTGGATCAAAGGAAACTTTGGTCTTTGTTGGACCCTTGAAACATTCTAAAGACAAAATGAGGAATGTGACTTTTACCCCACAATTCTGTAGAATAGGGAGCCATTGAAGTACCCATTTGTTAAGTAGGAAGGTGAGCATTTTACTTGCCCTGCATCACTAACAGAAACCCAAATGAAAAGAAAATTTTTCTAGAATACCACCATTTTTACTTTTAAGCATTTCTTACCACCCTTGCTCCATGAGTGGATAAAATAAGATATAGTTTTAATTTTCAATATTGTTTAAAAAGAAATAGGTCATAAGAACATTCTATATCACTAACCAGTCTTCATAGTAATTTTTATTGACTTTATAATATTCATTTGAGTGAATTTATCTTAATTTACTTAACCATTCTCTTATTATTGCTTTAACATCATTCTGACATTTCGTTATTATAGGCAGTAAACATAATTTCCCCCATTGAATGACTGTCTTAGAATAGATTCTCAGAAATATTATTTTAAGGTCAGAGATTATGAATATTTTAATGAATATTGATATTTGCAAATTACTTTCCAGAAGAATTTTTTCTAGTTCTTATTATCAGCCACTACATATGAACAGGCTCATTTAGTCATTCAGCAAATATTTATTGAGCACCTAGTATATGCCAGCACTGTCTCTGCTGTCAGAGTTTAATGTCAAGTTATGAAGACACAAAAATTGACTACAACTGGGAGACCAGATCCACATAGACAACTGGCCATGAAATGTGTTGTGTGCAGAGATGTGAAAGTCCATTGGTGGTTTTTGAGTGATTGGACTTTAGAAAGATTAGTTGGCCTTCTGCTATAGGAGAGGCTTGTTGGGGAATGTCTGGTGCCAAGGGGAATTGTGTGAAGCTTTGGTGTGAAAAGCAGCGAGGCTTCCTGAACTAGGGAAGAACTAGGAAAAGGAGACCAGAGATGTGACTGTAACTAATTAACAAGTTAGGAGATCATGCATAAGCCATGTAAAATGTCATGGTACAAACACAAAGTATGGTAAGACCATTAGGGTTGACAATTCCACATTGCAGATGGCTGATTGACTTCAGGGTCTAATTGTGACACTTGTCCACCCTGCTCAATGCCAAACACAGTCTGATGGTTAGATAATCATGTGGCCCAATTAGTGTGGCTGTGGGAGCCTTAATGTCTTTATTCCTAATTTTCTGTGTATTTTAAAATATGCCCTAAGTGATACTTTGAAGGTCGTAGTTTTTTGCATCCCATATATATTGTGATTTTTCCAGGATGCTGAGTCATAATGGACTCTGACTGTCTGATACACTTGATCTTGCGACACCAATACAATTTGTTGCTGAAAATTAACACAGTGGCATCAAAATGCTCCTCGACAGCTTTTACCAGATCTCTTCCTAAAGCAAGGAGGCCATTAATCAGGCAGGTGTTAAACCTCTGTTTCAAAGCTGCATCCCTAGGTCTGAGCCCAGAGTCTCCCGGCTGGTACTGAGGTGTGTCTGGGAACCGGATCCTCAGATCAGCTCGTCTTCCTGCCAGAGTATGTGGGACAGCACTGACCAAGAATTACAGCCTCAGGCTCCTGAAAACCCACAAAATTATTGAACTGTGAAGTTTGTACAGAGGTATAACCTAGGAAAATGGCTTGGTTCAGCAAGCATTCATCGATGGTCTGTTCTGCTTCTTTCTAGGGCAGTGGGGTGTTGAGGGTGACATTCAGGCCAGCACTGCCCCACCCAGTGCTCGTGGGTCTCAGTGGGGACTGCACAAGTCAGTGCTATAAGCTTCCAAACTGAGTTAATGAGATTCTGGATGTTCAGGAGATGTTGGTTCCACTTTGATGATGGAATGTCTTGTAAAACCAGGAACAAGTCCCAAAAACTGAAATCTACAGAAAAGAAAATAGGCTATCTATATTTTTCTTTATTCTTGTTGGCTGCCTGTTAATTCATCTGAGGTCTTCTTCACCTGTTTTCACATCATTTATGATTTCCCTGCATTGTCCTCAGTATTTTCTTTCTAGTCTATAAGATCAACACTTATTTCCTCTCTTGTGTGCCTCTTGGAATATTACAAACTCAGTCAAAAATCTTCTAGGACTACATCATCTGTTGAGAACTTGCTATGTTCCAGGCATTGTGCTGGTTTCTTCCATGTACTATTTCTATAAGGTCATCACCATGCTTTACCCGGGACAGCGGAAGTTCAGGCTGCTTAAATAGTACTCAAGGTCACGAATCAGTAATGGCTTTTCGGGTATCAGAAGCTATATCTGACTGACTCTAAAATTTATGTTTCTTTCCCTGTTGATTTTTTTATCTCCCATCAAAAGCTTAAAATATTCTGAACCACATTTGACCCCCTCAAGAATTTGGAAAGTTTGATGTTTTATCAAATATGTTTGTACATCTGCTCTTCTCATTTCATCTCAAGTCCCCAGGAGTGGTTAAGGCTTTGCTGAGCTTCAAGCTGCAACTCTCCTGGGCTTAGTCTGTGGCTGAGGTTTTGCAAAGACTAAGGAAAATCCTATCTGCTCTGAGCTACAGACATTGAGCAGCGTTGCTGCTGAGTCTGGGGCCTGCCCCGGAGCTGAAAAACATCCCTAACTGTGTCCCCATCTGGCAGATAAATCTTGCCGTCATCAAGCCTGTCATCAACCACATCTCATATGCTGGGCTGTCCCCTGAAGAAGGATTGCCTCTCCGGGTGACTGTTTAGCTTGAATCACTGCTGCATACATCACCCAGGCAAATCAGATCAAGCGAAGAGTGAATTTCATGCACTTGTTGGAGAGCGATTCCACCAGGTAAAATACATAATGTGTCACTCTTGATCTAACACTCACCAAAATGGCCTTATCTGGTTGCTTATTAGGAAAGGGGAGTCTTGGGAGAGGAGTAGGAAGCCCTATGCAGATCCCTCCGTGGCAAGGAGAGATCCTAAAACAATGCTGCATTTAAAAAAGTTTTCGTCTTTTTATAACAATAACTTTCAAACACACTCACCAGTAGAGAAAATAGTCAAATAAAGCTTCATATGCCCATAAATCAGATTCAACAATTATTAAGCTGCACCAGGAAAATCATAAAATAATGTCCAGGGATCAAATTAAAAAATGAAGACAATTACTAGGCTGGTATCTCTTATACTATGGATTATACTTGATTAAAAGTTCATATTCACATTTCCTTCCTCTCATTGAAATACAGTTAAAAATAATTCACCAATCATCCATTTATTGCTTGAGAAATCTTCATATATAAACCATATATAATATTTTAAAATATTTCACTACATTTGCTTTATTTATTACTAAAAACCCACTTCGGGTGGTCAGAATTAGGATATCAGCTTACAGGACTCTTTTAAAAAATACATATTTTATTGATTTTTTACAGAGAGGAAGGGAGAGGGATAGAGAGTTAGAAACATTGATGAGAGAGAAACATCAGTCAGCTGCTTCCTGCACACTCCCTACTGGATATGTGCCCTCAACCAAGGTACATGCCCTTGACTAGAATCGAACCTGGGACTCTTGAGTCCACAAGCTGATGCTCTATCCACTGAGCCAAACGGGTTAGGGCTACAGGCCTCTTTTGTATCAGAGAAGAGAAGTAACAAGAGTCAAACTCAAACTCCATGTTGCCTTTTCTCAATGAATAGGTATCTGTTTGTTTGTTTACAAATGTTTACTGAGTGCCTAGCACAGTGGTCGGCAAACTGTGGCTCGTGAGCCACATGCAGCTCTTTGGCCCCTTGAATGTGGCTCTTCCACAAAATACCACGGCCTGAGCGAGTCTATTTTGAAGAAGTGGTGTTAGAAGAAGTTTAAGTTTAAAAAATTTGGCTCTCAAAAGAAATTTCAATCATTGTACTGTTGATATATGGCTCTGCTGACTAATGAGTTTGCCGACCACTAGCATATGCTAGACTCTGGTAGGCACAGGCAATAAATATGACAAAAAGCAAAAGGCACAAGGTGTTGCAAAGAGCATTGGCTCTGTCACATGCTAGGTGCCCAACAAATGGTCATGAACAATATTCATAACAATAAAACTATTGTTATTATTATTATACTAATTCATGCACTGGTAGGGTCCCTAGTGGCTGCTGGCTGCCGGCTGGGGCCTCCCTCCCTTCCCCTACCCGCCTGCCAGTGCCAAGTCCTCCCTCCCTTCCCCAGACTGGCCCACCCCCTCATTGAACTCCCTGAAGAACTCCTGTTGAGGGGACAATTTGCATACTATGCTTTTATTATATAGGATACTATCATATAATAAGGTCCTGCCTTTGAAAGCTTTCAAACTCGTTGGTTAAGACAGACATTCAAAATAATAGGTGCAGCAAGGTTATAAACAAATACTGTGACAGAATTACCCATGGGGGAGTAATAGGAAAATAAGAGAGAACTAATTGCATCTAGGATGGGTGATAATTGAACTGATGCAGTACAGACTCAGCAGGTGCCCTCCAGGAGGGAATGTGGGGTGCAGGTGGTGGTGATGGAATGACAAGTCAGTGTAGGGAAGAGCTGAGTAAAGGAGAGTTCTTGGCACTCCACATAGGCGCCATGACCGAACTGGTAGTTAGACTGGAGGCCACATAGAAATAAGCTTTTATGCCATTGAACTGTGCCCTGCTGGCTCCCTGCTGTTTACAGGATACAGTTCAAAGGCACAATAGGTTGTGTTTGATGTGGCCTCCTGTCTATCCACCAGTTTGGTCATGGTGCTATTTAGAAGGCCAAGAACTCTCCATACGTTTATACCCTTGTGTGGATATTAGTGTGGGAACTAATTGAATGTCGTTAAAGCAGGGCCCCATGATCCAATCTCGAAACATGATCATAATTTTTTAAAAAATAGGCTATCAAGTGAAAAGAAATGTATAAGTAACTGGTTTTTAAAACTGCTATTCCTAGAGACATTTTAAAGGGACTCATTATTGGAAAACATTTTTCTTTTTGCAAGCTTTTTCTCTTCCATCCATTTTTCTTGCATATTGCAAATAATCACCACATCACTTCAGAAACATCCCTTTTTAGGCCTCCCCAGCCTTTGCTATGATCACTTGTCCTTTTATTCCTCCCTCTTCTCTAGATCCTGTGCTCCTAAGGACCAGAGGGCCAGAGCAGGCAGCAATTGATCAGACAGACAAAGTCAGATATCTCTTTAGTGCGCAGAGAGAGAGAACAGGCTGGAAATATACACAATTACAATTTGGGTTTCATTACAGCAAGATGAATAAGCCATCTGTGATGATGGACACCTCACTCCCCAGTGATGTGTATATCACAATCATTTTGTGTTTATTTTTGTTGTCGGCAACTTGCATCCTGTACATGACATTGCCAACATTACAATGAGCCAGGAAAGCTTGCTTACTGGAAGAGGGGCTGAGGGCAGCTTTTGTTAGGGGAACTGCCTCTGCCAGGAAGCTGAGACTGTTTTCCTTCTCTGAATTCACACTCAGACTGCTTTAGGCTGGCATCACCTGCAGTGTTTTCAGGAGGGGTGTGGGATTGGCTATCATGAAAGTAAAGAGTAATAAGACAGGGAAGAAACCAGCAGGCTGCTTTAGCTTTGGATGTCTTCTTGCTGTTGGTCACTGGTCGCTGTGGCCTTGGCCTGCAGCCATGCATGGGCAACTCCTTTCATCATTCCTGGTTGCTGACTTACCCTGACTCTTTGATTAACTGCTTGCTCCAGGAGCTCCAGGGCCCACCAGTGTTTGTGTCAGCTTGATGTCGGGATGCTGTTTGCTTATCTGGCCTTCAACCCCACTGCTGCTCTTATCCCTGCATTCTGGGGGGTCCCACCCCCCTGGCTGTCCCTGCCCCCTGCTTCTAACTGCGTAGGACCTGAGAGAATTTAGCAGCAGGAAGTGATGAGCCAATTAAGGACATGATAAGGGAAGGGATGAAATTGACAAAGTTGGTTGAAGAGAAGATAATTTAGGAGAAATTGTATGGTGTGTGTTTTTCTTTTTTCTTTTCTTTTTTTTTAAATCTTGGTGACTCATTGAGGTTACCTAGATAAATTTTTAAAAAATGCTTTTGCTCCAAACCAGTAAAATTGAAATCTTTTGGATGGGGTCTGTGGAGGGCAGCCTCTAGGATAATCCCCAAAGATACTTACAATGATATGTCTGCCCTTTTATAATCTCCTTCCTTTGAGTGTGGGCAGGACTTTGTGAATTGCTTCTAATGAATAGAATAAGGTGGCCATGAAGGTTTGTGACTTGTAGACTAGGTCATCAAAGGCATGTGGTTTTGCTTTCTGGCTCTCTCAGATCACTTGCTTTGGGGACAGCCAAATGTCATGTCATGAACAGCCCCATGGAAAGAAAGGCCCACGTGGTGAGGAACTCTGGCCAACAGCCCTGTGAGTGAGCTTGGAGGTATATTCTCCCATCCCAGTCAAGCCTCGGGTGACTGCAGCCCCAGCTGACAACTTGATTGAAACTAAATCAGAACTACCTGGCTAAGCAGCTCTGATTCCTGACCCACAGAAACTGTGAAATAATAAAGGTATCTTTTTAAAGCTGTTAAACTGTGGGGTGGTTTGTTACACAGCAATAGATAACTAATACAGGGATCAAGCAACTGTCTTTTTATAAGTTTGCCAGGTGACTCTGAAGTGTAGCTGCTGGTATCAAGGATTAAATGAGAGGAGGCGCCTGGGAGCTGACAGGGAGCGTGGAAGAGAACAGATGCCATGTAAGTGTGCTGCCTTCTTATATCTGATATCTTCCTGACTTCACAGTCCCCTCCATGAGTTATGTGCTATCATCCCTACTTTACAGATGAGAAAACTGAGGTTTCACAAAACAATCTTGCCTAAGACAGGAATCCTGAACACGAGGTCTAGCCTTATACAGAAGCTTGTGTTTCTTCTGCTGTTTCTGATGCAGCACCCTCCCCACAACCCCTAAAAGAGAGCTTGAACCAAGGAGAGAGGTCTGGCTCCTGCTAACCCGGGAGCTGTAATTTACCAGCCTGTCAGTCATTTGTACCTGGGTTTGCCTTCTGCTCAGTGGCTGCTAAGAGCTCGCCAGAGGGAGTGCTGATTGCATGCTCACCAGGGATGTCAGTGCACCAGCATCCAGCACTCAGCAAATGTTTGCTGGGGAGCCTGAGGCAAGAGCGGTTTTGGAGAGAAGAGGCCAGGCCAGGTTGTGTGCATGGATAAATGAGGCCTGAGCCTTTATTCCTTGGAGAAGACTTGTGGGCCTTTGGTCCTGAGCTGGTCTCTCTGGCATTTTATGTCACCATTTAACCACAAGTATTAAACAGGAAGCCTGTTCCAATTTCCACCCACCATGTCCTGCAATGATCCCACGGTGCCAGGCGTGCCTGGGCTCCCAGGCACCAAGCACATGCTGCCTAGCTCCATCCACCTCTGACCCTGGGAAGAAAATCCGCCTGGAATTAAAGATGGTTCTGGAACAGCTAGCCATAGAAAAGGTGAGAAAGCACATTTCCTCCATTTGAAACTCATAGGAGAGTGTTTCAAATCCAGGCTCCATGGTGTTCATCAGGCTTCAGCTACGGAGAGCAGTCTTAATAGAAACCCATTATCATAATCGAATAATCTTTAATTACTGCTTCCAAATGAAAAACAGCAAAACAAAACCCAAACCCGGCTCTCAATTTTTGTTTAGTGAGGATTACGTAAAGTTAATATCTTGTGGAAATGGCTCAGTAATTGTAATTACTCAGCAATGGTGTCCTCTAAATCTGGAGGAGGCTGGCTAAGCTAATTAGCTGCTCCAGCCGGTTCACATCATCTCCACCTTCTAGGATGGCTCTGGGAAGTGTCTTCAGTGACCCAAAGCTGTTTTGACATCGTGCTCGAGTGCACAGAGACACTCCTAGGGCTTTGAAAGGCAGTGGCGGTCAGAGGGGGACGTCATGTTCCTCCGTGACCGCCCATCACTGCAGGTCAGAGAGGGCAATGGAGCAAAGCGCAGCCGACACCCCGGGGCTGGGACTTGCTGGGAAGTGGAAATCAGTGAGATGCAAACATTGCCCAGGAGGTCAAGGTGGCGTTTGACTCCTTGCCCCACTCTGTCTCTGCCTGGCCATCCTGGATACTATTTAGAAATGTGCATTTGCAGTGAGGGTAATATCTCCAGAGAATTACTCATTTGTAAGTCCCTTTCAGTATACTGTTAAAACCGCTATGCCTCTGAAATATAGGCTTGCCTCTTCATGTATGTATAACACAGTAGGGCGGGGGGCGGGCGAGGGGGCTGCCGGGTGGAGGGGGTCAGTGGGGGGAAGGGGGCATCTGAAATACTTTCAACAATAAAGATAAATTTAAAAATAAATAAATGAATACATTAAAATACAGACTGCCCTGCTCAGTTGTGCAGTTTGAACACTGACTGCACAAACTAACGGAGCTGAGAGGATGAACTGGGGCAGAAATCCAGCCTGCACGTCCCTTGCTCAGCTTGCCTCCTGCAAGTGGGATACCACATAGAGAGAACGGATTGCTTTTTACCTCACCCCCAAGCACCACCTGATTTCTATACCAATTCACCTGCAGGAGCTCTCTGTTCAGAGGGGACTGTCTTTTCACCTTGTCTGTCTACATAGGTGTCTTTTTGTAAATCCCGCATAGACTGTACGTGCTAGCTGGAGGCTGGCTTAACAGCATGAATTTTTTAAATTGACATAGAAAAATTGGCGTCTCATTCAAATTCACATTGGGTGTCTCTTTCAATGGTTTGGATTGCTGAAAGCCTCTCTTTAAACCACCTCCACTGTTGTCTTGCATCTTCTTATCAAAGTACCTCCAAATAAATAATCTTTGGATCACAACGTTCTCCAAATTGGGTTTTTAGTCTTATCTCAGCCACTGTGATCCTAGCACTAATGAGCAATGTGTTTCTTACAGCCTCCTCCCGGGGCCTGACGCGCACTTGGGCAGAGACTGATTCACTGTGACGCGACTGTAGCTGAAGCTTCGGTCCTGTCCAAAGCCCGGGACCTAGTTTGGTACTAGCAATTTTTTATGGAGGGTCACCCAAATTGCATTACCTTCACACCCTGCAAAGTATGGACTCGCCCTCAATTATTTCCATTCCTAAAAATCATCTGAGTGTCCATTAGCAGTAACTGGGGTCTTTGGAAGCCATGGCTGTCTCAAACTGCTATTTTTAAATATTTGCTTTGGACTAGTCAGCCTTTTTGGTACCTACTCTGCATTTTCTCCACTTATTGCCTTAGGATTATCATCATCTCTTCTGTCCACATACAGTTTCTTAAAAATATATAAGTTGAAACACATTTTTAAAAATAACATATGGTTTGTCTGCTGTTTGTCTCCAGTTCGACTCCAGTAGCCCTCAGCCAGGTGCATCCCACTTTGTTTCTAGGATCAACAGACCTTCTCTGCTTAACAAAGTTGTCAGTGCCTCTTGACTACATTCATGCTACTTTGATCGTCTTGGCAACCACAGATAGCCCCGGGGTCTACATAAGTTTATGCACGTTGCCAAACTAATTTTTTATGAGACACCTGTTCTCATTTCAGTAGTGCTACCTAGTCTGCTTTGTAAGCACAACCAGGGATGTTGAATCTAAAGGCAGTTTAAACAGACTGCCTGGTGTTACAACATCGCGTCTTTGCCCCTCCCTAGCTTAGGTAAATTTTTGGCTCAGTTTTCACATCTGTGAAATGGGGATAATAATACCCACCTCACCAAGTTTTCTAAGAAATAATAAGATAATGCATATAAAATAGCACAGAATCTATAACTTATGTCGTTTTATAACATTTATTATCATTGTTTTTAAAGCAACAATAGTTAGAATTGCCATTTTGGAAAAGAATAAATTCAGATCAGGTCTGTTTTTTCATTGCTGTAGCCCTAATGCCTAGAATAGTGCCTGGTACCCAATAGATGATCTATTAAGTATTATAGCTTAAATGATGTAGATAGATCCAGACTGGCCGCATTTTGGATCTATCATGAAGTGCCCCCAAGAAATTGAATTTTGGTTCAAGAGACTGAAGCAGCAGATGGCTGATGCAGCGGTTTGTGATTTAATTTGGGATTCTCAAAACCTTCAAGTGGAGAAAATAAATGACTAAGGCATGATTTGCTTAAAGAAAGTTGGCTGTTTCCCCTTCATGTATGCATAACACATGTTTCCTGGGCCCAGGAAACAACTCCTGAGTGGCCCATGGTGCCAGTTCAACTGGCAAGTGACCTTGGGCTGGTACCAGGCCAGTTAAAGAAGGTCAGAAGGAGTGGGGGGTGTGGATAACCATCCAGCGGCATTGGCTTCAGAGCATCTGTCTTGAGATAGGGCCTCTGAACCTTACCCCTGGGATCTGGGTGGGAGTGAGTGTTCTCTGTGAACCCCCTTAAAATTATATGCAGGATTTGGAGGACATCTAAGTGTGAGCATATATGTATTCTTTTGGGCATCTCAGTATATTTGAAAATCATTCAAATAGTCTCAAGACCCAGAATGGGTTAAGCATCACTTGAGTGTCTGCTTAAAATCAAGAAACTAGAGGGAGAAGGGAGTCAAGGGTGACTGACACCGACCATGAACATGGAAGAGGAGGCAGCAGCATCCTTTGTGACACCTCCATCACCTCTGCCCCTCAGGGAGGAAGAAAAGGGCTGTTTTTCCAACCAAACTGTGCCATTTTCCCCAGCTTGGCACCTTTGGGTGATCACCAAACATTAGCAAGTTTTTCTGTTCTTTCTGAGTCATCCATCTGACTCTTGGCTTCTGAATGGGAATTAGACCAGGCAATATCCATTCCCTGAAGATGCCAGGCTGGAAGACAGAGTATGTCCAGGCAAACATCTGGGAGTGGAGAAAAAGAATGGACACATGTTCATGTTTGTCTCTGTCATAGAGGGAGATGCCTACATTCTTTTATTTGTTGTTGTTGTTTCACCAGAGAGGATCTGGGAGGAAAATCTTCATACAAAGACATTAAATTTTAGTAAGGGGTTTTTCAAGATGGACAGCTGCTGACTTTGTTGTGAAAGCTATAATATCTCAAACATGGCTTTATTTTTTAATGCTGAAATTGCATAACTCATGATGTAATATAAGATCAACCATATTACTATTAGTTCTGAGTTCCCACTGTCCCTCTAAATTTGTTCCTGCTCTCAGGAAAATAGTTGGCAAATACTAGATGGTTCTAAGGTCATTTTAAGTCCCTACACACAATCTCAGTTCAGTAACTGGAATAAACCAGTCCATGATATTATCAGTGTCTCAGTCTTCTTCACTCAGAAATGTGATGTCTCCTCATCCTTTCTGGTCTAAGGCAGGTAGTTGGCAGCTGCCTGCCTTTAAGGAAGAGACTATGATTGGCTTCTGCTCTTTCTCCCACTCACCTTATCACAGATTCCCAAACTGCTTTTTTATCTCCTGCAAGGGCTGAAGGGACAGAGGATGAAGCAAATGTAAGGGGAAGGGAGAGCTCTGGCTTGGCTGGGTGACTTATGCTCTTGGTCTGGCAAGTGAACTCATCCCTTCTCCTGGGTTCTATAGACACACTCATCACTGGGGACCTAGTACATGCAAGTCTTGTACTGCAGGGCGTGCCTTCCATTCCCTAGGCAAGATCCTTCCCAGTGGCCCCTGCCTCTCTGGTGGTCCACCCAGTGCTGTTCCCAAGCTGGCCTACTCTGCTTCAGAAAAGCTGATCGTGCACATCCATTCTCGATTTTATGTTCAGGGAATTTAGACTAGTAGCTGGAAATTGGCCGTGGTGGGAGTATTTATGCTCAGGAAACTGGAAAAATGCAAAAAATCAGAACTTGTTGGTTTATTTCCAGGGAGTTGGTTCTTAAACATTAATCAGCACACCACTGTGTCCACCCTGCCCTGATGAGGTCGTATCATGCTGTTGGAGTCCCCTTGCTCTCCCGAAGGTCTTACTGGGTGGCATTTAAGGAGCTGCAGCCTATCTCACCTGTGTCTACAGGTAATCCTTATCATATTTTGTCTTAACCAACTCTGGAAGGATTTTAGGCAGATCGCAAGGTAGCAGTAGCAGCTACTTTCTCCAAAGAATCTCTTCATCACCCCTTCTCCCATCTTCAGACTTTGATTCCTTTTTCTAGCCTTCATCTTGTTGAAGGAGTCCAGTAATCATGGAACCAGTTCAATTAATCATTTATTTCATGAGCTATGCACTGAGAAGCTAAGTCCCATATTCATTTTGGTATTTGATGTGTCTGAGTCCTGTTTAAATTCCTCTTCTTTATCTATGTCATCTGGGCCAGGTTGCCATTCATTCTAGGGCTTCCTAAATGCTAGGGATGCAAACATAGTCCTATGTCATCGGCACTGTAATTTGTACTATACAATATGCTAGCCAGTATTTTCATGTGGCTAAATATAAATTAATTAAAAATAAATAAAATCAGTTCCTCTGGTGCACTAGCCACATTTCAAGTGCTCAATAGCCACATGTGATTAGTGACTTTATTATGAGACAAAACATTTTCATCATTGCAAAGTTGTGTGGGACAGCAGTGATTTGGATGGATAGTGCCGTGTGATGTTTAAGTTGGTAGGAATCTGATATGAAAATGAAGGAGAGTGCTAATTCAAAATAAATGCCAGTGTATATGAATTTATGACCTTGAAGTTTAGTGTTTACAAGCTACATAACATTTCACAATTAAGATGTCATTGTCAAGCCCTAGAGAGGGACAAGAGATGAGGTCATACCATTTTGTAGCCTCTGGCTACAGTGCCACAGAAAATGGACAGATTTCTTGGCAAATGTCATGTACATTTGCGAATTTTAATGTGTGCTCTCGACTTTGTCACTTGCTTTTAAATCATCGCTGTGTTTTGGATACTGTCATCTATCAACCTTTGCTAATCTGCCTAGTGGTGGAAGTTGGGATGTAGAGCTGAAAAGAGGAAGCTGAAAGATCTCAGGAGGTATGCCCAGGGCCATTGAAATTTGTAGTTTCAACAGAGCTCAGATGTTATGGGCTCTGGGAAAAATGTCCTCCCCACTAGACTCCAGAAATGTTTCTGTTTATATGGCAATTGGGGGATTATTAGACTTGGTTAACGGATCTTGACTTTATCCCATTCTGATTCATTCACTTACAAACCTAACAAATGGATTCTTGCACTGTAAGCTATGGATTTTACAACCTCATGAGTAAAGGGAAATTATTTATGTTTCGGTGTGTGTGTATGAATGTGCATGTTTTGAAGTATGGTAATCTAGATCTGATCACCAGTTTTGAGATCTGAGCAATGGGCCATGCCTGGGTAATACCCTCAAGCTATCATCATCAGCATTACTGTGCAGCATTTTGAGGGCCCTGTTGACAGGGTCCTTGAGTGAAAAATGGCTTTGGTCTTAGAAGTGGCCTTCTGAGCACAACCCATCAAGTCCGGTGCTTTGGGGACTTGTGTGTGCTGTGACATATCTTTATAACCTGGAGCAGAGACAGCAATGAGGCAGTTTTGCTGATGTATGTAGGCTTAATGGTCTTGATATTGTCATTCTGAGTTATGAGGCTTTTCCAAGGCTGATGGGGGTGTAATGCCTGATGGCAGAGATGCCGTCAAGGTGGAAAATGTGAAGAGCTCCAGTGGTAAATCAGGGGGACCACCCTGGACATGGAGAACTGGGCTTGGCTTGGGAGAGCATATTTGCCCTTGGCATACACAGAAGTCTTTCAAGAAAGATCATTAAAATACTGCAAGCAAAAGAAAATGGCCTGAGGATCACTTGGATTTTGATGGATGAATGAAATATGGTTTGTTTCTATTTTTCTGGATGCAAATGTGGAATGATCATTGACTGCATTTCTATGCAACATCCAACAGCAGCAGCCCCTTCCTTCCATGTTTATGTTTTAAAAGCTCTGTCCTTTTCTCTGCTTCTCTTAGGAATGACTGTTCTTGAAGATCAAAAGTAGATAAGATTAAATGCCTTGAAATGTGTTTTTGTTTTCTTGTTTAGTTTTTAAGAGAAAATGTGTGTCAGTATCTGCCTAGAGGCCTATTGAAATCACCAGTAAAGTTATCAAATGTTCTAGTTCTGTGGCCAGTTGATTAGTAGAGCTTAAGGCATGTAGCTTCTAAGAATTTTATCTGTTTTGTAATTTAGAAATATCAGTTGCTGCATTCCTGAACGCTTTATTTGCACTATGAGCCTAAAGACTTGGAGAACGCACCTCAGCCAGGTGTCTCCAGGGTCCTGCTTCACCTACAGGTCAGACCAGAATTGGTACATGACTACAGATGCCACATAAAACTTGGACCCTGTGTCAGGAGACCTACTTCTGTGATAAAGTCCTTCTTACTGTTGGTCCCTGATTCTTGAATCTATTGCCAGATTCATTTGGGGATCTTTCATCCACTCTCTTATCGTTTCCATTTGGGAAATAGGATGACTTCTACTCAGTACTTCTATTTTTGCTATTTTTATTCTTACCACATAGACTTTATCCCTTAGTTCTCAATATTGGGTTGTCTAGGTCCAGATCCTTAACTGATATCTCTGCTGCACTGATCATCTGCTTCCAGAACTATTAGGCTCAATGTCCTTAGGCTAGTGTTTTGGAAACACCAAAGGGAAGAAAATGGCCTTACCCCAGATGTTACTTTAGTCCTTAGTTACAAATATTTCATGATACTAGTTATGGACATTAACTTATGAAGAATAAAAAATGCATAAGGCTCAACTCTATCTTTAAAAAACTTAAACTTTAGTTAGATATAAAAACTAGAGCATATAAAAAATTAAGCGATGCAAGTATTTTTTTTAGGATTTTATTTTCAGTATATTTTATCTTTATGTTTAATTTATTGGGGTACATTGGTTCAGAAAATTATATAGGTTTCAGATATACAATTCTATAATACATCATCTATATATTGTATTGTGTGTTCATCACCCCAAGTCAAGTCAATGACACAAGTATTAATAGCTTCAATGTATTAAGTGCCTACTGTGTGCCAGGTGATTTACATACACTATATTAATTTTTAAAATTACCCTATAAGTATGATTATCTGCAGTTAACAGATGAGGACCCTGAATCTTAGAGAGAGTAAGAAACTTTCCACTCAGCAAGTAGTGGTGCCAGCAAATTCACTCAGCAAGTAGTGGTGCCAGGGCCTCCCTTCAAAGCCAGCGCTCTTTCCTCTGAAATATATTACCTTTATATTTGTTTACTTTAATAAGGACAGAGATTATCGCCATGTACAATATTGATGCTTAGTAAAAGGAGTTATAGGAAATTCTGAAGAAGAAAAGTGGTCTGTGGCCTGGAATGTTTAGAGAAGACTTTGAGTAGAGGTGGACTGATTTGATCTATGATCTAAAGAATGAGGAAGGTAAGTTAGGAAGAGGAAAGAGGGACCAGCCCACTTGTAGGGGAACTGGCTTGAACCTCAGCATCCTGGAGTAGACTTGAGGGGTGCACGTGGAAGTGTAGCTTAGTCTCCTCAATTCTAACTGAGAAGCTCATGAGAGCTGGAGAAATACTGGGGATAGAACAAAATCATGACTGTATCCCCATGGTTGGGTTGTCACTCAATGCCTAGGTTGCTTCTGGAAGGATCTTCCTAGTTTGTTGTCCTCTCTGGCCATAGTCTAGATAAGCACTAGAAGAACAAAAGTTTGGGATATCAATGTTGTCATCCCACTTCCTGTTGGTGTAAGTCCTGGGGCCTGAGACTTGCCTTAGGGGTTGAATAATTACTAGGTTTATGGTTACCTTAAAAACATTTTAGACTTTTGGTCTATCTATATGCTTCGGATCCAGAGCCAAATATTTTAACTACACAGAGCTATTAGGCATAAGAATTGCTGTCTCACAGCCAAGAGACTGTTCTCTCATGTCTCCCAGGTTGTCAGCTTGATAGTTTGGGGACACTATCTGCCATTGTCTCCCATAATCCAATCTTGCCCACTTTCATCTTTACAGCCACCTTAAGAAGCAGGTACTATTATCCTAATTTCACAGGTGTTGAAACTGATTCTTACAGAAGTTAAGACACAAAAATAGCAGAGATCATGAGGATTCTCCTTCCTCTGTAGGTTGGACCAGAACCTGGCACACAAGTTCTCCGGGCTTCCCCAAGTACATTCCTCACAATCCCTGTCATTCTTTCTCTGCAAATATTTTGCCTGTGGAGCTCCCCTATGGCAACCCTCTGCCTTTGATGTGAGAAACCACAGAAGTCCAGCTAGTGAGTGTCAGGCTGCCCGACTCATGGATCCTCCCCTTTGGAAGTAGACAGTAGCATGTGAAACCTCACAAAGTGTACTTGTCCCCTGGTGCCTGTCAGAACCACCGGAATAAATCCCCTCTCAGCCCAGCAGTAATCAGCTCACGCTTTGAAGCATGAAATTTGATTAGCACTTTTTATCTCAGCTGCATCACTTGGACTATTATTACAGGTCATAAAATTTACTGAGTCCCGCCCCTCTGACAGTGTGACCCTGGTGTAGAATTCTGCGACTTCCGTGGAACAGGAGCAGGGCTGGCTGCTTGCTAAGTGAGGAGCTTTGTTCTTTTTCATTTCTATGAACTTGCATATACAGACTGAGATAATGCTGCTCCCAGAAAAGGGAGCTCACTTCTCAGGGAAACCGAAGGGTTATCGAGGTTGGTTGGAATGTCAACAATGTTTTATTTGCAGTATTTACTTAGTCCTCATGGCACCCAAGGAGTTATGTGAAATTATTATGCCCATTTTAAAATGAGGAACCCAAGGAGTAGAGTAGATGTGCCATAAGCTAAAAAGTAATATTAAAAGTACATGCTGGTTCGAGGATCAAGTCTATCTAAATAAAAGTACATAGATTCTATTCTCATTCCCATTTTACAGCTGAGTAAATGGGAGCACGATGAGTTCATATAACACCTTGAAGGTCAATATTAAAGCGCAAGTCAGAGCCTAAGGTGCCTGGTGTTATGGCAGCTAGGGGAATGTAAATGCCACACACTCAAACAATGACAGTTTTATAGGACTCAAGGCCAAAGTTCCTTTATCCCTGCTCTGCAGAAATATTTCTTCTTAGTTATGCAGAGCACAGTTGCTGTGCAACCTCTTTCTCACCAGGCATGTGCCAGACAAACTCTAGTGTCACTCTCTGCTCATCATCAAGAACCACTACTTCTAACATTGGGCCTGAGCATTGGGTTCCACTCATTAGAGCTCAACTGTTCCTCTCCTATAATGAGTTAGCGCTCAACACCCCTATTATTGCCTCCTTTAAGCTGGCTTTTACTAGTTTCCCTGCTCCCCGTCAACTGGCAAAGAAGTGGAGCAGGCAAAGGAAGACCTCTATCTCCAGGCACCAGCCTCTGTGGGCACCAGCGCTCACTAACTGCAAACCAGATCCGTGGCAGCAGAGTTCAGGGAAGGGGGCCACCAGCACACTACAGTGTCCCTGGGCACCTTTGTTTTTCTTTTTGCCACGGGTAGAAAAGGCTTTATGTATTTATTTTTAACATATAGTTGACACATACATTGCGTAAATTTTAAGGTATATGTTAATTTACTTTGCTAAGTGTATGTATTATGATTGCCATTGTGGTGATGTTTATCCCATTATATAATTATGGCACAATATTGTTGTCAATATTCATTATGTGGTGCATTAGACATCTATGGCTTATTTACTACTCACTGCAAGTTTGTACCCTTAAAAACCATTAATCTTATCTCCCCATTCTCTGGTAGCCACCATTTAATTCTCTGTTCTTAACAAGTTTGGCTTTTTTAGATCCCGTGTATAGGTGATATCACATAGTTCTTGTCTTTCTCTGTCTGACATATCTCACTTAGCATAATCTGCTCAAGGTCCACCAATGCTGTCGCAAATGACAGGATGCCCTCCTTTCTCATGGCTGAATAATACTCTATTGTGTATGTGTACCACATCATCTTTTTATCCATTCATGCTGCTGCTGGGCATTTAGGTTGTTTACACATATTGGCTATGGTGAATAATGTTGCAATGAACATAGGGTGCAGATATCTCTTCGAAACCCTGTTTTCATCTCCTTTGGGTATATACCCAGAAGTGAATTACTGGACCATATGTATTGTGAAATGTAAATTATCCAACCACTATGAAAAACAATATGAAGGTATCTCTGGGCATATCATATTCTCTTTTTGCCATTCTACCAAGCCCCATTATCTGCTAAGTCTACCAGCTATGTTGTTTATAATAGAACCCCAAGATTTGAGACTTTATCCCAGGGATTTCTCAGCCTTTATGGAAATCATGGCACACAAATGGATATATTTGGAGGAGGTGGCACAACCTCATTCCCCCAGCTCCAACTCAGTCAATACCAATGGGGTTAGAACAAGGAATATTTGATTAAGTGTGTAATGGTGTGAGGCTAAGATGGTCCATACGATCTTTTGACAAGAGCATCTGGACAACTTAAGTCTCCCTCTTCCCAGGACACTGCTTTCATGGACACTGCCAATGATTACCTTTGTGTCTTTCTTTTCTAAGCATCACAGCTGATCAGCACACACTTGGATAGGCATATATTTCCTTTACTCATGTTAATTAAATTAAAGGTGCAGTGGCAAAGTTTTGCTGGCCAAGGTGCCAGAATTTTAGAAAGGATTTTACTTCATGAACTCTAGAACTTATATATTAATAATCCAAATGGAAGTGTTTTGTTGGACAGAAATTGATGAGTCTTGATAAGATCACCAGGGAGAGGACTCTGTGCCTTGACGCCCTGCATATGTCTCCTGGATGATTCATGAATCTACCAGAGGAATCCAATTGATTTGCTCTAAATGAAGTTATCAATCTGCCTTTCTCTGGCTCCCAAGCATATTCATACGTTGTAATGGAAATTACAGGGTTGCAAAATCATCACACTGTTGTTACTTGTCAAGGATGACCTTGAGCATTATTCCTATGGATCTGCCCTTCTGCTCCCTGCCTTGATGTGTTGGCTCTGCTGGTTTGTTAAGGTGTTCTTACCCATTGGACTCCTAGAATGGCTGGCTTCAGAGAGATGCTCTATTCTATAAGGATATGGGGATAGCTGGGCTTCAAGAAGCCACAGACTGTGATGCCCATTGGTATTGCTTCTTTTGGTCAGGAATCCCCCTCCTTTGTCCTCTATGTCCAGATTCTACTGGCTCAGCCTAGATGATATCTCTTCAACAGAGGAATGGCAAGTCACTGTGATAGCCATTTCCCTAGCATTCCCTAAACAAGGTATTCACACAGAAGAGCAGAGTGTCTTTTGCTGAAATTCACATCCCTGGGATAGATGATCTGAATAGTGCATTCAATTTCCTGCTATCCACAGCATCATTTCCAAATATACCTCCATTTGCATGGTGTGGCAGGAAAAGGCTTTGAATTAAAACCAATGTGACTTCAAATCCCAGTTTTGCCACTTACCCTGTGACATTGAGAAAATTACTTTATTCTTTATGAGTTTCAATGTCCAAATCTGTAAGAACAGGATAATAATACCTTCCTTACAGTCTTGAATGAACCTGAGCAGAAGCTAGCACATGATGCAGACTCAATAAACTTGATTTCCTGCCTTCTGAGAGATTTTAAAGGCTAAGATAGAGTCCCTCTGAAATTCCAATGCAAGATAATCAGACAGAGCAATATAACCAGATAGGACCTTGCAATTCAATTTTTACCTTTCTTGGATGTTGTGAACATTGAGGGCTGATTTGTCTAGTCCTGGGAGATGCCTAGCAGAGAGCAGCCAGCTGAGGTAGAGGCTGCCCATGACACATCCCTGTGTCCCCAGAAGGCACAGCTTGGTGCCTAGCAGGGAGGAGGCCTTGATGAATATTTATGAAGTTCAGAAACATCTAAGTTTGAAATTTTAGACTCTAATGTGACAATGTTTCTGTTCAAATTTACTTGTCCACACAGAGGTTTAATCACAGTGGAGCAATTGTCCTCTGGGTTTAAAATGATACTTCTTTAAATGGGAATGGTAGTTTATAGTTAAAGTGGGTTTACAAACACAACTCAGTCGCCACCACAAACTTGAGAGGCTGCGTGCAATAACCTGATTCTACAAGGATGGGTAGGCTGGGCAAAGTGAAAATATAGAACAAGGTCTTCTGGCTATGGTAGAAATGGGGCCTTGTCCCAAGTTTTATAGCGAGAAGACTTTTTATTTGTTTCTTTATTTCACAGCGTGCTCTCATTGGGGGTCGTTCCTGAAATCCTGATAGACTAGTGGGTCTCAACTTGGTGATTTTGCCTTCAGGAGACATTTGGCAATACCCAAAGATATTTATAGTTGTCACATTGCAGGGTGAAGTGCTCCTGGCATCAAGTGAGTAGAGGTCAGAGATGCTTCTAAGCATCCACAATGCACAGGCCAGCCCCTGCAACAAAGAATTGTCAATATGTCAGATGTCAATAGTGCCAAAGTTGAGAAATACTGCAATAGACTCAAATCTGTCGTTGTCAAAGATAACGTCTCCCAAGTTTTCTAATTTCCCTTGCAGAGAGTTGTGTTCTCAGAACGTGCTAAGATTCTGAGAAGACCAGAATGTTCCTCTTGGCAGAAGTATTGTTTTTTTCTATAGCCTTGGGCAACTTCTTATTTGTATGTTTTATCTACCTTTTTTCTCATGAACTCTTGTGGGGACAAAAATTAGGACTTCAAATCTTTTTCTATCTCCCCACTACACTGTGCAAGTATACAACGCATGGCTCTGTATGCCACAGGAACTCAGTACTTATTATTATTAACAATACTCATAAAAGTAAGAATTTATTGAGCACATATTATGTTAGGCAATTTTCTAATACTATTATATTGTTCTAATTTGTCAACTTCCCTGTGAGATATGAGCTATGTCTATCCCCATTTTACAGATTTGGGAACTAAATCATCAGGAGTCTAAAAAGCTTGCATACAGTCAGAATTATTAAGTATTGTCGTTGAGAGTTGTAGCCAGGCAGCCTAGCTCTAAGGGTCTGTGTGAGTGACTATTTAGTCACGTGATTCCACATTCTTGGACAGCCTTCAAGACTGTATAGTCAGCTTGCAAACCCTGTAGAGTAGAGAAAGGAGCAAACCCCTCATTTCTAGTGTGCTTTAGGGTTTTCTGCAGGGCAAGAGTGAAGCAGACAGGGATAGTGTAAAACATCTATGAAAAAAATCTAAAGTAAAATCAGCAAAGCCAAGAACTTTTTTGGAAGGAAGAAAGAACCTGGGTTGGCAACATGTGAACTCTTCCCTGGATGCCCCCTTCCCCACTCTTCTCCAGGGTAAAAAAGACAAAGGAGAAAGCAACAAAACCCCAGGCCAAGTACCAGACCCTGAGTCTTCAGTTCTGTTGTCCCTTCTGTCCCTGGAAAGGGAGGTTGCTGGGCCTATAGCCCGTGGAGTCAGTCCTCTGTACACTTAAACTGCAGTGGCCTTGACATATTCCAGCAGACCTCTCCAGGCTGGTTCTTGTACAGATTAATGATATTTGCCTCTTGCTATTCATTAAAGGCTGTTCACACTGAATTTACTGTCAGGTTTTGCAATGTTCACCAGCTTGAAGGACACACTGATGCTAAAGAAAGAACAGACTAGAAACTTGAGAGGCACTAATTAGAAATGCTTACAAGAAATGTTGTGGACACTCATCTCATTAATTCATTCATTCACTTATTCACTCACACCTTTCATATATATAGGAAGGGAGGGAGAGGAAAGAGGGCTAGAAACATCAATGATGAGAGAGAAACATTGATCGGCTGCCTCCTGCGTGCCCCACACTGGGGATAGAGTGCACAACCTGGGCATGTGCCCTGACTGGGAATTGAACTGTGACCTCCTGGTTCATAGGTCCATGCTCAACCACTGAGCCACGCCAGCAGGGCTTTTCACACATTTCTTTACCAAACATGTAGTGAGTCCTATGTACCTGAGAAACCAGAGATAAAAGATGGCACCAACAGAAAGCATGCACATACCAAGAAATGGTGGTTGCCACATAAGTGTGATTTCCCTAATGAAGGCTAAAGAGTGGAGAGATTTTTGATTACAGGCTACAGGCTTCAAATCTCAACACTGTCACTAACTTGCTATGTGACCTTGGGAAAAATTATGTATTTAATCACTGTGTATCTCAGTTTCCTCATTATAAAATAGGAATAATAACAATAGTACCTACCTAATAGAGTTTTGATTATCTAAATTGTAAAAGTGCTTAAATGGTGCCTAGCACATTATAGATGCTACATAAATGTTAGTTATCATTGTTTGATTATTGCATTTTTATTGAATAAAGGTTAGTTATTATCATCTGTTGAGTACAGTGTAAACATGGGTGAAAGAAGACCTAAGGGGTCAGAAATGTTTCAGAGAAGGTAGCATGTGGACTGAGACCTGAAGAGTGAGTGGTGGATTGCCAAGAACACCAGCACGGTGAGGGCATTCCTGGCAGAAAAGACAGCATATATGAAAGCAGAGAGGCCTAGAGAGCCCATATATTTAGTTAACTACTTGTAGATTGGATATCTTGACCACAGAGTATGATGGGAGAGAGGCCAGAAAGGAGACAGAGCAGACAAGTAGGGACCAATTCATATTTGGGATATGTTCTACAGGCTATTCAAAGTCATTGAAGGACTTTGATCAGGGGTGAGACATGAGGCATTTTTAGATCACTCAGGAAGCAGGGGAGGATAGATGGGAAAGATAGAAATGATAGCAGAGAGAGCAGCTAGAGGACCACAAGGCACTGGCAAGAAGTGACGAGTGTGCTAACACCCTGGCAAAGATAAGGAGAGAGAGTTTGGAGAAGCAGAACTAGTAAGAACTAGTGCCTGATCAGATGTGGGGGCTGAGAGGAGAGGAATTTTGGTTGACTCTTAGCAAATGGCAGATGTGGCTGTGCCCTTCTTGGGAAATTCTCAGAGGAGCAGGTTTTTTAGTGTGAAGATGAGCAAGGGGGATGTTAAGGTGAAGATGTCCAGTGGGGAGCGGAATCCATTGACAGTCAAAATTTCTCAGGGGATTGTAGAGGAAGGGGATGCAAAGGTTGAGCTCCAAGAGACACATTTCCAAAGCAAGAAAGTGCCCCCCCCCCCCCAGTGTCAACACTACAGAGAAGTCAAGGAATAAAGGGCCCCAATGTTTCTCATTACGTTTGTCAGCAGGTGGTATTTATAAGCTTGGTGGGATACTTAGGAGGTGAGACCAACAGCAAGACTGCAGTGGGTGATAAGGCAAAGACAAGGGCAAGAATACTTTTTAGAAGTCTGATTATTAGGAGAAATTGCTGTTTTTTTAAAACATATTTTTAAATAATATCTATAAATCTAATGTAACCAACAGGGGAATCTCTGGAACAGCTTGCTGTGATGAAGAACAGAACACTTATAAGTAGGAGACTTGGATAAATACAATTTCAAAAATGAACCTATATTAAATTAGGAAAATTTTAAAAAAGAAAATGTTTTTGAAGTTGTTTATTTGTTTCGTAAGCTCTAACCACTAGTGTGCTTTACTATTAAGACTTAAAATTTCTAGGAACTTATTTGTACATTGGATTCCCTGAAAAGACAGTTCATTCTTGTAGGCTAAACTTTTAACAGATGTGTTTGTCAGAGGGTTCTGTAGCTTCTAGACAGCTGGTAGCAAACTGTCCAAATTTCAAATGAGTAATCCTTGTAATATTAGTTCCACACATACTTTATATGTGTTTTTGAGATTCATAGTTTCATATAAATTTGCTTCCTTTTGCTTGTGAGACTAAGGCTCATATTTTGCATGGCATAGTCAGGGTTCTCTCTCATCAAAAATTCTTATAAAAATCCAAAAAGTAATACTTTCTTTAGACGCAGAGCATGTATTAATTTTTTATGGCTGGAGTTGTGTGAAATCACTTTCCAAAAGTGGTGGCAGAATATCAGAGAAGCAAGGAGAGAAATCTCACACTTAAAGCTATTAAAATTAGCTTGATTCCAACACCAAATTCTAATACCAATTATGGTAATCATTTCCCCTTGAGGTGGTCATAGGAGTCGCCATGAAAAAAATTGTTTTTGAGTTAACATTTGGAGAATGATTGGAATTTTAATGGAAAAAAGAACCACCCAAGTGATGGGAATAGCACAAGCAAAATCCCAGAAACCGAGATGTAAACAAATTTGAAGGACAGTAATTAAAGAATAGTGTGTTTTGAAAGATGTATTTATGAAGAAAAGTGGGTGAGATAAAATTAGAAAGAGTAATTAAAATCAGTGTTTTCAGAACAAAGATTGGGACTTTGGGAGTTTATGGAGCCAGAATCATGTAATTACGTTATTAGGGTAAGAATAATTTTCCTTAAAACTATTTTTGCAAGTCTTGGCCAAATTTTGCTCCCACAAACCCTCATGCACTATTCATGACAATGCAGGTTGGTGCAGCCAGTATGGCAAACAGTGTGGAGTTTTCTCAAAAAATTAAAAATGAAACTGCCTTATGAAGCAATTCCACTTCTGGGTATATAGCCAAAGAAATCCAAAACACTAATTTGAAAGAATATATACACTCCTATGCTCATTGCAGTGTTATTTGCAATAGCCAAGCTATGGAAGCAACCCAAGTGCCCATCAATAGATAAGTGGATAAAAAAATATATACAATGGAATATTACTTGGCCATAAAAAAATTGAAATTTTGCCCTAGCCAGTTTGGCTCGGTGGATAGAGCATCAGCCTGTGGACTGAAGGGTCCCAGGTTCTATTCTGGCCAGGGGCACATGCCTGGGTTGCAGGCTCAATCCCCAGTGGGGGTATGTAGGAGGCAGCCAATCAATGATTCTCTCTCATCATTGATGTTTCTCTCTCCCTCTTCCTTCCTCTCTTTAATCAATAAAAATATATTTTTTAAAAAATTGAAATTTTACTATTTGTGACACATGGATGGACCTAGTTATGCTAAGTGAAATAAATCAGACAGAGAAAAACAAATACTATATGATTTCACTTTTATGTGAAATCTATAGAGCAAAATAAATGAACAAACAACATAGCAACAGACTTATAGGTACAGAGATCAGATTGATAGTTGCCAGAGAGGAAGAGGGTTGGGAAGATGGGTGGAAAAGGTGAAGTGATTAAGAAGTACAAATCAGTAGTCACAAAATAGTCACAGGGATGTAAGGAACAGCATAGGGAATATAGTCAATAATTCTATATAATAAAGAGGTAATATGCAAATTGACCCTCACTCCATCACATCACCACAAAATGGCCGCCCCACGTCATCACAAGATGGCTGCTGCAAGATGGCCACCCTCATGTTGTCACAAGATGGCCAGCAGGGAAGGACAGTTGGGGGCAATCGGGCCGGCAGGGGAGCAGTTAGGTGTTAGGCTGGCAGGGGAACTGTTAGGAGGTGATCAGGCAGGCAGGCAGGCAAGTGGTTAGGAGCCAGCAGTCCCGAATTGTAAGAGGGATGTCCAACTACTGGTTTAGGCCCGATCCCACAGGGATCCCAGATTGGAGAGGGTGCAGGCTGGGTTGAGGGACAACCCTCCCTCCCCCCCCACCCCAGTGCACAAATTTCATGTACTGGGCCTCTAGTATTGTAATAACTATGTATGGTGCCAGGTGGTTACCTGAAATATCAGGGGGACCACTTGGAAGGTATATGATTATCTAACTACTATGCTGTACATCTGAACACAATCCTATCTAATAAAAGAGTAATATGCAAATCAACCATCACTCTGACACAAAGATGGTGGTGCCAAGTCCTCTCAGCCCTGCTGGAGTCCTCCAGTCCCGGGGGGCAGCCGCTGAGAGCAGGGCCTACTTGGCCATCACCACAGTGACCCAGGAATGGCCAAGCGGGCACCGCAGGCAGCAGAGAACCACGGGGAGTGGGCCTAAGCCATCAGTAAGATATCCCTTGAGGGCTCCCAGATTGGAGAGGGCGCAGGTCAGGCTGAGGGACCCCCCCTCCCCACCCCCCATGCACTAATTTCATGCACCAGGCCTCTAGTACTTGAATAATACTAAAATAATATTGAATGTAAACTATAATTGAAAAATAAAATTCAAAAATAAAAAAGAGAAATCTAAGCTGCCAGAGCCTGGTTAAGAGACTAAAAAAGTAGAATCCAAAAGGGTAGTTAAATCCCAGTTAGCAGGTGGTGGGAAGAAAATGAAACAATAGAGCTACAGTCTGTGCTGGCCTCGAGTACTCAGTGGAGGTGGGTCAGACCATCCAGACAGAAGTAGTCATTCTGGGCTGCAGGAGTCAGGTGTTTGATTGGGTTGGGAGAGGGAGGGTGGGTAACAGTAGCTTGCTCCCTGAGCCCTGCCAAACTGCACTATGGCTTTGCAGTGTTTACCAGCCTTTCCTTCACTTGTCCTGAATGTCCCTGGAGGAAGTGAACTTTCCTGCTCGCATTCATCACCTCTGACTGGAACTTGGCTCCTTCTCTGGAGGCAGAGATTTCTCCATGTAGTAATGCGGACTGGTAAATTTTGAAGCATTCTCTGGGTCTCTCTTCATTCTTCTGTCTGTGTATATATGTGACTACAGATCAATCTTCTTTTCCATTTTATGGGACCAGGAGATACTGTTAGGAAGTTAACTGTAAGTTGAGAGAAACCAGTGCATTGAATTTTGAGGTAGATATCTATAGTTTTGTCTACCTAGTTTCCCTTCCATCCTTCTTCTGGTCTCCATTTCTTTAGGAAAATGTTCATTTTTCCATACTTTGTAGTTCCGGTAGGACTGTTACTCATGATGCTCTGCTCCACTAAGCCATTGATGTGGCATGTGGCCAGAGCCTGCCAATCATGGTTCCCCATCCTTTGGGCCACAATGATTGGACATGTGTCGGCAGGTAGACATGTACAGGACCAATTACAGTCCTTCTCTGGAATTTTCTGGGATGATGGTAAGACTTTCCTGCGACCAAAACATTTCTTCAGTCAGAGAGAATGAGGATACCACACAGAAAGAAGCAGAGCCGAGAGTTCTGATCATTTCCTTTGAGTTCCTGGACTTGAATATGAGGACACCTCTCCCCACTCTCCATTCTCCCCATGTGTTTTTTTTCTTCAGTTATTTTGAGTTGTGTTTTGGTCACTTCAACTGAAAAATGAGTCCTGGCTGATCTGAAAATTGGTTTTTGGTCATTTGCTTCATTATTATCACTATCTTTGTCACTTTTTTGGTCCCAGAAAACCAGCAAAGCCGTCTGAGAAGAGGGCCCCTCACCCATGATGTGAGTTTAAGGTTAGCCTGGATGGTATCCTTATAAAGGTGACACTTTTCAGCACCTCACATGCCTGTAGGCTCAGTTATGTGGAGTTACGCATCTCTAATGAAATCTCAAAATACTTGTTAACAACGCAGACAGGGATCCCTGCTCTTTGGGTTTCGTTTCACAACAAGGAAAATGGATTTTGCAGAGTATTTCTGAAAAATAGGTGAAAAGTGTGATAAAAACATATATTAAATACTAAAAAGAAAAGTGGCTTAGAGAATAGACATTATTTCTAAGAGTATCATTATAGTGTTTCATTATATAGTAAATGAGATGCAGTTTCACACCCTGTCAACTTATGTTTATCATGTGGTGTGTATGTGTGTGTGCGCGTGCACACACAAGTTTGCTACAGAAAACGAGGTAATTTAAAACCATTACAAACCTTTATATTAGGAAAAAGTTTCACTTGTTTATATCTATACCTATATCCTGAATTATGTATAATCATAAACCTGGTCCCAAGGCCTCCATCAGGATTCATCATCCACGCCCCCTCCACACCTTCTACGTTTCTCTTACCTCATCGAGCGCTTCTATGGGTCAAGGCTGCTAGCCTGGTGGGATGGCCCAAACCTTCCTCTTCAAGGGCTTTCCCAGCCATGGTTGTATAGATGAACATTTTTCTGGGCACAGAAAACCCCAAGAGACACCCAGGGGGTCTTCTGGATTCCCGCCACACTCTTTCCTGCCTCCCACAGTAGAACAGCAGCCCAGCTCCTCATGGTCATCAGGACCAGCTACTCTTGCAAACATTACATATAACCCCTTGTCTTGTCCGCTCATTCGCTGACATGAAAGCCTAAAATGAACAGATGGTTTCCAGTGAAACTCCAACTGTGTCCTGGTCTTGGGACCTGGGGCCTCCAATACACCAGAACCTAAAGTCCTGAGACAGGAACACAAACTCCACAGAGGTCCCTGGGAGTGATGGGGTGGGGGGACCACTCCTACTTGCACCCATGCTGTATCTTTGCCAAGCTAAATGCCAAAGCATTGTAAGATGGAGCACAGAAGGTGTTTGATACCCTCAGACTCTCTCCCTCCATCTCTCTTCTTTCCTCTCTGTGTCTGTCTCTTTCTCCCTGTGCTCTGCCTCCCTTGAAAGTCTGGTCTCCCTGTAGAGGGCAGATACTGTGGCAGCTGAAGTCACTCTGTGCCCCATGGTCTCAGCTCTGCCTCACCTGGGCTGCTCCTTCCTTAGAGTGCTGGGGGTCTCTGCAAAGTGAGGGGCAGAGGGAAGCCTGGGGACAGGGGTTGCTTGTGAAGACATTGCTCAGAGGAAAGAAAATTCTAGAACAAAAGGCTCCACTCAGAAACTTGCCAAGGATGAGCACTGTTTGAATTTAACTGGAAAGATGTCCCATCCCAGGGAAAACATCATTTCCATCCTTTCTGCACCCCCTATCCCCATGGGGAGGAAGCGGGAACAGATGCTGAGGAAATTGGTGGGAGCAGATGGGAGATGCTCCCTCTCTGTTCCACGACTGCTGTTCCTATACCCGGTCGAAGACTGCTTCCTCCCTGCAGCAGGAGCTTCATAGATCATCTGGACAGCCTTCTCCCCTGCAGGCTTAGGCCCAGCAAGCCTCACTCTCCCAGTTCTCTCCCACCCCAGCCTCTCACCAACATGTGACTTGTGCATATTTTCACTTCTATGTCATTGTGATGTTGGCCTCTCCTCTAGGATGGCATTTTCAACCCTTTCAAATTCTCCTTAAACCCTTACTCACTTGTTTAAGACCTACCCCAACTAATACTTCCTTTGTGAAGGTATCCTATGCTCCTTTGATAATATATCTACAATAGCACTTAAGCGCCTTATACATAATAACTCAGTTGAGGTAGAGTCTATTTACTATACCCATTTTACAGATGAGAAAACTGAGTCACAAGGAGGTTAAATACTTGTCCAAGATCAGAAAGTGAGTAATGCTGGTTCCGGGACTATGTCTTGCTTATACTGGCAGCAGGCTACTTATTAGTGAATGGCTGACTTAAGCATACAGTAAGTATGGTTGACTGTAACACTGAAGCAGGTCCTCTTGTTTCTTAACTTTCTGGATTTTTTAATCCTCTCTCTGTCTCTTCTCTTTCTGGCCACTTTTCCAGTGTACTTCTCTCTCTTTTGGATGGAGAAGCTAAGATGAAATTACCAAGGTTTACTTCGGGGAGAGGGCTAGGGTGTTCAATAGGTTAAGTGTTTGGCGAATCCATTGGCTTTGTGTTCTTCATTTGGGTTGGGTAAATAAGATTTGGCTTCAGGCAAGAGTGGAAGAGGGAAGCTCTCTGTGTACCTGCTAAGAAATTGAATTCAGAGAGAGGGAATGAAGTGGGATATGTTCCTTTCAGTCCCATTGATCTTTCTTTCCATCAAAGCATCTGCATCTCCTGCAGGCTTCAGTTAAAGATATAGAATTATAGGAATTAGATACGTTACTCTATCTGCAATGCTGGCAGGATCATTTATCAGTGAGTAAAAAAAAAAAAATAAAAATCAATTGTAGGGTTTCTGGAACACTTTTTATGCCTGACCTGTTTCTGAGATCTTTTTAATTGAATCTGAGTCTTCTGTTTTATTTCTGTGGACAAAGTAATTAACCCCTGTTCCACTGGGCTGAAAGGAGAAATGATAGTTTTGACTGCAGTTTTGACACCTGCTTCTTCCTCATTTGCCTCAGCACTACTGGAGGAAGGGGGTGACGTGGTCCACTGTGACCCTCATTTTCACTGGAGGATTTCTAAGGAATGCAGCATCAACATCAAGGGCTGAGCCAAGAGTTGGAAACATGCTGATCCAGTGGCAAAGGCACAAAGTTACTAGTTCCGATTTTGTAACTGGACTGAGGATTGGGAGGAGTCCACCATTAGTATTGAAAATGTTTCATTTTTGTGAAGGGGAGGGAATAAAGGAAAAGTGTCCAGGTCTCAGGACTGAGTTGCAGTGTAGAATGCTGGGTCTGCAATCCAGGGCAGGCACACATTTTTCCTTACTCCTCATTCCCTCTCTAACATCTTCATTAGTTTTAAATCCATTCCCTCTTTAATCTTTCTACTCTAATTATGTCCTGAGAATATGAAATAGATAAAGATAATAATGATCAATATGATCATGATCTATTATATTTTATAAATCTATTATATAATTAATTGCATAATATATTATAAAACCATTAATAATGTACTTAGTTTAATCTGATTAAAGAGTATGAGCCACTCTTTATTAAGAACCGAGTATGTACTAGACACTCAAAAATATTATTTCATTTAATGCTCAAAATAACCTTAAGAAATAGATACAATTATCCCTATTTTAGATTTGGGAAAACTGAGGCCCAGAGAGGGAAAGTGACTTGTGCAGGGTCACAGCAAGTAATGGCTGAGTCATTATGGGCTCCCAGAATTTTTTTTAACCCAAAGCCCATACTCTTAACCAGTATTTTTACTTAATGATCCCCAGATGCAGAATCCAGTGGACTTTTCCTTTGTAATCCTTGCCACTCAGAGTGCTCATGTTTGATCATCATTGTCTGAGTTAAAACCCTATCTTTGGCCTCCTTAAAGATACATCCTCATCCTCTGTCTTCATTCATTTTATATGTCAACCTGGCTGGGCTAGAGTGCCCCAATACTTGGTCAAACATCACTCTGGATGTTTCTATAAGAGTGTTTTTTGAATTAGCTTAACATTAATTTGGTAAACTTTGGGTAAAGCAGATTGCCTTCCATAACGTGGGTGGGCCTCATCCAATCAGTTGAGGCCTTAATAGAACAAAGACTGAGGTCCTTGAGCAAGAAGACATTCTGCCAGCAAACTTTTTGAACTTGAACTGCAAGTGTCTCTTCCCTAGTTTCCAGCCTATTGGATTAGCCTGCAGATTTTGGCCTTGCCAGCCTCCATAAGCGTGTGAGCCAATTCCTGAAAATAAATTGTTCACTCTTTATGTTCTTCCCCTCAGAGAACACACCCATTCTCACAAATTCATCATGGATATGAGTTACTCCAAAACCTGAACTCCCAGCTCTGGCTGCTTTCTCTCCCCATAGTTTGCTTCTGAATGGATCTTTATAGGAGCATGTCATCAAACTCAGCAGCTTGTCATTCAACTTCCACATCAGTGGGGCCCCCTCTTAGTTGTGGCTTCTTTTAGTCACCCAGATTTAAACGCTTGAAGTTTCTTATTTCTTCTTTCTCCTCTTCTCACTAGCTACACAGCCAGTCAGTGTTTCAAATTGCTTTTCCTTGGAATCATATTTCATTTTGCTGTGATCCAAATGCTTGGGTCTCTACAAAATTCATATGTTGAAATTCTAACCCCCAAAGATAATGGGGCCTATGAGAGGTCATTAGATCATAAGAGTGGGGTCCTCCAGAATGGGATTAGGTCCCACAGAGCTCCCTGTGCCCTCCTGCCATGTCAAGATACAGTGAGAAGTCTGCAACCTGGAACGGGGCCTTCCCTAGAATCTGGTTATGCTGGCAGCCTCATCTCAGACTTCCAGCTCCAGAACTGTGGGCAGCAAATGTCTGTTATTTATCAGCCATCCAGCCTGTGGTGTGTTGTTATGGCAGACCGAATGGACCAGCACACGCCTATACCTTCCTCTTCATTTTTACTGTTGACACCACCTGGCGTAGGCTCATTTGCCTCCCTTCTCAACCACCTCCCTGTCCTCAGACCCAGTCTTTTTGACAGAAATAGCAGATTAGCTTTCCTCAACCACCATTTTCTTCATCTCTCTTCTTCCTAGTTTGGCAGGACAGGGGAGCCAGCCCTGTCAGGAACTAATGCTAAAGGTGGATACGAAGTTGGTCATTGATTTGGGAAGAAGGCCCAACTCAGCTTCTCACCACAAGCTCCCAAATCCCTGGAAGCCAAAGCCACGAGCCTTATGCTCCAAGTTCCTTTGTGGCCAAATGTCTTTTCAAGAGCTGCAAACAGCTGTGAGGCAAGCTTAGATGGGATTGGACTTGGCATGCCAGGGAGGGATACACCAATATCCAGGACCCATGTGATTCTTCCTGCTCTGGAGGGCTGATTCCTGCTGTCAGCTCTTGGCCAGGTCAGACTCAGCTTGTTTCCCGAGAGGCTAAACTCAGATGGAGGGAACAGAACTGGAGCAGCATTATGTATTCTTGCTTCTCTCCAGTGCTCTAAAATTTCATGATGATATGCCTCGGTCTTTTCCATTTATTGTGATGAGCACTCAATGAGACTTTTAATCTGAGAAATTGTGTCATATGGGGAAAATGAAATATTTTTGTCTATTACACTTTTTTGCTGATTTTTGTCTTCTTCTGTTTACTTTCTTTCTGGAGCTCACTTTATTCAGACTTTGGATTTCCTGGACTAAATCTCTAACTTAAAAAAGAAAATTTTCTCTCATGATTTCTCTTTCTTGGTTAATTATTAAAAGTTTAAAGCAAATTCAAACTTACAGAAAGGTTGCAGATATAATAGACATAACTTTCTCTCTTAAGCTATTTGAAAGCAAATTGTGGACACGAACGATAGTGCCATGGTATCGGATGCTTTAGTGTGTATTGCCCCCAAACAGGAACCCTCTCCATAGAACCATAATATAACCCTCAAAATCAGAAAATGTACACTGCACTGATCCATTACTACTATCTAATTATGAGATCCCAATAAGGTTTTTTTTTTCTAATTTCCTTAATAAGGTCCTTCATGGAAAAAAGATCCATTTTGGAATTGTGTGCTACATTTAGTTATTTCTGCTTCGTCTCCTTCCATTTAGAACAGTTGCTCAGTCTTTCCTTTGTGGGCTTGACACTTTTGAAGAGTACAGGTCAGTTATTTTGTAGACTTTACCTCAATTCAGGTTTGGCTGGTATTTCCTCTTGATTGGAGTCAGGACATACACTTCTGGTAGAAATATCAAAGGGATGCTGTTTCTCATTGCAGCCTACCAGGTGGTGCATGGTTTTGACTTTTCCTAATACAGGTGGTGTTCTCTTTGATCTTTTGATTTCAGAGGTATCTGCCAGAGTTCTCCTCTGTAGAGTTTTACTTTGTGCCTTTGCAATTAGTAAGTATTTTATGGGAAGGAATTTTGAACCTATGTAAATGTCCTGTAAACTATGTAAATTATATGAATAGAAACTATGAAGAAACCCTTTACAGCTTGCTCAAGTTACTAATCTATTTCTGTGTATTTGTTCCATGTAAAGGCATCTACAAGAATGCGTGTAGCTCTGTGGAATTGAGAAGGGTAAGAATCTGAGCTGTTGTAGCATTGTGCTTCTCCACTTCTTCCTCTTATAGGCATTTAGTAAATGTCATCTTAATCTAAAACCTGAGTCTCTCTTTATCTTTAAAACAACTATAGGATATAGATGTGTGTATGTGTATCCATGCGCTTATTTTCTAGCTTTGTCTGCTGAGAGTCTCTAGAAGAAATGTACCTCAGTAGCAAGAAGCAGGCCTAGTGCTAACCCTGATTTTAAACATCATTTTCTAATAAAAGCAAAGAGTGGGAGAAAATGGCTCATTGCAAGCTAGGTCAGAAAAAAGTACAGGATCAGCTTGAAATATTTAGTGGTGCCAGAAAATAAAGAAATGATGGGGACGTGTCAAAAAGACATAGGAGCCAATTTTAAAAAGCTTTCACTGGCCAAATCTGGGGAGATTTGAGTAACAAAATAAAAATAAAAAGAGAATAGAATAAGATAGAATAGAGTAAAATAAATATCCATGAGTCCATACTGATATAAGAAAATAATTTAATAAATACTTTAATAAATAATTGTAATAGAATAGAAAGTTCTAACTATAGAATTTCTATTTAAAATGTAGAAGGAACAATGGAACTTTTTTTTAAATCACCATTTGGCAAACATCACAGTAATAATCATTACAGGCAAGAGCATCAATGGATGCTCAAATTAGTGGGCCAAAGTGTATTGGGAAGTAGAATATTTTGTTCCTCACAATCCAGTTATTAATTATAAAAGTGACATTAGAGTGGAGAAGACCATCAGACACCATGCTAAACAAATAAACCAGGTTAACATCTTTAGTAGTGAGACAAGTCCACACCGTGTGTACCTGAGATGATGCCCTGAGAAGGAATATTCTACAAAGTGGCTGACCAGTGCTCTCTAAATGTATCAAAGTCCTCCAAGACAAAGAAATAATGAGCACCTGTCCTAAAGTATGGGAGGCTAAGAAGACATGACAACTACTCGTAAATGCATTGTGTGGTCTTGGATTAGGCCCCAGACCAGTGAAGGAAATTGGTGAAGTTTGAGGAAAGCCTATCCATTAATTAATAGCATGGTATCCATGTTTATTTTCTGATTTTGATCATTGTGCTATAGTTATGTACAAGGTTAACATTTGGGGAAAGTAGGTCAAGGGTTTGTAGTAATTATGTACTATATTTGCAGCTTGTTTGATAAGTCAAAGTATTACAAAATGAAAAGCTTAAACATTTTTTTAAATTAAATAAGTCAGTGGCTGTGCCTTTCTGTTAAGCAGCCCTGAGCTGTCATCATAGATAAGTCTCTCTCTGGTGTTGTTCCTTATTTCCAAAGAAGCTGTCGGCCTTCTGGGAGGGCATTGAAACAGGGCTAGAGTCTTTCAGTGTGTAGACTGCATGCAATTCTCCCACTTTCATTTACTTTACCCTTTGTTGAAGCTTGAACATCCAGGCTAGACAAAATTTTGGCTCGGTTTCTCCAGCGAATATGCCTGTTTTCTTTCACAGTAGGTACAGAAGGGTCGGCTATCTGATTGCTTGGGCTAAGAGAAAGGACAGTGCTGAGGTGGAAATGCTTCTCATGAAGACCTTGCCCATAAGGTTGTTTCCAGCCCTACTCCTCATCCCTGCCTTTAGAGGCACCTGGTGCCCTCCAACCCGAAGCCTTTTAGGGGCTCCATGGCACAAAGCAGCTTGCTTCTCACTGGCCACTTCTCTGAAGACAGTTGGCTTCCAGCTTCCTCTGGTCTGCAATTGTCACTCATCCCTTCACTTTCCATCATCTTGCTTTCTGCCGTTTCCCCTCCCAGTCTCTTTGTGCATATGCTCTATTCCTTTACATTTCTGTACGGTCATTTTAGAGACATTTCTGTGGGAAGCAAAGATAAATACATGCTCTCAATTTCCAGCCTTTATTGGAAGTCCTCAAAATATTTTGTACCGGTTCTCTGAGAAGACTCATTTGATCCTCATGCAAAATGGATATAGGCTGACACTGTAAGTTTCCAAATTCCTGAGATGTACAAGAAGCTTGGGTGCCTCTTTTGGATCCTTGCAACCCTGAGATGCTGGCATTTTATAGGCCCTCTGTTCATGGGATATACACAAAGTTTTTATTTCAGCAAATAGTATATAAAATGTCCAGGTGAGCCTGCCCCATGTGGTTCAGTGGTTGAGTGTTGACACATGAACCCAGAGGTCCCTTGTTTGATTCCCAGTCAGGGCACATGCCCGAGTTGTAAGCTTGATCCCCAGTAGGGGACGTGCAAGAGGCAGCAGATCAATGTTTCTCTCTCATTGATGTTTCCATCTCTCTATCCCTCTCCCTTCTTCTGTCTCTAAAAAAGAAATAAAAACATATTTTAAAATATCCAGGTGAGAGACCTCAAGGTGTGTTGTAGAGGACATTTTCCTAGAGGGTTTGGCACACACCAGGTCCTTTGATTGAAATGTGAGGTGCAATCACTCTGTGAGCGAGTAGGAAGTGGAGAGGGAAGACAACATGATGAGGAACATGTTTGGAGCCAGAAATCTGTTGTTCAAATCCCCCCTCAGCCACTTGCTTGCTGTGTATTATTGAGTACATTATTTATCCCTGAATATCTTTAAATTGTTCACATATGAAGTAGATATTACAATACTTACTTCATTGTGAGGATTTGATATCATAATATTAATGGTACCTAATAGTCTACTAAAATGGTTTAGTTGTTGGGCTCCCAAGGATGACAGAAGCAAATTACAGGGGAAAAATAGTCTTGTGCTCGTTCGAGAGGTAAACTATGGTTATCTCTCCTCTTTGAACTGAGCTGGATGGCATAGACCTGATGCTGCACTCCCCCAAACAATCTGATTTTCGTTTTGGTGTGTGAGCCATTAAAGCTGTGGGAGTCACCTTCTCCCTGTGTTCTTACCTGTGAGCGATGCATCTCCTTAACAAACCACATACCTGCCAGGTCAGGCTTCTTGCCAAAAAGTTCTCTTTCTGTTCTCCTTTAGAGTCTCTTCAGCAACAAGGATCCTTGCTGTGTTCCTTTGGAAGTTAAAGCCCATGTGTATCTTCGGTACAAAGTGCCCATGCATGCCCAAAGGCCTTCCTAATGGGAAGTCATGCCTGAGGGAGGCAGCAGAAGGTCTGGCCCAGGGAGCTGCCTGTGAGTGGGGTCATTAGATAGATAGGAATGTGTACAGGGTCTTAGAGAACTCTTTCTCTTTCCCTTTCCTTTCCTCTTCCTCTTTCTCTTTCTCTCTTCTATCTCATTTCACATTGCTAGATGATGCTAGCAGGGGATCATCTGAATCATGCAGAGACCAGGATTGGTGGGAACTGCTCTTGATCATTAGTAGGTTCCCTCCAGGGAAGTTATAAGAACCCATCTCAGTGCTGCCAGGAGAGTTGCTGTTACAATAAGAAAGAGCAGCTGTTGCCTCCAGAACTATTGTTTCAAAAACTCATAATAGCACGAGCCTTGGTTTTAATATTCTTTTATAGAGGGGCTTGGAGAAGACATTTTATGGCTGGAAAATGTTTTTGATCATAACAAAGTGTGTGTTCGCCAAGGAGCCCTGCAGAAACCAAGGGGCATGCTGGGTATGACCGGAAGCTTTGCAATTTCTTTGTGATAAAAACTAATAAAAATAAAACATTTGACAGAGAGGAGATGGTGAAGTGAGGAAAGAAAATATTATTTTTCTCTTAGAAGGCAGAAGAGAGTCCAAATAACTTTTTAAAAGCATGTATTGGGAAATAAGGTTACTTTTACTCACATACAGACAAATATTTTAAAACACATGAGGCGGGGGGTAATGGGGCAATAAGGACACATATGTAATACCTTAATCAATAAAGAAAAAAATTTTAAAAATAAAACACATGTTCTTCTTTCTAACCCATGGGTACACGTCCTCAGGGAAACAGATCTGCTCTCTGTGCATGAGTGATGAGCACAAATTCACCTCTTGTGAGTGCTGCTTTTTAAATTATAACCAAAAAATTTTGGAATCCATTAAATAGTGCAGTTTTCAGCTCATAGAATATGATTTTGGTACAAGTGGGTGGCAAAGTCTGTGTGTGCTGCCTGAGCAAAGGATTTGAGCTCAGGCTATGGATGTTGAAGTCCAAACATGCCATGGTTCCTTCATTGATACCCAGGCACTGGGTAGGGGCCACTAAGTGGATAAATTTGAAAAAGGGATCACATACAGTTAGAGAAAGATCTGAGTAATCAGAAGAATCCATCTTCACTGACTATAGCATTAGCGGGTCCAGAAGGAGATGATCCTAAGATCTTAACTAAGTAGAATTTAAGGTTGTGGGGTATTATTTTAAAAATCAAGATTCAGGATTATTATGAGGCAGCATTAACAAGGCAAGCTGGCAGTTCAAGCAGGTTTCATGGAGTAGCCCTTCGCAGGACACCTTTGTCCAGCAGTTGGGTCCCCAGCCTTGGGTTTTGGGAACCCACTTGCATTAGTACATGCAGGTGTGCTCTAGCTCTGGAGTTAGAGGGACATTTTTCAAACTCATAGGACCCTGATTTATAAACATGTAATGCAGGATTTCTAATAATCAGATACTCACATCCACTTTTCTGGATCATATCCTTCCCAGTGTCCTCCCAGAAGCTCCTCAGGTTCCTTGGGGGAACTAACAACCAGAGAAAGAGTTATCTTGTCTCACAGGACCAGCTCTGCTAGAACCTGAGTCATCCCAGAAAAAGACCCTTTTAGCATAAACTGGTCAGACTCTTGGTGAGACCTGTTTTTAAAACCCTGACCAGGACTTTTCTACTCACCTCCTGGGTCTAGAGTCCATGTAGAGCTTTCCATTGCATTTATCATTAGCATCTTACCATTTTCAAAACTATAGCTTATCTCAGTAAAGTCTGTTTGAGATTAGTAGCTTCCCACGGGAATACAGACGGCCTCAGGGCCCTTGGTGGTATTCAGGAGACACTCTAGTCTTACCTGTAATGTGCTAAGACTGGAGTGTCGAACATCTCTGAGGTGGATGTCTGACAGGGAATGAATAACTATGGGGGACTAATCCCATTCATTGCATATTGATTTTTGTCATTTTCCATTTTCAAAGATGCCATTTTCTGACTTTGTTTTTAAACCCCTGCGCTAACTTTAAGAACTCCTCCGACTATTCAGAAGAATTATTTCTGTAGCGCATTTCCTGGGTCATCAGGACCACAACTTGCTATAATTCTACTTAGTCGAGTTGCACACATATGGAATCCACTGCCTCTCTGAAAAGCTGCTCTGTGTCTGTTCCACGGGCAGACAGTGGTCAGCTACTGCGATGGACTAGGGCCCGATGGAAATATTGCAAGCACACCTGGGAACAGCGGCTCTGTCATCTTACAAAGGCTGCGCTGAGATGCACACGTTTAACCGACAGGTTGTGTAATGAGACATCAAGAGCCCAGGAAAAGCAGCCTCTCCCTTCTTCAGCCCCTCCTCCCCTCAGTCACGGCTGAGCCTGCCTCTGATGTATTTGGGGAGTTTTTTCAGTTTCCTGGAGAAAGCCCAAGAACTTTAACCTTAAGCCCCATGTAAGAACTTGATCCAGGATATTGGAAGCACCTTTAAAGAAAAGCTTTATTTTCAAAGCTTTTACTGCTTTTCTGTATTATTAAAGGTTGAGATCAAAATTCACTTTGATTCTATTGTTTAGAGAAAAATTGTTCTGTGAAAACTTGAAAAAAATTCTTTATCTTTTTGAACAGTTTTAGACTTACCTGTCTCCTTGGGCTCCCCTTCGCTGGGACAGTTAGTCAATCTCTCTTTGTTTTTGATGACTTGGGCATTTGTGGGGAGTGCTGGACAGGCATTTTGGAGGATGCCCCACTACTGGAAGTTGTCTGATGTTTTTCTCATGATGAGACCGGGGCTCTGAATTTTGAGGAAGAAGATCATAGAGGCAAAGTGTCATTTTTATCACATCCTATCTAGGTTACATACTGTCAACATGATTTATGACTGCTGATGTTGACCTTGACCACTGGACTGAGATAAGTGTGTCAGGCTTCTCCACTGTACAGCTACTCTTTTCTTCCCTCTCTTTCCATACTGTCCTTTTTGCAAGAAAGTCATTACGTACAGTCACACTTCAGGACTGGGAAATTATGATCTCCCCTTTGAGGATAGAGTATCTACATAAATTATTTGGAATTGTTCTGCATTAAGGGATTTATATTGTCTCCTTTCCCCCTTTATTAATTTTTTCAATCATTTATTTATATTAGTATGGACTCACAGATACTTACTTTATATTTGGATTATAATCCAATACTACTTTATTTTGTTGCTCAAATTTTCCATCGTATTGGTCATGGGGAATTCTGTGCATCTTTGACATTCCCATCCATGTGGGTTATTTTATTTTAATGGTTTTATTACTTTATTAATTTATGGCATTAGAAGATGCTCTAGGCCAGTGGTCGGCAAACTGCAGCTTGCAAGTCACATGCAGCTTGCGAGCCACGGTTTGCCGCTCTGTTGACTAATGAATTTGCCGACCAATGCTCTAGGCTCATCTGGTTTATTTCTTGCCCTAGTCCTAGAATCAGCCCTTTCCTCAAGGAGCCCTGATTCTTTTTATTGGAGGATAGTATTAGAAATAAAGATCTGGTGTGCTTCTGGCTACTGGAGGGTCATTTCTGCTAGGCCTCTCAGCTGACAGAACAAAGAAATATACTCTGATACTAAACTGTGTGTATACACTTACCTATAAATATTCTATAGGTATCCATCTGTGTCTACATTAAGCTAAGTGTGAGTTCATAGTGATGCCTCAAACTCTAATCCATTTTCATATGGATTATTCTAGCCTCCTCCCCTGGTTTATCTGTAAATTCCTACTTCAACAGTGAGAAACTTGGCTCTGCAAGAACATTTTATGCAAATAAACCAATGCTAACATTTTGATGAAAAATTTTCAAACATCTCTGTCTTCATCTCTGTTCATGTTCTTGCCTTTATGCTAATATTATTTTAAATATGTACATAAGTGTATGTATAAACATATATCAGTAAATGTATGTAGTTCTTGATTTTCACATAAGTGGTACATACTTTGCATACTGCTTCATAATGCATTTTTCCTACTTAACTACATGTCAGCAATATCTTTCCAAGTTAGTAAATTCTGATGTACATCTTTGTTTTTAAAAATAGGTATTCCATAAATTAACTAGCCTTTATACATGAATGCTTTGGTCGTTCCCAATTTTGTCACTGTTTCAACCAATGCCATATGCAAAATCCCTCTGTACATTATCTCTGTAGACAATATTCCTAGAAATGGAATTTATCCTATGGAGGTGAGAGTCTTAAAATTTCCAAAATACTTTCAGGAATATATAACTTCATTTAGACTGGATGTCCAGGAGTCAACCCCAATCTAATGGTTTATTTGGGTGCTTGGTGAGCATGGCTGTGGGGGTAAGGGGTGATAAAAGCGGGGTTGGGGTGGGGGAGGGCACAGGTCTGTTTTTGCCTCCCAGCAGAACCAATGCCTTCTCTGACGTAGTCTGATCTTACCCAGGGGCCAGCTGCAGGGATCTGCTGTGAGCCTTGGCCTGGCTTCTCCCCCATGCTCCTCCACCCCAGCATTTGTTGATTCCACCCTGTCCTAATTGACCACTGTTCTATCCCCCAAATAGCGTTAACACATTTCTTTAAGTACCTGGAATAGATGGGCAAGCCAATTTGCAGATCAAGCAGGAAAGAATAGAAATTAGATTAAACCTTCACTCAAAACTTGGAACTGAACCCAGGGCAAGACCTACTAGGAAGTGCCAGGGAGGAGTGTCGTCTGATATCCTGGTGTGCTTATGCTGCTAATCTCTGCCCTGGTGTCGGCTGCTGAACTGCTTGCTGAAGAGGGTATAGAGACCTTTCTTAGAGGGATTTTCATTAAAGAAACTCTTAAGGATTAGAAGTCTTCAATGAAGTGGCAAAATGACAGGCAGTAGAGCCTGGGACCCCTCCTGAACTCCTCTATTTGCTTCACACATTTGTTGAGAGGATTAGAGAAGTTAAAGTAGAGCAGTTGGCACACTGTAGATATTCAGTACATAACAACAGTCAAAAGCAGCTAATATTTCTTGAGAGTTAACTACGCGCCAGACACAATTCTAAGTATTTTACACGTGCTAACTGATTTTATCCCCATGGCAATGTGTGAATTGAGTGTCATTGCCCCCCCCCCCCCCCCAGTTTTATAGATGAGGCAAATGAGGCACAAGAGATAAAGCAATTGGCCCAAAGTCGCACATATAGTAGGGGGTAGGGGTGGGGATCAAGGTTAGTCATTCATCTCCAGGGTTTGTATTTTCATCCCAGTCTGTAGCTCTCAGGTTGTATTCTCTAGTGGTGTGAAGGCTGCCTTTAGAATCCTTGGCAAACTCTGATCAATGTGTCCTTAATCTCCATTGTCCCTTCTTCCTTACTAACTGAACCCCAAAACTTTTTACAGGGTGGTAATATGCCCCATTAAAAATAGACACCTCCCAGACTCCCTTGCAGGTAGGGGGACATGTGATGCTGTCCTGGCCAATGAGATGTAAGCTGAAGGGATAGACTTGGCTGGCACTTACCTTCCCATCTTTCCTCACCCCCTTTTACTGCCTGATGGCCATTGTCATGCCAGGAAGTTCAGGAGCAAAGGGATGAAAGCCACATGCCAAGGATGGAGGGGCAGAAAGACGGAGAGAGCCTGGGATGTTGGTAGCATTGTGATACCACCCAGCAGTCCTGGAGGGCTACATCTGACCCTTCTGGGAAGGAAAATAATTACCCACTTTTTAGTGAAGCTACTCTCAGTGTGGTTTCTGTCATCTGCAGCCAAAGCAATCATAATTGATACAAAATTCCAGCTCTACTGGTAGGTCCCTTGAGTGAGGGCTATGTGTATGCATGTCTGAGCTCTACTGCATTAAGCTCAGAGCCTCAGTTTATTTTTTTATTCTTATTTCCCATGTTACACCTGACAGTATCTGGAAAAGCATGTGCACAGCACATTACCTGTAAGAAAGGAAGGGAGGGAGGAAAGAAGAGACAGAGGAAGAAAAAGTGTAAAGGGAAGGAAGGACATAGAGAGGGAGAGGAAGGGTGGAAGAAGAAAGGAAATTAATTATTACTGGCTGTTTCAGAGGATGGTACAAAATAGGACCTATTTCCATTGGGCCACACAGAGTCAGCTTCGATGGGTGCCTAGGAGTTTTGTGTTCTCTTGGCCTTATTTCTACTCCCTTTACTTCAATTCTTCCCTTTCCCTGTCTTTGTTTTCCTTTGCTGGTGCTTCCTGTGGTCAAGCCTTGAACCCCTAACCTGGTTCTGTCACCAGCTTTGGTCATTCCCTGTTCAGTTCCCCAGGAGCAAATGCATAACAAAATAATCTTTCATCTCGGAGGCACTGGGCACCACGTGCTACAGCTGCCCTGGCAATGCTCACCCTCCAGGAGGGAAACAGCCACGGATCAGGACAATAAGAGAAAGACCATCTAGTACAATGACACAGGGCAGACAGTGTGGAGGAGGGAGCATCAGGGGAAGGATGTGCTTGAGCTGAGACCTGAAAAGTAAGTAGTTTTCTAGCGATGGGGCAGGGATGTAAATTTTCAGGGAGCTGAAAACAACATGTGCAAATGATGTTAATAATGGGGTGAGATAGAGGACATCCTGTGTTCAGGGACCTAGAGATAAATGTTGTTTGTATTGCTAGGATGTAGTTTGGGGAGGGGGCAATGGCACACTAGGTGGTGGGACCAGCAGGCAAAGAAGTTGGACCAGCGGCAAGGTTGAGCATAAAGGCCCCTGGGCCCGCCTCTGGGGCCTGCCAGGACCCTGCCTTATTCTCACCTATCACTCACCCTTTCCCACTCCTCAGACTCATGCCTTGAGGCTGTGCTGTGATTGGTGCTTTCAGACCTCCCACCTGCCCTGACCTCTGCATATCACTAACCCCAGACTGGGCCAAGCTGCTCTTTGCTTGCCTGGCAGCCAGCCATCCTGGGCCCTGCTTCTGGTCCACCTGCCAAACCCAGAGGGTCCCTCAGTCTTCTGTCTTCTTTGGGGGGGAGGTCGGGGGGGGAATTATAATTTCTGATCAATAAAATGTTCTCGGAAATGGGCCTCTCTTCCCACTTGCCAATGAGATCTAGCCTCACTTCTTTTCCTCATCTGATTTGTAAGTGGAGGACAGTGGAGATTACACACCTGGGCATTCTTATCTAAGTCCCTCAGTCCAACCTTGCACCCTCTACAATCCAGGAGCTCTCAGGGGATGTCCTACTGATGGCTTAGGCCCACTCCCATGGTTCTCTGCTCTCTGCGGAGCCTGGGGGTTTCACTGCAGCCATGGAGATGAAGCCCCCATGCCCTGCTGTCTGCTCTCTGCCTGCTGTCTGCTCTCTGCCTGCCGCCTCCATGCACCATGCGAAGGAAGCCCCAATGCCCTGCAGTGTGCTCTGTCTGCCAGGCCTGGGGGTTTTACCAACACCGACACACTAAGGAAGCCCCCATGCTCTGTTGTCCGGGCTCTGTCTGCGGAGCTTGGGGATGTTCCCACCGCCACCTTGCTAAGGAAGCCCCCAAGCCCTGCTGTCTGGGCTCTGTCTGCTGGTCCTGGGTCTTCCCTGCTGCTGCCACACTAAAGAAGCCCCCAAGCCCTGCTCTCTGGGCTCTGTCTGCCGTGTCTGGGGGCAGATCCAGCCTCGCCACTTGGTCCCCATGAACCCCCGCAGGGCTGACAGGCCCAGACGCTGAAGCAGCGATGGAGCAGGGAGGCCTGGACACTCCAGCAACGGGGCTAAGGGGACTGGGCGCCGCCATTTTGTGGCTATGGGGGCCGCCATTTTGTCACGGAGTGAGAGTTAATTTGCATATTACTCTTTTATTAGATAGGATAGATCTAGGAGATGAGGCATGCACAGTCCTTGTGATTCTGAACTGCACAGAAGCCCTGTTCCGAGTGTTGGCTGCAGGGAGCACGCTGAGGGAGAGGCATGACTAAAGGCTCAGAGATCAACTCAGATTCAGCCTGAGGCTGTTGCCCCATTTTGATTTAGATCCTGACTGTTTCTATCCAATTAGTTGTATTTTTGCAGGGTCTATAGTAAAAGCCCCAATATTAGGAATGCAGCATCTAAGATCCTTAAAAAGTGAGTGAGTTGGAACCCTTATACCTTACGGTGGGGATGTGAAATGGTGCATCTGATGAGAAAAGCATATTGGCAGTTCCTCAACAAATGTTAAACATTTGATGAAGCAGTTTCGCTCCTATCTGCATACCCAAGAGAAATGAACACATATGTTCACACAGACTTGTACACAGATGTTCATAGCAGCCAAATATTCACAAGAGCCAAAAAGTGGAAACAACCTAGATGTCTCCCACTGACAAATGGATAAACAAATGTGAGATATCCACACAATGGAATATTCTTTAGCCATGAAAGGAATGAAGTGCTGATACTGAAACATGGATAGACCTTGAAGACATCACACTGAGTGAATAAAGCTGACATGAAAGACCACATAGTATATGGTTCCACTTACATGAAATAGAATAGGCAACTCTATAGACAGGAAGTAGACTAGTGGCAGCCAGGGGTTGGGAGGAGGGGTGAATGTACTAAAAGCCACTAAATCGTATACTTTAAAAATGGTTAAAATGGAGAATTTCATGTTTTGTGACTTTTACCTCTAAGAAAAAGCGAGTATATTCAGTTTTAAGCTTCCTGTGCATATAGAGTTTCCTGATGGAGCCGTGATTTTTTTCTTTTATTTTTGTAATTGATATAATCGACTTATAACATTATTAGTTTCAACATAATGATTCAATATTTATATATACTGTGAAATGATCACCACAGTAAGTCTAATTACCATCCATCACCATACATTGTTACAAAAAATCTTTTTTCTTGTACAGTGATGTTTCTGACATCCTTACATCCTATCTCTGGTAGATCCTGAAGCCTGGTGGGCCTGCGTCCACCTTAGGACATCCCTCCCGAAGAGGACAAAGGTGGGATTGGCCTTTCTCCAATCTCTGGAACAAGCAGAAACTTCTCACCCATGACTCCATCAGGTCAGACGTTTATATTTTTGTATTTTATCTGTTATTCTGATGGATTTCAGTGTCTGTGCTCGATGTGCCCCCAGGACATGGAGGCCCAGGATTTGTCCCAGAGAGGATGCTGGGTCTCTGAAGAATGGAGCCTTCTTCCTCTTTCAGTCCTCCATGCCCCTGTCTTTCTCCACAACCTCTTCCTGCCCAGGAGGGAACTGTTCATGGGCTCACACTTTCCACAGGCATTTGTTCAGACTTTTGCATCAGGCACAGTCTTAGGCTCCGAGGATCCAAAGATGGTTAAGACAGAGTCCCGGCTCTTGAGGAGCCAGTGGGGGAGGCAAAAAGGTGACTGAACAAGTGCAGGACTAGTGAGGCAGAGAAAATGAGTAAAGTGACAAGGAGAAGGGCAGGAGGGGAAACTCATGAAGGAGTCTGGAGGGACGAGTAAGAGTTCATTGGAGAGACAAGACCAAAAAACAGACTTTTCAAATCCATGGGTGTGTGGAATAGCCTGGAACACTGAGGGAAATTATTGAAAAGTGGGGGCAGGAAGCATGGGTAAGTGGGACAGCTCGGCAGGGGGAAGGTTTAGAATGCCTTGTTCTCCAGCCTTGAAGACATCACACTGAGTGAATGAAGTTTGGAATTTACCCTGATAGCAGAGGGATCACTCAAGGATTTAACAAAGAGAAGTTCCATCATCAGATTTGCATTTTTAGGGAGGAAAACCTACTGGGAGCAGAATAGATGCTGCATCAGAGAGAGTTGGAGTGGAGGTTGACCAGGAGGCTACTGCAAAGGTCCATGCAAGAGATAATGGAGCCCAATAAAGGCACTTGGTCATGGGGATGGAGGAGGTAGAGACAGAATTGACTGGGCTAAGATGCTGAATAGCTGTGGCTGGTGCAGTAGTGGGGTTATATTAGGGAGTAAGAGCAGTCCTGGGAGACTCTGGTTTCTGGCTTGAGTAGGAGTCATTATGTGAGAAGGGACCTAGAAGTGAAGCAATTTGGAAGAAATGACAAACTTCACTTGGGGCAGGGTAAGCCTGAGAGTGTGCTGCATGTCCATGTGGGAAGGCCATCAGGTAGAAGGCTAGGTGACTGCTACCTGTGTGTTCCTGCTTGCACATCCCATTTCTCCTCAGGAGTTCAGTCTTGGGAACCGTGACCTGGCAGCTGCAGTGCCTGCTCCTGTCAAGGTTATTCCTGATTCAACTCTTTCTCCCTGTTGGCATGTGATTTCATGCTTTTCACTTCTCCCTTTAAATGGAAATGCAGGAAATGATCTTCACCTTCCAGTGGGGATTGAGATTTTTTTTTCTCTCTCAGCTCTGACACTTGCTACTGTTTCACTTGTTATTAAAGATCTGTGTGACCAGGTGCTGTGCCTCAGGTGGTGCTAAATGGGTATATGGAGGATGTGGAGAAATGTCAGGAGAGAGATGTTAGAATGTGACTCACAACCAAAGGGAGCAAAGACCTGCAGCCAGGGTGAGGATTTCTGAGTAAGGACCATGGTATGTGCCCTAATACAAAGGCCACTCTCTCTCTAGTGTGTAAGGCTCTGCAGCTCTTCCCAAGCCGCCTTCCTACCACTCACCTACTCCAGTCTACCTTCTGCGCATGTCTTCTTCCGCCTTGTCTAAGGTCACATAGTTCATAGATAGTAGAGCCAGAATACAGTCAGGTGGCAGCTGGCAGAGTCTGTGCTCTTTACCTCTCCAGGAGGGGCCAGTTAAAGTTACCCAACCCAAACCTACCTTACCTGGCTCCAACCATGAGACTCAAGGGGAAGTTCCATCTGGAGAGAGATATTGGGGGCGGTGGCATTCTGCACAGCACCTTGGCCTGCCTCCCCTGGGCACCCACCACCACCACCACCACCACCTTGGGTCTCTCCTCCTCAGTCCTGCTCAGGCTGCAGAGGAAGCGGGAGCCACATTCCAGGCCCGGCTTGTTTGCCAGTTCATTTTCTTGCAAACAAACCCTGCCTTGTGATATTGTTGCTGTGATGGGAAAGAGGTTTGTCTCTTTCCAGTCCTGCTGTGTGGGCAGACTTTTAAGGGATATGTCTGTTTTCAGCTCACATATTAATATGCTGCCTGTCACAGCTCCAAATACCTTCTGCTCAAAATTTCAGGCCATTTTACTTAAGGGGGTGGGGTGGTCGAGGGAGAGATAATATTTCACTTGTTACATTTTCAAATGAGGCAAAGTTAAAGGGGCATTGTCTTATCTCCAGATAATACCTGAAGGGATTTGAATAAGATAAAAATCCAAATCTTCTATTTGTGAAAATTCTTTGCTCAACAGAACTGATAAGAAGCCTATGGTGTGTGTGTGTGTGTGTGTGTGTGTGTGTGTGTGTGTGTGTTGTGTGTGTGTGTGTGTGTAAGCACATGCAGGCATGCAGGCATTTAAAGCTGTTGAGATCTCTCTCTACCCCGCCTGGGACAGCAACATTTCCTAACTGAGAGATGAGTCGTCTCAGAGATGCTGAGGCTTCCCTTTTATCTGGAGACACCGATGGCCTTCGAAGGACCACATGAAGCAGTAGAGAATCTTCCCCATGCCCTTGAGGCCTGTCAGTGGCACATTTTTCAACATCTTCTTCCTGTGCCCCCCAAGGAGATGTAGGCTAAGACACCACTGGTTCGAACTCCTACTTCACAAGGCCTTTGCTGACGTATAATCTCCCTAATCCATATGATGCCATGGTATCATCTCATGTTTAACTGATAGAAAAACACATCTGGGCTTTGGTGGGCAGAACAGTCAAAGGCAAGCTGTTGCAAGGCCAGGGGGAGAATCCCAGAGTGGACCCAGGAGGGCTGCAGCCACCTGCCCACCCAGTTCTGCTGCCCTACATGGTTCCTCTCGTGCCAGTCCTGGTGGGTTGAAGGATTTGGAGTTCTAATCCAGAAAGCAAAATTTAAATGTCCTAATTCTCTGTCCCGAAGCTTCAGGTTCATTAAAACCCTAATGTTTCCATCTTTTTTTTTAGGTGGCATTTCTTGATTTATTTTCCTCTTCCTCAAATGGGAACCTAGTGACTTTCAATCACCATTACCGGAGAGGAGATATGTTTGTGCACTGGAGGCTTAGAGGTGCTTGTTACTTGCTCTCCTAGGTTTTTCCTTGCCTATGTGATGCTACTTAAAATCTGCTGTGTGATCTTCCTTCGCTGGGTCTCATTTGCCTTCAGACTTCTGGGCCTTCCAATGCATGTGTGGCCTGCCCGTCTATGTATTATTCATAGTCACACCTGTTCTCAAGCAAGAAACCAAATAGAGATTAATTCTTTTTTTTTTTAATTGGGAGAAAGGAATCACAGCTCTGGACTTGTAAACCTGCTGCCCCTTCCACTCATCAGCTATTCTGGAAACATCCCTCAAAAGCTTTTTGCTCCACAGCAAGAGGAGGCCTGCCTTCTCTCTGAAGAGGACCTGAGAGCCCTGCTGGCGGGCCTCTGCCCCTCACATCTGCAGTCCCCATGTTGCTCAGTGTGCCCTCTTCCCCGGGCAGGGGTGGTGGAGCAGGGAGAGCAGGCCTGCATCACCATCACCAGAACACATTTTGTGTCGGCACGAGAAAAGCCCAGAATTTGGGAGGTGGCGCACATTGTATCCTCTGCGAATTCTGTAGGGCTTCCATATTGTCAGACTCTAAGCTTTGCTATTGTTGACTAGTTTTGTTTCTAAAATTAACTCTAAAAATATTTGAAGTTGTCTTCTGGTTGAGGATTATTTCTAACTTCTTAATTGTTCTTTTCCTCTGTATCTGTCTTAGAGCTTCTTAGCTGTACCGGCTTAAATAACACCTCATCCTCTGGCAGATTTTTCTCCCAGAATGAGCCAGCTGCTGTTTGGGTTCAGAGCAGAGTAGCCAATGGACCTGGCCTGAATGACAGGGAAACTTAGGATATCTCCTGACAGGACGTGTTTATGTGTGTGTTTAGTGTTAATATGTTGAAGTTGACAGAACTATAAAGATGTTAATGATGTTGTAATGTGGTTTAAATCTTTGAGCATATGGCTGCTGGAGTTAGGACAAACTCTACCACATATTGGTCAACTGACCTCAGGTTATTTAATACTTCTAAGCTATATAACCTCATCTGGAGACAGAGACAGAGAGATAGGAGATGGGGCCACAGAGAGACACACAGAGAAAGGGAAAGAATAAAGGATTAAATGAGGTAATTACATTTTCATGTCAAACACCCTCAATAAGTGAAAGGGATTGTATTATTAGTATTGAGTTTGTGAACCAAGATTTAAAAGCATAACACTGAATGCAAGATGGTCTGACATGTAGATAGATGCACAAGATGGTTTATGTTGAAGACAGCCATCTCCATGACAACCACAGTGCCCTCTATTTAGCAGGTCCCCTGACAAATCACCCAAGGCACCATTTTGCTTACAGTTCCAAGATTCCCAGTCCTTCCAGGTGCTTAATGGCTAAAGATTAGGAAAGGTTTTCTTCCTTTTAAATAACGATCATTTTTGTTCACTTTAATTATATAAGTAATATATGAATATATTCTCTTTATTTAAAGAATGGAACATTACAGATAAAGCTGAAGTAGCCTTTGAACACCACTTCCAATCCTCGTCTCCACCCCAGGGATAACCCTCAGCATCATTCTGATGTATCTTCCACACATTTTACCATGCATTGAAAGACCCATAGAAAAAATATAATATTGCTTAATGTGTAGGGATATTTTATATATGTGATTGTATTGTGTGTTATCCAGCAGCTTGATTTTTGCTTACTCGAAAATAGGTTTTGGTCCGGCTGGAATGGTTCAGTGGTTGAGTGTCAACCTATGAACCAGGAGGTCAGGGTTCCATTCATGCCAGGATTATGGGCTCGATCCCCAATGGGGGGTGTGTAGGAGGTGGCTGATCTATGATTATCATCATTGATGTTTGTATCCCTCTCTCCCTCTCCCTTCCTCTCTCTGAAATCAATCATATGGTTTTGAAGATCATTCCACATAAGTACATATATTACATTTTAAAGAACTGCTGTGGGGCGCGCGCGCGCGTGTGTGTGTGTGTGTGTGTGTGTGTTACAGATGAAGCAATTTGTTGCTGTTGCAAAGCTGCCCCACCCAGTCATCCTTGAACCTGCCTTCTGAGCACAGGGGTAAGTTTCTCTGGAGGAGAAATGGAGATGAGCAGTCACTGGACCATGGTGTATAAACATGTGACACTACTGATTCTGCCAAGTTACCGTGCAAAGGAATCACACCAATTTATAGTCTTCTCTATAGTGCATGGAAATACCTTGTCTCCCATAGACTTTTACTTATTTTCCAATTTAATAAGTAAAAACAAAAACAAAAACTCCACTGTGTTTGAATTTCCATTTTTCTGATAACTAGAAAAACTAAGCATTTTTATCATGCATTTTGGGGCCAAATTTATATTTACATTGCCTTTTAATCTACATTTTACATATTTACTTTATAGAAATTGTACATTTATATTTCTGTGATTAGTATTTTGTATCTTTAGAATATGTTTCTATTGTATTGCTTTCCATTTTCTTTTTGATCTGTAGAAGTTCTTTATATACTCTAGATACTGATCCTTTGTTGCAAGTGTTTTCTCTTTTTCCTTTAACTTTGTTTATAATTTCTTCTTCCATACGGAAGTTCTTGTTTTTGATGTAGTCAAGTTTACCATTCTTTTGTGTTTTATTTTTTGTGTCTTGCTTAGAAATCCTTTTTGATACCAAGTCATAAAAACAACGTCCTGAATCATATTCTAATGTTTCTTTACATCCAGGTTGTTGAGGAGAGAGGTTTTTTAATAAGTGATGCCTTATCCACATGCAGGTATATATACAATCCAGGTCAGATGGGGAGGCCCTGAGAGCTCAGAAGTGGCACAACAGCCCTCACTGAAGACTTGAACAGTCCCAGCAGTTTCCAGCAGAGGGCAGTGTCTGAGCGGTTCTACCTCCCTCTGTTAGGGCTCTCAGGGGTTCCTTGACTCACCAAAGGGGACACTTTAACTGCTCTGAAATTAGCCAATTCCAGTAAGGGGAGGGTATATCTAGTCAGAGGAAAGACCAGGAGCAGAGTCTGTGGCTGAATGCGCTGCACAGTGGGAAATAAAACAGAGCGGAGGGGAATGTGTCCTGGTGGACTCTGCAATATGGAGAGAGAGCCAGGATCACAGAGGTTTTACTCCAAGGAAGCTTCACTGTCAGCTTAAGTCTGATCCACACACTACAGATGAAAGCTCCAGTGTTATAGAGGAAATATGATTTACTAGACAACAACAGGCAATATGGAAACAGGCAATCCCTAGCTTATCCTTTTGATTTCATTAATAATCCAAGCCCTATCTCCTTTTGGAAAATGGAAGGAAGGAAGGAAGGAAGGAAGGAAGGAAGGAAGGAAGGAAGGAAGGAAGGAAGGAAGGAAGGAAGGAAGGAAGGAAGGAGAGGGAGGGAGATGAGGGAGGGAGATGAGGGAAGAAGGGACTGAGGGGAGACGTCCAGTGGGCAGAGGCACAGCTGACTTCACAGGGGAAATGGAGAAAACAGACAGACAGTACTTACTGTTCACTCCCCGCCCCCGCCCCGCCCCCAGGTGCATCCTGGACTAGCAGTTCTGTTTTCTGTTGCTTTGTTTAATACCATCAATGTGGGATGAACTATATCATTATAAAACCAGAAGAACACTGGCAGTGAAATTCATAGATCCACATACATATATTGATCTCCATAAATTTGCAAATCTGATTTGGTCAGTCTCTCTGCTCATGAGCTGGGTTCTGCAGCTTGTCCCTGCTCATCTCCTCTTCTCCTTTCCCTGCCCTGCTTTGGGCCCGGGAGGCCGCCTGTGTGAACTGGGTCAATGGGCTCCCTTGCTCATTGGTTTTGGTTTGGATGGACAGATGAAAGAAGCACTTGCAAGAAGAGAGCTTTGAATATTTATTCCCCAGGCTCCCTCCCTGCTGGGCTGTAGTTGGCAACGGCTTCATTCCTGGGCAGATTCAGGGTAATCCTACAGACTCGGCAATAATTAACCACTCTCTCTGCTTCCCCTTCCCATGCCTTGGGGTGTTAGAGCTTGCCAGATTGCCTGGGTGCTTCACCATTCTGAACTGGCTTCCTCATTCCCTGCTCACACCCTTAGAGAAAGTTCCTTAATTAATTTATCTTTAATCATCTCTTCTGCATGGACTGTTTAATTCCTGCCCCAACCCGGACTAATACAGAGACCTAAATATCGGGATTCTTCATCCTGAAATAGATTAAGTGTACGATTAAATTTTTATTGTTGTTTTTAATTCTCTTTTCCACACAAATAACCTCCCAGCCCAGTGGTGGCTGCCACCCCTGTACCTCCCCGAGAGACAGAGCAACAAGTCAATGCAGTCCTGCCTCAAAGCCCCGCTGCCTGGATTTATTTTCTGCGATTGTCTCATGTTTATTTTTGGAAGACTTTTCCCCAGGCCCACAAAAATGCCCCAGTGCTATAAATACTCTTCAATTCCACTCTAAGCTCCAGACAACCTGGAAGATGAAAAGATGGCAGGAACCAATTTGGATGCCTTGGTGGCTTGACTAATTCATTTAGGGATGGTTGTAGAAAGATGCTGGAGATGTAAATTGCATTTATATGCAGTCCTCCCCTTTAGGAGATGATTGCTGTCCTGTAAGCTCATCACAATAAACCGCCCCTCTAAGTAGGTGAGACCATTTAGTTTCCATTTATCCACCACATGTACATAACTGAGTCCCCCACCCCGGCCTTTCTCTTCTCCTTCCACCTGCTGGTAAAGGCAGGAATGAACAAAGCCCAGAGCTGGCAACAGGGAAAACAGAACTCTAGTCGACAACATTGGGTCACCATGAATAACTGAGCTTTGGACACTCACTTTAATTAAACACTGTGACTTGTTCACTGCAGACTTTCTGGGTGCGCCACGTCTACCCTTGTAGCTAAGCCACTCACTCGTTCCTATCCAGCTCTCATTCTATTTTCAGTCCTTATCTAGTGACCTTTTCTGATGACCTAGAAAATTACCTTTGATGCCTTTTTATCTGCCTATCCCATAGCCAATCCACTCAAGGTCTGTGGATTTCATCCAAGTCACTCTCTCTAGTTTGCATTCTTCTCTCCGCCTCCACCCCAGCACTCAGCCAGAAACCCCTGGACCACATACTGACCTCATAACTGGCTTACCCTCTGTTATCTGCACTCCCCTTTCCATGACACAGAGTGAGCGCTACAACATGTGAACCTGTCCCTGATACTATTCTGCTTAAAACCCTTCAAAGGCTCCCCAGTGCTTGTAGGGTAAAGACCGAAAGCTTTATAAACCTGCACAGCTGGTCTCTGCCTACCACTCCTGTGTCCCTTCCTTGGGTCTTCTTTCGGAGCCATTTCCATCTTGGGTCATGTCTTTGTATGTTGCCTGTAGTGTTCTCACCACCATCAACATCTGCCTTTGCCTAGCTGACCCCTGTAGACCTCGACTCAAACATCCTCATCCCCAAGGGATCCTTCCCTGACCTGAGTCTAGGCCAAGGTCTTTGTTACACATGCCCCTGCCATGGTCACAGGCTGTAGAGAGAGTGACACCCATCTCTTCCACTAAAATCCGTGCTCCGTGAGGTTGGGAGTAGTGTTTGTCTTTGTGCACCTAGCATTGTGCCTGGCATACAGGAAATTCAGGAAATTTCAAAAAAGACTTGCTAAAGGAATTAATAGGCACACTTTTACTCTTTCCTTTAATACCAGTGAGTGGGTTGGTACCTTCCCAGACTGAAAATATGGAAGTCCAAGGTCAGGAGAGAGATAGGCATGGTACTTCAGAATTGGGAAAATAAACTAGATTATGGCAGCTACTGATTCTTTGATTTAGGGGCTATCCTATCCTCTTGCCTTTTCTATGTAGATGCCCCTCCCTCCATCGGACTGTTTTGTTGGTTCCATGCCCACACCTACCCATCCACCCCATGCTCAGCCTGGGCCACAGAGCCCCTCTTCCTCCTGGTTCTGTGCCCTTGTTTATTCTTGGGCTGAGAAACCTGGGCCTTGCATTCCCAGGCATGCTTCTGATCAGATACAATAAAGCACTTAAAAGGCACTTGGTCTTCTGGAATTTCTTTCCTCCCAGCAATGCAAATGAAGGATTAAATTACAAGCAAGGGAGGTTTTGTTCAGAAGCTTGCATTTTCAGAACTGTCCCCAGGGTAATAAAATGGAAAAGGGAAAACCGGAGCACAGGACCTGCCTTCTGTTTCCCCAAAAGTCAGCCAAGATTGCAGCCTTAGTGATGTAGAAGGAGTACGTGAGCCAGGGCTTGGGGAGGTAATTGTCTACACAATGGCTCTCAAACTTCAGCATGCCGTCTGGGAAGGCTTCCTAAACTCGGATGGCTGGGCCCCACCCCCAAGGTTGCTGATTCAGTTGTGTAGGGTGTGGCCTGGCAATTTGCATCTAATACATTTCTAGGTCCTGCAGACGGTCCTGGCCTCTGGGAACCACACTCTGAGGACCACTACACTGCAGTGCACTCCTTCTCCACATCCTCCAATTTTAACGTGAGTCTCAGTCATCCGATATCCTGTTGAAGCCCAGACTGGTGGAGTAGGTCGGAGTGGATTTTGGTGCCTGTGCTATGCAGTGAGGGCCACATGCTCAGAAGTGAGGCTCAGGTAAGCCATCACCTTCTCGAGCCTCTGGCCTCTGTGATAGAGGTCTCTCCTTCCTTTATGCCTTCCTGGAAATTAGGGGATATTTTGGATGGCATTGCAAAGAGGTAGATGCCAGGCAGTATGACTCTAACCTAAGTTTCCAAGGTCTCATTGGCCTGGCCAACAAGAATCCAATGTCTGTGTACAGGGGTGGTGGGGGGGTGGGCAGCTTTGGTCTCCACTTCAGAAGGAAACGTGACCTTCCTTTACCCGCCTTTGCTGAAAGACCCTTATCAGCGTGCTGACAATTGTGCAGGGGAAATACAGGGGAAGGGAAGTGCTGCGGGGTCAGACAGGGGCAAAGGTCTCGCTCCTGGGAGCCGGGTCTCACCAAGGCTGTAAAAGGTGAGGATTCCTTGTGGAAATGTGCAACTTTCCCCTTTAGAAATAACTGCTACAGCAAATTGGTTCCAAGCATGAGCTCTGTGCTTAGACATGGACTCAAAGCTTTAAATAAAATAGCATTTGTAAACTGCTTACCACAGTGCTTGGCACTTAGTAAGTGCTTAATGAATGATAGCTATTGTTACAGAAAACCGGAGAAGAACCAAGCAATACTTAGAGAGATGGAGTTACATTTATTATGCACAGGTCCAGAGGAAAATGTCTCTCAAATTCTGGGCCCCAACATGGAGGAATTTTCCCTATTTATATGTTTTTACCTTCTTTGTCGCTCAAATATGGGGTGTTTCCGGCCCCTTTTGCAAATTCTTAAAGAGCCCCTATGTGCTGGGGCCTTGAGACCTCAACCAAAGGCCTGGCCTGGTGCCATCACTGATAATTTTGTCTGGGGAAGGTTTAATGGCCTCTCTGAAGTGGGAGTAGTCTCATTTTTCTTATTATTTAAGCAAACGAACATTTATAGAAGCCAAATAGCAGGGTTAAAATTTCAAACAGCAGTTTTTATATAAGATGGATGCTTCATTGTTATCTTTTTAATAGGAACTGTTGATTGTCGCAGAATCAGAATTTGTATCTAGAGGAAAACAGGCAGCCCAGTGGATTGGCTCAGTGATTGAGCTTTGACCTATGAACCAGGAGGTAACAGTTCTATTCCTGGTCAGGGCACATGTCTGGGTTGTGGACTTGATCCCCAGTGTGGGGCATGCAGAAGGCAGCCAATCAATGATTCTCTCTCATCATTGATGTTTCTATCTCTCTCTCCCTTCCCCTTCCACTCTGAAATCAATAAAAATGTTTGTTTGTTTATTTGTTTGTTTGTTTTTTTAAGAGGAAAAAAGGCAGCTTGAGAGCCTATAGACTAAAACAGAAGGACTGTTTATCCACTGGGGTTTCCTATTCTCTGCCTCTCAGTGCTTGGCCCATGGAGATACTTGGTGCATATTTGTAGAACAGAAGGAAAAAAAATAACATAAGTCCAGGTAAATTAGTAGATGGGGGGATTTGAACTGATGGAGATTGTCCAAATGGGAAGAATTATGGAAACACCTGAATTCTTGAAAGTGAGGGTTCAGGCCCTGAGTAAACTTGCTCAGTTTTTTAAGTTATAAAATTGGTTGCAGGGTGAGAAACATTTGACAATGAAAAAGGGCTTGGTTAATTGTAAAGCACTAATCAAGTACTAGCTACTTTCATAAAATGAATCCATTACCTAACAGATCCTTTGGGTTATAACAACTCCAATGCTGAGGCTGAGGTGAATGAAACTTATCAGCTCTTGGGTTTTGATATATTGGCTTTGCCTTTTAGGTTGGCTCCTGTATGCTAGAAGTGCCTCTGGATTTCTTCTCTTATTTGCTAAATGGAATAGGAGCCTCTTCAGAGGCCTGAAGATGGGCGTGCAGGTCAGCCACCTGAGAAGGGCTCACCTTGGTTGATAAGACAGGGAGCCTGTGACCCTTGCTGGCATGGAACAGCACTCCAATCCCTCCTCCCCTCCTCTCCACAGTCTAATGCTTCTCATTTATTGTTAATGCTGTTTCCATTGGCTCATTTGCAGATACTCTGAATAAAACATCAGAGCAGGGAGGGAGGTGCTCTCCCTCTTCCATTACTGCCTCTGCCACATTCCTTCCCTCCTTCTCTTTCCTCAGATCCCTTCTCCCTTCATTAATCTGATTAACAATCTTTGTCTAATTGGCTTGTCATAAACTAGCCAAATGGGACTCCTGGGCTCTTGCAGGGACAGTAAGGAAAATGACTCAGATAGGCTCAGCATTGGTTTTTGGTTTTTGTTGTTTGCCTGGACGGATGAAGGCAAAGAGCAAACCCTGAATTTGCGATCATAGAGAGGAGATCTGGGAATAATGCAGAAGCCCTGCTCCTCCCTGGGAACTACCTCAGCTCATCCCATGGCAAAGGGTGAGCCTGGAGATGTGAGGCCCTGTGGCTGCTGCTGCAGGGGATGCAAATAAGACTACAGAGGCATATTCCGAAGAAAAGGCAGATTAGGAAAAGTGCAGCCAGAAAGGCAGGCACTTGGCATGAGTCTCAATCCACACACACAGCTGCATGAGGAATGCAGTTCTGTTATTTTCTCTGATTTAACTTAATTACTGACTATCTTGATTCTTGTAGCAACCACTTCCTTTAGAGTTTTGTCACTAAAAAAGTGCATCCCTAAAATACTGTAATTTAGTCTTGCCAATTTTTAAAAACTTGGTATGTCTTTTGAGTCATTTTTAACCTATAAATTCCACCTAGGCTTCCTTTTGTTTTTATAAAATCTTCTATTTAAGAACCTGAGCTTTTAAACCTGTAAAGTTTCTCAGTCTGAATTTTGCTGATTACATATTCAAGGAACAGTTTAATATGTTCCTCTGAGCTTGGTATTTCCTGGAAATTGGTAGTAGGATCCAGAGTCTTGATTAAACTTAAGTTGGATCCCTTTGGCAAAATTACAGATTGTTGGTGGCGTATTTTTTTACCCAAAGGCACAGAATGTCTGCAGTCTCCCTTTTTGTGATGTTAACTGCTGTTGATGGTCAATGCCCAGATCTGTTAATTCACTGGGGGCTGCAAAATGATGATGTTCTATCATTTTTTTTTTTGATTAGTTGGAATACTCCCATAAAGAGATGTTTCCTCTTACCTACCATTGGTTACCCAGTGATTCATGAAGGAAAGGCAGGACAAATACTTGATTCTTTGTCCTGATCAGTTTTCAAGATAATGAATACTCAATAGCGACCAATTTGTGTGTTTTTTAATATCGTTAGGAACCCATGGATTTAACCATATTTGATGGGTTTAAATAACTTTATGCAATTCTTATCCTTATTGAAATACAAATTGTCCCATCTTTGGCAGTGGGAGCTTCTTCAGTTGGCTCCTGAGTCCTGCTCATCCCCACTAGCTGGGATGACAAGATACTGCAGGCTCATCGTACACATCTACTGCCCCATACCTGTAACTGGCCATTCCTCCAAGAAGCCCTGGTTCCTTTTAGTGGAATACGATGCCAGGGATGCTCATTGCTAATTTATTACACCATTAGTCATTCTTTGTAGTCCCTTCAGTGGACAGAGCTACTCGGTTAATAGGGGGGAAATCTACATATAGCCAGTTCTGCTATCACATTTGTTTTAAAAACACAAAGTAGCTCAAACGCAATTAAGGAACAATTTGAGCCTAACACAAATTGTCTATGGGTGATTTTATACAGGAGAAATATTAGATAAAGTTGAACCAAGCTGTGTAGGAATATGCAAAACAGCAAAACAATCTGGAGTAAACTTTTCCACAAAGAGAAAACACAGACTATACATAAAGCCCTTAAGTTGAACTTGCCAAATCCTGCAGCAGTGGCACCTCTCACTGCTAGGCGTGGTTGCTTTGGTGGTTTCAAACATCGCTACAATTTCTAGCGTTTCAGCTGTCCGGTGAAGCTACAAATACAGATGAGAAAGCAGTGAAAGTATTTCCAGCAATGACACAGAAAGCGGCTCTACGATGGATGGCATTTCCGATGGTGATGAAACAGGTATCTATTATGAATGCATACCTCAAAGGGCCTCCATCTCAAAGGCAGAAAAAATGGCCCAGATTCAAGGCTATAAAAGATCTCATAACTCTGGTGTTCAGCATCAATGCCCAGCAGAGGATGACGAGCCAGTCACCCACAGCTGGTGTTACAACTTTCTGTCCAATTTCAGCTACACCTCCTCTACTGCTTCCCAATCCCTACCGAACCACAGCCCTGCCAATGCCCATGCCACAAGATGACTTCAGGTCCTTAGAAAGGCAAAGTGCCCTGTTTATTGCGGTATTTATGTATTTCTTCACTAGTTAACACATATAGAACTGTGCTACTATCTTTGCTGTTTCTATCCTTTATAAAATGTCACTGATTAAGTTTTTGAGTGTTGTGCTCTTACCCCCATTTTTAACATAAGCCCATTGTTTTTATTGCATGATTTTGCACACTGTGGTGATTTACAGGAACGCATATGTCATATTCTAGCGGAACTAAACACATACACACACATACCTCATGAGTTCATAGATACTTCCAATTCAATTGTAAGACTATGTGATTTTTGCCTAGCCTCATCTATAGTATATCTGCATCTCCTTTCTTCCATACCCCAAATCCTTGTGCTCAAGGATATAGGAGATGAGAGACTATTCCAAAATTACTCATCTGCTTTAATCCATCTTCTATACTCAACAGAATAACAATACAAAAACTATCGCAACTTGCATAATTACTGACAGCTCTCCCGGAGGGGAGCCCTAACTGGTCACTTTCAAGAGGTGGCAGGGTGAAGACCACTATGGGGCCACTTAAGACTTCATCACAGACCCCCTTGCATGCACCACTACTGGTTTGGACAAAACTCTTTCAGGTTCAATTGCTCTTCTCAAGTTGGCCTGCCTGCTTTGTCAGAATCCCCCTCTCCCAGCTTCCCCAGGCACACATGCTAACACCATGCAGATGTTGACACTATTGATGGTTGCCCTGCTTGTACTTAAGGGTTCATGTGGAGACTTCATCAGTTAACTGTTGTAAATACTGTCCACCAGTTTTAATTTTTTTCTAGATGTTCTGTCTGTTTTCATATTGGAATTTTGAGGGACTTAAAAACCAAGCCATTGTCACTATCTTCCCAGAATCCTTCTTTAAAAAATAATTTTTCATAGGTTGTCTTTAAATATGAACATTGATCTTTTTATATATAGAAAATGTTTAAAATTTTTATTTAGTCAAGTGCATTTGACTTGCCCCCATTGTTTTTTATGACAAAGACTTTGTCATGTATGTGTTAGATAAACATCTTTTTACAATTTTTTATAATATAGGTTTCATTTTTTACACATACCTCTCTTATCCATCTTATCCATTTGAACATTATTTTGTGAAATGCTATAGAATGTCTAAGTTAATTCCTCTTTTCCTCAAACACTAAACTTCCCATTTATTGAATTTTTAATTCTTCCTTTATTATAGCTTAATTATAAATATCAAGGTCTATGGGTTATTTCTTCTTGATATGTCTGTCTAGTTTTGTAGTTGTACCAAAATGTTTATTTATTTTATTTTAATAATATATTTTAATGTCTATTGCATTCCCTCCTCACTTTTTCTTTTAAAAGAAAAGTTCAGTTGTTTTCATCCATATTCTTTTTTTTTTTTTTTGAGTCTCTGCCACATATCAAGCACTATTCTGAGTTATGGGGAAATAAAATGCATGAAATCTAACACATAGTGTAGCATCTTTTTTTTCTTTTTCTCTTTTTTTAAAATTTAAATTCTTTATTGTTTAAAGTGTTACATAAGTCTCTCCTTTTTCCCCCATTGACCACTCCCTGGCTGTCCCCACTCCCCAGCACATGCCCTCACTCCCTACCCCTGTCTGTGTCCATTGGTTATGCTCATATGCATGCATACAAGTCCTTTGGTTGTTTTCTTACCCCCTCACACCTTACCTCATAGGTTGGACAGTCTGTTCAATGCTTCTGTTTTTGTTCATCAGTTTATGTCGTTCATTATATTCCACAAATGGGTGAGATCATGTGATATTTATCTTTCTCTAATTGGCTTATTTCACTTAGCATAATGCTCTCCAGTTCCATCTATGCTGTTGCAAATGGTAAGAATTCCTTCTTTTTTATAGCAACATAGTATTCCATTGTATACATATACCAAGTTTTCTAATCCACTCATCTGCTGATGGGCATTTAAGCTGTTCCAAATCTTAGCTATTGTAAATTGTGCTGCTATGAACACAGGGGTGCATATATCTTTTCTGATTGGTGTTTCTGTTTTCTTGGGATATATTCCTAAAAGTGGGATAACTGGGTCAAATGGAAGTTCCATTTTTAATTTTTTTGAGGAAACTCCATACTGTTTTCCACAGTGGTTGCACCAGTCTGCATTCCCACCAACAGTGTAAGAGGGTTCCTTTTTCTCTGCATCCTCTCCAGCACTTGTCATTTATTGATTTGTTGATGACAGCCATTCTGACAGGTGTGAGATGGTACCTCATCGTTGTTTTCATTTGCATCTTTTGGATGATTAGTGACATTGAGCATGTTTTCATATATCTCTTGGCCTTCTGTATGTCCTCTTTCAAAAAGTGTCTATTTAGGTCCTTTGCCCATTTTTTGATTGGATTGTTTATCTTCTTTTTGTTAAGATGTATGAGTTCCCTATAGACTTTGGAAATTAAAACCTTATCGAAGATAACATTGGCAAATATATTCTCCCATGCAGTGGGCTTTCTTGTTGTTTTGTTGATAGTTTCTTTCTCTGTGCAAAAGCTTTTTATTTTGATGTAGTCCCATTTGTTTATTTTCTCCTTAGTTTCCATTGCATTAGGAGATGTATCAGTAAAGATATTGCTATGACATATGTCTGATATTTTGCTGCCTATGGCTTCTTCTAGGATTTTTATGGTTTCCCATCTTACGTTTAAGTCCTTTATCCATTTTGAGTTTATTTTTGTGTATGGTGTAAGTTGGTGGTCTAGTTTCATTTTTTTTTTTTTTTTGCATATTATCTGTCCAATTTTCCCAACACCATTTATTGAAGAGACTCTCTTGATTCAGTTGTATACTCTTGCCTCCTTTGTCAAATATTAATTGAGCATAATGGCTTGGGTTGATTTCTGGGTTCTATGTTCTGTTCCATTGGTCTATATGTCTGTTCTTGTGCCAGTACCAGGCAGTTTTGAGAACAGTGGCTTTGTAGTACAGCTTGATATCTGGTGTTGTCATCCCTCCAACTTAGTTCTTCTTTCTCAAGATTGCTGCAGCTATTAGGAGTCTTTTTTATTCCAAATTAATTTTTGGAGAGTTTGTTCTAGGTCTTTGAAGTATGCCATTGGTATTTTAATGGGGATTGCATTGAATCTGTAGATTGCTTTAGGTAGTATGGACATTTTAATAATGTTGATTTTTCCAATCCATGAACACGGTATATACTTCCATTTACCCACATTATTTCTTAATGAATTTAGCAGAGTAAAAGCCCAACATCAGTTTTATGGGTAGCCCTTTGGTTCTCTATCAATTATATTTTTAAAAATGTAACCAGCCTGGATAATATGGTTAGGGTGTTGGCCCTGGCACCAAAGCATCACGGATTCATTCCTGGTCAAGGGCAGGTACTTGGGTTGCAGATTTGATCCCAGGCCCTAGTCGGGGTGCATGTGAAGGGCAATCAATTGGTATTTCTCTCTTACATTGATGTTTCTCTCTCTTTCCCTCCATTCTCCTGCTCTCCCACTCTCTAAAATAAAGCAATGGCAAAAATATCATTGGGTGAGGATTAACAAACAAAAACGTAACCATGTCCACTTGTTTAACTTCTTCCAAATGTTGCATAACCTCCCAGAGGGGCTGTTTGTGGCTGTATCTCAGCACCAGTTGGCAAGGCTCATGACAGCTTACTCAAGGCTAGGCAAATGCTTTGGGGGGAAGGTTTAGGGCCTGACATTAGAAGTGCTCAGTGGGATGATGGGAAAACCATCAAGCTGGGGGTTAGCATTGGAAAGTCAGTATTCACCCAACAGATAAGGCTTCTTGTGCCAAGAGACTTAACCTTTCCAGATGTGATTTATGAGAGTGCTCAGTGTGGGTAGGTCCAAGATGGAGCAAAACGTCCATTCACAGGTAAAAAAGAAACACATAAACACAGACACACACACACATACACAGCAACAACAACCAGGACCAAGCTTCACTTCAGAGCAAATACTTCTTATAACCTATAACAGCTTTGCAGGATAACTGGGTGGAGCTAGGACTGTGATGAAACAGAACAGAACTAATGGAATTACAAGGAACACTAGTCTATGGTCTTGATCTCTCATGGTGCTGAGACAACTGACTTGCATAACCACAGGCCAGCAGTAGCAATATATGTTGCATTCTGGAGTTGATTTGTTCTGCACGGGGCTTCAGCTCTGACCTTGGGAGGTGAGGGATGACATAAATGCCTTCCTTATCTTCCTGAGACAAAAACAAAAACAAAATTAAAATAAACAATAAATGGAATGTGAGGGCTCCCATCTTGTAAATAAACTTGGAAAAATATTATGGAATATCTCACACAGAACATCAGCCTACAGCCTCAGTTGAAATTCAGTAGATTTTATTTTATGTGCAGCCTATTCTTTAAAGGGATAGAAAGAGTCAAATAGAACTCAGCCTTCAGGAAGATGCAGAGATACTAAATAGGAAAGGCAGCTCGTGTCTGTTGGCAGTGAATCCTCCAGCGACACTGGCCCATTAATCTTTTCGTGTTTTTTCTCTTTCCAGCAGTCAGAACCTTCAATGCACCTGCAAGAAAGCATAATCACTGATTCCATTAACACATTCAAATGTAGGGCTCTGAGCACTTTAAAGGATCCACTTCCATCTCCCTCATTTCACAGGCCTCGGGGCCTGGAGAGGTGAAGGGACTTGACCACTCGGCTTGTCTGCAGACAAGCCAGACCTGCCAGGTCGTTGCTGCAAAGTGGCAGCTGCATTCACAGAGTTCACACTTTTCATTTTATAAATGGGTCACATGAAGCCAACCACAAGGAGACTGTGTGGATAAATTACCACGGGATGCGGTGTGAATTGTACTGGGAAGAAAATTATCAGGCTGCTCATTGAGAGGACCAGAGTGACTATGGGGTCGCTTTTGTGTGTACTGCCCATAAGGCTATCCCAGAAGGTGCAGTCCTCTAAACACCCACAGATAGAACAAATAAACAGTGCATTTTAATTATCGAGAAAAAACAATAAGGAATGACTTTAAGCTAGGAGGGCTGTCCTAACACCATAAATAAAGTCAATGCATTGTTTGGAACATGAATTAATTAGTGTTTAAGTAATAAAAAGGACCATCAATTATAAAACATTACCACAAATTACTTGTGGTGCTAACAGCTTCTTTTGCTATTATTAATAGTTCTAGCTACTCATTTTCTGTAATTGGGAACCAGTTTTTCCTTTGGATGAACAAGCTTACAATGCAAGGTCAAGTTCCTGTTCACACCGATAAAAGTCCCCTGTTCCTGGCCCCTTCTGCTGACCCTTCAAAGCTACCTTGCTTCTCAGCCTGCAGTCTCTGCTGTCAGAGAAACCGAAGAGGAATGATCACTTAGTATTTGCTCATTAAGGTTACAACTACCTTTTATATTAAAATCAAACATCCAAGGAAATGCCTGAGGCGACATTTTCTGTTTCTGAGCAAGTCTTGCTCCATGAAATCATTCCACCTTGTGTGACCAGCTCGGCCATGGTGAGGGGCAGATCTTGCTAGCTAGCAGATGACAGGGAGAAGTGTGATTTATTAAGAGGCCTGGGCCTATAGCTTCAAAGATCAGAGTTCAGGCCCCTACTCTTCAATAATCTCACTGTGGGACTCGGCACAAGTTATTTAACCAATTTGAGATTTCATTCTCCCGGTTAGGAGAGGTGGCCTGCTCCTTGCCATTATTTCACAAGGAAACAAGTGAGGAGTACAACTGGCATTTAAACCCCAAGTAAGACATAAGATAGATAAAGGAAACGTTTGCTCTCCTTCTCCCATTTAAAATAAGTTGCCCATTCATTCTCAGGCTGATTATGATTGGGTCAGCCATCTGTCTGTGTGATCAGGGCCCGAAGAACAAAGGCACAGGCCCGGGTGTTCCTCACCCTCCTGAACCCCTCTGACATTCACATACAAGGTCAGGGCCTGCCCCATGAGCAGAGCTGTGCTTACTAAGAGGCCCTGGTGTGCAAGCACCATCCTCACATGTTAAAGGGACTTTCTCATTCAGTCACCGCAGCAGCCCATGATGACACACCCACTCTTGTCCCCTTTTGACAAATAAAGAAATGGAGACACCAAAAGGTTAAGGCTACAGATCTAGCAAACGACAGAGCCAGGCTATCAGCCCAGGAGGGTTCTTCGCCAACCTGCTAAACCGGCAAATGTCTCATGTCAAAGGTTCCACTTCCTCCAGAAAACTCTCCAGAGAATAGCACCCTGGGCCCAGGCCCACATGCCTCTCAGCCCAGCGACCCCACATGGCTGGAGCCTCTGAAGGACTGGGACAGCTCATTATTGGGTTCCCAGACCCTTCCCCAGGGTCTGCCACTAGTAGGTAAAACTTTGCACCACACACACAATCTTCTTTCTCTCACGCACAATCCAACATACACACACAAGGACTGATGACCTTCCACCGCCAGAAGTTCCAGAATGTCTCTCCAGAACTCCAGATTTATAATCTCTTCTCTCTGACCAATGGCCCTTTCTACTACCATACCTGCCCCCAAAGATGGCTACAGGGTTGCAGGTGAGAGAGAACGGCTGCCACTCTAATTCTGGGTTTGCTTCAAACATACTGTCGGGTTTCTGGTGCCTGTTAGCCCACCCCAGTCATCTTCCTCTCCCAGGGCACTTAATATTTTTCCAGACCTTTTCCCCCAGGGGACTGGGTTGAGTGGCAATAGATTGAGTCCATGAGAGCAAAAGAATGCTTCTCTCTACTCGGTTACACCCTTACCCACTGGCCCACATCCTGCCAACCACTCCACCTTATCTTAAAAAGTGACTGCAGTAAAACAGGGAGTAAAAAGCAGAAAGCCCATAAATGCCCTGGGATCTTCCTTTTGCTCACTAAACATCCAGTAAACCTCGGCATCTTATCCTGTGATTTGGGCTTTATTGGCTCATCTACTGTGCGATTGTCTAAAATTTCCTGGGCAAAATTTCTTTCCTTTCTTTGATTGTAAATTAGGTAAATTCTCTGTGCTGTCTTGTAAATTCATTGCCTCTTTCCTCACAGTTTTCTGCACAATTGAATACACCCACCTTTTAATTTATTTTTAATTATTATATTTTATTTTAATCCTCACCCACAGATATGTTTTTAATGTGTTTTGTGTGTGTGTGTGCGCGTGCGTGTGTGTGTGTGTGTGTGTGTGTGTGTGAGAGAGAGAGAGAGAGAGAGAGAGAGAGCAAGAGAGAGAGATTAATTGATTAGCTCCAACCAGGGATCAAACCCAAAACCTAGGTACATGCCATGATGGGGAATAGAACCCCAAATCTTTTTGGTGTGTCGTATGAAGCCCTATCGGTCAGGGAAACACACTCTCCTTTTTAGAGCTCTCTCATTCCTTGCTTCCAGGACATTAACTTCCTTGGATGTCTCCTTGTCTTTGCTGCTCTTTTTTGAGGACTTGTGTTTATGTGTCCTTGAATACTGACATCTGCAGAGTTCTACCTGCCACATTCTTGCTTTATACTCTCTCCCTGAGGATCTCTATCCAGACCCACCTAGGTGTTCATTTATGGTCCATCTGAGATCTTTCCCAAGTTCTAGACCCATGTCTACTGAACCTGTCCCCTTGGACTTCTCACAGGTGCTTCAAGTTCAGTTTAACTAAACATACCATCTTCTCCTGTGTTCCACATCTCAACCAACAATTAAATGCCCAAGGAAGAACCCCAGGAGACATTCTTAACTAACTTCTCTCTACAAGGCTACTGTGTCATGGCAATTATATTTTCTAAGTATCTTTTGAATCTCTCTTTTTCTCCATCTCCACCTTCATTATCATAAGCTTTCAACAGACCGCTACAATAATCTCCTAATACATCACTGTATTTCTAGTGTGTGTCTTTGTTCAGTTAGCAATGGTCACAGTAATGCTGCACACAGAAGACTCTCAACATCTAATTTCTTAAAAATTGCTTTCTCTTATGGTGTGTGGTCCATTTGGGCTGATGTGCTTCAGGCTGCAACAGCAGGGTCGGCGCTGCTCCATTTGTCCCCCATCTTCCTCCTCTTTGGCTGAACAGACATTCAAACTGAGGTGAAGAATAACACGGACAGATAATGTAAAATAAAAATGTGTTGTGTCCTTTTATGTGTAATCTCTAAATCTTAAATGTTTGAAAAACATAGGTGGTGTCTGATGTAAATGTGATTCCAAATTTTGTGTCCATCTTGGGAAGTCATTGTCAATGTGATTAGTAGACCATTATCTTCAGAATCTATTTTAATTGGTTTTCAATTTAGGAACTCAGTGGGCCGCCCAGGCCATGTTTTTCTCATAACAAAGGCAGAGGTACAAGAGGGCAAGTGGAAACACCCACGGCTTCTTAAAGCCTAGGCTTAGAAATGTAACATGGTCACTTCTACCCACATGCCATTGACCAAAGCAAGTCATATGTCCTAGCCCAAGGTTAAAAAGCAGAGAAGCACACTTGGCTCACTGTGAGGCAATGGTAAGGGGGGGAATGCAGGGAGCAGGGAGCAATGGGGCTGATAATTCAGTCTACCATTGGCCCTCTCTAATCCATTTTCTACCCTGCAGCTCGATTTCTAACATGAAAATCTGAGTATGTGACTTCCCATTGTTTTTTTAAATATAGTTTAATCCATGATGCAACCCCAGATTATCTATCTTCTCATACCACCAATTACTCTGCTCCTGCCATGTTGAATAATATTTATTTTCTAAATTTTCCTGAGCTCTCTTACCTTCAAGTCTTTGTACAGCCAGTTCCTTTGCCCAGGGTACTTCCTCATCCTCACCTTGTCCCATGACCTAGTCCCCATTCTTTGCATCTTCTAGTTAATTACACTTGTCCTTCAGGTCTCTCCTTGTGTTGCATCCTCCAAAAACTGTCTCTTATCCCATGATAGGGCTATCCTTAGGCTCATTTCCTGTTCCATGTTCTTGTGCTCATAGAAATACTTAGGAGTGGGACTATTTTTAGTCTTAGTGCTTAGCCACTGTGCCTGGGTTATTGTAAGTTTTTCATAAATACCTTTTAATGGGTGATTACCACATGGCAATCTGTCCATGAATATAAAGTTTAATGCCTCTGTTGTTGTTTTTTTGGTTTTATATAATCAAAGACAACAAATAAATATATAGTAACACTTGTAAGTGTTATGAAAAGGAAACTAGGATGCTAAAAGAGAATAAAAAAAAAAAAGGAAACTAAATCAGATCAGAGTGCCAAGGAAGGTATTCTTTAGGGAACTGTACATAAACTGATACTTAAAAGATAGTAGGAATTTATCAAGAAAGAGCTGGGAGTCTCATTTGATCTTGGAAGCTAAGCAGAATCGGGCCTGGTTAGTACTTGGATGGGAAGAAAGAGCTGGGGGTGGAGAGAGATCTGGCCAATGGAACATCATGTACAAAGGTCCTGAGGCAAGCAAGGAGGGAACAAGTTGTTGTGGCAGTTGTGTAAGAAATAAAGGGCACAAGAGGAGCTGGTGGCTTTTAAAAACTCTTGGTGGTTTCAGGCGATGGTTCTGGTTTTCCTTTGTTGAGCTTTCTGCGGCATTAACCGTGGATGCTCATTTACTGAAGAAAACGCAGCATAGAACAAGGCTCAGGCTCTCAAGCCCCACGGTCCCAGCATCCTGCTCATTGTCCTATCTCTAGAGGGTAAAGACTGATGCAGGGGTCAGGGGAGCCAGCGTCACTCCTGTCATTTCTGTCCACCTTTCTGGCCCAGCTTCTTGGCTGTAACTTCTAGAGATTCTCAAAATTAGAATCATTACCTATATAGGGAGCCTGCAATGCAAATCAAATGCGAGGCGGTGGCAGGCTAATGAAGGCCAGCGACCTGGTGATCTAATGAAGATGAACAGCTCTGTTACAGGCAGAGGATGCTGCTGCTTCATGTGCAGGTTGGGGCAGGAAAAGAGGTAAGTTCAGGATTTTTACAGTGCTTTACAAAGGCAAGTAAAATTGAAATATATCTCTCTAGTTCTCTCTATATCTATTTATCTATCTATCTATATCTGTGTGACAAGGAAGAAAAATAACATATGGATGCCTTGGACAGGCAAAGTACTCTTCCTATGTGGCCAGTTAATCAAGTTTTCACCATTGTCCTCCAAGCTGCAGGTGATGAGATCAGTAAAGGTCAGAAGATGAGCCTCTGAAGGCCCTGTGGAGGAATCCACTTTGGCTGAACAGACATTCAAACTGAGGTGAAGAATAACATGGACAGATAATGTAAAATAAAAATGTGTTGTGTCCTTTTATGTGTAATCTCTAAATCTTAAATGTTTGAAAAACATAGGTGGTGTCTGATGTAAATCTGATTCCAAATTTTGTGACCATTTTGGGAAGTCTTTGTCAATGTGATTAGTAGACCATTATCTTCAGAATCTATTTTAATTGGTTTTCAATTCAGGAACTCAGTGAGGTCCAGTGCTAGTTGACTCTGTGTATGTGTTTCTCCATTAATGCAGTGAGGCTAGGGGATTTGGTTTTCTGGAATTTCATTCATTCAAGGATTGCTAATGAGTGTAAAGATGATTTGTCTGTATAACATGATAAAGATGGCAGTCAAGGTCGAAGTTCTCAGTGAGCTGACAAAAGGCTGGGAATTTGGGGATCAACTGTCTCCATTAAGCAATTTTAAGAAAATCTTGGTTGTATAGAACTGGGAAACATTAACTTGGAAACCACGTGCTTGGGATAGGTCAATTAAGCTTGTATTTTCTAAGCTCACCTGGTTTTGATGGTAGCTTTTGTTCATTTTCGTGAAAATTCAGCCCCTACTTTTATTGTCAATAAGTTAATAGATTTTTATTTTTATATCCTTTTATCCCAACACATAATTCTTCATGTTCAGAGATTAATATTTGGGGAAATCTCTTTGCCAAGTAATGATGCATATAATCATAATAAAAAATAAAAATTTCAAAGGTTTTCAGAGCCAGAAAGATTTATTGCAGATACAAGTGGGTCTATAACTGTGTTGTCCAAATGTTCCACTAAATTTATTAGCCATTTTCAGCTCTTTCATGATTGAGAATGAACCTCTTGGTAATTGAAGCCAGAGAATAATCTGTCGAATGCTAGAGCTAGGAATCATCTTAGATACTATATAATCCAATTCATGTACTTAGAATGAGGAGACTGAGGCCAGGCTCATTGACAGCTTCTCCTCATTAAAAATCTTCTGGGTCATGGTCATGTCATTGACTCCATGAATTACAAACAGGATTCTTGACCCTTTCCACTAGTCCAAAATTGCTTTTTAAAAAAGACTGAGGCTAAAAGAAGCTAATTTGCTTCAGATGATGCAGTCCTGGGAGAATTAAGACTAGAACTCATTTCCCTAACACTCAATCTAGGACTAATTTCCATGTAACCAAAAAACAACTGTAAAATTGGGATAATACCCACTGTATTGTTATGAGAATTAAACATGGTGACCTGTGTGAAATTGTTATACTTACTTAGAATTCACTTTTTAGCAGGTTACTTGCCTAATCAAAAAGGTGGGTACTCCAAATCACCTGAGGTTGGGTTTGCATTAGACTAAGAAAGGACCATATTCCCACCTATCCCTCCATCTCTCCTCTCAGCCCTCCTTTAGCATCTGTTTGATTCTTCATTGTCTACAGACAGATCTCTTCTGCTTTTCTGAGTCACAGATCACAGTCATCCAATTTGCATGTGAGAAAGATTGAGTCTCTCCCAGTTTCCACTGTGCATTCCTGGGAAACCACTTTACTTGGTCTATACTTGGTCACAGTGAAGTGTAGACCAAGTAACTGGGTGTGTTGGGAGTGGATATGGAGTGGGGGCAGTAGTAGGGCTACCATAAGTTCAGGAAGTGCCAAGGAGTACATAGTTGTCCTTAAGAAACCCCCAGGGGATGAGAAACAGCACAAGCCCCCATTGGCTTGGAGTTCGACAGTTTCCTTTAATCCTTGGAAAGTAAGACATTGTATTGTGTGGACTTTACATTGTGCTTCTCCCTCCCATCTCTTTTATTTCCTGTTAATGCTGGTACCAGAGTTCAGAGTGTATCGCTTACATCCACCCTGTAAGCAGTCCTGTGTGTGGTTACTGAAAACCTGTCTTAGTCAGCTCAGGCTGCTATAACAAAATACCACAAACTGGGTGTCTTATAAACAACAGAAACTTCTTTCTCACAGTCTGGAGGCTGGAAGTTTGAGATCAAGGGGCCAGCTCTGTTGACTTCTGGTGAGAGCCTTCCTCTGGGTTGTAGACTGCTGTCTCCTCACTGTGTTCTCACAAAATGGAAAGGGGCAAGGAGCTCTAATCTGATTCAGGAGGACCCTACCTCCTAATACCATCACATTTGGGGTTTAAGACTTCAACATATGAATTCTGAAGAAACACAAACATTCAGTCCATACAGAACCTCAGTCCAAGGTGCAGGGTGGAGAGTATGCCCACTGCAAAGATGTCAGCCTTTTCTTTTATCAACAGTGGCAAATGACAGCTCATCCACTCAACACGTATTTAATTAAGTGCTTATTCACTGCATGGGGTGATGTACGAGATATAGTGTTGTACAAAATAGACATGGTCCCCATAATCTCCCCTATTCTTTCTCCCTTGACCACTTTGTGGTTCTGAAGAATCAAATGTCTTAGAAGTAAGTCAGGAGCAGATGGTACTCTCCTCTGTGCATAGACAGAACAATGGGGCTGGGAGAAGTGAAGACTCACCATGTTTGCTGACTCCTGTCCTGACACTCCCTGGTGGGCAGGAGGGTGTATCCTGTTGTGGATTCTTTAGGAAACACACTGAAGTATTGGGGAATGGAAGAGGTCTATTCTCAGAGATGTCAGAGTCCAGTCTCCAAAATGAAGCTATCCTGCCCCAAATGCCAAGAGCTCCCCCAGGAAGAAAGGCTGCACTTAGACAGCATTATCTATAGAATGCTACTGTTGGGTATGGGGGTCTTAATGACTCTCCCCCAAGAATCCTGCTGGGACCCCGCAAACATTTCATTCATTTACCAAATCACTAAACCGGAGCTAGTTTTATGTCATATTTCTCCCCTGGCACTCAAAAAAATGTTTATGGCCTTCAATAAAGGCTTATCTCTATTGAGAATTGAGTTGAGTATATATTGTTTCAAACTTCAGCATCCTCCAGTAAGATTTATATTCTTGTTTTGCTTAAGATTCACATTTTAATGTGGTAATAAAAACAAGTGAGATTGTCTCATTGCAAAGGATCCTATTTAGTTAATTATCAGGCCTCATGCCACAAATCACTGCGTTGTGTTTCTTGTACTCAGAGAAGGCTGCTATTTTCTTCCTCTCCTCATATGAATCCCGTGAGCCTGAATCATATTGATGAGCAGACCTGGGGCTTGAAGTTGTTAAAGAGGGAAGAGCAGAAAAGAGGTAACTGTGCAAACCTCTCTGCCCCCAAAAGTCCCCCATGTGTGATGTTCAGGAAGCAGGATGGTGAATGGGCAGTGTCCAGATTCTGGGGTCCAATCTCAAGTCCCAGCTCTGCCATCTACCAGGTCTGTGCTCCAGGCATGTTGTTTCACATCTCTAAACCTCCAGTCTCTCGTCCCCTCATATAGGTTATAATGATGCCCTAGCAACCTCCTGGCTTTGTTTTAAAAATTAAATTAAGTAATGGATTTAAAGAAGCTGGCACCAAACAAAGCAGGCAATGGATGCTGGATTGTTCCCTAGTTGAGGCTGACAACCTGAAGAAGCATCCAGCATGACGAGCCTGGCGCTTGCCAGGGGTCACCAGACAAGTGTCCGGATAACTGGGAGCAGATAAGCATCAGGGGGTTCGGCACTCAGGCAAAAGCCTGAGTAGCAAGTAACAAATGAGGTCCAAATGAAGTCAAAAGAAACACAGAGAAGGGGTGATAGACACACAAGTGAAGAACAAGAGTGGGGCTTATTCACCATATGGGTGATTTCTGTACCGAGACCAGGAAGGCCAGAGGCTGCAGGTCGAAGACAGTGGCTACTTCACTTCAGAAGAAAGTTGGGGTGGGCAGGATTGAGGACTGCCAAGCAGAGGCAAAGCAAATAGGATCCTCTGCAGATCCCCGCAGCAGAAATCATGGTCTGCCCTTAAATAAACTTTGGTTTCCCAGCCGTCTCCACCCCCCATGCAAACGGGTAATGCTGAGGGCAGTCCTGACAATCTAAGATGGCAACTGTGATGAATCAATGATTCAAACACCAGTTCAGGGGGAGCCCCGACAATGTCTTGGGTAGCCCAGGAGATTTCAAATGGATTTTACCTCTGGTGTTGACTATGAACAATTGTTAGTGGCTGCCTGGAATATTGTCTTGAGAAATATTTTGAAAGCCACATTTGGGAAGAATGCAATGACTGGCCATTTATGTCTGCTGAGGGCTTAGAAATGAAGAGTGGAGGTATACTTGTGACCTTTTAGCTGGAAATAATATAGTCAGCTCCTCCCAGCTGACATGCAGCCAGAGCACGCCCATAAGGCACTGGGGAAGGAACTTATTCACTTCTGCCCTCATGTATTCGGCACTCTCAGAGCAGCCTTCATGAGCAGCACTGCCGCCCCGGAGAAAGTGAGGGTGTGCTGTAGGAAGAGGTTCCAGGGATTCTTGAAGCGATTTTGCAGACCCAACAATGCTTTAGGCACTTCATTTAGATTCAACATCAGCAAACCACCCTGGGAAATAGAAATTACTATTATCATCCCAATTTGTAGGCTGGAAAACAGAAGTTCATCTCAGTTTTAAAAACAATTAGTTTAATAATTCCTACTATAATAATTGTCATCTCCTCAAATGCCCAGTCCTTTACATCTTTCACTGAAAGCTGGGAAAAGGACAAGAGCATGTACACATAATGCTATTTGCCCTCTGCAACTTTTTAAAAAATATTTAAGAGCAACTTTGCTGATACACTGGCCAGCCCTCAGCCAAGCTCTGAGCATTCTCTGAACTCAGGGAATGCGTGTTCAGTGAGCTGGCCCATATTTTATCTTCCTACCAAATAGCTATTTAAATATCCCTTGAGTATGCACTTTCTGAATCATTAAGGCCTCAGGGTGCATCAATTACACTAATTTGGGAAAGTGATCAAATTCATGCAGAACTGTTATTTTTAAAGAAAAGACATTTCAGGGTATTGATGGGGAATTGGTGTACGGAGCATATAGATTTCCAGTTATCTCCTGTCATGGCAAGAGTCCATCAGTTTCCTTTAAGAGCCGGAGAAGACATTATGCCTGTTATTAACAAAGATCAATTTCAGTAAAGGAGGACATCCAACACAAGGGAATTGAACTGAGCTGGGAATATATGATGTAATGTTTGAAGAGGTAAGTCACTGGGGGACTCCAGATTCTTGTATAAACAATGATTCAATGGAATTTTTATCCTTGCTTTTTGCTAAAGGTGATATTTCTTTACTGTAAAGTATAATGTATCTGTTTTTGGCATTGTCAGCAAACTATGCAGTTAATAATTGGGCTTCTTAAAGATTTCAGAATTCTTTGGTCTTAACGTGAAAGGAGGGCCTTATCTTTACTGCCAACTCATTTCTACCCTTCAAACCGAAGTGACAGTCTTTTATAAGAATTTGGCTTTGGGTGTTATCTTTCAAGACAACTGTATTCCAAACTTCAATACAGTGAATAGAGTTACAAGGACACCATGAGAATAATATGGAAATAGAGTAAAGATAAGCTCTCTGCTGAGATGTGAGATGCAATAAATAAAAAGACCCGATAAGGTAAATAAGAACAATACTGGGACAGGATTTCTATCAGTGTCTCTAAGGGGAAAATCAATCTAGCCCAGACTTTTTCTCTGTGAACAAATTTCTTTGGGGTCCATAAAAGCTATTTAGCTACTTAAGTATATTCATATAGGTATTTAGAGCTGGAAGAGACCTCAGATAGTTTAACAGATGAGAAAGGCATTTTGGGATATGGAATGGAAGTTGCTGCATAATAAAGTTGTTTTTTTATATTGAGTTAGGCTGAGAGAGCTGTGGCCCAATTATTTTCCTTTTGTTTTTATCATCTGACTTCCCAGCAGGTACAGAATTTTAGCCTGCACAAAATTTTCAGTCAGATATCCTGCTCAAGGCATGGAGTTGTGAAGATACTGACAGATCAGGGGTAGGCAGGGTCGAGTGTCCCTTTTATGGTTGGCTTTCTCCTTACCTTGTTTTTACTCTGCTTGTTTTGGTGATTTACAGAATCCCTAAGCAGGGAGGAAGAAAGTAATGGCTCGGAGCAAAGAGCATCTGTTCATTCTACTTCTCTTGCTCATAAGATTTTGATGTCTTTTGGTTCTTCCCTGACTCAGGAAGATAATCAATAGCAAGTGATTTTATAGGTTCAGTTCTTGAGAATCAGGTCCTTATTATGGGAAAAACTCTACACAAAGGAGCTCCAGAGACCCTACAGCCAATGAGGAGGCTTTGTCATGCATTAAAGTTCCTGAGCAAAGTCCAGTTGTTGAGTCTTTCCCCAAGTAGTAGCAAAGGCATGTGTAGTGATAGAAAGATTATGAAGTGGATAAAAGAAAACTTCCATAAAGTGGCTACAAGCCTCTACCCAACCTCTTAACTCAATCAGCAACCCTAAAACTCCAATTGTCCAGTTGGATCACTGGGTTTCCTTTCTTAAAAGCTGAATAAGAACTAAGGTGAGAAATAGACAACGGGTGGTGGTCAGTCAGCAGATGTACTCACCACCACAGGAAAGAGCTGCTGGTCAGTGGAAGATGGACCGACCACTAAAGGCAGAAGCTATTATTTGTTAGTAGAAAAGCTGTAGGCAGGGCTTCTCTGCAGATATATCTATCTAGCCAAAGTGTCAAAAATAAAATGAAATAAAATTCTTTAAATCAGTTGATGTTCTTTAATAAGCTAAAATGTTTACTAAATAGTAAAGGATCCCAGACAAATTATTCTGGAATAATAGTTATAAATTTTGTTTCTCCATAAATATGTTTATCTGTTAGGTTTTCAGATTTATAATAGATAATCTCACCTACTGCCAAAAGAGGATGTAAGAGAAAATAACAAAAAGGGATTCTTAGTGGCATTTTTTACCCCCTTCTCCTCAGGTTTTCTTGACGTCACACTGAGTTCTTTGTTCAGAGTGATGCTGAGTGACAATTGCTCCATGGCTTCAGCTCTCATGGTCACAGGCCTAGAGGTAGTACTGGCTTCTCACTTGGTAGTTTCTGGGTGATGAACACTCCTTGCTGTTTGTCTTAGACTTGACCCCACCTTTGTAAGAAGGCTCTTTACTAATGTGTCCTCACTGAATGTTGTTTCCTGTGGAACTCTCATCACTATCATCTGCAACATGTTGGAAAAACCTATAAAAGTGTAACACGTAATTTCTGTTCTTGGATGTCATACCACCAACCTATAAAAAGACCTAACTCGGGGTGAGGCTTTGCGCTTGTTCAACATGACGTTTGTTAAATCTTTCTTTCCTGATGCCTCTCTGGGGAGATGGGGAGTATGGGCATTATCACCCTGTCTTACTGGAAAGGAAACGATGTCACTGATAGTCTAAGGATTTGTTCAAGGCCCATGACTGATTGGGGTTAGCATAGTGTAGATCTCAGCTCTCCAGCACTCTCTTCTGGCCCAGAGTGTTCTGACCCAGCAGCCAAAGGCAAGCAGGTCCATGGATTTATTTTACCCTTTCCAGTTTCTAAAGACTGGAGAGAGAGATGTTCCCAACACAGGGTCACCCTCAGCACAGCTTCCAACTTAAAATAACAGACTCCTTTCAAGACCATGTTGTAATCTCCTCCCCTTCTGTTTCCACACAGGAATCCCTGTTTCTTTACAAATCGTCAACCTTTAACATTAGGCTCTGTTTCAAAGATTTCTCAGAAATCCTGACTGGAGGTAGGCAGCCTGGGATAGGCAAAGGAAAAGAGCTCTCATTTAATCATTGCAAGTAGGTTTCTCTCTTTCTCTGTCTTGCTCTCTGCCTGTTTCCCTCTTTCTGTGTGTCCCTTTCTCTTTCCTCCTTTCTTCATGCCTTCCTTTCATAAGAGGTCTTGCGGGTCAGGCTGACCATCCGTTGCATGTAGAATCACCCAGAAACTACTGCCAGTGGGACGCCATTGCCGCCTATATGCCTGTGACCAGAGCCCAGTGAGAGCTGCAGGCATGGAGGCATTACTGCTTAGCCCCTGCCACAAATGTAATACTGAAGTAGGGAGGGCACAGGGAAGAATTACCCAAGTCTCTCTCCTTCTGATCTCTTGTTGGTACTTACCATTGGCCAAAGCCAACTGTAGGCCAGAAGGCAAGAGAGCCTGGGCGATGGAATCTGTAGGGGTAGCCTTGGGTCCCTAGCAGGGTAGGGAAGGGTAGAGAGTGGACGGAAACAATGGCAGGGGGTGGTGGGTGGAGAACAAATAAAAAATAACCAGCAAAGAGATTACCCTACCTATTGACAACAGTGAGACTGGTTAGTGGGATGAGTAAAAGATATTTTAAATCATTACTTCCACCTGCCCTCTTCCCTCCAAAATCATATTGATTCATTTATTTATGAGTTTTAGAAGGAGCAAGGTGCTGATGTAGCTCGCTGGGCATTTCTGTTTTCTCCACTCAATTTGTCCCTTTGCTTTGTGCTCTGTTAGCTGGAGCAATCTATGGACACTGACTTTTCCCTTTTGTGAACTCATGTTGGGAGTCGCATTGCATCTCTTCTTTTCTCCTACCTTCTTCTCCTTTATTGTGTGCTAAAGAGGAAGACCAATTTCTGTAGATAGGCCCCCAAACAAGCCATGGCAGAGGTCTTTTCAAGTGGCAACCACAGTTGTGACACCCTTGCTTCCATACATCTGTCAATCACTGGAAATGCAGTGATTGACATAAAGCTAATGAGATGTCATCTTCAGCACCCCATTTCATCACATAGGTCCTTTCCAAGTCGCTCACAAGGGCCCAGAAATCTCATCTTCATAGTGTTGTATTCCTTTTCTTAAAGAGAGCTCTCAAAATTGTATAAACTTCAGGCCCTACAAAACCTGGACCTGTCCCTTCCTCTCTATCTTTGACCCTGAAGACATTTTTCTACCCATGACTAGCCAGGCAGTGTTTGCAGAATCCAAAGCAGAGGTAATTAATATACGATAGCTCTACTGGCAGAGAGTCCTAAGACATATGGTCTAGTCAATGGGCCCAAACAAAGGAGCAATTTCAAGGTGTCACTGCATCCTAATAAAGCTGTGGCAGTGAAACACAGTTGGTGACACGGATGACAAAGGCAGGCTGCCAAGGACCAGCCAGTCACAAGCACACTCTGGTGCTCTGCAGTTTAATAAACCTTATGTGTGACACCAGGGGGCAGTCACCTTCTCTGCTGGCTGACCAACTTCCACACCTGCTTTTCGGGAAGATATGGTGAGGACAGCATGGGCAGGCCTGCCCTGCTGGCCTTTCCAGAACAGAACCTGGTTCAGGCCACAGGGAAGCCAGCAGGGGCTCTGCACCTGGGTGGATCTGTGGATGCCAGTGCTGTGACACGGTGCCCTGGGTTGGATCACAGAGATGGAGCTGCGGCTCATTAGTTCCAGCCCCAGCTAATATCACCAAGCCCTGGGTTAAGTCCCAGTCTTTTCATCCATAATCACAAAGCACCTGCATGCCTCATGCCATTGACTTCAAGAGCAACTGGGTTTAAGCTGCATATGCCTGAATGCTGATCCTTCCCTCATCAGAAAAACCCACCAAAGACCCATTTACACTGAGAACCTACTACTTGGCAGCACTGGGAATTAAAGGAAAAACAATTCACATTTTCTTCGTATTACTTTAGCATTTCATTACTTACCAGGCCTTTATTTAGAGATTGACTTGCATACATCCAGGGAAGAGGGAGGAGGGAGGTAGAGGGGAGAGGAAGGAAGGTAAAAGAATATACTTGTAAAAGTCACTAAGAACAAAGACTCTGGAGGATTTGATCCCAGAAGCTTTACTGGCACTAAGACATCGGGCAAGAAACTTGACCTCTCTGAGTCTTAGTTTTCCAATTTTGTAGAATGGGAATAAAAACAGTACCTGCTCGGGTGCCTATAGAGATAAATGAGTTAGTACATGTAATACCGGAGCGCTGTTCCTAACACACAAGAAGAGTTCAGTAAATACAAACACTATTGTATATGTACTTGTGTAACTTCCCGGGCCATGAGCACTGTCTTTGTCGGGTAAAGCTCTATCTTTGCCTAGAAAGGACTAGGGCTCTGAGCTCACCAGCCATGGAACCTATTCCCTTGACTTCTCCCCTTCGCATCTTCCATCTATAAAGTAAGGATGCCTATAATCTCTGCCTCATCAAGTTTGTTCTAAGAAGCTAATGAAACTGGCCTCATGCTTGAGCTTTTATTCTCTGTAAAGGACAATGAAATGGCTACACTATTTGGAAATCATAAAATTACTCAGACACTTGGGGCTTACCTACCTTATTGTGTGGTGCGTGAATCTCTGTCAGCACCCCTCCTCCATCCTGAGATTAGTGTTTGCCTTCAAGGATGGTCAAGGTCCTGGAGAAAAGCCAATTCTACACCCACAACCGCCCAGTACCCTGGATTCCATTCTGGAGCAGATTCACTCCTCTGGGTTGGAGTGCTGAGTTCTGGCCCTGAGCTCTGGTTTCAGGAGACACTTGACAAATGCACTCCGGGCCTAAGAGCCGCCTAAGCAGTTGGGCAGTGGGGAGGGCAGGGAACTGCATTGCATCCACAGCCTCGAGGACCAGGGCAGGCCCACCCTGGCACACACTCTGCCTGCTCCTTTCCAGCTGGCAGGACCACTTAATGAACTGCTCTCAGAGCTACGATGAAAGAGGCTTTTGGATGGGCAGAGTTATGTGCACTTCATTTTAATTATGCTTTCCAATTTCTTTCTCATGTTGCCTGATAATACTATTATGGTCACCCAAATACCAAAAGGTGAAGAGCAAACGGAACTACTATAAATGGGGATAAGAATGAGGCTGGTTGGGAAACAAAGGACATTAGTCACCTCTTTTGTGTGTCCACTGGGTAGGCCTTTCTGGTCTTGTCTCGTCTGGAGCCCAGGAGATGCCTCATATCCAAGATTCACTGATGTCTGGACAGGATCGAATATCTAACATCTGGTGCAGACAATCTGCTCAGGAAAGACAAGGAATGACTTGTCATGAGCTCCTTAATGTCATTTTAGTGAAGCAATAAGAGAAAAGAGAGAAAAAAATACACCCAGCCCATCCAGGTAGCTCTGAGCACAGGGGGACTAGCAGTAGACAGGAAGTGTGAGGGCAGGAGAAGCAAGGGGCATCTTCTCCATGGGAATTACAGTGCCTCTCAGGACCAGCATTGTGACTGAGAACTGTTCTCTAAGAATGAGGGGGGAATCTCTCAAAGAGAAGATTTTTAGGGAGGTTCTATCAGTGCTCAATTCTTTTGACATTTGTCTGAAAAATGTTTTTCTTTTCCTGTATTCTCCGAAGATGTTCCCACAGGGTCTACTACCCCTGGTTCTCAGCCTTCTGAAGCTGGTATCCCTTTACCTTTCAGCCTTCATCATTGCTCTTGAGGAGGCTAGTGTCCCTCAATTGTTGTTCCTATGATCCACATTTTCTCTCTGGCCATTTTTAAGATCTGCTCTTTGCCTTTGGCATGAAGGCAGTTTACTACAATGTGTCAAAGTGTGAATTGGATTACTTTTTATTATCCTGCTTGGGATTTGTTGTGATTCCAAATCTGGAAAATTCTCAGCCTCTACTATTCAGATATTGCCTCTACCCATTTTCTGTATTATCTCTCTCGGGAACTCTGCTTAGATCTATGTTTGACTTCTCACTCCTCCACACCCTCCTGTTTCTCAGGCTTTTATCTATGGGAACCCCAGGAGACTGGCGGATGTTCCTCCAGAGAGAACGTTTGCATTTGCTTCTGCCATCTGCTAGGGGTGCTTTCCACAGTGGGCTGCCTTGAACTAATTTCTCATTAATTAGTCTCAGTGCTCTCTGGTATAAAGAGAGAGTGTGAATTCAATCCCCAACCCTGCGTGGGAACCAGCCTGTGGTTACACGTATTTGGAAGAGGTTTTCCATCTTCCAAGGGCCAAGGCAGAGACTAACAAGTGTCCTTGTTTGTGCCCTTGTGAAGCAGAGTCTTCTCATCTGTCCTCTCACTGAGGGGGTAGCATGTGGGGGTCCCTGCTTCTCCAACTCTCCACCTGCCCCAACAAGGCCAGGAAACCCAGGCATGGGAAGAGATAATGGAAACCAAGAAACCCTTGAAGGCAGGTGCTGCCTCCACAGCCACTTTTTTCAGATTCTCAGCCTTTCTCCACTGTCCCGAGGGTTCTGAATTTTTAAAACATTTTATTCAGTGTTTTAAGATGTTGTCTGCTTATTTGTTTATTTTGGAGTAGAAAGGTTTTTAGGAGTTCCAGAAATGGAAGTCTACATCTCCATATTTATAAATCCCCTCTCTGAGGAATTTACCAGCTTCTCACTCTCATGTGTTTTTTTTAAACTTAAAAAAAATTTTTTTTAAATCACCCAAGGGTTTTTAGAAAGAAAGGAAGGGGGAGAGAGAAAGAGAGGAGGGGAGAGAGAAAGAAACACCAACCAATAGATTGCCTCCCATATGCACCCCAACCAGGGATCAAACCCACAACCTAGGTAATGTGCTTTCACTAGGAATCGAAACCACAACCTGTTTGGTGCAGGGGACAATGCTCTAACCAACTGAGCCACCCAGCCAGAGTGCTTGTCACTCTCTTTATCTTCATGTTCTCTGGAGGCCTACCCATGAATACTCAAAGCAGCCTCACCCACCTCCCTGCTGCAGGAGGCATGAAAGGCAACCTCCTATTGTGTGGGATAAAAATACCATGTTTGAACCTGTTAATATGTTTATCTCTTGCATTACTTAGCTTCAATTTTTTATATGTGCTTTATCATCTGCATGTTATATTAGTATAGTAGTACATGTTTACAATGCATTGACAAACATATATTTTTTAACTGATTGAAGACTTCTCTACCTTTGGAAGCCAGTAGACGCCCCATGTATGTTCTGAGGATTTTCTGGCTAGAGAGAAAACATCCAGAAATTGGCACACATTGAACTCTACTTCTTCAGACTGAACACAAAGGGCTGGCGTGGGCTGTGAAAACAGATCGTGTGCCCCAGGTTGGTGAGGAGGTAATGTGCTTGGCTAGGTCCAGCCTGGGAGGCTGTGGCTAACCCTCCAATGGACCCATTCTCTAAGACTCATTTCTGCTTCTCTACTATAATCCCTATTTAACCATTTCAACATTCCTCTCTACTGCATGATAAACTTTTCCGATGGTTTCTTCTCACTTATTGATACCACAGTGGTTTCATTTCTCTGAAAAACAAACAAACAAAAAACACAACAAAACTAAACTAAAACTAGAATCGACATTAAAAACATGTCAACACCTGCAAAAGCAATTTACAGCTCATGGCCCCAAATCATTAGTCCAAGCTCACCTGGATTCTCTCCAGGTGCTTTACCTGGGGCTGTGTGTGCCAGGAGCCCCCAAGCCTCCCAGCTCTCTCTGAAGCATGTTCCTCTATCTGTCTCTGTCCCTTTCTGGGTTATGTTGACAAGCCCCTAATAACACATTTCATTGTGGTGGTGGACATAGTGGCTAGGGTTCAGGAGAGCTACCCAGCCAAATGGCCACAGTTTAAGGAGTCTACAAACAGGCATTAGAGGTCCAAGCTTTCTTTCCCATATTGAAACTGCGTCCCAGCCTTGAATGACCTGTCTGATGATGCTTCCTGGACCCTCAGTTCCCAGTGTGACCCCAAATGGAGATGCAGAAAAATGCTGTTTATAGTCTTAGAAGGTAGTAAACAGAAGGCTCAGACAAATGTGTGTGTGTGTGTATAAATTGATTTATTCCACAACTTTCATGCATTCATAAGAAAGTTTTTAGATGCAGAATTGTGATACTCTGGCTTATTAGAGTGGAGGACCCATGGCACAAATTAACAAGACATTCTGTGCTACAAGGCTTGTGTGCACTGTTACCGCCGTCACACAGACACACGAATTGTGCACACATCACAGCTGAGTTCCTCCCGGAATCATTTAAACCTGATGCTGGTGTCATTTTTCCTTGGAATCTCTGAGAACTCAAGAGTGCATTAGTGTGGACAGAAGCAGGCTTAGACTACACTGAGCCAATGGGCATTATTACCTCCTGTGTGGTCAAGTGAAACAAACACACTAAGTCTCCAAATAGGCCTGTGTTTTCCTGGCCAACAGCCCTCCCCTGTTTATATTTTCTCCTTAAGGGGAATATTTTTTAAAAGCCTATCTCACAGAATCAATTTTAGTGGACCCTTTAAAATGGGAGGTGAGCTGGAGGTAGTTCAGTGTGTTTTAATAATAACTTCAGCTTATTGAAGCGAGCATTAGCGCATCATGTCCCCATATGGCAGTCATTAGAGACAAGGGGAACTTGAGAAGTTTATGGCTCTGAGATAGCTAATAAAAGAAATTGAAGACATTTTTATGGGACCTAAAGATAGTGCCAATAAAATAAGGACAAAACCCATTTGTAAATGATAGGCAAGAGCAGGTAATCTTTGAGGAATGAAAAGATCTTTGCAGTATACAAGGTGCGAGTAGCTTTCAGGTAGGAAGTCTATGATTCATATGCATATAATTCATTTATTTTCTCAATGGCTCAGTCTACCAATGTTGATGTTTCCATATGTGGTGGGTTCTGAGGATATGGATCCCTGCCTCAAGGAACTTACACATGATGAGAGACTAGGAGAGAGATAACTGGATGCAAGGGGATGTGGTAAGTGGTAGGGGGTGAAGTGCCAATGCGTGATGGGGATACAGGAATGCTTTCTACCTGACCTGCCAGGGCAAAGCTGAGGTGTGGGTGTTCCAAACAGGAGTTGGAGATGTAAAAACTGGAAGAAGAGAGAAAACAGGGCATCCTTGAGCAACTACAAGTGGTCCTTTCTGCCTTCCACTAGCTCAGGGCAGCAATGTCAAGAGGTAAAGCCAGAAAGGTAAGCAAGGATCCAGATCACAAGGAGCTTCCTGTGGTTCCTGCAATGGGAAACCAATGGAAGATCCTAAGAAGGGGAATGACATGATAAAATTTCCATTTTAGAAAGACGGTGCTGGTAGCATATGGGAAATGGCTTGGTGCCAGTATATGTGAGGATGGGAGACAAGGTAGGAGCCTGGTAAAGTATTAATCAAGTCAAGGGATAAAAGCTGCTGATGTGGGATAGAGGAAGTGAACAGATTGAAGATATATTAGGAAAGTCAAATTAATGGGACTTAAGAATGGGTTGAATTCAGGGGAAAGTGAGGAAGTAAGGATAAAGCCAAGGATTCTGACTATGTTACTAGGTGGGAGAGATGGTACAATTCATGAGACAGTGAATACAGGGGAAGGAGGGTGTTTGACGGGGAAGACACTGAATTAAATTTTAGACATCCCATGTTTCCTGTGGGACATCCGATAAAGTCTTAGATATATCTATTTGGAGCTCAGTACAGGGAGCTGGCAGGTCTTAGAAATCTGGGAGTCATCAGCCTATTGCTGAGATATGGATGAGATTAGCCTGGGCTGAGGGTAAAAAGATCTTAGAACAGAGCCTAAGGGAATCAACCAAGAGGTGGAATGAGGATAAGAAGCCTTTAAGGCAGCCTGAGGTCAGCAGAGAGGTTGGAGACCTAGGAGAGCATAGTGTCGGAGGGACCATCAAAGAAGAGAAGGATGTGGAGGGGGTGGAGGTGGGGACTAAAAGGATCCATCAGATTCAATAATAAGCAGATCACTGGCGGTCTGAGTAAGAGCAGTTTCAATGGTGTAATGGGAAAGTGGGTTGCAGAGTGCATGGGAGGTGGAAAAGTAGAATCTGGGACTAGGGATGACCCTTCTTTTGCAAGATTCTACCTGTGAAGGGGATGGGAAGATGAGGTGAAACATGGAAGAGGAGGGTGATAAGTGGAAGAGGACAGTGATAGGACAGAAGGCAATTATTTAGGAACTAAATGATAAGGACAGACTTGATGTGATTCAAATGTTGATGAGAAATAGACAGTTAGGAAGAAAATGTTCATGAAACAGGAGGCACAGGGGGTGATAATTGCAGAGGGGTCTCTGAGAAGGGGGCTCGCCTGGTCCAGCGTGCAGTGGGATCGACTGGCCTTGGACAGGAGGACAGACCTAGTGCCAATTAACAATCAACCTCAAAAACCCAGGTGTATACACCAGTAAGTGTATATGTCCCCACTTCTGGAGCCAACTGGGGGTCAGTTAAGTGGCTCCACTGGTCTTGACTAGACTCACCGCTCTGGACTTCACTGCTGTCCACTGACCCAGAGGTGACTGGAGTGACTGGGCTCTGCTCCACATGACCCTCAGCCTCATCATGGGACTGGTCGGCTCAGCTCGGCTTGTCCTCCTCATGGTGATGGAGGGATGAAGGGGAGCAGGCTCCAGTGGCCACGCCCATCTTCAGCCTCTGTTTGTCTTACCTCCTAATACCCCTCTAGCCAAAGGGTGTCACGTGGCTGTGCCCAATCTCAAGTCATGGGACCCACATGGCAAAGTTAAAAGACAGAGAGCAAAGGTTCAGGGCAGGATGAAGAATTTCTTAACATAGATAAAAGAGAAATACAGTTTTGACATTTTGTCAAACACAAGAAGAAAAAGAAGTTTGCAAGTAACCAAGGGAAAAAGGCCAATTAAAGGCCGGGCCATTCACGCCTCTTCCGTTCCTGCCCAGGTACTGCTGCATTATTTATGTCTGGAAAGGTTAACGCTCCACTGTGGTTAACGAATAAAGCAGCCTGGAGGGGAGCACGGCTGATAGGGCCAGCATCACCTTATAAAACTTAATGACAGCAAAGTCAGCTTTAGTGCTTTTGTAGAGGGAGGAACCCCTCCACCATCTCACAAAGTAGGAAGCATCTGCTCGTGGGCAGAAGAAAAAAAATATTCTCTCCAAAGCTTGTTTATTAAAGATGAGTATTGGACTGTGAAAGAGTTTAAGTGTGTGTGTGTGAGAGAGAGATAGGAGTGTCTGCAAGAGGGAGGACCAGACGGCTACGGCTTACGACCAGATTACACCTGAAAGGGTGATAAGTGAGCTCCCGGATCAGTGAAGTCCAGGGAACAGGAACGTGAGTCTGTGAGAGGGGGCGCTCTCCTCATTTTCTTCCTATTTCCAGGCGGGACCATTCCACAAATACAGACACAGGCTGTTCTGAGTTTTATAAATAACTGGCCCAGAGGTACATGGTTATTTTGTGATAACACAAACCGGGGCTCTCCATGTGGTGCTCCTCTCCATTCACTTCCTGTAGTGAGAAGTATTCCCTGTTGGGGCACTGGTGAAATATAGCATCTCATTTTAATCAAACTAACTCAGAAAATGGACACATAACTTTAAAGTTTCCTGCAAAGAAATAGCAGTTGAAAGTCAGACACAGTGGAAATGGCCGAGTGGACACTAGTTCTCCGCAGTCAGCCACACTGCCTGGTGGAACAGTAGTGATCTGCTCCTTCTAATGAGAATCAGCCAAATAAAAAGAAATGCAAATAACAAAGATTATTTAAAATACTACATATTTGCATCCACTATCATAAACTGTCATTAAATTTGCCACAAGTGTGTGTTGTACCTGACGCTATGCTGAATGTGAGAAGAAAGACATCCACTAGTGGAATATCCAGGAGTTGAATAATTAGAACACAGACTCCCACTTCTACAATAGCCTCAGCAATATTTTAAGGCAAATGATACTCAATCCAGTATTTTTTAAACATGTCACTATACCACAATAAAAACCGTCTATTAAAGCTTTTTACTCAGGAAGAAGCAAAAGACCACACATCTTTCTGTGCTTTTTTTTCAGTGGAAAAGAGGATGGCCACAAACTAAAATGGATTCCTTTATCAGTAAACTAGTGGTCTGGTGCACAAAAATTTGTCCACGCAGGGTGGTCCCTCAGCCCAGCCTGTGCCCTCTTGCAGTCCAGGACCCTTTGGAAGATGTCCACCTGCCGGCTTAGGCCCGCTCCCTGGGGGATCAGGCCTAAGCTGGCAGTCAGATATTCCTCTGGCAGCAGGGGAGTCCTCAGGGGATGTCCACCTGCCGGCTTAGGCCCATTCCCCGTGGACATCCTTAGCACTGCCGCTGAGGCGGGAAAGGCTCCCACCACCGCCATGTGCTGGCCAGCTATGAGCCGGCTTCTGGCTGAGCAGCGCTCCCACTGTGGAAGCGCACTGACCACCGGGAGGCAACCCCCGCATTGAGTGTCTGCCCCCTGGTGGTCAGTGCCCATCATAGCAACCAGTCATTCCCAGGTCTTTCTGCCATTAGGGTCAATTTGCATATTACCCTTTTATTATATAGGATAACATTAAAAACTGGGTAGAAAACATTGTTGAAAGTTAGAAAAAACGAGCACAGAACAAATGACACCAACTGGGAGGTTTGTTTGGGGAATAAGTATAGATGTTGTCTAAGTCAGTGGTCGGCAAACTGCAGCTCACGAGCCACATGTGGCTTGCAAGCCGCGGTTTGCCGCTATGTACTAATGAGTTTGCCGACCACTGACCTAGACTCTCGATTCCAATAATTACAGGCTGTTGTTGTTCCTTGTGATTAAGCCCCTATCCCAGTGGTCGGCAAACTCATTAGCCAACAGAGCGGCAAACCGCGGCTTGCGAGCCACATGTGGCTCATGAGCCGCAGTTTGCCGACCACTGGTCTAAGTTAATGGTATTACTAGGTTCTTTTCCAATAATGAATAATGTAAAGTGATGATTTTAATGACTCTTAGTGAGTCACTAAAGGAAAGAGGCAACTAGAGAAAATATGTTCTCCACAGAAAATTACTTCTTAAAAACCGAGTGAATGTTACCACCAAAGAAGCAGGTGGTTTGATTGGAGGAAAACAGGATTCAAAAGAAGTCAGGCTGCAGAGTTGCCCCATGTGTGAAATTTAGGTAGTAGTTTGTTTTTTCCTAAGCAAGCGATTGCAGCAAAGAAGCAGAAGCCAGAGTTTCACAGGGTGGCACTCTCAAATCTGACTGTGTGTGTTTGGCATGAATGTGTGTAGGAGTCAGCTGGGCCTTGTTAAAATGCAGATTCTGAGTCAGCCTGTAGCCTGGGAGTCTGCATTTCTAAAAGCTCCCTGGTGACACTGATGTTCCTGGTCCTGAACCAGTAAAGAAATAGTAAAATAGTAAAGAAATATAGAACGTTAGGGTTGGTATTGATTCTTTTTGTTGTTAATCCTCACCCGAGGATATTTTTTTCCCATTGATTTTTTAGAGAGTGGAAGCGGGGGAGAGATAGAGAGAAACATCAGTGTGAGAGAGACACATCGATCTGTTGCCTCCTGCACAAGTCCCAACTAGGGTCAGGATCGAACCTGCAATTGAGGCACACGCCCTTGACTAGAATCTAAACCTTGACCCTTCAGTCTGTAGGCTGACACTCTAACCACAGAGCAAAATCGGCTAGGGTGGGTTAGTATTGATTTTATCAAAATAAGATCATTTACGATATAGTAAAATCTTTAGATTATTTTGTAGTGACATGGAGAGATCATACAAATCTTTTGTACACAGAGAGGTGTGCTGGTTCTATTGTGGCAAAGTCCTTAGGATGTGCTGCTGATTGTGCTTTTGCAAAAATACCATAGTTTTCCAAAATCTGGCCTTTTAAATAATGACAAATGTCTAGTAATAGAATTCTATCTAGTGGGTATTAAATAAATTAATTAATACACCTAATCTGTTTCTTAAGATAAAAGGGGCAGTTCACCAGTGAATAAGAAAGTAACAGCTTTCCCAACGAAACTTATGCTAGGAAAGACTGCTGTGAAAATCGAGTAGTCATCATTATGTGAGTTTGTTGTTGAAAATGACACTGCACCATTTATAAAAACTTTCAGGTCTTCACACTTAAGAAACTAAATTTTCTTTTTAAAAAGGGGGGGAGGCAGCATATGTAATACTTTCAACAATAAAGATTTTTTTAAAAAAAGAAACTAAATTTTATAATATTTAAAATTCACTCACATGCTTAACTTTGAACACATATTATAAAAATATAAAACCAAAGCTATATTTCATCCTTTTTGATTCATTTCTAAGAAAAGAATGTTGATATCAGAGAGTATAGAAAGGTGTTAGCTATATTTTCACAAAAGCCTTTGCGTAATTGGTGAATATGATTGAGCAATGAATACCATGATTTGGTAAGGGAGGCCAATGGTGCATGACTCCCATTTGCATCTATGAAATATCTTTTTTTCCCTTTTGACAGCATTATAACCAAGTAAGAATACAAACCAAACGTAGACCTAGCCCAATGAACAAGTATATCACAAAGTCCTAAACCAAGAATTTAAAACATAACAAAGCATATTCAATTGCATTGTTCTCACCAAGAATATTAATAATGTGCAAAAGATTTTAGTAGGAATAAAATGTTATTATTAAAAAATAAAATAATTACTTAAAAGCATCATTTGTTTCTTTTTCTTATCCCTTTTACAATTTATATATTTTGTATGTTATGTACATAAAACATAGGTACAATAGTACATTTAAATAATTTATGACTAATTTATAAATGAATACATATACTTTTTAAGGGGTTGTTTACTTTTTTTTTTTTACCTAATGAGATGTGCAATCCCAAAATATCCAACAATACTGATATAAATTTACACATTTATAAGTCCTGAACTCTGAATGGTCATTTTCCTTTATTCATTCTACAAACATTCATTACACGCAAATATTGTCTTAGTAAGTGCTGATTGCATATATAGTCTAAAAGACATTTAACCTCAGGGTGATCAGGTTTTGTTAGCATTAAGCAAACATATAAATGGACCATTGCCTTAGAAAGAAGAAAAAGTTATCCCTCCGGTGGGTTAAGCAGCTGTGCTGTGGAACGCCCCGGTCTAGATCACTCCTGTAGAATAATCAGTAGGCGTTTACTGCACCCCTAGCATGCCTGGTGAAGAAGTGTGAGCCAAGGGGAGGATGTGGTTCCAAGAATCTTAACGTGACTCAGTGGGATCCCTGCTGCTGACTCACGAGTCCACCCATTAGGACCAGCACTCTTCAGGGGAGCTATGCAGAAAGCCTAAATGCCCAAACAGGAGCTTTGTCTAAATGTTGCTTCACATTTCTGTTTAAGAGCTCTATCTCTTTCTTTAGAAAATGAGTTTCTGAGGAATGCTTGTCAATAAGGACAGTTTGTATAAACTGCCTCTTGTGAAACCATTGCTGTGACTTTGCTAAGATAAGTCCTATTGTGCATAATCACTACTTTCTAGAAGGCCCAAGGAGAAAACTCAATGAAAGGATATATTTGACTCCTTTTTGAAGACAAGTAGGAATTGCTTTCTTAGCATTACAAAGAATCTGGGGCAGAATCCTGTGTTCAGGATAAAGGAATAGGTGGTTTTTCCTCTCTCTTCCTACTTCTGATATAAGGGAGGAAAGTAAAGAGCTAGTGCTGAGAAAAAGGGAGCTGAAACACCTGAGAAACTGTCATCAGCAGGCTTTAAATGAGAACAGAGCTAGCAGCTGAGAGGAGCCACAAAGCTTTGCCACATGAATCTAGCCTGAAGGTCCAGTCCAGGGTCAGCCTGAGACACAATGACTCTGAGATGGAATTCATGTCCAAGTGAAAAGAACATTTTAGTTAGAATATGGCTATGGGAAAAGAGTTTGATTCAATGGTCATTAATAACTAACATACTAGAAAAAAGTGCTTTTCTGAAAATATTGTTTATTCTCTAAGAATAAACACCTTTGTTGTTTTAAGTCAGCAATTTTTAAAAGGATACTATATAATTAACAATTAAAAAGTAAAAAATAAATCTGCTCATTTGGACTTGGGCAAACAACCATTTGAATCTAAGGGAAAGTCCTTGCTCAGTGGATTGCACAAAATGATTAAGACACTGCCACCTGGTGGCAACATAAGCTAATTGCAGGAAAAGCACCTGTAGATTTTGTTTTTTATCCCAACTTAGCAAATAAAGATTAATTTTCCCACCTACTTTTATCCTATCTTTTAAGGTGATGTGAACTCTTAAAGCTATAAAGATGAAGACTGCCAGGTTAGTTATTCAACAAATCATTATCCAGCATCTACTTGGTATCAGACACTATCCTAGGCACTGGGAATACAGAGGTGAACTAGAGAGTCAATGACTATGCTCTCATGATGTTGAAATTCTGGTGAGAAGATAGGTAATGAAGAAATTAATACGATAACTTCTGCTGTTGTTAAGTGCCATATGAAAATAAAACAGAATAATGTGGTAAAGAGTGACTGGGAGAGTTGCTCAGAAAAAGCTTCTTTGAGAAGGTGACATTTGAATTTAAAGACAAAATAAAATTCAGCCTTGCAGAGATCTGAGAGAATAGCATTCCTTCCAGGCAGTGAGAATAGTAACTCTGAAAGCCCTACAATAAGAACAATTGTTTGTTTGTAGTGAACGGAGGAGAGATTAGTAAAATGTTAATTCAGAGAAAGAGGCAGGACCACATTTACATTATGCAGGACCACAAACAGTAAGTAATTTGAAACTTATACTAAGTGCAATAGGAAGTTGCAAGAAATTTAAACACAAGGACACAATGTTTTGCAGCTCCTCTCTTCAAGAGTTGGAGTGTACTTTCTTATCTGAAATATGGACTGGCCTTGTGACTCCTTTGACCTCAGAATGGGACAGAAACTATGTGATAATGCTGAAGGCTCAGCCTCAAGAGGTCCTGTAGCTTCCATCTTTACCTTTTTGAGCTGCTTATGCCACCAGGAAAGAAATTCCAGGCTGGACTGCTAAATGTAAGTGAACATATAGAGAACAAGGCCTGGCCAGTAACCACACCAAAGTCAGAGATATGTGAGTAAGGGGACATTAATACTCGTGAAACCCAAAAATTGTCAAATGACTGCAGCTACATATGTGAACCCAGGCACTTCTAGCAGAAGAACTACCCAGCTGGCCCAGCCTAGGCTACTGACCTACAGAATTATGAGAAATAATAAGTTGTTTCAAACCACTAAGTTTGGGGATGATTTGTTATACAATAGATGACTAAAATGGAAGCCATTGGAAAATTTTAATCGGAGGTGGTGCATGTTCCAATATACATGTTAAAAGGTCACTTTAGCATGTCACACTCAGAGGGAACCATTGGAAATCAAAGGAGGGAATGCCAGTGAATCTAAGATATCAAGAAGGAAACACCAGGACTCCAACCAAAATACTTGTCTAAATGGGATACATTGTCCAAGGGCTAGACAGAATGTTCTCATTCAGAAATGACCACTGGAATATTTTATTTAGCGAGGATACTAGTACATGGCCCATAGCAAATGTTGCCTCCACATTAAAATTGAACTGATAGATTCAAACCCTCTTCTGAGTAGAGCAAGGTTTGCTCAGTCCCCTTACAGCCCTGGTTCTCTGAATGAAACTCCTTCTGCAGACTGATTGCATTTCTGTAGAAACTAGTGAAGCCACTAGAGAGCTAAACCCAAGAGCAGAGTTTAAATCTAAGCAACAAGAATCAGTAATTTATTTCCAGATCTGGCCACGATGTAACAATGGGTGTCAGTCTCACTCTCCCACCGCAAATAACTATAAAACAACGCAAAACAATGCTGAGAAAAAATTAAAGAAGACCTAAATATATAAATATATAAAGAAATATGCAATGTTCATGGTTTTGAAAATGCAATTTTGTTAAAAAGTCAATTTTTCCCAATTGACCTGTAGATTCAATGAAATCCCAATCAAAATTCTGCCAGGCATTTTTTAAAAATTGATATGCCCATTTTGAAATTTCTATGGAAATACAAAGGTATAGAATAGCGTAATGATCTTACAATAAAAGAAAACATTGAGAATTTTACACTCCATGGTTTCAAGATTTAGTATAAAGCTAAAATAATCAAGCAGGTTTGGTATTGGCATCAAGATAGATAAATATATTAATGGAATAGAGTTTAGTTCTTAAATAGACCCACACTTCTATGGTCAATTGATTTTTAACAAAGATGTCAAAACGTTTCAGTGAGGAAAATAGCCTTCTTTAATAAATGGTATTGCAACAACAGGCTCTTCATATAGAATAATGACTCTAGATGCCTATTTCACATCATATACAAAAAACATTCCAGGTGAATTATAGTTTTAAACTCTACACTTGGGTTTACCTCTCATAGTGGCTTTCCCAATTTCTGCAGAAATGGAATCAGTCTGCAAAAGGAGGATTTCTGCATTCTCTGGTGCTGGTGGGTGTGGCTTGGGGGACAATAAGGTCGTTTAATTCACTAGCCTAGGGCAAACAAGGCGTCCTAAAACCAAATCCAGCTCCCAGTCCGAGAATAACAGCCCAGCTGTCATAAGCATCTGCTTGGCCACTGCTGTGCTGTGCTTACCCCTCCCTTGCAGACCTCACCTGCAGGGAGAAGTAGTTAACGTAAGGCAGGCTTCACGTGTTTCTGGGCTCTCTGGCCAAAACTCCATCTTTAATACCATTTTAATATCAAACCTCTCTCTGACTTGTAAGACTACCTTTCTGCTAGCCTCATGCGTATCTTCTGATGCCCAGAGGGAGATTTCCGGCCAGAGTCAAGTTTTAAACAATCGTGTGTGTGTGTGTGTGTGTGTGTGTGTGTGTGTGTGTGTGTGTGTGTGTGTGCGCGCGCGCGCGCGCGCTAAGAGCACCATGACATGCTGCAATTATGCCAACAAAGGAATTATTTTCTAAACTTTCTCACCAGTTTATCAAACATCCAAACGGAAGATCTGAAAACAGGTGAACTCAGCTCAATTACTCTGACATAAAAATGGTGAGACTATAAAGGGGACATGAAGGAAAGAGTAAGTCCCACAGAAGTAAAAATGGTGACAGGAAAGGGACAAGTTTGAAGAAGAGAGAAATTCTTAAAATGAGGAAATCAGCTAGGGACCCATGATGTTAGCGTCTCTGAGTGAGAGCTTCGTTGGCTGAGGCAGCCCGTTTTAGCTTTGGTGAGATTGATGCTGGCCAAGGAGAGTGTTTCTTTGTGTTGTAAGTCAACAGAGAAAAGAGTTTGGCAAAATTACTTTCTCTCCCTTCTCTGCATGTAAAATCCATTATAAAGCTTATAAAGCTCCAGGCCATCTCTCCACTCTAGAGAAAAGGAAAGCAGTTACAAGGAAGACAGAAGAATGTCTTCACACTTATGCACAAAAGAAGGCCAATTAGAGCCCTCAATGGGGGAGAGTTTCCGGAGCTTGTTTCTGTCAGGAACAACAACAAAAAAAAGCCTGGCTGTGGACGAGCTGCCTTTGACAAGGAGCCAAATCAGAGTCATAAGGATAAGAGACCTGAAGAGTGTGTTGGAGTTTAATGCACTGGCTGCACTATGCCATCTTCCTGCGGGCTGCATCACGAGGGAAACAGAATTCTCCCGGTTCAGCAGAGACGCTTGATCACCCATAGCAATTAGGAGAGGACATGGTCTAATTCTGTCTCCATTCTTCTAACCACTGACTTTCCCCTCTGCGTTCCTCATTCTTTTTCTACTTTTCTATTCCAGGTTTGACTTTTCTTTGTTCTGAAACTTCAAAAAATTAAATCTCCTTACTTTCTTCTAATTACTACGTCCTACAATGAACAGGAAGGGCTCTCCCCAGTTAACTACTGACGCCAATGTCAGCACATTGGGGACCATGCCAGTGATGTCATAGGAAGAAAGGTAGGGCAGGACCCAGGCTGGCAGGCAGGGAAGGAGAGGAGGGGGGTGTACTTGGGGAGAAGACCACAAGACGTGCTGGGAGCAGTGGGGCACAGGTGGGAAGGTAGAGAAACATGAGTCATACTCTGAAGGCAGAAACCTGGGCTGCCATCTCATACTGATGGAGAAGCCATTGTTATGGCAAAGGAGTCTGACTCCAGTTTATGATATTAGACTGCTAACAGCATTTAAGCCTCAACTCTCCCTCTTCCCTGTGAACCTCCAGCAGCTAATAGCCTGAGTGCTCCCTCCGTTAGTGAGGGTGAGAGAGTCAAACTGAGCATGCTTAGGGACTGCCACACTGGCTCTATTCCCGAGTGCACAGAAAGCCCTGAGCTGTCCTCTTTCTTTGCTCTCTCAGCCTCCCAGACCTGCCTGAGTGGCCTGCCCGCTCTTCTCAGAGACCTCAGTTATTTAATGCAAACCTTTTCATACCCTCTTGGTATGTGGAGGCCATCGTCATTCTCCACATCTGAGCCACAGTTTGGGTGGGCATCCACCTGCTTCCGCAGGTAACCAGAGAAGAATAGATCTAAGAAACACAGACGCACATGATCCATGTTGATATCTGGTAATGGCATAAGCAGGCACCAGAGTATCAGAAATGGCCTTAGAAAAACTGGGCCAAGTTGACAAGGAGAAGGGTGGGCTAGAGGTTGTTATAACTTATGGGAGAGGAAGATGGAGCGGGTTAAAACAAGTGTTTTGTTGTTGTTGTTGTTTGTTTGTTTTTTGTTGTTGTTGTTTTTACCTCAGCTTATTGGTCAGAGTCACTTCCATAAATTTGAACTGTCCACAAAAATCACATGCTACAAGCATATAAAACATGAGCTGGGAACATTGGCTACGGTCCTAGGGCAACTTCAAGCCTCCATTTATCTCACTTGTTCTGAACCTCTCTAGTTCTGAGTTTTCAGTCTCCATCCTGTTCTCTCTCTGCCTCCAATTTTTATTGTATGTGCTCATGGTTTGATTACTTGCTTTGGATATGGTTGTCTGACGTGGTATTCTCCTTCAGATCTCACCCAGAATTTGATTTTTGCTACCACACATCAGCACCCTAGGTAAGCAACACCTCTACACACCCAGACATACCAAGAATCCATAGCTGGCTACTGAGAACAGAGAGCTACTGAGATATATTTAGAATCCAAGCTTCCCAGGTGTCTTAACCACCTCCAGCCCAGGGTTTGCATCAGACTACACATTACAAAGAAATTACATGTGTATGGAGTCTGGCAGTACTGTCTTGTTTTCTCTGAAATTAGGGCAGGATACCTAAGATCATTGGTGAAATAATGATTTTATCAAAAAACAAGAGGCAAGTACTTGGCCTTGTAGGGTCTATTTTTTTTTCAGTAAAACAATAATTTGGGGTTAACTGAGAAGTAGGCTTGAAAATATTATATTCAGGTCCTCTACAAATCAGTACAAAACATGCTCTGTGTTAGCAAGGGAACTACCTGGGCAGTTTCAGTTTTAGCTTTGTCGCTGTCTCTCTCTGTGATTTTATGTAAGTCACCTCATTTTTCTGGGCCTTAGTTTCCTTATCTATGAGTTGGTGAGTTTAGATCAAATTCTCCAAACTCTAAACCTTGAGAGGATATGTTGGTCAGGATAATCTAAGCTATGTTACAATAACAAATTAACTGGGAATCTTAATGGTTTAAAATTTAAAGTTTATTTCTCACTCATTCAAAATCCATTATTGTTACTTAGGGATACCCAGAGCAGTTCTCTTCCGAAGATTCAGGTTGATAGAAGCTCTGTAGTTGTACCGTTTTGTTGTTGTACCATCTAGAAGACAAGGTCTCCAAGATCTTTGAAGCCAGCATAAGAGAAAGCTGAGAGTAAAGCACTAGCTTTTAAATGTTATGGCCCAGATGTGACATATATCATTTCCACAAACAGCCTAGTAACCAGTTGGCTCTGTCCAACTGCAAAAGGGCTGAGCAATGTAGAAAAGCATGTCTCTGTTGTGGTGGGTCTAGGGCTCTAGGCCAAGGTCATATAGGCTCACATCATATATGGTTCAGTTACCCTGACATTGAAAATATTATATTCGGGTTATATACAAATCAGCATATTCGGGTTTACAATGACCACAAACAATACCTCCAAAAAGGAGCTGCCACCTTCCAGAGATGGCTTAGGGCTTACAAATACATCAGCATGTGAATGGCCCCAAACAACTCACTACCAACAGAGCAAAATTAACTCAAAGCTTAAGGTCATCTGACAGGGCAAAAAAAAAAAAATGCTCAGATGGTTTGAGATATAATAGGGGACGGGGAGAGAATCCCATGTGAAACTAACAGACCATATTATAAGGATTGAAAATATACCCTCACCTCATGATTCTTGTATTCTACTTTACCTAGCACACTGGGCCAGAACAGTAGAGAAAAACAAGTTGCTTGAATTGCTCTTTCTGAAACTAAACAAAGCTGAAGGCAGAGAAAGCATTTGTACCCATAAACATATATCTACTGGTTGGCTGCCTGGCCAGCTCACTGAAACTCCGTGATGAAGTTGTAATTCCTCCGTGATCCCAGCTGAGCTGAAGAGTCTTGATTTCTTCCATGGATCCTGGTGGTGCTGTGCAGCTGTGGTGAATGTCTTGGGGCACCTTCTTACAGAATGAGTCCAGTTAACAGCCAAAGGAAGAGAAGGTTGGAGCAGAGCCACCTGCGGCCTGGGGCTGCCACAGCTAGGTCGTGGATTATGCAGGCGTGCTCCTTCCAAGACCGGCAATAAATCTTGCTGTTCACTGCCCTCATAATCCAAACAAATTTAGCTTCCAAAGGCATTAAAGGGCCCAGGAGATATGGAGAGGAAAGGAAGAAAAATGGAGTGGTCTTGCAGGGAGCCATTCAGTGTTTCCTTAGGCTGAGAGTTCGGCCACCTCTGCATCTTCCAGAAGTTCCACTGGGGAATGTTTTCATAGGCTAACCTTCCCTTTGCTTTACTAAATGGCTATCTAGAAAAATAGCTGTCTCACTAGGTAACACCCAACTCCTCTGGATGACTCCATGTGTAGTTTCTCTGGAGGAAGACAATTTTACAAAGCGAGGGCAGGAGGAGGGATGCTCAGATGCTAGGCCTCTGAGTAGTGTTTGTGGAGGCAAGAGACTCCTGCGCTCTCTCCCCTTTGCCTTATCCCCCTGCCCTCCCCCATCTCCACTGTTTGGAACATTCTCAATCCATTGGAAGCATATCTGGGGTAAGAAGACCCAGCTGGGTCCAAAGCCTGAGGTAAAGCCATGTCTAATTCATGCATGGGGTCATCAGAAAGAAGTCTGTTAAGGAGGGCCCTGGAATAGCATCCATTCTAAGGAATATAAGAGCCAGAACAATGAGCTTAATCCTCAAGGAAAACCTTCATGGTCAGAGGAGGCTCTGAGTTTATCTTAGAGCCGACCATGTGATTTTATTTCCCAACCAACCCTCTTAAACTCACATCAGTCTGATAATATGAATAGGATCATTTGCTGACCAATTTATGTGTCTGTCACTATACCAGGTGCATTTTTGTGTATAAATAAGCTAGTTCTTAATAACATACCAAGCATGCAATTAAAATGGTCAGAAAGCCAAAGTTGGATATTTATGAACTAAAATGAGTAGTTTATGGAGTTTCCTGAAAATGTTAGTCCAGAGGACCACCAAGGAGTCTGGCTGCTTCGGCACACATGGAACATGGATGACGCTCAGGTTGTGCCTGTGGGTATGCTGAGTGGATATGCAGGGTTCCTAAAACTTGGGGGAGGACTGCATTTTCAATATGGCCTCACTTTTGTTTGAGTGGATCATAGGCTGCAATCGCTGTTTTCTAATTAAGATACTTACAGACTCATACTGGCTCATCATTTTGTGTTTTGCTCATGCAGTAGCATATTCTGGTTCTTCTCCAATGCCTTCCTATCACCCACTTCTTTTTCCACTTGAAAGTGGGGCCAAATCAGACAGGTGAACTTGTCTCCATTTCAGGGGCTGGGCTCCATGGATGAATTGCAAATACCTGTGTAAATAGCCAGATGATCTGGTTTGACAAGAAGAGAAGTTGTTTGAACCAAAAGGGGAACCAATTTTGGCCACTACAATCCTGGTAAAGAGGCTTTGATGTTAAGGCCCACAGACATGCTAGGCAGCACACGCTGCTGTGAAAGGACCACCGATGCACTGCATGTTGGTGGCATAAAACTAAAACACATGGAAAGATGCCCCTCATACCCCGTTTCTTACTTTCCACTCATTGCCACATTTTTTGCTTTTTTTCCTTCACCTTTTATTCATTACTTCTCCCCCCCCCAAAAAAAAAAAAATTAAAAAATCTGATCTCCATCCCAAATTTTTGGGCCAAATAGCATTTTTACAAGCCTTACCAGCCACCTTCCAATCATTAAACCCAACAGTCTGTGCTTGGTCCTTAAAATGGGTTGAATTGTGTGCCCCCAAAACACACGTTGAAATCCTAACCCCAGAATGAGAACCTCAGAATGAGATATAATTAGTTAGAATGAGATCATATGGGAGTAGGGTGGGATCTTGATCTAACAGGATTTGTGTCTTCCTAAGAAAACAAAGTGTGAAGATAGAAGCAGAGGTTGGAGTTATGCTACTAACAAGCCAAGGAACACCTAGGGCCACAGAGGCTAGGAAGAGGTAAGGAAGAATTCTCTTTCAGAGGCTTGGTGGGCAACGTGGCCTTGACAACTCCTCGAGGCTTCCAGACTGTGAGAGTATCTGTTTCTGGTTTAAACCTCCCAGCTTGTGGTACTTAGTTATGGGAGCTTGGAAACTGCTAGAGTTCTCCTTTTGCATTTTCAACCTGTCCTATTTACTGCTCCTCTGTCTCAAAACTCCTTTGTCTTGACCTCTTCAACTCAGCATTATGTTACTTATTATTGCTCTGCGATTTTTTTTCTCCTTTCTGGCTCACATGTCTAGATGTCCTATCCCTAAATATACATGTATGCTCCTTGTAGTTCCACCCTCAAATTTTGCTCTTTTTGTGCTAAGCTTCTCCTTAGGTTTCAGCTACCACACTCATGGCGATTACTCTCTAATTGAGATCATTGACTTACTGAGCACCTATTCTGTCTTAAGCATAGAATTAGATGATTCAAAAGTAGGAGGAAATAATACAGCTTTAGGACCAGTGAAAATAGTTAGCCTCAATTTCCTGTCCTCCAGCTCCATATTACCTACATCTCTACTGGCACCTCAACCCTAATTCAACAGCCTCCCCAAACCATTTCCCCACTTGGTTTACAATTTTGGTTAATTGTTCCATCCGTCTTCTACTCCCCCAGGCTGGTGACCTTGGCTTCATCTTTGATTGTTCCTTTTCCCATAACAATCAATCAATTTAATATGTACCCTAGATTCTGTCATTTCCATGTCCCTCCATAACCACCTTTGCTTAAACGCACATTAATCCTCATCTGAAATATCCTGGGAACCCCTCTTTAGTCTCCATACCTTTCACCGCTCTCCCTTGTGAGAATAATTACTCTTCCTCAAGCACAGCTGTGATTAGGCATTCCCTTACCAAACCCTTGATGGCTCTCCACTGACTGACAAATTATGTATAAATTGCCCACCCTTGAATCTAAGGTCTTTGATGACAAAGCCCTGATCTACTTTGTCCCCCAATTCTACCCTTCTGTACCTTACACATCAATCAAACTAGATGACTTCTGGCACTTCTTCATCTTCATATTTCTACTTGTTATTTTTTCAAATAAACTCTGGAGTGCTTTTTTCCCCCACTCCTCTATCCCCACTTGATGAAATCATATGGCCCTTCCACCAGGTGGGATCCCTATCCGCTTTGACCTCCAATACCCTTGATTTGTACCTCTCTTGAGTTTGTACCATTTGGATCTTTGTCTTGTTCTCACAGCTAGTCTGTCCTAGCCAACATAACAGATAAAGTCCTCCAATATTTGGAGAATGTACCAAAAAATGGACAGAGTGTGAGTTTCATTATAACTTAAATTAAATTAGTAGTTCTAGGAGTGAGAACACCCTGGAACACAATGATATTCCCTAAGAGCTCTTCATTAAAACAAAGAAGAAGGACTTGGCATGAGACTGAGATGCCACAGTGACCTGTCCTTTAAGATTTAGTGAGATCTGAAGGGAAAGGAAAATCAAATTTGGGGGAAAAAAAGTGTGTTCCATAGGAGACTGACATCTTCAGAGCATAAAATTATAAAAATAACAGCCAGTATTTATATATTGTGTATTATGTACCAGACATTGTTCTAGATGTTCCACATATGTCAATTCATTTAATCCTCACAAAACCCCTTTTACTGATGAGGAAACTGAGCACAAAAGGGTTAAGCATCTGGCCCAAGATCACAGCTAATGAGTGGTGCAGCTGAACCCACACAGACTGGCTTCCCAGTTCATGCTCCTAAGACTGTGTTAGCTAGCCAGGCTCTTGCTATGCTGTAGGGACAGGAGGTAAGTCCTTCCCTTGGAACTGTGCTGAGCTCCAGGGCACAGGCTACTTTTCAACTTGCATTATCCTGTCTAGGAAGCCACCCCCATATGTAAACCAGTATCCCCAGACTCTCCATGTGTCACTCCAATCAGACCTGGAGGGACACACACACACACACACACACATACACACACACACACACACACACACACCAATGCAAGGGGCTGCTGCATGGGTTTCTATCCTTCCTTGCTACAGGTCACCTCAGCTGGGCTGCATTTGTTAATTTTGGGTGAATATTCTCCAATTTAGTTGTATTTCCAGTCTGGCCCTGGGATGATTTGCGTGACATGTCTGCCTAGTTAGCTGCCATTTTCTCTGCTGTCTCTGCATGGGCTTCTAAACATGGAAATGGTGTCACTGCCCCTGAGTAGAGTATGAATGATGGCAAGAATGGCCACTCAGGAAGTGTAAAGGGTGTGGGGTTTAGATATTCTGTCAGTCGGCTCTCTTTCCCCCAGACACCACCTGGCCCTCCCCTTTTCAGCCCCTGTGGAGGGGGCATGACCAGTGCTGGCAGGTAACATTGTGCTGAAACCCTACTCCCAGTCCTCGGGCTCCCCATCCACTCCCGTTTCCCACTCCTTGTCTCCTCCCCTTAAAAGGTGTCATGCTAGAAGCTGAACCATGGAAGAGCCGATGGACGCACACCGAGGCTGGATGGGCATGTGGCAGCAGGAAGCGTGCCTGCTTCACTCAACCCAGGGGATCATGCCAACCAGCACGGGTTGAGCTCCCATTTTGTATCAGTCGCTATTCTAAGGGCGTTGTATGTATTAATATACTGCTCTTCATAAAAACTGCTCACTGAGTTGCTGCTCTTTTTTTCTTTCTGCTTTCCCATTTTACATATGAGAAACCTGGGGCACAGAAAGATAGAATGATTTTTACAAGGTCACACAGCTAGTTAGTAGAAGAGTCAGGACTTGAACTCATCCAGAGCCTTTGCTCTTAGCCACAAACTTCACTGAATATCCTCCAAAAAAGGACATCGTTGTAGATATGTGAAATAGACCTGTAGAGCACTTTACAATCAGTTACAGAGCTTTCCAAAACACCAGGGGCTGAGCAACAGCCCCAGAAATTTTGACTCTTTTGTTCTGGAGTGGTATCTAAAAATCAAAATTTTTATAGTTCCCCAGTGAATTCTAATGCTTTAGATTTGGGCTGGTCAAGTGCATTCATTCATTGTTTCCACCATCCAATCATCAAATGTCATATGTGCCAACATATAAGAAAATACAGCTGAAAGGAGTCCCATCAAGTTTTAGCCAACTTGGACATGTGAGCTTTAAGAATATGATCAGAATACCTACTTAAGTTTTACTTATTAATTTAGTCACATATATACTTTTAAAATCATGCATTACACAGACTAACAAGTTAATTTTAAAACATTGCTTTTCCATTCTCATATTCCACAGAAGAGTCTTATTTGCATCCTCTACCACAGGCTCCTTTTCACTTCCCTAAAGCCACAGCTGGTGACATCTGCACAGGTTTCTGGTACATATCACCCGCACAGCAGTTCGCTGATTGAAACACACCGGTTTTCCCATTTAGTTATCACATGGAAATTTCATCCCATGGCATAAAAAATGCATTTGCATAACATCAAGACAGTTAGATAATCTGTGTGTGTGTGTGTGTGTGTGTGTGTGTGTGTGTGTGTGTGTGTGTGTGTGTTGTGGGCAGGGCTGGTGGTCGGCTGATGGGCTAAGCTTACCCCTCACTCTGTTCTGATTGCTCTGTATCTCCTGAGTAATTGTTAGACATTTCAACTATTACTTCTGCTGTGGACACATTCTGGATTTTACAACCTACAAACCCCTTGCTGTATTGTTCCTTAAAGTGAGTCTTAAAAAGGCTTAATTCCCAGTCAGAGAAAGACAAGTGCCATATGACTTCACTCATATATGCATTCTAGTGAACAAAATGAACTAACAAACAAAATAGAGCAGACTCATACATAGAGAACAGACTGACAGCTTTTGGGGGGCTGTTGCAGGGGGAGGGGCTCCATGAATAAGGTGAAGGGATTAAGCAAAAACAAAAACAGAAAAACCTCATAAACAGAAACAGCATGGTGGTTAGCAGAGGGAAAGGGGATTGGGGGAAGTAGAAGAGAGTAAAGGGGGGATAAATGGCGATGGAAGGAGACTTGACTTGGGATGGTGAAGACACAATACAACATACAGATGATGTGTTATAGATTAGTATCCCTGAAACCTATAAATTTTATTAACTGATGCCACCCCAATAAATTGAATAAAAAAGAAAAAATGCAAAATAAATGAAACGGCTTATTTTCAATGATGGCCATACTTGCAATTGTGAGGTTACCACTCAACAATGATAAATGGAGCTAAAACTAATAAATAATAGCTACATAGTAATGGGGATAAAATTGTGAGATTACATGCTCAGAGATTAATGGAGCTCAATTTTTCAATTTCTGTGCCCCTTGTTTCTTTTTAACTGAGTCCAGCAGAGGTGACCTCTCTGACATTAGTGGGGGCCGTTTCTCCAGTGTTTGGGGCTAAAATAAGGTAACTGAAGGCTGTGTCCTTTAATGCGGGACACTTGGTGAGGGTTCCATGATAAGGCAACTGATTCTCCCAAAAGGTAATCCAGAGAGAGAGGGGGGGGAATCTCACTTTTTATTTGAGAATAGACTGTTTTCATTGAACACCAAAGACGAGTAAGGCACAGTTGCTTATAATTCCGCAGCTCCTGGCACCAAGTGGCATCACTAGAGTTTCTTTCCCTCTTTCATTCTCTGCATCTCCGAGGTGGCAGGCAGGAGAGCCCTCCTCCTCCTCTCTCACACCTCCACCTGTCCCCCCCCCTCCGTCCCCCCCGCCAGGTGTTCCTGTCCCTGCCAGCTCCGGGCCTCAGCGGGCCTGCGGTACAGTCCAGCAGCTGCTGGAAGGCACTCCTGTTTGAACAGGGATCAGACAAACCTCCTTAAGCTGCTTATTCTTAGTTGGGGATTGTTCTTCCTCATCATTTGATACAGGAAACAATTACTTCTTAGACTCTTTGAAAACCAAATGTGTAAAGAGAAATTAAAATCTAATTAAATGGCTGTAGGCAGTTCTGTCTGAGCTGACAACTCTTAAGCCACTGCAGTTTGTCAAAAGTTACACTATCTCTCTATCCTTGGGCGTGACAGGCTCTGCTTGGCTGGGAGCCCAGAGCTGCCTCTCCAGCACCCTTTCGCCTGCCCTGTCCTGGGCCCCAGATCCACCTTGTTCTTGGGCAGAGATGCTGGTTAATAAATAGGCCACCTGTCTGGGATGCTACAGAGGAGAGGGTTTGGCCTAATTTTTAAGCTTCAAACCAGTGTTTCCCAACAGAGGTGCTTCTGGCCTCGTGCAGGACAGTTCCTTCTGTGCACCTCTGGCAGGGGCAGGGGCTATACCCCGAGTGGGGAGTTACCACTTTGAGCTGTCTCTGTTCAGCTATCCACATGTAGCTGCTGGCCAATAAGCAGAAGCCTTCAACCCATCAGCTCCCCTATGACAACCTCCTAGTCAGTGGTACCCCAAACTGTGCAGGTGCTACCGCTCTGCAATGAGATTCCTGAGTAAGTGGCTAGAAGTTTTTACAGCAATTTGACATAGTCACAACATTTTTATTGCATTTATGGTTGGAAAATCAGTTTGCAATGGATTGGAGAGAGGGGGAAGTGGGCTGCTGTCTTGTATTGTGTGAAAAGTTCTGTCCTCGACCCTCCTTGCTTATTCTAGATGCTGCTCTCGACCGGGCTTCTCCATACTGGATTGTGAATGTGCTTTTCTGGCTTTGTTCGAAACATAGTCTTTCCTCCCCTGGCCACATGTTTTCATGGAGGCATTTTTGGTTGCAAGAAACAGAGGCTCATTCACATAGCCTGGAGAAAAGGCAGGCGGGTGAGGGGGGCAGGGGTGGTGGTCACTGCAAAGGTTCAGTGGAGAGAGGCTGGGTATCTTTGAGAACTAACAGGGCCTAAGAGAGGTGAGGTCCTGGGAGCAGCTGCTCTCTGCCTCCCTCCAAGGCTGCCTGCCTCCTCTCAGCGTCTCTCTCTCCAGTTGCCTCCTCTGTGATCCTGGTTTCTGCTCCTCACCACCTGTCCTGCACTTGCCCATCATGGCCTTTCCCAACCTCATGACCCCAGCTCCACCTGTGTAGAGTCGGGCTCTGAAGTCCTCTGGTTTGGGTGGGAGGGGGTTTTGAAGGGCTCTAGTCATCTCTTCCTGCCGGGCCTTGGTCTGAGCAGTCCAGGTGGCTGTACTTGGGTCAGTTCCTCTAAAGGGGGAGGGGCACAGAGCCACTTGGTAAAACGCAGACCCCCTGAGCAGCAGGGGCTACAAAAGGGGCAGTTTCTCTGGGTGGCATCCTGGTTCTGTCTGTTCCAAACGCTCTTGCTCATCTCCCGTTACCCAAACTGGTGATATCAGACTGGCTCACTCCTGCCCACCCTGGTCACTGAGGGGATCTACTGTGGGAACTGGGCCACTGCAGGGCATCACCTATCAGATAGGGTACCCTGAAATGCACGTTTGTGGACATTTCTCACCTTGGACCTCAGCGCTATTGCTTAGCTGGTGAAAGAGAAGTCTAGGCCAGTGGTCAGCAAACCGTGGCTTGCGGCTCTTTGGCCCCTTGAGTGTGGCTCTTCCACAAAATACCATGGCCTGGGTGAGTCTATTTTGAAGAAGTGTCATTAGAAGAAGTTTAAGTTGAAAAAATTTGGCTCTCAAAAGAAATTTCAATCGTTGTACTGTTGATATTTGCCTCTGTTGACTAATGAGTTTGCCTACCACTGGTCTAGGTGATCCCTGGAGGCATTTCCCACTACCCCGCCTGCCTCTGAGTGGTGAATAGCTCCGAGAGGGTTAATTGGGTTTCAGCTGATGAAATCACAGCAGAGCTATCCATTGTCGAAGCTTTTCAACAGCATAACAGTTATTACTCCCTGGACACTTCTCCATTCCCTTCTGAGCCATTTCATTTTCTCAGTCTTGTCGGAAATGAGCATTTGCATCAACATGTCAGCACCCCCTCGTAGCAAAGCCATAATGTTATTGTTTTCACACCACTGGTAGGAGTGGGTGCTACAGAGGCTCCCACATGCGCCTGCGGGTTCACTGGCAGAGCCCCTCGGGGCCCAGTGGGATGCCTGGGTGGAGAGGCACTTCTGCCCCCAAGGGCCCTCTCCTGTGGCCGGCAGGGGACCTCCTGACCAGCATGGGTGCTCCTGTCCTCATAACCAGGCACTAAGAAATTAGACCTCACTGCTTGCCCTTCTCTGATTCAGGGATCAATGGGGGCAATGGGCAGGACCCATTTCCTCTATATTGTTAAGGCTCATTCCAGCCGCTAGGGGGCAGCTCATGGGCTCCCTCACTCCATTTCTAATGGTGAAGGACAAGGCTGTTTCTTGCCTCTCAGATTAAGACTTTGAGGAACAAGATTTGACTCTGAGCCTAGAGACAGAAGTAAAGGAAGGACCCTGTACTGTTGGAAGCTTCCCATTGTCCTCACTAACAGAGAGGTGTGGACAAGGAACCTGGAAGGCTGGTCAACCTTGAAGCTCTGAAAGGTCAGAGCCAACCACCCACTGTTTAGTTGAGACAATAGTAGCTAAAGCAACTTCCACCTTTTAGTTTTATGTAAATTCTTACTGATTGGCTATTATTGGAATTGCCTGACTAAAGGTTATGGGTGTATCCCAGCTATCTAATAAAAGAGTAATATGAAAATTAACTGTAACTCCATGACAAATATGGTGGCGCCCATAGCCACAAGATGGCAGCCTCCAGTCCTCTCAGCCCTGCTGGAGTCCCCCAGTCTCGGGGAGGGCTGCCGCTGAGAGCCTGCAGAGTAAGCAGCCTGGCGGAATGCTGCCCAGAGGCCCTCCTGACCCTTTGTAGAAAACAAAAACAAATTCACTCCCCACGTCCTCATCTCCTCCCAGCGGCGGCAGCCTGGGCTGGGGTCTCAGCCCAGCAGGGTCATTCACTCCCATGGCACGATGCCCCTCCTAACGGTGGCAGCCTGGGGTCTCAACCACTGAGTCACACCAGCCAGGCAGATATGGAGGAATCTTAAATGTTTCTTTTTAAAAATATATATTTTATTGATTTTTTTACAGAGAGGAAGGGAAAGGAATAGAAACATCTATGACAAGAAACATCAATCAGCTGCCTCCTGCACACTCCCCACTGGGTATGTGCCCCCAACCAAGGTACATGCCTTTGACCGGAATTGAACCTGTGACCCTTGAGTCTGCGGGCCGATGCTCCATCCACCTAGCCAAACCAGTGTTAGGGCTGTTCAATATGTTAAAAAAAAAACAAACAAAAAAAACACCTATCTAATAAAAAGGGAATATTCAGGGGAGGGCATTTGGAGGTGACTGGGTTGTCAGGGGAGGGTAGTTGGGGACAATCGGGCTGGCAGGGGAGCAGTTAGGCGTTGATCAGGCTGGCAGGGGAGTGGTTAGGGGGTGATCAGGCTGATAGGCAGAAGCAGTTAAGGGCAATCAGGCAGGCAGGCAAGCAGTTGGGAGCCAGCAGTCCTGGATTGTGAAAGGGATGTCTGACTGCCTGTTTAGGCCTGATCCTGATCCCACAGGGAATTTCATGCACCAGGCCTCTAGTAGTCTCCACAGGGATAGCAAGACCAGAGCGGGGTGGAGTCCTTCCGCTTGAGTTGGGCTCCCACCTGGCCCCCAATATTCCCAAATTTATATTTTCTAGTCTCTTTCATTTGTGTGCGGCCCCCTCCAGAGCCCGAACCCTGAACCTGAGCCCTGAACCACGTGGGTCATGGGAGGGATACTCGCAACTGGCAGCCCAATGTAGGGTACCCGCAACTGGTGCCCAACGTGAGGCTCTCGCACTGTACTGTGTTGGGTCTGGGCTATGGGACCTGCAAAAGCTCTGGCTACCTGTTATGGGGTATTTGGCATGACCTTCTTCCTGACGTTGTCCCCTGTGCATAGACACTGAGGTCCTCTCAAGGGTGAGCATGCTTCCTCTCTTTCTGGGTATCTTTTCACCTTAGAGATAGTTAGTAACCACTTTGCCTACCTCCCTTCTCCTGGCTTGGACCAAGTTGAAACTAGATTACTTTTGTCACTTCTCATTCCTTCCCTCACAGAAGGAAATCCTGAGACAATCTGTTAGAGACCAGTATTTCCCCAAATCATTCCCTTAGGCGATTCAATGTCTGACCTTCAAACAATGACCTTTGCTTTCCTTGATTATCTTTACACAGCAGTAAAATGAGTACCGAAAGATGGCTGGAGAGAATGCATTCGCTATAAATTGTCAACCTAAAATGAGGGAGAGACTGTAAAACTGTGAGGCAGACGGAAGTAAGGGGGTCAAGGACCCAGGGGGCGCTATCACACACCTATATTGAGTGCTTGATAAAGCAGCTGGTATTCGAGCTGGTGGCTGAAAGCACTCTGGGGCCAGACATCTGCTACTCAGCATCAGAGTAACAGAGATGGGAAAGGTACAGCTCTTGCAGGGGAGCCATCCCCAAGGACAGGGGCTAATCAAAGACACTAGGGCCAGGTAATCTGTTAGCTCTGGAAGGCATATAACAGTGACTAATACCCCTAGGAGTATGGATACATTTATAAATCTGATATTAATCCTCAATACATTATTTATGACCCCAAATATAAATAATTCAGTGTGTCCACATTTAGCAGGTTTCTGCTTCAAAACTTGCTTTGCATGGGTCTTGGCCACTGACATTGATCTGGGAAGGACTAAAGGGGAGCAGCTCAGCTCATGTTCCCTGCGCAGGGTGGCTGAGCTGCTCACTCTGGGAAGTGTTTCAATCCAGGCTCCCCTTTACCTGGGCACTCATTTAGCATCACTACCCTCTTTCCATTTACCCAGCCATGTGATGAAGACAGGGGCCGCAATAATCTCTAAGGTTCATTCCAGTCTTGAGATTCTGAGGAGAAAAAGAACTAAACAAAGTGATCTGTGGCCCAAAATGATTTCATTTGACTGCCCCAATCCTGAAGTGAGCCATGCCCAGGCTCTGACTTGCCAGGGTCCTAGACACAATGCTGGGGCTGCTTGATGACCTAGTTCCTTAGGTATCTACATGCTTGCATTGTGGTGCTCTGTGTGTCTCCTATCTGTAAAATAGTTTAAGTCAGAGATTTATATTTACCTTTATTTATTACTAGAGGTCCAGTGCACAAAAATTTGTGCACTGAGCGGGGGGGTGGGGGGGTTCCTCAGCCCGGCCTGCCCCCTCTCACAGTCTGGGAACCCTCAGGGGATGTCCTACTGACGGCTTAGGCCCGCTCCCTGTAGCCACAGTCTGGCCTCCCTCTCCAGGAGCCAACTGGGCTGATCAGGGGAAGGCGCCACCCCCATCACCCCACTGCTTCTGCCACTGCCAGCTGTGGAGGCTGCAAAGCTTGAGCCCTGGGCCTCGCAGCCACCGGGGCTCATGGCTACCTGAGCCCACAGCTGCCGTAAGTCCCAGGCCTTGCAGCCACTGTGTCTTTGTCTGGATGGACATCCAGAAGATGTCCACCCTAATTAGCATATTACCCTTTTATTAGTATAGATAGCATTGAGCTCAATGCCCAGCATATAGTGGGCCCTTTTTCACGAAGAGTAAGTGAAAAAAATCACGAGGCAAGGATGGGGTTGCTGTAGCTCCTACTCCTTTGCCAGTTCAGTCCATCTTCATTGGATTTCCCAGAAGTTCAGACCTCTGTCCTTCTCTCCAACAAGGCCGGTCTACCTCTTTCACTCTTATATGCCCAGGGGATTGAGGAAAAAAGAAAAAACCCTGCAGCTCTGCAAAGCTCTCATTTTATTATTTATTCTTTTTCTTGTCTATGGTTGGAGTCGAGTTGACTTCCACTCTTCTGAAGAGTTGATCTCCCATTTCCTGTCTATGGAAATAGGAGGAGATGGGGCTGCCTGGGCATCACCAGGAATCTGCCAGCTTTGTGGCCTTGGACAAGTCAATCCCCCAATTTGTTTGTTTATCTGCAAAACAAAAGGGTAAAACTCAACAATTTACAGGCCATTTTAACCCACAATTCTTTATGAAACATGAGTAGGGAGACAGGCAGTGGGCCTACCTTGAGTAGCCCTGGGTTTAGTGGCATTCAAGATGGTGGAAGAATATTGCCACAAACCCCAGACCCTGTGAGCAAATAACTTCATGAGCATTGCTGTTGGGGGGGCGGGGGGGGGGGTTGGGGGGGGGCTGTGAGGGAGGCGGAAAAGGGGTGATAGGTAGGCTCTAGGCAAGAGACAGCATTTAGTAGTAGGAGTTCAAGTTGGAAGTCTCCTGATTCAGCCGAACGCCCCTAAGTGCACCTGTCTTTAGATCATGTAGGAGAAAAAAGGAATCATTCTATTTTCAAAGATTTGAGCCAATAAAGGCTCAGTCACCTCTTTTGAGAGTGTGTTCTGGCTTGTGATCATGGACACAGTTTTTTTTTTATTAAAATTTCTCTTGATGGGGTCCATTTCTTCTCCTTTAATCTTCCAAGTTGATGGAGAAGCCCTAGCCATGGTTAGAAATCAGCTTTCCTAATGCAATCTCCTCTTCCTCCAGGAAAAAAATACGCTTGTAACCTTAGGGTTAGAAGCATTTCCTCTATTGTCTCTGTCTCTTTTCAGCATCATTTCAATTGCTATCCCTTCTTTTCAAAATACAGTGATCTAAGATTAAGTGTAGCAGCCCACTCCAATAGATATAGGTGTGTTTTCTCTTACCCTGCCCCCAAATTGCATGTTTGCTTTTAAATAACACCAGTTTCTACCTTAATGTAGCTGCTGCTTCACTATGATTCTCAGATTATTTTCTCCCCAGAAATGCCTGTCTCCATTGTACAGTGCTCTGCACATTTACATATAATGGCATATAATGACACTAAGAAATAGTAGACGATGATGATTGTGATGTTCATAATGAAAATGAAAAAGGAATGATGATAGCCTAGTGCTGGTGACAGTGAATGGTATTCTCGGGTTGCAGGATGCCTGCAGAGGCATCCCCTGGCCAGAGTGCTCCAATCCCAGGAAACGATGGAGGGTCTCGGGCAAAGCACTCAACATTGTTCTATGACAACTTGTCTGGTCACAATTACCTCTAATCTCCTGATTTTACTCAAAGTGTAGGACTTTCTTGCTGGTCTCAGACACGCAGAGAGAAAAGCCAGACAAGACAAGTGGATGGAAACCTCACTGAGGGCTCTGTGTCCATTAGAAGCAGCCTCTGCAGCAGAGCCCCCCTGAAAGGACTCCAGGGCGAGGGCCAGCTCTGAGGTGGGTGGATGGTGAGTGCATTACTGTGGCCGCATAAGAAACCCCATCCCAGACTCCCAGTCTGCCCAGGCTCCTCTCCAGCCTCAGTCTCCCCACATATGAAAAGGAGATCATCCTGCCTCAGAGTCACTCCTCTATGGGTGGTTGGGGGTGCAGACAACTGCTGAGTTTTGTTAAAGATATCTTTGATGCTTTCTGGAATCTCTTTCCACTTAATTCAGTGTGTGTTTATTGAACACCTGCCATCCAGGCACTTTGCTGGGGGTGAGGGTGGGAACATAACAACAAAGTTCTTACCTTGAGACACCAGCAAACTGAGGAGAAGTAGGGAGGGGAAGGTAAGGTGTAAAGAAACACAAATGAGGATTCACGCTGAGATTGAAGAGGAAAGAAACCCTGTGAGTTAACTGAGGAGAAGAAGATCACCTTTGATTTGAGTGAGGTGGCACTTGAATCGGACATTAAAGAAGATGTGTTCAAACATATTCAAGAGTAGAGAGAATGTATAATGAACTCCCATATGCACATCACCCAGCCTCAAATCTCAAGACATGGTTTCATGTAAAACCCCACCCACTTCCCACCACAAACTCCACTACATCATTTCCACTCAAATCTCAGGAAGCATATTATTTCAGAGGAATGCACTTCAATAAAGACTCATTATTTTAATATAAGCACAATACAATTATTGCACTTAAAACAACTTCCTTAATATCATCAAATATGCAATCAGCCCTCAATTGTCTCATAATTTCTTTTTACAGTTGGGTTGTTCAAATCAGAATACAAACTAGGTTGATAGGTCTCTTCACTAGTCTCTCTCTCTCTCTCTCTCTCTCCCTCTTTTCTTGCAATTTGTTACATTTGTCCTACAGAGTTTCCCTGTCTGGATTTTGCAGACTGCATCTCTAGAATAGGTAATGCTCCCAGGGTTTTGCATAAATTGGCAGTTCAATCTAGAGTTTCATCAGATTTGGGTTCAGTGTTCTGGGCTAGACTCCTTCACCATAGGGCTGCCCTTCCCTCTGGAGGGTCACAGAGCCTGAGGGTCTGTTTCTGTGTTCAGTAGATGCTGATCATTGTCACCTGGGTGCAATGCATTTTTGTCTTTTGTGGGTGATATTGATGCAGATGGTTGCTCTGTAATTGTTGTATAACCTAGACATGTATGCCTCATGTGTTATTTAAAAATTTTTTAAAAAGAACATGGGCATTTTAATGGCTGTATGGAGCCACTGAAGGCTTTGTGCAGGGCAAGGGCTGGTCAAGTCCAGAGGATAAAGCAGAGTGTCTCATAGATTAAAGCTGGGCCTTAACAGCTAAAATTTTAGTTTGTTAAATCCAGAGGCCAAGTAAGCAGTGCTTTGAGGCCCACATCCATGAATCTACCCCCTGGGCACTTAATATTATAGTAGAGCTTATACTCTGCCTCCCCCCAGGTCATTTCAGGAAGTGCTGAGCAGCCCAAGCAAGAGATAGGTGAAGGAGCCCTTGTCTGTCAATGTTTATCATAAATAAGAGAGTGTTTCTTTGTACCGTGTCCAGCACAGGCAGGTTTGGTGAGCCTGAGGAGGGGCAGTGAAGAATTAAAGAAGACAGACTAGAGCGTACAGCTGGGGCTCGGTGGGACACTGCTTTTCTGATGGAGAGACAGCATGTAAGCTGAGTCTTTATTTTATATTTAGAGCACACAAAGCAAAATAAGGATAGTGGTCAACATGTTTACAATGTTCTTGTGAGTTTCATCTTGTTTTGGCAGCACTTGCTGAACCTCCCACGGCCCATTAGCTACCTAGGAAGGAGCAAGGGAGGACTTAATTATGCTAGGAGGGCTCTGCCCTCCAAGCTAGGACTTATTTGTGACCCTGCCACAGATCAGTCCCAGGCTTGACCCTATAGCTGCTCCCAACATTTCTTAAGGTGGGCATTTCTAGCAGTTAATTAGGTATGAGTGAACCTCCAGCAGGGAAATTTGCACATTTTGACCAATTCATACATGGCCCTGGGGAGACAAGAGGGGAAGGGAGACTCCCAAATATGAGACAGGGAGGGATTTTGTGGCCTTAAGTATCTAAATTCAAATCCAAGAGTCACCTTTTACAAGCTGGGATATCACTGGCAAATTACTTAATGCAAGCATGTCAAACTCAAAGGCTAACACAGCCAAATAAACAAGGTTTAAGTTTATGTGGGCTGCAAAAAAACAAAAGCTTCAATTTTCATAGAAACGTAGGTTTATTTTGATAGAGATATGATGAATACAAAGGACCGAAATAAATGAGTAATCATTAACATAAAGTAATAGAACATTTTAATAAAATTAATATTTTTTCTTGAACATTAACTTACCAGGCATTGAATAACTGTACAAATTAATAAGTGTAATACAAATAACCTATTTTTCTTTTTCTTACAAAGCAAAATATTTCCTGTTGCGCACACCAAACAAGTCAATACAAGACTAATGACGTGGCAGTTGGCTGCTAAAATATTTGCTGCTAGTATTAGTGGAGAGAAATGGTGCACCTGTGCATAACGCGTGTAAGGGAAATGAATGAAACATGATAAAGTAATCATTAGTGAACATTGTAGTTCATTATTAACAACTAGAGGCCCAGCGTGCAAAATCGCGCAAGACCAGAGTCCCGCCCACCGCCGCCACAGGACCCAGAGTCCTTCCCATCCCCCGTAGGACCCATCAGTGTACCTCCTGGTGACGGGTCGTTTGGTCATTCTGGCGTTACGGCGTTATGGCCACTGGTTTTTTTTATAATATAGATTACGTATAACAGGATATTGTAAAAGTTAAGTTATGAAATTTTTATTAAAATGTTTCTTACATACTGTTATATTGGCTGGGCTGCAAAAATATTTGTTGTGGACCGCAAGTTTGACATGCTTGACTTAACATTTTCAAGCCTCAGTTTCCTCAACTATAAAAGGGTTAATAATAATACCCATTTTTCCATATTGTTTTGATGATTAAATGGGTTGGTATTTACAAATCAGCCAGGTGAGTAATAAGGAACCAATAACTGTTGGCTATTATTATTACGCAGTACATGATTCCTCTAACATTTGCTTCTGCAGCCTCAGAATAGCAAGTCTTGGAGTCTTAAAATGTTAATTGATGAAGCTAGTATTGAAAAATGGCCTCTTTCTTAGATCTCTGAAGAGACTGGGTTATGACACCAATGTGAACCAGGCAGTTTATTTTTCCTCTTCTTTTTCTTTCATTATTTCTAGTAAGGAGATTTTGTATGTTCGGGAAACTGGTGCACTTTCTGAGCGTCAGCAGAAATAAATTATGATGATCACATTGATTGGCAACCTGCTCCTGGACCGTTTGCCAGAACCCTGCCAATACCCTGTGGGATTGTAAAGTCATTAGAAACAAAGATGTGATTAGCATCCAAAGAAAGGCAGGGAGACACGTTGTCAAACTTTGTGATCTACAAATGACCGAGAGGCTAAAATCACTGAAGAGAACATTAAAACAGCAAAAGCCAAGTTCTCCTGACTTGTCCTTTACTTTGGTTTAATGAGAGCCTGGCTTGAAGCTCATTCATTGATGGTGATGCATGCATGATGGGCTGAGAGCATCTCTAAAATTAGGTTCCTCTTTCAGTGTAGATGTGATTTCTAAGTGAGATGTTTTCCGGGCTTTCTTAGGGTTGCTATGTAGTCAGTGATCCATCAACATTGTTAGTGTTAGGTTCTGGGGAGCCAGCAATAAACAAAACAGACCAGTGCCTGACCTTAGGGGCTTTACACGTTGATGGTAGAGACAAATAAACAAAAAACTATAACGGGGAGAAATAATATAACTTTAAGAAAATCCAGCCTAATTGATAATGTCCAAAGGCAGTCTATGAGCTACTAGTCTGGATTTAATAAGAACCAAGAATGGGTATAATTCTTACCTTTGCTGCCATTGCCTTACTCTAGTTCCTCATTCTTTGAACCTAGACTCTTATAAGAGGACCTCCCAACTATGCACTAATAGCAGATTCTTCTCTCCCAGAAGACAACTTTTATCACATTGTCAGATCCCTGCTCAAAAACCATCTGGGACTTTCCATACGGACAAAGTTAAATTTGAATTCTTTAACCTGGATCTTGAAACTTAAGTACAAATCTGCAAGTAGATAAAGACAGCGAGGGTAGGGGAGAAGAAACTCATTGCACAAGTTTGTTGCAGGGAGCAGTTGGGGAAGAGACAATACCAAATGACACAGGTAGATTCAGTGACCTTCTTTCTCATTCTGTCCTCCTGGTGAGCTCTTGGCATCTTCTGACCTTGTGCACCTGCCCCCGAGAGCCTGGTGGGACCTGGGCTATTCTAGATGTCACAGTCCTTATACTGGTTGGATTCCCCTTCATCTCCAAACTCACAGATCAGATGAATATCATGATTATACATGTCCTGCATATCAGTTATAAGCAAAATGGTGGCCCCAGTTAATGAATGTGATCCAGGGATTGAAATGATCACTAATCCTAAAGAAGCAAAGGAAATATATTTTAGCCAGAGTAGATAACATTTGTCCTAATCAGGACAAATTATAACTCCCCATTTCCAATGGCTTTTCCACATTTTAGGTCAACTCTCCAAACTTAAATATCGACTGTTAGAACATTTATCACATTGCATTTTAATTACCTGTCTCCTGGTTATCTCACTGGTACACCAGATTGTGGCGTTTTCTTCAGGAACCATCTTTTATTCATCTTTTAAACAAAACACCTGCCATAAAGCCCGGTACACAATAGGCACTCAATAAGTAGTAAGTGAATTCTGTTCTATTTCCTACAAAGCCATTTCTGAGTACTTTAGGTCACAGTAATTTGTCTTTTCTCTAAAGTTTTAAGGCAGTGATCTGTCCTATTCATTTTTTTCCCATTTTTACAACTTATAAATGTGTTTTAAAAGTTCAGCCAAAGAACTTGGTATGCATATATGCATACCCATGGACACAGACAATAGTGTGGGCTGGGGGAGCTGAGATGAGCTGCCAGGGAGTGAGGGGAATCACAGAGAACCTGTAGGGCACACTAAGGGACTTGGACTTTATTCTGTAGGGGATGGGGGCAGGAGGAAGCTTGGGGCACAGAAATGCGCAGATGACTCAAGTCTGGTTGCAGACGGAAGCATGGGTTGGAGATGTAGCAGCCAGAGGGGAGGGCTGGGCAGAGGCTGCTGCATAGCTCAAGTAAGAAACAGTGAAGAATGGAACAAAGGCTTCCCCAGCTTCCCTAAGCCTTTCCTGCCTGCCTCAATTGCCTTTTCCTCTACTTCCATGCTCCCATATTCTCCCAAAGAATGGACAGTAGGCAGTATGATCCAGAGACGTTGAGGGTGTCTGTGTTGGCGTGCAGACATGGACGTTTGCAAGTCTGAGGTTTGTTAGCGGAGACCCCGCCAGTGTGCCTTACCACCAGCTAATGCTCTAAACCCCTTGAGGATAAGCACTGCATCTGATACACCTACCAGTCTCCCACGCTAGCACAGTGCCTGGCATGTGTCTAAACCAGTGAAGATTCATGAGTTCATATGTGTTGATTAATCCGTCTATTTTGCCTATATTATAGACTTTTGAGGGGAAGATCAGTGTCAAGTGGACATTTTGTTCACTGCTGATATGTTATATAAACACAAATGTTAATTAAAACGTCACCGTATTAACAATTCTAGTCTAACAAGTGACATGGCATGAAAACATGGCATGGAGTACAGCCTGGACTGGGTCCTGAGCTTCACTGTGGCCCTGATTCAATCCCAAAATGGGTTTAGTTAATTTCTCCAAGATTCAGATGAGGCCCTTGGCTCCCCTCTACCCAACTAACAGTTCCTATGAACCTTCAGACAAGCAACAGACAATTCAATGATCAATCATGGCAATGGTCTCAGGATGTTCTTTCCATTTTTAATTCAGTGAGAAGGGCATTCCCCAGTGTACTACACAGGATTCATAACCACCAGAGATTTCAAAATGGCAAGTCAAACTGAAAATCATGGACTCTTTTTTTTTTTTTTTAGGATTTAGGAAGTGCTTTGGGATCCTGCTGCTCTCTACCCCCCAACCCCACCCCGCCCCCAGGAGTCCTCATTAAGAGCCCAGTTTTCACTGTTCTGTGGGAGGATGTGGCATACCTGCCTCCCCTACAGAATCCTGGGACTGAAAGCTCTGTGTGAATGGGGCATTTCCTAGGGAGTAGACAGAACTTGCAGTCACTCATTTAACCAACATTTATTGACCAACAATGTGTTTTAGGCACCAAGGTCCAAACCAGAAAAATAATGACAAAGGTCAAATAGCCTTGGGTTAACTCTAGGTCTCCCTCAGCAGCCAGGGGTAAGTTGCTCAACCTGTTTGAGCCTCAGTTACTTATCTGTAAAATGGGGACAGTAAAACCCCCTCTGTGGGGTTAGGATTAATGAAGGGCCATGCTGAGCTCACAGATGTTCACAGAGTTCACAAAGGAGTTCTCTTCCCCTCTCTTTAGGGATTTTAAAATCCACAAGCAAATACAAAAATCAAATAACTAGAAAATCACCCAAAAACAAAGTATATGTTGCATTAATTTACAGCAAACTGCTCAACATCAAACAAGGGAGCCTGCAGCTATCTGGAGAGGAACTGCCCAGGAACCCAAGGTAATTTTTCAAAAATTCATTCTAAACCAACCTTGACACAAATTCATCTTTATCTGAGCTTTAGCTCTGTGGGGCTTAAAATATTTGTAATATTAAAGTAAATTAAATACTGCATGTGACTAGGCATTGAAGGTGTTTAGGGAGCAATTTCACAGTTGACGACTCAAGCCCTCCTGTCTGATAAAAATTCCCATTTCCCTACGGGTGGAGGAGCAAAGTCTCGGGAACTGGGGAGGAGACAAGGACACAGGTAATGTGACCTGATTCGGGAAGGGGAGACCTTGGGCAGGGGACTCGGACATGCAGGATAGATGTCACTTTCTGAGCCTTTATTTGGCCAAGCAAGCACATATTCTCGGCTACAGAAACCAGGTCAGGACATAAGGGTCATCCTTCTACATTTGCCATCACATGGATAACTCAGATCTGGAGGTGCAGACGGTTATGTGGCTCCTCAGGATTGCAGTCCCTTCACCACCACCATCTGTTCCCATCACCTCCCCTCTGGTGTCCTTTGGAATCATTATTGAATGCATGACATGCTTTGTTAGAGATGGAGCTTCTCACTCTCAGAAGGAGATGGGTGTGTAGCTATTTTTCCAGCAGCAGGAAAAATTCCAGCTGAACTTTCCAGGTGCTCCATTCATAGGTGGCACTTGGCAGAAACAGAGCTCAGGGTCCTTCTGGGTTATCAGTGGGAGACTGGGCATTGGACTTGGTCATCCAATGGACAGAGTCAAGTTGGCCTGTGCTTCAGCCATTTGAAGGAGAGAGCCAGAAACCCAAAGTCTGGGGCAGAGTGAGTCAGAAACCAGAAGAGCCCAGCTAGGAGCCAGAAGAGGACAGAACCAAAGCCAAGTTGGTAATGAGAAGGGACCAAATCACACAAGAGACATCAAACTGGAGCAGCTTTGACAAATCCAACAAATCGCTGTGGACCCAGCTATGAGGGCATTCCCTTTAGTGGCATCTTAAAGACACTGAACAGCTCCCAGCATGCTGCAAGAGGCAAGCCAGGCAATACCACCTGGCCCTTAGGAACAAGCTTAACAGTCTTCCAGGGTTTAGGGCTTCCCAACTCGCAAAGCATTTCCCGTAACTAATATTAGAACCTCGAGAAAAAACATTATTAGTCTCTCTTTTATAGTTGGGAGATAATGAAACAAGGGACATACCCAAGGTCACTCAGCTGTGGAGTCTGCTGTTGGACATACTCCTTCCTCCATATCCCGTCTTGAGTCTATGACCTTGGCTGAATCTATGCCATGTTCCATTCAGCGTATGTGGAAAGCTGAAACTATTCCTTATTCTTGGTGCATAGGCTGAATGGCATTTTTGCTGGGAGTTGGCCTAATAGCTGTTCCCCTATTTCTGTTTTCACCTGTCCCACTGACATCTGAATGACCACAGTCTCCCCAAAGACAGGGTATAACCCAGTTTGGCCACTTACCATCCATCCACCAATACTGTGACATAGCTGCAAGTAGTGACCCTCTTTATGCTGCCTCATAGATTCAAACTTCATTTTCTCTACTCCATTTGGCTATTCTTTGCATAGCTGCTCATTTCCTCTATAATATCAGCTGGCTCTCAGAGGAATCATAGCATAAGTTTTAAAAGTGTACCCATTATTGGGTAATCACCTGTATGAAATCTCAACAAATATGAATAGCAATCCAACTGCTATTAATTAACATAAAGCGACCAGTCCCGTTAAATTCAAAGTTGCAATGGATATGGTTGATTGGCTAAGTATCAGTGCCATTTATAAGTACATCCTTCTTGGGATTGTCCTGTACTTGAAAATATTTTTCATTAACTAGCTGGTATTTAACAGAAATTAATTGTTTGCTCTGCATCATCAATTTTATCTCCTAGAAGTAAGACCCACAGTTGCCTTGGAACAGCTGTGTGCATGGAGGAGCTTCCTGGGGAGTTCTCTTTCTTCCCTTACTCCCCAATTCTCAACTTACTTCTACATCTTCTTACCTAGCATTTTAATGAGGCTTCTTCTAATAGAGATGTATTTTTGCAAGCTGTTGCTTAATACCTGTCTTTGGAGTTGGCTCGTAATTCAAAATATCTTATTATTTGCTAATGTCCAGCTGGACATGGGGCCTAGCAGGGTGAGAGAACTGGAATCATGAGAAAAGTGGGGGAGTCAAGGGCTGGCGTAACTCTGGACAAGGCAGTTTATCGTGCAATGTCAGGCCTGTATTTATGGAATGATAAAAACATTTGCTACCAACCTGCCACATCTGTATTAGTCGGGAGTCCTTTAACTGAACTGACAGAAACCCACTCAAAAAATAATTGAAGCAGATAAATGACATTTATTGCCTCATATCAGTGAGTCGAGGGGAAGTTGGGCGGGGCTGGATGTAGGGATTCCAACAGCATCACCAGGACTCTTTATCTCTGTATTAGTTTCCTAGGGCTGTTCTAATAAAGCACCACAAGCTTGGTGGCACCAAACAACAGAATTATTTTGAACAACAATGTGAATATACTTATGGTTAGAATGATAACTTTTATGTTTGTATGTTTTACCTCAATTAAAAACAAACAAACGTCCTGGAAATTTATTCTCTCATGGTTCTAGAGGCGAGCAGTCCAGACGAGGTCCTGCCCTCTCTTGCTTCTCCTAGCTTCTGGTGTTGCCAGCGGTCCTTGGCATTCTCTGGCCTATAAGACACATCACTTCAGTCTGTGTCCATTGTCACGTGGTATACTCCTTCTGTGTGTGTGTTTTTGTAAGGACACCGGTCACTAAGGCTACTCGAATCCAGTGTGACCTCACCTTAATTATTTACATAAACAATGACTCTATTTCCGAATAAGGTTATTCCAGGTAGGCATGCATTTTGGGGTATCTCTAGTCATTGGGAACAATCTCTTAGCTTGTTTTCTTCATTTTTGTTCAAGCTCCCAAGTGGCTGCAATATAACTGAAGGGACCTCCAGTAATTCCAGAAAAAAGGGGAAAATCTCCATCCTTACCCAACACCATAACTGGATTCTGATTGACTCTGCTTGGATCAGGTGTTCAGCCCTGGGCCAATCACTGTCCAAGGTGATGGGCAATTCAGACCCTCCCTAAGGCAGGGCAAGCCGGACCATGTGACTGACACTCAGCCCTCCCAGAGTCTTCGGCAAACATAGGACAGGCACAAAGAGCAGATGTCTCCTACATTAGTCCTATTTTTATGTCACTCTTCATAAACATAGCTATGTTTTTATTACTAGAGAAAGGGACCTATATCATGTAAAGCACTATTCCCACCTACAGAAACTTGATGAACTGAACACAATTGCTTCTATTTAGAAGGCATTATATTAGGAGTTTCTTGAGGACTAGGAATACATACATATATAGTATATTTGGAAGAGCAGTGGATTCATCCAGGATTTATAGCAAGATTATAATTTATGGTAATTCCCAATTTATTCTCATTCACATAATTAAGCCAGAAATTTAAGGGGAGGAACCCTTAGATGACACAAAAAGGTGACTTGTGGTATTCCAGTGCAATTAGAACTGTGGAGAATTCTGAGCATGAATAATTTTTTAAACAAAGACCAAAGTCGATTTCTACATGCCCCTCCCCCCACGCCCACCAGGCGGAATCTCACTTTGCAGCTTCTCAGTTCTCACTAAGGTGTCATAGCAGATTCACCCTGAGAAGTGCCACCTTCAGCCCAGACTTGCCAGAAAAAACTCAGTCACAATTGAATCTGCCTAACACCTGCTCAGTATGCCTCCCTTCCTCCTATTTCTGAAATGTAAGTGGGGAACCGCCATCATTCCCCTCTCCTGAAGGGCAAGGTCAAAGGCTTTCCTGGAAGAGATGCTGCCATCGGAGTGGGGAACATAAATAGGTTTCTTCCCCTCCAGGGTGATATTTGGGGCACAGGCTAGCAATGTTCTCTGGCAACTTGCACCTTGAATGACTTTTCTAAACGCTTGCTTATCTCAATGAGAAGATTTATCTAGACAGGCATGCCTGCTGTCATTTCATTAATTTCCTTAGTCAGCAAATGGACAGCACGGGCCCATCGGTTACACCTGGCAGAACGTGAGCATCCTCAGTGGGGCTTCCATTTGCCTGGCCTCGCTTATGCGTCAGTTAGCAACCTGCCTTTCCAGAACCCTGACGGGTGAATAATGGTTTGGACTTAAGCACCGCGCAAATACTTACAGACTCCACTCCCTGCCCTGTCTCACCTCACATAATAGCAAGAGGGTTATGAAACAGCCTCTTCTTGCCTCATCTGAGCGGGCAGTGGTTTCGATGGTTCCCAGACTAATTCAGGGGCAAGCTCCTCAGCAGTAACCAAGCACCCAGCAGGCACACTTCCTTCACCAGCCCCTGGTCCAGATGGTCTCAAACTTCAGGGACTGAGACACCTGGAGAGACCTGGAAAAGGTCTGAAAGCAAGGGGAAAGGAGATGGCAGGGTCAGGGAGGAAATAAAGATCATTAACACTGACAAGGGAATGAAGGAAAGATAAACTGCTACTATCAGTTCAGGTAAAAGGGAGACCAACTTGTCTAGACTAACCAGGATAGTTGCTCACCCTCAGCAGACATAACATGGGCTTTAGGTACTTAGAGCAGGTGGAGAACAACCTGAAATGCACTCTGGCATCACTTTGTGGCCCGGTACATTTAAAAATTTAAAATTGCCACTTTGGACTCTATGGTCCTGGTTGCAGGAAGCAGACACAAGCATATCTGCAAGGGAGGGCTTAACCTTCAGAGGTTTCTCAGGCATAGACACCCCTACCCCCTGTACTGCCCACAGCCCAGGCCTGGCTTCCACACTTTCTGGTTCATCACTCTACCCTGCTCTGTCTCAAAATGCCCCGCTGCTGGTCTTGGCATGGCCTCCGTGGGCCAGGCATCTCATGTTACCACTCTGCCTTCCAGCCCCTCTGTGTCACAGGACTAGGCTCAGGTCCTTGACCTTGGCCTCCTGGCCAGGCGTTGACAGCTACATTCAGCCCACAGTACAAAAGGATGTCTATTTTGTCAACAAGGAAGCTCTCCAGTGTTTTCTATGCTCCTGGCTGCCCGTCTGGCAAACATGAACTAAACCATATGTCAAGATAATTTTTCAGGGGCAAAAAGCAATACATAGGTCTTAGTTTTCCTGCACTGCCTATTTCTTAGTGCCACACAGATTCACACAACCTTAACTTATTTTTAAAAATACTTATTGCTATATTTAAAATATTACATGCTGGCTGCTAATATAGGCACCTGGGATATAGCAGAGGACAAGACAGGCAAGGAAGGCCTTTGCCCATGGAGTTTAGGGCCCGAGAGATAATAAATGAGAACAAAAAACAAATGAACAATAACATTTCAGAAAGCAATAAGCACTCTGAAGGTAATAACGAGGTGTAACCTCCTAGGGAAGGGACTTGGCTCACTTTACCATTAGGGACCTTCCTATCCCAAGGATGTAATCTACGGGTTCCTCAAAGAGCCCTGCACTGCCCCCTGCTGGCCAGGATCAGTGGGACCTGCAGACTCTGGGGGTTGCTTTAGTTTCCTGACAAGCCTCAGTTTCTGTTTTGCCTCCCTGCCCTCTCCTTTGCCATTCATGTAGACCACAGTCTTGGTATTATTCGAGGAGCCTGGGGCTTTAGGGATGGAGCAGCTCTTGGTGAACACCCTTCTTGAGACGTTCTTTCTCAAAACAGGTCTCTGGAGGCCATGAAGCCTGCAGTTTAGTGTGTGGGCCTTGGTGTCAGCCAGCCTGAGCTCCCTTCCTTCGCCCTCATCTGTCTTCCTAACTGGCACTGGTCCTTCAAAACCTAACTCAAGTGTCTCCCCTGGAAAGCCTTCCCTACCCGCCCCCTCCCACTCCCTGCAACATGAGTCTCCAATAGCAAGATCCTATGCATGCCAAGTGGGCATGGTCAGGTCTTATTAATTTGTTACTGAGCAGTGTCTGAGGCATAGATGGGACTCAAAAAACATATATTGAATGCATGAATAAATGCATGAATCTGGAACTTGGCAGGCAGGCCTGGATCTGATAAACCTGGTCCCCCAGCTCATTGCATAACCCAAAAGCCCACAAAGAAAGGCAAAGTAAACTTACTTTTCCACCAATCGCATCATGCGTCATAAAAAAATTGGAAAAGCATCTCTTGGGTAGTCCACATTGGCTCTCCTAGAGGCGAGAAGCAAAACTGTTTTCATCAAACCACACAAAAACCCCTTCGGTGGACTGCTTTGGAGCATCTACTGATCTTTTTTAAAAGTATAATTTAACAGAAGTGCTGCTGCCAGCTCCTTGTCTCCTTCCCTGAGTTCCCTCCATGTATTTCCAGCTGGGATGGGAAATTCAGCTGTGTGTCAGCCCCAGGGATGGTGAACCCCCTGGCTGGAATGAAAAGTCTTCTGGGCAGCTGGGATCTCCCTGTCTGCTCCGCAGAGGCAGCAGTGAGGGTTAACCCCGATGAGCCCTGACTCAAGGTCAAAGTCCTGTGGCAACTCCTGTGGGCTGCTGCCTGCAGAGCAGAGAAGGGGCTTTTCAAAGCTGTTTGCAGAACAATGACATGTCTGAGAGCCACCTCCTGCTAACTGCTCTTCTTTGTGGATAATAAGAAATCACCACAGGTCTCTGGATTGAAGGATTACAGTGCCCTTTCAGAAACCTTCTCTCACTGCCCTCGGCCTGGAAACACGACGAGGACGTGGGCATCAAGGTTCCAGTTTGCTGAAGTGGAACACTCTGTCCTCTTCATGGTTAGAAAAATTGAGATTCTGCCTCGCCCCCACAGGATACTAAGAGCATTGGACTTGCTGGACAGGCTGGGGCAAGTCATGGACATTAAGAATCTACATTGTCAGTGGAGCCCACAGTGTGATTGTGAGGTTCAGCTATGAAGACGTGTGTCAACATGCTTTGTAAACTGTAAAGCACTCTGCAAATATGAGAAGTTATTATGGGCCACCATAAATTGCTCATTTGAAGAAAATTATGCTGAATATCATTAATATCTCCTCAGTGTCTCATAAAGCATTTGGGGATATCCCCATGGTCCGGTGGTATAATTTTGAACTTTGCTTGTTATAGGCATAGCAGACTTCCTAAGCTCCTGAACCTAGTCCCATTGCCTGGACATGGTAATAGCATATCTCACCACAAGATGGCACTAGGGGTGACATTTCTTTGCCTTGGTTGCTTAAAGCAGAGGTGACATTTGAGTGGTCCAGGTAAGAATGCAAAGGGAGGTCCCCCTGCCATCCATCTAATGATTTATAAGTTAAGTCAGTCTAATACACATAGTAATGAAATGTTTTCTATCTTCCTAGTGAGCAAGTTTAGAATTCTGAGATCCTCAGAGTTCTGGGCAGAAAGCGGGTGGTTTATGGAAAATCGGTGTCCAGACTCCCTCCTTCAGCCTCACCCTTCACTGTGAGGGTCTTGCCCATGTGCTTCCAAACTCTGCCCACTCTCCTGTACTCCACAGCCTTGGACACCCTCAGGCCAGGCCAGAGGAGAGGCACCTGCGTGCTCAGGAGGGGGCTCGGGATCGTGGAGCAGGCATTAGTGAGGCCCGGGGCAGGCACAGAACGGTCTGGAGCAGAGGTCAGCAGACTTTCCTGTCAAAGGTCAGACAATAAATATTTTAGGTTTTGTGGCCAATGTGGTCTCTGTCACAACTGTTCAACTTTGCCATTGCATCTCATGAGCAGCCATAGACAATACATAAATGAACGGGCATGGCTCTGTTCCAATAAAGCTTTAGCTATGAAAATAGGCAATAAGTCAGATTCGGTCCACAGGCCATGGTTTGCCTACATCTGGTCTAGAAGCTGGGGCTAGAGTTGCCAAATAAAATACAAAACATCCTGTCAAATTTCATTTCCAGATAAGCAGTGAATAATTTTTTTTAGTGTAAGTATGGCCCAAACATTTCATGGGATATACTAAAAATATGAGTGGTTGTTTCTCTGAAATTCAAATTTAACTGTATGTCATGTATGTTTATCGGCTAAATCTGGCCTCTCTAGTGGCAGTGGGCACCCTGGCTAGGCCTGTCCCATTGGTCCTGTGGACTCCCTGCCCCAAGGGCCTCTGAAGCACAGGTTCTTGGTCACTCTTTCTCGGGTCAAAGGGGAGGACCAGTTTTTTAAGTGACAATTTTTGTGCTCTCAAATAATAGATAGAATTTCTGTTTTGCAATTTAAATGTCTGACCTTGTATCGTTTGAACATTTATTTTTTAAACAGATGTTTATTGATCAAGTTCCTGGAATGTGCTAGGTATTGAGAGATACGTATGTTACAAAAAAAGTGCTAATTAATCCCCGTCTTCATGGGGCTTATACAGGAGGAGACAGTACCCTGATGCACGTACACATACATGGCTCATTGCGATGGGAGGACTATGGAGATAAGAATAACCTGGGAGATAAAGGTAAATTGGGAGGCAAGGCACATCTGAGCAGTGACGTTTGGTCTGAGATGTAAAGGGAAGAAGATTTGGGCGGAGGAAGGCGGCTGAGTGAAGACTGAGTCCACACCTGAGCAAGGTGCAATGAGCAGGGGTGGGGGGTGGGGTGGGGTGGGGGGAGGAGGCAGGCCTGAGAAACGAGGGCAGGGCCCATGGCTCAGGCTTTGCTTTGCAGGTCCTGGAGCAGCTTGCGTTCAAGTGCAGCAGGAAGCCACGCAGGCTTTCACACCGGGAGGGGATATGATCCAGTTCTCTTTTTAAGAGCTCACACTTGCTGTTTCTCCCAGCAGAGAATGGGGGTAAGCGGGAGGGGGGAGCCTCAGTTTGGAGGCCCCTGCAGTGGTTCTGGAAAGAGGGGATATGAGGTTGCACAACTCTGAGGAGTATGTGCGGTAGTGGATGGGAGGGGAGGGTGAGAGAGAGAGAGAGAGGGTAGAGGCAGGACTGTGCAGGGGAGGTTGGGAGGGGCTGAGAGAGAGGAAGGGGAGAGGCAGGACTGTGCAGGGAAGTATGGGAGGGGGTGAGAGAGAGGAAGGGGAGAGGCAGGACTGTGCAGGGGAAGATAGGAGGGGGATGAGAGAGAGGGGAGAGGCAGGACTGTGTAGGGGAGGATGGGAGGGGGTGAGAGAGGGGAGAGGCAGGACTGTGCAGGAGAGGATGGAAGGGGGTGAGATAGAGGGGAGAGGCAGGACTGTGCAGGGGAAGATAGGAGGGGGATGAGAGAGAGGGGAGAGGCAGGACTGTGTAGGGGAGGATGGAAGGGGGTGAGAGAGGGGAGAGGCAGGACTGTCCTCTGGGTTTCTGGTTTTGCTGAGATGGAGAAAGTGAAGGCAGTGATGGCGTGGGAAGAAGACGGAAGTCTTCACTGTGCGTGTACAAATGTGGAGATGCTTCTGATTCTTCCAAGTGGGCATATCAAGTGAGCCGGTAGAGCTGCTCAGGTAGAGCCGCTCCGAAGAGAGGTCAGGGCTGGAAATGGAGGCGAGGTGGGCATGGGCCTGTGGAGGCATCCATAGCCATTAAAACAACTGGCACTTCTTGGTGAAAAGAGAAAGGGTCCTGGGACAGGTCTCCGAGACATCCCCATGTTTAGAAGAAGAGAGCCATGGAGGAGATCAAGGGGAGGGGAGTGAATGGACGCCCAAAGAAGAGAGCATTTCATAAAGTCCTACTAGTATTTCTGACGGTTGCCGAAAGCTTCCTTTTCCCTTCAGCACTGTGGGTCCCTCCTTATCAGGGCCTGCCTTACCCGTGTCTGCTACCTGTGCGACAGAAAGACGAAGCAGCAGGAGAAGAGCTGAAACAATGCACAGCCATGTACCTCACTCCCACTGGTATCAGAGGGTAGGCCTCACCATTGCAGGAGTGAGTAGCAAGACGAATGAGTGACACCTGCGTGAGTGAACAAGTGTCTTCATTCCCCTCCCTTATTGGTTAGGAAACAGATTGTGCATCTTCCAGAATTTTCTTTAACAAGATGGCAGCCAGTGAAGGGAGAGCTCCTGAAACAAATCTCACACGCATTGGCTCTTCCCAGCCAGGCTAGTGGCCTCCCTCGGGCCTGAGTCGGGCTCAGAAGCCGGGGAAGTCGGAGCCTGCGCTCATCTCTCTGGGATGTGGGGGCCTGTGCTGTTCTGATACCTACCTGCAGGGAAATCTCAGGGCTCCCGTAATTCATATTCGTGACATTTCTCACTCCCAGAAAATAACCTTGTGTTTTGACCTGTAACTGTGTGAAATGCTAACAAAGCTGTGAGGAAATTAAAATCCCTGGTGTGGCCCAGAGGCCGCCCATGCAGATCCTGCCCAGGTGACCAAAGGTCCGCTGGATCCTGGGGAACAACAAAGGAAGAAAAAGGTCACAGAGGAAGTAGCCGTGCAGTGAAATGCCAAAGCACAAGGGTTTATCTACAAAGAGCTACCCTTTACATAAAAGAGTTTCCCAGCCAAGGGTCACTAGCTGGTCTGAGAACCAACTACACCAGCAAAATGGAAAGTGGTGATTGAAAGAAGTCCTGGAACAGAATCTGGTGTGGTGTGTGACATACTTTCCTTTATGGAGCATTTAAAGTTTTTCAAAATCCCTTTTCATATGCGTGTGTGTGTGTGTGTGTGTGTGTATAATTTTTATTTTCCAGAAACCTGACAAAGAAGGTATGGCAGGGATTAGGGTTTCCATGTGACAGATGAACAGAGTGAGAAACGATCAGAGAAAGTAAGCAACTTGCCTAAGGTCACACAGCGACCTGGTCGGGTGGGTGGTCAGGACACAGGTCTCTTGAGCACAGTTTGTGGATCATTGTAGCACATTACCTTTCAGAAGAATATCAGGATGAGATCCATACAAGGCCTCCCTGATTGAATAAAGAACTTCCTTCCTAGCAGTCAGCATGTCTGTATCCAGCAACATTAGGAATCTATAGAGATAGAAGCCATCAGTTCAGACTTATCGATAGGATTCTGAAACAGGTGTCCTACGGGAAGCTCATGTTTTCCGAAGGAAAGTGATGGCTATCGCTGGCAGGCATGAAGCAAGGCAGCATCAATATCAATCTGTTGCTGCGTAGAGTGTTGCTTTCAATTCCTGGGAAAGGGGAGCCACAGCCAGACTGCTCAGCAGTGCACCTGCCTAGGACCCATGAGGCTTGGCAGAGTCAGTAATGCCTCATCCGCCTCAAACTGCTGCATCCTCTCTCCCTGTTCCTTTTCCAGAAACCTGCAGAAGAGTTCACCACTGAACTTCCCGAAATTCAACCTAACTCCTGGCCCACCAGGCCACGCCGAGGTGCTGGTAGGATGGGAGCGTGAGGAGGAGGCCAAGGCCCTGCTAAGAATCCCTGCCAGCACAGGAGCCTAAGGACTAGATTCCAAAATCCTAGGATACAAGCTTGAGGGCAAAGAGTGAGTCTGGGGGTCACATCTCTGTGCATTCCAATGCACCTACCATAGTCATGCCGATAACACTCGGTTACGATTTGCTAAACTTAATTACCCTCGATGGATAGAAGAGGGACAAAGTGGAGAATGAGGTAACTAAAAAAGACACAGCTTCTCCTACAAATCCGTAAGGAACAGACAGACTGCTCATGGACAAACAGGAAATATACTGAATAGGCACTTCGCAAAAGAGAATCTCTAAATGACCCATAAGCAAATGAATAGGTACTCAACCTGGGTAGTATCAGGGGAAAAGCTCATGAAAACCACCTGAGATGCCAGCACACACCGATGAGAATGGCTAAAAGGAAGGAGACTGCCCACACCAGAGGATGTGGAGCCCCTAGACGTCTCACACTCTATTAACTGGTTCAATTCATTCATGTTGGAAAACCATTTGACAGTACCTACGGAAGCGAAATGTAGCCAATTCCCATGGCCCCGCAATGCTACCCCGAGGTGTATACCCACCATACACACATAGGTGTTCACCGAGAGACATGGACTGGAATGCTCACAACAGCGTTTTATAGTAGCCCCAAACTGGAAATTGCCCCAATGCCCATCAGCAGTAGATAAAGAATGGTATAGTCACACAAGTGAATATTATACAGCAACGAAAATGAGCCAACAGCAATGACGTGGTTGAATTGTATCAATACAATGGTGAACAGAGGAAGCTGGACACGTAAGAATACACGCTGTGGGCTTACATTAAGTTCAAAACGGACAAAATGACTCCAGGCTGTTAGAAGTCAGCAGAGTCACCTGGCTGCAAGGCCCTGGAGCAGCCCGGGCCGCATTCTGTTTCTTCATCTGGTGCTGCCTACATGGGTGTGTTCAGTTTATGGACATTCTCTGCACACTTATGATTTATGCATGTTTCTGAGCGCATGTTATACTCGCATAAAAAAATGTTTCGGAGCCAAAAAAAGAAGCACATCTCACCAGCATTCCTAATTCTGCTGCTCCTGCTGCTGCCGTCACCAAGCTGGTGCAGCCTGGGAAGTGGAGAAGGAAGAAACATTTTCTTTCCCTCCCTTGCCTCCCATTGCACATCCTTTCTCAGTAGATTTTCTCTTTTCCCTTCTCCTTCATTTACTCTTCAACTTAGATCTTAGCTCTTTTGCAAGGCCTGATCCGAGGGAAACTTTGAAGGTGATGTGGTGTCAGGAGCCTGGGTCCATGGAGAAAGCCCGAGTCACACTTTTTGGTGGCGGATTAGGTCACAGGTGCGAGAGGCAGGGTTAGATCCTGCAGGCTTTGCGTGGGACCATGAGGACATTTCACGCTGCCGGCATCAGGCAGGGTCAGAGTTACACTGTAGACAGCTCTCTGGAGCAGCAGCCATGTGGAGGATGAAGAGGGACAAAAGCAGAGCCGGGGGTGGCTTTGGAGCCTGTTCTAATGGTTCAAGCAAGAAGTGATACATGTCTTGAAAATGAGGCTTTCTTGTTGCCTCCTGTTCTCTCTGCCTTATCCATATGCAAATGATGATATAGTGGCAGATGCAACTGCCAGGAAAGGATGGGGTGGAGAAGGGAGGCAAGCAGCTGGGGTCAGACAGGAAGAAGATGGCACAAGGGGGAGAAGGATGCAGGCATCAGTCACTAACTGCGGCCCGGATGTAACCTAGCAAGGATACCAGCAGGTGCCCAGTTAAGAGCATCAGGGCACTGAGTTCCCCCTGTGATGACTAACACTGGCTTTGATAATTAAATATCACAGTTTGTTTTTCTGGAGAAGTTTGGTCTTTATTCTGTAAGCACACATTGATCTATGTCCTCTTTTCTGGGCAAAGATTCCTACCATTTCACTGCTATGGCTAAAGCAACTCTTCGTGCTCTGAGTCTCAGTAGCCTGCTTGTGGGAAGGGACTATGTTTGTCTCCTGCAGCTACTTGACAGGCAAATAGAAGGCACAGAGAAGACTGTCATGCTCCCAGGTTGGGAGCCACCAGAAATGGGCAGGGGCACAGGTGTCAAAAACACACTCCACCATCTTTGATGTCCACGTGTGGATAACCTGAGTCAGTAAATCCCATCAAGGTCAAGCCCAGACCTTGAAGTTGTGGCAGAATCAAATGGCCTTTATTCTCAACTGCTGCCAACCGGGGAGGCCAGGAGCATGCTTTCTGAGGCCTTGAGATCCCAGGTTTGGGAAACTCCTGTGAGAAAAAGGAAAGGAAGCCAGACCTGAGTGGGGGACCCTGGGCCGATCCTGGAGGGGTGCCACTGACGTCTCTTCTTCCGGGCGGAGGAGGCCTGCAGGCTGAGGGGAGATCTCCACATGGAAGCTGGTGAGATTGCCAGAGAGCCCCGCCCACCCTGGAATGGGAACAGCATCTCCACCAGATATTGCTCTCTGTACTTTAAAGATACGCCTTCCTCCGGGTTCTGGCTTTGGTGTGGATGGGCACAAGGCGTGTTTAATTAGGATGAAGGGGAGTCCTGCTGCCTCCGGGAAACACAGCCCTCCTGCAGTGAGTGAGGACATCCCTATCAAGCCATCCCGGTGATTCTGCCCTGGGGAGCAATGGCGGTCCTAGGGAGTCCCACCGCTGTCCGAGTGAAACTTCACACACCTGTCAAAAACCTTCAGCGACTTCTTCCTGTTGATAACAGCTCCTACTGTGTGCCAGGCTCTAAAATAAGCTCCCAGGTACTCACATGATCCTCTTTCGCTTTTGCCTTCACAAAAAGAGTAGAGCTGACACGGCCAAAACTCTGTTCTACCCGGATGGGATACGCACTTTGATGGAGGCATCACAACGTGTATAGAAATACAGTGAAGGCTGTGGTTTGTTCTGCCAGAGGTAGCAGGAAAACCTTTCATGAACTTGTTATTTATGGAATTAATAAATTGACTAATTTTAAATGAACAGGTAACACTTGAGTTGGGTCTTAAAATGTAAGTAGGAGTTCTCCAGATCAAGATGGGAATGGCACCTGAAGCTGGAGAAATCTTACACAAAAGGACACAGTGAAAGAGTAAGGCAGTGCTTGCCAAATTGGATGCCCACATGCTTGGGAGCCCACTGCTGTGGGTCAAGGCTCACAGCCACAGAAGTTTGGTGCATCTCCCAAGGATGTTCATTTTGCTTAAAAATTTGGGTAAAAGAAGCTAGATAAGAGGAAATTAAAGGCATTCTTAAACATTACACCCGGCCAGCATGGCTACGTGGCTGAGCATCGGATCTATGGACCAGGAGGTCACGGTTAGATTCCTGGTCAGGGCACATGCCTAGGTTGCTGGTTTGATCCCCAGTGTAGGGCATGCAGGAGGGAGCCAGTCAAAGATTCTTTCTCATCACTGATGTTTCTATCTTTCCCTCTCCCTCTTCCTTCCTCTCTGACATCAATAAAAATATATTTTAAAAATTAAATTAAAAATAAAATTAAAATAAGCACGAATGTTATGCAATAGAGGGCAAAATGGGATCAAATTCAGGGGTGGCGGGCAAAAGCAAGTTCCCAGTTGTTTGTCGGAAAAGGACATGCAGGTCATGATTGTTCCACCAGCTTTATTAACTCAGGAGAATGACACAATGGCACAGTGCCCTTATGTATTAGTACAACTCGTGAGTGCTCACATCGCCAGCCATCATTACACAGCAATAACAAAATAAAATAATAATAATAATAAGAAGAAAACAAATAATCCAAATAAATAATACAAAGCTTAACAAGTATGTGATATAAGAATAAACTGTTTCATGTACTCAGAACTGTAAACCTACATTTGCCCACCCCAGTATTTAAGATGAAGCATTAACCTCAAAGAATTATTATGTGTATGGGGTGCTGTCTTCTGCCACAGACAGGGATTAAGGGGTCTTTCTCTGTCTCGTCCGTCATTCAGGATGCTTGGGGGGAAGGGAGGAGAAATCTGACACACACAACGGGGATCAGGAGTGATGTGAGGCCGACTGGGGGCCGACGAAGGAGGCAGCAAGGGCGCATTCTGAGGAGCTCCACCAAACACAGGCGTGAGCCTGGCTGTACCTGCAGGCGGCAGGGAACCTCGGCAACCTGCCCAGACAAGGTGGCTCTGCTGCTGAAACTGCACTGGGACCCACACTCCATAGCCTTGCTGTCTGGGCAGCACAACTAATGCACAGTACCCACCCGTGACTCCCCTGCTCCAGACTGCCATTGGCTCCTCGTGGCTGCTGAGTCAAGTCCAAACTAGACACCATCTCCCGCTACAATGTGGAGAATGGACTACACAGCAAAATGCTAGCAGTGGGGAGATGGGTGAGGGACCTGGTGGATGTCAGAGGCGCATGGAGGGAGCACAGTAGGGGGAGACGCGGAGAGTGTGGCAGGTCCTCCTCATCCTCTCGCTCCACTTGCACATTTGCTTTATCTTTCCTATGAGGACATGTTTTGTTCATCCCATTCCTTCCACCTGGCATGTCCTCCCCCAGCCCCACCCCCTGCTGTTGGAAGGGCACCTGTCCTTCAGGATCCAGCTCAGATAACACCAAGGTCTTACACCAGTATGCACTTTGCATCATCTCTACGCTCTTCCTGCAAAGTGAGCAGGAGTATCTCCATTTTGCAGAAAAGGGAATTGAACAGCACCGTGGAGCCCAGTCTCTGAGCTGAGTGCACATTGATAGACCTCAGGGCTGCGGGCTGCCCAGTGCTCACAAAGCAACTTACACCTGAGGCCCTTCATCTGGGCTTTTCCTTCCCACCAACTCCCCTCAACCAACCCCCAAGTCCTGTGTCTCCACCCCCACTGCCATCTGTGGTGAGGGCCTCTGTCTTTCCCGGCCTCCTGCCCCAGCAACATTGCCCTGAAATCCATTCTCTGCATTGCAGCCCAGGGGATGATTCCAAAATGCAGAGCTGGTCTGATCTTGTTCCTGCATAAAATCTTTCAGTGCCCGCCTCTTATTCAACCACAAATACATACTGAGCATCTACCCTCTGCTAGTTGCCCATTTAGCTGGGGGGATACAGTAGTCAACAAAACAAAGCCTGCTCTCCTAAAACCCAAACTCCTCAAGCACCAGCTACTTGAAAGCCCCCCCCCCCGCCCGCCCCCAGCCTCTGGGCCCGCCTTGCTTTCCAGCCTGCTTGTGCCCACCCCCTGGCATTTCCCACTCCAGTCATGCTGAACCTCCTGTGATCTCCCAGACACTGCTGGGTCTCTCTCTCCTCTGGGCCTCTGCATATGCCCTCCCCGCTGCACGGAGCATCCTCTCTCCCTACTCATCATGCTGTCACTTGGCTGCTACCTCACATTCTTCCTCCTTGTCTCAGCTTCAAGGTCACCTGCTCCAGAGAGCCTTCCTTAACCTCCTAAGGTCGTAGGTGCCCCTACCATGTGTGTTTATGGAATCTTGTGTTTTCCTGACTCTCCTTGAAGGCAGAGACCATGTTGATTTATTTTCTGTATTTCTGTATGCCCAAAGCATGCACAGTGTCGGAGGCCTCTGTATGGCTTGTTGGTTGCATGAATAGTAGAAACATCCAGTTCAGACTGGGACATCACGTGCAGTGAGACATCCCCCAGTATAAACACCCTGAGGCCGCATCTCCTGGGCGTCTGAAGATTCTGAGGGGCCGGTGGGGAACAGGAACAGAGCAGAGGGGCGGTGAAAATGGATGCTGGTCTGCCATCCTGCCTCCCTCCCGAGTCTCATTCCCCTCTCCTGCACCTGCCTCCAAACTGCAGTGTGCATCCAAATTCAATGTGGTCAAGCCCTGAGCACCACCAGTTCATTTCAGCATCTGGATGATGGAAATGGAGTTTTCTTTTGTTGCCAGACCATTAGGACTCTTTCTATCAGCTTATAGAGTTGTCACAGGGATTTGTGTTACTGGGGACGTTTTGGGGGGTCTCTGTGCCTTGATGTGTGTTCTGGGAGAGGTGAGGGAGTGAGGGAGGGGGGGTGGCGGTGCAGCACTAAGTCAGTTCAGGAAGCCAGTGTCCTTCAGCTTTTCCATCCCGGTAAGCAATTTTCAGGTCTGCTGGGTGTGGGCACCTACCGACAAGGCTATTTTAAAGTACATAAGCTCTGAAAATAGACCGAGTAGGGCTGTGGTGCGGAAGTCTGGTTTGGCAGGGACTGCTCCTCGTGATTAGCATTGTCACTGTGGGCCCTGCAGCCGGGAGGGAGCTGGAAAGAGACAAGGTTGGAGAGGAAAAGCTTTACCCTCGGGCCTCCTCCCTCCTCCCTGAGGGATACTCAGTTACACACCCAGGGACTTCTCCTGCTTCTTTCTGGTGCCTGCAGGATGGGGTAGCAGGCAGAGAAGCAGTAGGAAGCACTTGATTTCAATATAAGCTAGCACCCAACTTACCCCCCGCGCCCCCCATTCCAGGGCCCTACCAGCACCTATAAGCCAGGTGGCCTCTCCCTGACCAAGGCACCCAACACCCGCTAGCAGGGAGCTCCTGGCTTCTGCCTCATTCTCAGCCTACACCCTGCGCCATTCTGCCCCACTCGCCTTGTATTCTGGCTCCTAATCACCCTGGAACTGACCTCTGACCTCTGACCTCTTGCTCTGTACCTGGCTCTGCTCTTGTTCATTGTGGTCTAACCCTGGATTATGCTCATCTGGTCCTGGCCTTTTCTCCCCTTATTGAAGACTAGAGCGCAGTGCACTAGAGGGTCCCTAGAGTGGCTGCCTGCTGCAGGCTGGGGCCTCCCTCCCTTCCCCCGGCCGGCCCCGCTCCCTGGTCAAACTCCCTGATGAACTCCTGGTGGAAGGGACAATTTGCATACTACACTTTCATTATATAGGATAGTTTGCATTTGTGTCCCAGACCACATGCTCTGGAATCCAGGAGTACACCTGAGGCACCTGGCGGAGCAGGCGTCTGGGCAGACTCCCTGGCTCTGAGGTTTACCTGCTATGGGCTGAATCACCATGGTGAGTTTCAGAGCCTCTCCAGCCTTGGCTTCTTCATTTGTAAAATGGGGACCATAATAGCACCAGCCTCATGAGAGTGCTGAGATGATTCACTGAGCTGATTTACACGTAAGTACCTAGCATAGCACCTGACCCACAGTAAGCACCCAACGAATGTTAGATAAAATAAGAAATTCAGGCTCACAGTCGTGGGGGAGAAAAAAATCATCTAATGTACTTCATGATATAAAAGAAACATTAGTTCATTCATTCATGCAAATTTATCAAGCCCCTGCCACATACTGGTCAATGCACCAGTTCTAAGAATCCCGTGACAAAGGACACACGCTCTGCCCTCACGCTTCTGACTCTTTACAAGGGGAAATGGACATCAGGCAAGCCAACTACAACGTGGAGGTTCAGCACTGTGACTGTGATAAGCGAGAGACCCCTAACACAGCCTGGAGTTCTCAACACGACCATGTGCTTTGGCACCTGCTGAGCCCTCAGAACCTTGGCCCAACCCTGGGGAACAGCCCCAGTGGCTGGAAAGGAGTTTCTCACAGGCCCAGCTGGGAAGATGAGAGTTGGATTGAAATATAGTCTTTAAAGAAGACACAAACAAGGTATTTCTTGCACACTGGGTTGTACACTAAGAATTACTTCTACCACATTAAGCTCAGCTCCAGGAAGCTATGTGTTGCGGAGGCAGAACTTGGGAGATTCCCAAAGGCAGGAGGTGAGTTTAGTGTCCTGAGGATAAACAGTGGCTCCTTCGCCTCCCATATCCCAGAAATCCACATCTTACTCCAGTCAGCGCAGATTTTGATGGCTATTGGGTAGTGGTAAAGTCAAGGCTGTGCACCCTGAGCTACCCACTCCTGATGTTCCCCCAAGGACAAAATCCACAGGGCCCCAGATTACTTGTTCTGAGTTTTATTACCTCAATGTTCAGAAATGTAGAGTTGTCACAGAAATGTGCTTTGTCCCACCAAAATTACTATTACTTGAATCAAAATCCATTTCCTCTCATCTGGGCTTTGAAGGGCTAGGACAGTGGTCGGCAAACTCATTAGTCAACAGAGCCAAATATCAACAGTACAACAATTGAAATTTCTTCTGAGAGCCAAATTTTTTAAACTTAAACTTCTTCTAATGCCAGTTCTTCAAAATGGACTCACCCAGGCCATGGTATTTTGTGGAAGAGCCACACTCAAGAGGCCAAAGAGCTGCATGTGGCTCGCAAGTAGCAGTTTGCCGACCATGGGGCTAGGACAATGGTTTATCATCCTAAATCCAGGGTGGGGAACATCTGGCCTGCAGCTCTGTATAAGGCCCTCAAAATCATTTGCTCTGGCCCTGCCAGGGCTTTCGGGGTAAGTTAATTAAATGTTTGACTGAATATAGCAGGCTAATTTTTAAGTTGATAATTTTGTATGGCCCTCAAATGATGTTATAAATATCCAAATGGGTCTTGGCAGAAAAAAAGGTTTCCACCCCTGTCCAAATTGGAAGAAATGTTTTGTATGCTATAAAGATGCATAAAAATGTAAAGTGGTTTTATTTTTATCATATATAAAACCATGTAGCTGGTGATGTTAAAACTAAACTTTATTGAATAACCAAGCTGTGCCATGAACAATGCTAAGCATATTATATACTTTATCTACCTATCACCTACCATAGCTCTGCCAAGTAAGCTTTATTTTATTCATTTTACAGATGGGGAAGCAATGCACAGAGAGGGCAAGTAACTTGCCTGTGGTCACACAGCTACTTTGTGGCAGAGCTAGGACTAGAGCCCAAATCTGTGTGACTCTTCATTCTTCTGTAATTCTAGAATATTGTAAATGAAGTCATCCATAGCCTTTTCTTCTTTAGGTCAAACAACTCGAGCTCATTGAACTTTTTTACTCTTTTTTACTCAGAATATTTGGCAGTTTTTGAAGTAGAAGAGAATTATTCTTGGTGGCTATAAATAGGTGGAGTTATCTTAGTGCAGTGGTTGGCAAACTCATTAGTCAACAGAGCCAAATATCAACAGTACAACGATTGAAATTTCTTTTGAGAGCCAAATTTTTTAAACTTAAGCTTCTTCTAATGCCACTTCTTCAAAATAGACTCGCCTAGGCCATGGTATTTTGTGGAAGAGCCACACTCAAAGGGCCAAAGAGCCACATGTGGCTCGCGAGCCACAGTTTGCCGACCACCATCTTAGGGGCTTTGTATGTTATAGTCTCTGAGAGTTTATACACATTTTAAGATCTCACTACAACTGGGTTCTTACAATAATTGTGGCTAATTTAAGGCAGTGGTGTTACAAGAGAGGCACTTAAAACAATAGTGAGGACACATACTGTTGAGATAAATTTATTGTGTCATGATGAAGAGTGGTTAAGTGTCTTTTGAAAGACTTTAAATAATCTATACTAATAAAAGGGTAATATGCTAATTAGGGCGGACATCTTCCAGACGTCCATCCAGATGTCAATCCGGACAAAGCCACAGCAGCTGTGAGGCCCAGGGCTCAGGCAGCCATGGGCTCAGGCAACTGTAAGCCCCTGCAGGAGCCATGGCAGCTGGAATCTCTACTATTTCTGGGCAGATTGCACAGAAGGATATTTTAAACCAAGACAAGTAAAAATCTCCTGAACAGCCAGGTTGCCTTCCACAGAGGGAGGCCATTCTGTGGCTTAGGCCTGCTCCCCATCAGTAGGACATCCCCTGAGGGCTCCCGAACTGTGAGGGGGGGCAGGCCAGGCTGAGGGACCAGCCCCCCCAGTGCATGAGTTTTCGTGCGCCAGGCCTCTAATGTGTGTGTGTGTGTGTGTGTGTGTGTGTGTGTGTATAAAAGGCTAAGCGACCATCCAACCGGCCAGTAGGTATGACACACACTGACCACCAGGGGGCAGATGCTCAATGCAGGAGCTGCGGAGACTTGGCAGCAGCAGTTCTTGGGTGATGCACCCTGGAACCAGAGAGGAGAGAGCCCAATTTCGGGGTGCATCACCTGAGAACTGCCCTCTTGCAATCCAGGACCCCTCGGGGGATGTCAGAGAGCTGGTTTCAGTCCAATCCCCGCAGGCCAGGCCAAGGGACCCCACCCGCCAGAGGGACCCCGCTCACTCCGCAGAAGCCCTTCAAGCCACAGCACTGCCCCAGGTGTGGCTGGCAAGGGAATGACTGAGGGAGGTTGGCTCCAGGGTGTGTTCAGCCCCTCTTGTCCAGTCCTGCCCCACCAGCCACCTTCTAATTCATTTTCTTTCAATGTGCACAAATCCGTGCGCCAGGGCACTAATATTAACATAGAGTTCCATGAGGAAAGTAGAGATGGTACATTGGGAAAAACGTTTATCCATCCATCACTCTGTTCATCCATGCAAACATTAGATTATTGCTATGTTGGAAATTGGTGTTAGGCACTTTGGGAGACACAAATGTGAGGGGATGGGGTGGAAGGGTAATGATTGGAGAAGGAGAATTATTGTGTAATACATTTGTTGTACATGGTTAATTTTGCCTCCTGACCTTTTTTGTTGTTGTTAATCCTCACTGGAGAATATTTTTCCACTGATTTTTTGAGAGATTGGAAGGGAGGGAGAGGGAGAAGGAGTGAGAAGAAAATATTGATGTGAGAGAGACACGATGATTGGTTGCCTCCCACACTTGCCCAACTGGGGCTGGAGATCGAACCTGCAATGGAGGTTTGTGCCCTTGACCAGGAATCAAACCTGAGACCCTTGAGGAGAAACCAAGATGGCAGCATAGGTAAACAACTAAACTGCTGCCTCACACAACAATTTCAAAACTACAAATAAAAGGCATAATGGACATCATCTAGAACCACAGGAAGGCTGGCTGAGTAGAAATTATACAACTAGAAGGAAAGAGAAAAGCACACTGAGAGTCACAAGAGCTGTGGAAGGCAGAGGTACAGAAGCATGCGCGCCGAGAGGGCTGGCAACTGAGTATGTGGCTGGCTTTCTCAATCAGGAGGCAGACAAAAGCTCCCGACTGCTCTGAACTCCAGTTCTGAGCGAGATTCTGGGGACCCAGACTCATACGGGGAGAAACTGGACTGTCTGGCAGCAGGCAAAACTTGAGGGCGGCTTTCTCTCAGAGGTGCTTGGAGCAATTACTGAGGGACACTGAGACCCTGGGGCCTCTTAGGGCAGGGCTGAGGGGAAGCCATTGCTGTTTGTTCCACCCTGAGACTCCGCCCCATCCAAGCTGTGTGCAAAGGCTTTTGCATATGAATGGCCTGGTCCTTTGCAAACTAAACTTACCTAACAAACTGCAGCTGAGTCAGAGAGACCAAGAACATCCAAAAGAAGGGCCAAGGCTCCACAGCAGCTTGCATTGCTTCACAGCTGGGTCTCATCTGGGCACCTCCAAAACCCAAACAAAGAAGAGGAATCTGCAGATCTCTCTGTAGTTCCTGCTGGGTGGCCTCAGGCAGAGGCTAAATTAGCACCTTCTTGGAGATCCAAGAGCCAGTGTACCCAGGGGTCAGAGTGGGCCCATCCAGATTACAACTCCTCAGATCCATAAGAGACACACTCAGGGGGCAGACTCAGTGAGCACCAAAGCCCCACTGAAGCAAGTCTTGCCTCATAAGGGTGTCTCCAGCACAGAAGTTCTCCCATCGTAGACACAGCTGATCCTCACAGCCAACTGGCCTGGAGGTCAATTCCTCCCAGTGATACCAACAACAATCAAGGCTTAACTACTACAAGACTGTGCACACAGCCCACAAAGGGGTGCACCAAGAGTGTCGACCTCAGGTAACTGGGGAGGCTGGGCCACTGGGCCCTATGGGACACCTAGCACACAAAGCCACTCTATCAACTCAGGGAAGCAGTCAAAATGCGAAGATAAAGAAACAGATCACAAATGAAAGAAATGGAAGAAAGCAAATGACTGGATATAGAGTTCAAAACCACAGTTATAAGGTTTTTCAAGAATTTTTTAGAAAAGGCTGATAAATGTAGTGAGACTCTCGAGGATATGGAAAAGGACGAACTAGAAGTTAAGCATACACTGACTGAAATAAAAAATAATATACAGAGATCCAACAGCAGACTAGAGGATCGCAAGAATCAAGTTAAAGATTTGAAATACAAAGAAGCAAAAAACACCCAACCAGAAAAGCAAAAAGAAAAAAGAATCCAAAAACTTGAAGATAGTGTAAGGAGCCTCTGAGACAACTTCAAGTGTACCAACATCAGAATTATGGGGGTGCCAGAAAAAGAGAGAGAGCGAGATACTGAAAACCTATTTGAAGAAATAATGACTGAAAACTTCTCCCACCTTGTGAAAGAAATAGACTTACAAGTCCAGGAAGTGCAGAGAACCCCAAACAAAAGGAATCCAAAGAAGACCACACCAAGACACATGATAATTAAAATGCCAAGAGCAAAAGACAAAGAGAGAATATTAAAAGCAGCAAGAGAAAAATAGTTAGTTACCTACAAGGGAGCACCCATTGATTGTCAGCTGATTTCTCAACAGAAATTATGCAGGCCAGAAGGGAGTGGCAAGAAATATTCAAAGTGATGAATAGCAAGAACCTACAACCAAGATTACTCTACCCAGCAAAGCTATCATTCAGAATTGAAGATCAGATAAAGAGCTTCACAGATGAGAAAAAGCTAAAGGAATTCATCACTGCCAAACCAGTATTATATGAAATGCTGAAAGGTATTCTTTAAGAAGAGGAAGAAGAAGAAAAAGGTAAAGATAAAAATGATGAACAACAAATACATATCTATCAACAAGTGAATCTAAAAATCAAGTGAATAAAAAAATCTGATGAACAGAATAAACTGGTGAATATAATAGAATCAGGGGCATAGAAAGGGAGTGGACTGACAATTCTCGGGGGGAAAGGGGTGTGGGGGGTGCAGGAAGAGACTGGATAAAAATTGTACACCTATGGATGAGGGCAGTGGGGGTGCGGGTAAGGGCAGAGGGTGGGGTGGGAACCAGGTGGAGGGGAGCTATGGGGGGGGAAAAGGGGGAACAATTGTAATAATCTGAACGATAAAGATTTATTAAAAAACAAAACAAAGCAAAACAAAAACTGAGACCCTTCAGTGTGTGGGCTGGTGCCCTATCCACTGAGCACACCAGCCAGTGTTGCCTCCTCATCTTTATCCTGTGCTTTTTATTTGTCTAATCATTAGAAAAACTAATTCTAATAAGGGGGGCATCCTATGACATATCTGACCATTACTCCCCCAAAGTGTCACGGTCATCTGAAACAAAGAAAGTCGGAGAAACTGTCACAGCCAGAAGGGGCCTAGGAGACATGACAACTAAAGGTAACATGGTTTCCTGCCTAGTTACAGGAACTTTTTGACATTGTTAATAACAAGTTAAAAAACCAAGGAAACCTGAATAAAGTATGTACTTCAGTTAATAATTATATATTTTTATATCCAGTTCCAGTCCCCTTCTTCATCAGGGATGGGGGACCGAGTGTTGAGATAAAGAGATATTCTGAGGTCACAGTAGGGTAGCAAATGTGCAGGAACCCAAAGAGCAGACCTCAGCCCAGCTTGGCCTCCAGCTGTCATTTCAGCCTGAGATCCATCATCTCTCAGAGGAGCATGGCATGAACCTCAGGCCAGTGAGAATCAAGGGTTCTTGACCAGACCAGGGTCTCCCCCCAGGATGCAAGCCCATCTCAGACTAATTGTTTTAAGCCATTTCTTAAGGCCAGCCCTCCATCTCTCATTCACCACCTTTCAAATGGCCATAGGTTTTGCTTAGCGAGAATTAAAAACAATCCCCTCCACCTTGTTAAACTTCCCTTTCATTACAGGGGAGACATGCCTTTATTGGACACAGCCTCTCTGCAGCACACTTCCCTCTGTTTGGCAAATTAAAAGCATTTGGATGAAACTCTTCTGTGGTCCCAATCAATAGCTCAAGCCGTAATTATTCAGCAGGCTTGGGGTTTTCTCTGCTGACAGCTGTCGCAGTGTGCTGATCTATAATTGTTTCATAAGCTCATGTGGCTTATCTCTCCGTGATTGGGGTCTGCAGCAGATACATCTACAGCATCTTTGGAAAAGAGGGGAATGGACTTTTTCACACCTAAATTCTCTCAGGACTCCGCGTGTCTCCAGGGAGGTGTTAACCACAGTTAGGTGAGGCTGTTTATTTTCTTACTGTTATCCATCTGAGGCAGAACCGAGAAACACCTTTGAGAGACTCCAAAAACACCCATTTAACAGGATAATCGTGTCATGTCAGGCTTTAGATTGTGGATACTGGTTATGTGTCCGAGAAGCTGTAAACAATCAAATCTTCTTAGCTGCTATTTCACTAATTTCAGAGTTAACTGACGGTTTGAGTGGGATGTGGATTATTTCTCACGCAGATCTTTGCCTAAAGGATAGTGTAACTTTATGTTGTTAACAAAACTGCAATATTTAAGATATTTCAGAGGATTAGCTTTTTCAATATCCCTTGTCAGTCTTTTAAAAGTGCCCAATTACACACAATCTATTCATGCCAAATCCTTCCAGAGTCTAATAGTTGAGACACCAAACTCCACCCTTGTTCTGTGTTTTACTAGACAGATTACTTAGCTTTCTGTCTTAGTTGGTTTTGTTTTGTTTCTCTCTAAAATAGCAATATGTCTTGTCAACTTCACAGAGTATGGTAAAAAAGTGAAATAAAAGATATGGCTGAGACTTTTAAGTATAAAAAATACTAAGTCAGTTAATTATTTCACACATTACAGAGAGTATTTTAAACACCTATGGTTACTTTCCAGTTTATTAAAAAGTGGTCAGCTAATTCTTTTAAGACAACACATGGATCAAGTTAGAACTAACAAACAATTCGATCTAAAAATGTTGTCTTTTTACATGAAAGGGAACATAAAAAGAAACATTGGGAATATTTTTTGAACCAAGCCCAGATACCTCATACCAGTTACACTAACATTTAAGCATTATCTGAGACTACATTGGATCAAAGGCATTGAGATTCTTCTAGGGCAGTGGTCAGCGAACTGCGACTCGCCAGCCACAGTTTGCCACTCTGTTGACTACTGAGTTTGCCAACCACTGACCTAGACTCTCGATTCCAATAATTACAGGCTGTTGTTGTTCCTTGTGATTAAGCCCCTATCCCAGTGGTCGGCAAACTCATTAGTCAACAGAGCGGCAAACCGCGGCTCGTGAACCGCAGTTTGCCAACCACTGTTCTAAGGCATCTTATGAGGCATGGCATGAATGACTGCTCATTGGATTCAAAGCTGAGAAGCATCAAAAGTCATGGGTGCTCCTCTGAAGAGGTCGAGCTTCCTGAGGCTGATTGCTTTTCTGTAGGAGAATATGGCCTGGAGGCGAGGCAGGACACGGTGCCCACTTAGCAAGGGAATCTTTCTAAACCTTCTGAAAGCATCTGGGGTTCACCTCAGTCATGAACACCCTTACATTGTTATCATTAAATGCCCACATGCTCATAGTTCTCTAAAAAGAAGCTTCCCAGAAGCCTAAGCTGATCAGACCAAAGGGGGTCATCACCGGGTGCTAATCTGAGCCCCTCGCTAAGTGCTGGACAGTCACTTCACCACGCCCTTGGAAGAGCCACATCAGTGCCCTTGGCCTCATTCTTTTGTTTTTGCAAGAACTGAACCACTTGGTTAGGGCTTAAGAACAACCCATCTTATACCAAATCCCAGAAGCAGTCTAGCATCTGTGCAGGAAGACCTGCCCCCAAGTCTGTGCTGGGTTTTTTTTCTTCTTTTTTTAAATATATTTTTAATTATTTCAGAGAGGAAGGGAGAGGGACAGAGAGATAGAAACATCAATGATGAGAGAGAATTATTGATTGGCTGCCTCCTGCATGCCCTACAGCTCCCAACCCAGACATGTGCCCTGACTGAGAATCGAACCATGACCTCCTGGTTTATAGGTTGATGCTCAACCACTGAGCCACACCAGCCGGGCCACCGTGTTGTTTTCATATTCTCACATTCAACCTCCATCCACCACCACCGGTTCATCACATTTTTAAAAATTCAACATGAACATCATTGCACATATTCTCTGAGTCACTCTCTCCGCATGTCTCAGGAAAAATTAATGCAAACCAGTCAAAACGTCTCTGGAAACAGAGTGGATTGGGAATAACTGTCTCTTTAAATGAAAGAGAACAGGAAAACGGATGGTTCCAAATCGGAGCATGAGCCATGCTTTATCCTGGAAGAATTATTGGAAAGAAAGGGACATATATTTCTGTTGACACTGTCTATTAAGTGAACTTTCTAAACCCTATTTGTCAGTATTAAGTAAATATGCCCAGAGTTTCCTAGCATGTCCTGTATTTCTTGTGGTTTTAAATCAAAGGGATTAAGACTCCTAATTAAGACACTGGAGGAAGGTCCGATCAGTTTTGCCAGTGCAAATTAGTTCAGAGGCCCAGAGCTGCTGCTTTCTGTTTGCTGGTATGGGAGGTTTGTTTGATTTAACATGATTGAGGAAATGAAATATCCCTAAGACAAAGAACCAATATTGCACTTCTGGAGAGTGGCTGAAGAGAAATTGGAAACTAACACACATTAGCAGTGGGTCCAAAATATTACCAGTAGGAGAAATGCTATTTAGAAGGAAAGTGATATGACTAGACTAATCCTTTAAAATAGATTGTACCTTCTTCTTCCTTTATTATTTTTTAAAAGAAATGTAAATAAGATAGAATTTCAATTTTCTAATAAGGGCCCATGAGCTTCAGTACATGCCAAGATTTTTTTGTTTGTTTATTTTAAATATTTTTAATTTATTTCAGAGAGAAAGGGAGAGGGAGATAGAGATAGAAACATAAATGATGAGAGAGAATCATTGATTGGCTACCTCCTACACTGGGGATCAAATTTATAATCTGGGCATGTGCCCTGACCAGGATTCAAACTGTGACCTTCTGGTTCATAGATCGACACGCAACCACTGATCCATACTAGCTAGCCATGTCAAGTGTTTATATGCATTATCTTGTTAAGATTAACAACATTTCTATGAAAAAGTTATTATCACCCATATTTTACAGATAAGGAATCTCATTCTCGGAAGGTAGATACTGATCTGAAGTCAAGTGCTCTCAGAGACTCTTGGTTAATGTTTCTGATTCCATCAGCCCTTAGGCATGTGGTTAAGTTTGAAGAGAAGAAAGATCTTGATCAAGGACAGTACAGGTTTGTTGAGCTTGGGTATTGCATTTGGTTGGCTTGGGTTGTGTTCCTATTCAGTGAATCTAGTTGGGCTACAATGATTCTTCAAGGACAACAGAAAAACGAGCAAGATGCAAAGCTACTCAAGGGTCGTCACCTGAAGTCTGACAGCAGACACAGCCCAAAATACCTTTTTCTAGTTCTAGTTTGGTCTTGACTTCTCTGTCCAAGCTCATTTTCTCCTCTTCCCTATTTCCTGGGGGCACAATCCTACACCTACTTATTCAAGAAGGGGCGGGGGGGACACTTTTACAACTTCCATGCTCAGCAAATTCAGTTTTCTTTCTTTCTTTCTTTCTTTCTTTCTTTCTTTCTTTCTTTCTTTCTTTCTTTCTTTCTTTCTTTCTTTCTTTCTTTCTTTCTTTCTTTCTTTCTGCCTTTCTGCAAAAAGCTTTATTGTTTCATTTGGTCCAACGCATGGGAGAGGGCTTCAGGGTGGTTAAAAGAATGGCTACTAGTTTCGGGAAGAGGCTCAGGTAAAAGCCAGGCACCTGGAGAATGCAGAGGGGCCTCTGAAAGGCCTCTGGGCTCCAAAGGCTCCTAGTCATGCTTGAGGGTGAGCCTTTCGAAGAGATACTCAGCCAGCCTGGGGGCCGGCCAGCCTGCGGGTGTTAGTCACATGGTGGCCCATCTTCTTGATGAGTTTCACCTCCTCATCCAGGAAGTGGTTCTCCAGGAAGTCACAGAGCTGAGGGTCTGCGTGGTAGAACCCAGGGCCTGCAGCTCCAAAGGGCCTGGTTCAGGTGCCTCTCCAAGGCCAGGGCGGCTGCCATGGCATCCTGAGTTTTGCCCACTCACCCTGGGGAGGCTTCAGCACATCCTGGAAGAGAATGCGGCCACCGCGCTGGTTTTGCCACTTTAAGAGATGCTCAGTGCCCTTGCGCTTCTTCTCCGCCAACTCGGAAAGAAGCCAAAGAAGTGGCCCATGCCCTCGAGAGCCACATCGTGGCAGTGGAACTAGAAGCCCAGAGAGAGGTAGGTGTATGGGGCCCGCAGATGCAAGTTGGCCAGGCGGTTGACACAGCCTCTACCTCGATGGAATAATTCTGACCAATTTGGGAGCTCATGGTTGTTTGGCAATAAGGAGTGAAGGTAGAAAAAAAAATGGTGTGTTGGCTGGTCTTGGCAGTGGTTCTGAAGGTGGTGACTGGATAAGACACAGGAGAGTGGCCGAAGGCTAGAAGAAGGGGCGTCCCTGGGTGTGTTCGGTCCAAACGCTGTTGAAGCAAGAGACAGATCCAGGATCGCCGAGGGCACTCCAGTTGTTTCTTTGTTATTTTCATAACAGTAGTCAATAAAATTAAAAGCCTTGTGTGGCTGAGGAAAGGGGAGATGAGTTCTTTGTGGCATGTGTTGCATCGTTGGGGTAACTAATACATGTGTCAGAGGATTGTCACCAACCTCTTAAGGGTTGATCCCATTTTATACCTGAGATGGCCAGTCAGACTTTGAGAAGGAAGAGGATGAAAGATGCTTTGCTTTAATTTTTGTCCAATTAAGCATTATAATACGGAGCAAACCGAAATCACTCAGTTTCTACTACCCTGGGGTCCTGAGACCTTCATGACTAATGAGACAAAAATGCATATTACAGATGAAATGCTGGGAATGTTAAGGCCTGGGTATCCATGGGAAACTCATAATGAGATAGAAATGGGTGGTAACTTTGTGTGGACAAAGTGGTCTTGAAAAATCAGTCTGTAACTGTGAGATCCAGCAGTCCTGGAGGAAGATTCAGACACTATCAATTACTGCCTCCTCTGCTAGTTACCTCATAGAAGCACCGATTTCTCTGATCACCTTGAGACTTCCAGCAATGTGTCAGGCCAGGGTTCAGACGTGCATTGTTCTCAGGGTGCCCGGGATGTGTTTTAATCAGGGCTAGTGAGACACACAGACCTGGAAAGAACTGTCATAAAGGGAGAATATTTTTGCATTCACAGATCAATAGAGACAGGAGGCACAGCATGTCGTGCAAGGGTTTGCTGGGGGGTTGGGTACAGGGGGAAGCCACAGGTCAGTGAGGAGGCAAGAGCAAGGGGAAACATGGACAACAGTTTCTATTATGCTTTTCTAGGAAGGAGCAGGTGAGACAGAGTAAGCAGCCTTAGGATTATCTACTTTGAGTCATTTCACTAGGCTCTGTGGTGGCGGTGCTGTCCCTAGGTGGTTGGTACATGGCCCCAGGTCAGTGGTCGGCAAACTGTGGCTCATGAGCCGCCACGGTTTGCCGCTCTGTTGACTAATGAGTTTGCCGACCACTGCCCCAGGTGATTAAGGCAGGGGGATAGTGGCCCTGAGTGTGAGAGCCAGTAAAGATGCTGGTTCCTGGATTGGTTGGTTTGCATACAAAAGTGTGCTCACACATGAGTTGTATACTATCTCTAGGAGTTGGCTAGTCCTAGGTGGGACAGTCCCTCCTGAGTCAGCAAGACCTCAAAATACAAAAATAAAAATGAAAATACATGGTTCATACATGCATATCAACTGTACTTCCTACAGTTCTGGAAGCCAGAGGAAGGACTAGAGGGTATAGGTCTATGTATGCTAGCGGGAGAGAGGGGGGCTTGATAGTGACTCTTCATTGTGTAAAAGGGTTAATGGCAGAGGGAAAAACATTGCTTTTTTGTTCTGTTTATTTTTTTTGTAAGTGTACAATTCAGTAGTTTGAAGTATATTTACAATTAGTGAACTATCACCACTATCTAATTCAAAAATAGTTTCATCATCCCAAATAAGAAACCCTGTACCCATAAACAGTCATTCCCCACTCTCCCTTACCCCAGCTCCTGGCAACCACTAATCTACTTTCTGTCTCTATGGATTTGCCCATTCTGGACATTTTATATAAGTGAAATCATATATTATACAGTTTTGGGTCTGGCTTCATTCACTTAGCATAATGTTTTCAAAGTTCATCCATGTTGTAGTATGTATCAGTACTTCATTACTTTTTATGACCTTACTAGAGGCCCAGTGCACGGATTTATGCATGGGTGGGGTCCCTCAGCCTGGCCTGCACCCTCTCACAATCTGGGACCCCTCAGGGGGATGTCGGACTGCGGAAATAGGGCTGAAACTGGCAGTCTGACATCCCCCCGAGAAATGTAGCAGTGCCAAAGCCACAGGTGGCTGGGGAGGAGCCCCATCCGAAGCCGGGTGCAGCTCCACTGCTGCTCATCCCAGGCCCGCTGTGCCTGACGCTGCTGCCACTGCCGCCACTCAGTAGCACTGCCATGGAGGCAAAAGAGGCTCCCGCCACTACAGCTACACTCGCCAGCCGTGAGCTCCTGCTGTGGGAGCACACTGACCCCCAGGGCTCAGCTCCTGCATTGAGCGTCTTCCCCCTTGTCAGTGCATCATCATAGCGACTGGTTGACCGGTCGTTTGGTCGCCTGGTTGTAACAGTTGCTTAGGCTTTTATACGTTACGACCAAACAACCGAAACGACTGTAACAACCAGTCGACCGATCGCTATGATGTGCACTAGCCACCAGGGGGCAGATACTCAATGCAGGAGCTGCCCCTGGTGGTCAGTGCGCTCCCACAGCCAACCTCCCATAGCCAGCCAACCTTCTGTGGTCCCTCCCCCCAGCCGGCCAATCTCCTGTGGTCCTGATTGGCTCCAATTGGTCCCAATCCACATCTAGGCTGAGAGACCCCACCCGTGCATGAATTTGTGCACTGGGGGTGGTCCCTCAGCCTGGCCTGTACCCTCTCACAGTCCAGGACCCTTCAGGGGATGTCCAACTGCCAGCTTAAGGGGGAGCAGGCCTAAGTCAGCAGTCAGATATCCCCAAAGGGGTCCTTAGTGCTGCCACTGCCGCTGCACTCACAAGCTGTGAACCTGGCTTCTGGTTGAGGGGATGTCCTCCTGCATTGAGCATCTACCCCCTGGTGGTCAGTGTGCGTCATAGTGACCGGTCGTCCTGCCATTCAGTCTATTTGCACATTAGCCTTTTATTATTTAGGATATTCCATGGTATGGATATACCACATTCTATTGGCCCATTCATCAGTTGATGGGCACAGGGTTGTTTCTACTCTTTGTCTTTTATGAATAATGCTGCTATGAACATTTCTGTACAAGTTTTTATATGGGTGTATGTTTACATGTCTCTTGGATATATAACTAGGAGTAGAATTGTTGGGACATACACTAGCTGTATAAAAAACTGCCAAACTATTTTTCAAATTGGCTGCACCAGCAATGTGTAAGACTTCCAATTTCTCCACATCCTTGCAGGCATTTATTACTGTCCATCTTTTTTATAATAGTCACTCTAATGGGTATGAAGTGGTATTTCATTGTGGTTTTGATTTGCATTTTCCTAATAACTAATTATGTTAACCATCTTTTGTCTGAAAGCTCTATTTTTTTATGCTAACTTTTTCTTAATACACAAAGAATATGTGTAACTGGGGAAAAATGTAACTGGGGAAAAAATGTAACTGGGAGAAATAAACAAAAAAAGCAATAAAAGTCATCATTATTTTTACAACCCAGAAACAATTACTAATATACTAATAATACTTTTATATATTCTTTCAGATTTTTTCTCAGAAATAATGTAAAAATCATACCATCTGTACTAATTTCTAACTTCTCCTTTTTCATTTAAGATATATTTATATATTGTGAACATCTTTTCATGTTAATACTTATTTTCTATAATATATTTTAATGGCTGCATATTATTTCTCTGAATGCATTTACCAGGATTCATTTACCCAATCCACTCACTATCTTGGAGGGTCTAGATTGTTTCAAATTTTGTGCTAAGATAATTTGGCAAACATCTTTGTAGTCAAATCTTTGTGCAAATAGTTGTTCACCTTTTAGTATAAATTTTCAGAAGTGGAATTTCTGAGTCAAGCACTATGCAAAATACCAATGCCAAGATGTGCATTATCAGTTGCCAAACTCTGTGCTTTATTGAGTCCCACTTTCTAATTCCACTTCGAACTTGAGACTGAGGATGTGGCTGGCTCGGTTGATTAAAGAACAGAAATAGCAAAGCCAAGTCTGTGGGTTAGCTCTCTGACTGATAAGCCTTGAGTACTCCTTTGCAGCCAATTTACAAATGTCCATCATTGAGCATGAGTCAACAGAAAGGGGGGAAGTAGTCATCTTGGTGCATTATCTTCAGTCTCACTCACATCACTTCCTAGGAGCAGCCTGCCCTGACAACCTGCTAAGACAGACCAGTGGGTCTTTGTCAACCTTGGCCATGAGCCAGAAGCTCTGCAAGGGCAGGCACCATGTCTAACTTGCTCAACCTGGTGTCCCCAGTACCTGTATGGCACCAGAAAAATGTGTGTGTGCTGAATAAAAGAATAAATTAATCCTGTTGAGAAGAAAAAGCCAAAGAAGCTTTAGTAATGTTGGGCTATATGCAAAAGGAGGCACAGCTATTGTTGATGACTGCAAATAGAGACAATATAATGGCCAAGCATGTCAGCTGTCTGTCTGCTGAGAAATGAGGGAACTAACACACTGGAGTGTGTGCCGTGTGCTTCACATACATGATTGCATTCAGCTCTCACCACCATAACACCTATAGAGCAGCTGGTCTTATCCCCCATTTTAGAGATGAGAACACTGAGAGCAGAGAAAGTATATTGCTCTCCCAAGGTATCCCACCCATAAAAAGAAAAGTCAGTATCCCACACCAGAGCTGTCTGCCTACAGAGCACCTCCTTTCTTGGCTACATGATCACATTCCATTTATTCCAGAAAGCTGAGAACCAAATCTAACCCCGTGTGATCTATGCAAAGCTTTAAAGCCTTTTACACGGCTCTGAGTGTGACTGACATTGTCCCAAAATAACATCAGATATCATTATATTACCATATAGATGCCAAATTAGAGATGGCCTGATCAGTCTCGAAGGGCCTTGCCCTTGGGGACCAGTTCTACTTATGCTCCTGTCAAAGGAGTACTTTTTTAGGACATGGGTCACGGTGACTCCCAGTGCTAATAGCATAAGTAATGTGCAGGCTGCATGGCCTCCTCACCAGCCTTTAGGAAAGCTGTATACTTGCCAGCTAATTCTGAGAGCTGGTTCCCTTCTTATAGATTTGTGACTCTCTCGGGCCCTGTAGGCACATTTAAACAATGTCAGGAGATTAACCACTCAGCCAAAGAAACATATTTAATGTCACCACTATAGCATTGACGTTTTCTACTTCAAACATCCTGCTGGCATAAGTTCATGCAGGGCTGCCATGTACATCAAAAATATCCTTTCTCACACTTCAGTGGTGTTTGCCAGGGGATTTCACTTCCAGCACACTTCTAACTGAAAGACCACTGAGTGAGTGCCAGCCCAGCAGAGCCAGGCCAAACTGGTCCACAGTGGAATTGGGTAGGGCATCTTTCTCCCTTTAAATGAAGATTAATTGCTCCTGCCTAACCACAAACCAAAGAGTGAACTTGACCAAGATGCTGTCAGACCTGAGGTAGGCTATCACTGCCCGTCCCTAAGAGGATCATGAGGCCTGGATGGCTTTCTCTTTGACTTTCAGAGTCTTAGAGCCACAGTTATATTTTTAAATTTTGTGGGTGTATACACTAAGCTACTATATTGACAGGTTTTCAAGGGATCATAAACAGAGATAGGGGTTGGTAAGACCATCTTCCTCAGTTTGGCCAGGCTTGTCAAAGACTGATCTGGGACCAGAGTTAGGGTTGAACGCAACTGGACGGGACCAGAAGGGAAAGTTGCAGAGAACTGCCATCACCTTTCCTTAATATTTTAAGTGCTTAGTCATTTTGACTACCTCAGGATATTAAAATGCTGGGTCTCTTTGTCAAGAGCAGAAAGGGAAAGGGAAGGGGGCCTTAATTGAGAAGTTTAAGAAAAGCATGGTTTTTAATGAATTGATTTTATGTTGCCTCTAGTCTGTTCAATAGCATACATTTCTATGAGTCATTGCTCACAAGCACTCATAGATAACAATTACAGTGATGACAACATAAATCTCCCTGATACAGGCAAGGGAGTAATAAGCTGTGGAAAGAGTATGGAACAGATGATGAACTCTTCAGGGCACTTGTAATTATGAGAAAAGAAATTATTCTTATTTGTCTTAAGGATTTAGAGATACACAGTTAGCCACCATCTTGGCCTCCAAACTTTTTTATTATTTTCCCATCTGTTAAAAAATTTTAAGCACACATCTCCAATATGTTACATATTATGTCATGTCCTACTATACTGATCTATTATGTATAGATCTCTTACCCTTTGAGACAGCATGGTGAGACCTGGAGAGTATTATGCTAAGCAAAAGAAACCAGTAAAAGAAAGACAAGTATCACATGATCTCACTTTTATGTGGAATATAACAAACAAAATAGATACGGAGACATGGAAGCATGAAACAGACTGATGAATCTCAGAAGGAAGGGGGGAGGGAGGGGACAGGAAGAGATTAACCAAAGAACTTATATGCATATATGCATAAACCCATCGACACAGACAATAGTATGGGGGTAGGCCTGGGGGATGTAGGGTGGAGAGGGGGGGGGAAAGGGGGCATATGTAATATGTAAAGGGGAGGAGGGGGACATATGTAATACTTTGAACAATAAAGATAAATTAATCTAAAAACATATGAGAAATTGAAATCAACATATAGCACCAGATGAAAATCAATAGACATAGATGTTATAATGTTTTCTTCCTTCATCTCAAAGAGTCATCTATTATTTTGGAGATTTTGCTCTAAGTCTCAGGGAATCTATATTAATTTGCCAGGGCTGCCATAAGAAGATACCATAGACTAGTTGGCTTAAACAACAGAAATTTATTTTCTCACAGTTTCAGTGGCTGAAAGTCCAAGATCAAGGTATCAGTAGGACAGGTTTCCTCTGCGGCTTCTCTCCTTGGCTGAAGATGGCCACCCTTTTGCTTCCTCTTCTGTCTGTGTGTGCACATTTCCTCTGTGTGATGATATCAGTTAGATTGGATCAGGGACCAGCTGACAACCTAATTTTCACATAATCACCTCTTCAAAGGCCCTAAGTCCAAATACTGTCACATCTGAGAGACTGAGGGATAGGTCTTCACAGATGAATTTGGGTGGAGGGAGACACAATTCAGCCCATAACAGGGCCTCTTCCAGATTCTAATTTAGTGGTCTCCATACCAATAGTCCTATGTCTGACACTGGGACCCAGGGGAAGGACTGCATGGGCTATTCTCAAGCCATTAGCTGACCACTTGCATTTGGCCCTGGGGGTAATGTTGCCCCTATGATAACTGTAGAACCACCTCTCCCAGATACCAAAGCTGATCCCTCTAACATCAGGTAATGTTAGATCACTGGCTGACTTCCTAGAGGTGACAGATCACTTGCTCTCCAACCTCACAAGGGGAAATGCAAGAGAACCCTCAAGAGCTTTGGACAGTGCTGGACTGTCCTCCCTCAGACTCACCCAGCTGTGGAGGCACCAACCAAGATCCTACAGAGTCTTCTGTTGGAGATCCCGTCATGAGCCCAGTCCATAAACCTCTCTCCAACATGGTGACAAGGCACGGGCCATGGGTAGGGCTGGCCCTTGGAAGCACTTTCAGTGAGTGCCCTTTTATGTACTCTCTTCCCTCTTTGAACATCTTCTGGCCCTCAGATCTTTCAGGGCTGTCCCTAGCTAATGGGACTCCCAATTAATATTCCCAGGGTTGTTCCTATTTTTATTGTTGTTGTTAATCCTCACCTGAGGATGTTTTTTGCATTGATTTTTAGAGAGACTGGAAGAGAGGGATAGGGGAGAGAGAGAAACATCAATGTGAGAGAGTCACATGGATTCGTTGACCTCCTGCACATACTCCAACTGGGTCTGGGAATCAAACCTGCAAACCAGGTACATGCCCTTGACAGAGAATTGAACCCATGACCCTTAGGTGTTGGGTCTGATGCTCCAACCACTTAGCCACAGGGCTGTTTCTATTTTTTTTTTTTTTAAGCAGCTCAAGTGAGTTGAGGGAAAAGCAATCTAAAGGAATGAACCTCTAACGTTGGAATTGTGGACATTGGAATTCTAGGATAGGGAAATATTTGAGGGGTGGCAGAACCTTTCCTGGCCTTTCAAATCACTCCCTGGTGAGAGATACTGAGTCTAGCTATTTCTATTATTAACAAATTACTGCTTCCTCTACAGAACAGCTTTTATCCACTACTTCCAAAAGGGACTTCAGAGAACAGGGTTAAGATCTGAGTCCAAATGATACTAATTCCAAGTAAGATGCAAGTCGGAGTAGTGATGTCTTCAGGTGCAGCAAGGGAACAGCTGAAGGGAAGACAGGCTTAGTGGAGGCTAAGACAAGGCCTCTGAAATTCAACTGCCTGCGTGTGACTTTTGGGTCTGCTTGGCTACTTACACTATGTCTCAGTTTCCTCATTTTGAAATTGAGATAATTCTAGTGTTTGTCTCACAGCACACTTAAGAGGTTTACCCATAAGTGAGATAATACCAGTAAAGTGCTTAGACAGTGCCTGACAATCAATGTTAGCTGCTGTCATGAACAGGGGTTCATCCAGTCAGGAGGCCTAAATCAGGCAAACACACAGCAAGCTTCCTCCCCTTCCAAAGCAATGGGGACCTGCGGGAAGAAGGACCTCACATAATGATTTTTCCCACCATACAATATACATATGTACAGTACATAATGATTTTTCCCACCATACAATATACATACATACGTATAGTATTTGGAAATATTTAATGAAGGGTAGTGGAGGCTTTTCAGAGCAAGATGGGGACAAGCTTTAAGAAGCAAATGCTTATTTTGAATTCCTGGCCAGACTGCAAAGAGATGAGGTGAACTCTGTCCCCAGACTTCAGCATTGGGAGGCGATGGTGATCGTGAGAAGAGAAAATTAACCAGGAAAAATTTAACCCTGAAAGCAAAGCCCAAATCAATGGCTATTAAGCTTTGGGGAGCTCTGTGTGCTCTTCCCAGAAAAACCTCACACACACATACACACATACACACACACACACACACACACACACACACACACACACACACACACACAAAACCCTACACAGAATTTCAGGCTCACCTTGAACTCCTGAAGCCCATTGCTGAGGTGAAGGCCCCATATTAAAATTTTCTCATAGGAGGGAAAAAAGTCTGTGGACCTACAGAGTTGCAGTCAGAAAAGATTTGGAAGCACATGCATGCTGCTGAAGCGCTGAGCCAGCCAGCGGGTCCCTGGGAAGCCCTCCGGGCAACTGCCTGGTCCTGCCACGTAGCTTGCATCCAATAGGGGCCCCCACTGTGGACAGAGTCATGTGGGCGCCCAAACCCATGGTGTGGCAGACTCTGAGGACCAAGGTGGGCAGTGTGGTACAGAGGGAGAAGGGGACAACAGGAAAAGCAAGATGTAGCAACCCTCCCCCTTGGAGGAGAAAGCTGCCCTGTGACATGATGGGGCAGAGCAAACCTGAGCCGAGGCAGATGCAGAGCCCACAGGTTCCTTCCCCGGCCTTGCCACTGTTGCTGCTCTGCACATATGTGGGGTTTCCAGGAATCCCCCAGGATCTGCCCTCTCTCCCACCCTAATCCCATCTAATTCCTGCCTCAGCCCTTGTCACTCACTACCATGGCTCACCCAGGCTCCTCTCTCATTTATGCTCTACCCTGCAGCCAGCGTGCTCTTCCTCAGTGGGGAATCTAGCTATGCCCTCAGAATGACACGCCGCTTCCTGAATACAGCTGGGATGGCCTTGACCCTGCCCACCCTCAGTCTCTTCTCTTGCCCAGCCACAGCATGGCTGCCCATGCCTGGGCCCTGTCCAGCCTCTGCTCAGCCCTTCCAGGTCTTAGCCATTCCCAGCCCCTGCCTGGCCAGCCCCCAGGCATCCTTCAGGTCTCTGGGGGATGACTCTTGTCACCTGGTTGGAGAAGTCTTTTCTACCCTCTCCTCTACCCCCAACATCTCTTACCATGACCCCAAACTTCTACCAGCAGAACTATTGTTCCTGGGCCCACGTGCTCTCAGGCCCCACATCTCTCCCAGCAGAGGTCTTGCCTCACCCACTTCATGGTCTTCTCAGGCCGGTCTCTGCCTTGTTGGCCTGTCTTGTGTAGTATTGGGTTATAGCAAAGAAGAATGGGTTAATAGCATGTCACTCGCACTCCGAACAGTGCCTGGAAAACAGTAAGCACAAGAGTTAGTCATTATTATTGTTGCTGATGTGATCATCACTCTCATCATTATTATCATTTACAGCTATGTTCTCAGCACCTGACACATGGTAGCACTCAATCAGTTTCCGTTAAAAGGGTGAATGGAAGATAAAACTCTCTAAGTGTGTCATTGCGGTCATCTCCGGTGCTTTTTATTGTAGTTTAAATGCTTTTTAAGAATCACTTTGTGCTCCTCAAAGTATCTCAGGCATAAGGATTCTGGACCTGGCAAACCTTGAAACTGAAATCTATAAAAGCCCATCCCCAAGTTACACAAACAGCTGCCAGCTGAGTCTGGGGACAGGACACTGTGGATCAGGTCCTTGCTGTACCCCACCCCACCCAGGGACTAACTTTCCAGCACAGTTTGGAGGGGGCCACGCCCAGAACTCCTCTTTTCCTGATGCTTTCTCCAGCCTGGGCTGCTGAAGAGACGTCACAGGGAGAGGTGGAGCACATACAATCCAACTGAGATTTCATTAACTTGCATTCACTTGTGTCACTTAATTATTGCAGTCTCGGGCCTGCTCTGATAAATGTGTTTTTCTAACCCACGGCCTCTGGACTATCACTCTAACCATATCTATTATGACTGAATGGCTTCTTGGGAACAGAGTGACCTTCTTTGCATTGCGGGCTAAGTAGGGCATACTAAAGAGCTTTCTATCTTCTGGAAGAGGGCGCTGAGCAGGCTGGTCCCCTGGGCTCTGGTGACCAAGCCTGCCATTTCTATTAGACACCTGCCCAAACAATGGGCCTGGTGTGTTTACATAGCCCTGCGCCAGGCTGCAGACGAGTTAAACAACAGCCTCCAGGAAAAGGCACGGGCTTGCTAATGCCTTTGAATATTTAGGCAACTCAAAAAGCTCATCCATCTGGGTCTGTTGGCTTCTTCAGGGGAACGTGAGGGCACTGAGACAACATCAAGCAAAGAGCAGCCCCATCCCAGGGGACGCTTTAGATCCTAGCTCTTTCTGGCCCACATTCCTGTTCGAAGTGAATCCAATGCCTATGCAGGGTTTTACTTCCCTCTGCTCTATGCTCTGAGTTAAAGTTCTTCTTCGCCCTCTTGCCCTCCAAAACAGAGGGCACTGGGCAGCACAGGCCAGTGTTTAATTGCAACCTCCACAAACACAGCAGCTGTGTCTGTACTGATGATTGCATGGCTTTTGTCTTTACAGACACTTAAAAGAATGTGCGGTGAACAGAGCACTGTATGCTTTTTGGGAAACAGATTTACCTTCTTAATTATGTTTTCACTTGCTCTCGGATTAAAATGTGTTTGCCTTTTCTGAGCTTGGGTAGAGAGAAATGTTTGGAGAGAGTCCTGGGGAAGGGAAAATGAATCTGACCTGAATCGTCTGTTGCTAAGACTCTGGTGGTCTTTGAGGATTTGCCTCAAAGATCTGAGAGCTACCTGAAGTCCCCACTCCCTCACTCTTATGAATGGTTACTTGAGGGTGGCAAAGACGTTACTCATTGGTTTCAGGGGGAGTCACTGTCTGTCGCTCACTGAGGACAGGTGTCTCTCTGAACTCACGCATTGTAATGATGAGTCTGGAGGCAGAGAAATGGAGAGCAGGAATGTGGTCTCCATGCTAGGCCAAGGACAAGGGCTCCTTGGCACCTTCTCTGGTCAGGATTCCCTTGTGGAGGTGGGAGCTGCATCAACAATCCTGGGTCTTAACAACTCCACCCAGCTAAGACTTAAAATTCTGCTCTAGATAAGCAATAGACACTGAGGTTGGCGGTGGCTTAACAAGCCCTCCCATCCCTGGTGCTGGCAAAAGAGGAAAACTGTGGCTCAAAGGCAGCCATGGTCACAAGTCCAAAAGTCCTCATGCAGTAGATCAGACTCATGTAGCACATTCAGCGAAGATGTGCTGTGTGCTCCCTGCAGACGCCCCCACGTGAACCTTTTGCATAGTCGTGATTCCCACTCTCACTGTCCAATCTGCTGGCTGATTTAGAAGATCCAGCAGGTAAAGACAGTAAAGAAAGTGCGTCTGTGCAAAACTCACCATGGAAACACGGTGTGAGGATTTACAAGAGCAAGGAATAAACTTCCATTGTGTTAAACCACTCGCTCTTTGGGGGTTTGTTACAGCAGCTAGCGTTACCTTAACAATTGCATCTTAATATCTATGAGGTGACAGTGACAGATTTCCCTAGGTTATGGTTTCCTTCACCATTCCAATGACCCATATCTTGACTCTACAAGAACACCTTCTTAGTAAACTGAAATGAGTTCATTGCTTTTGGAAAACAGATAAGATAGTAACAGGGAAGGTTATTCCTTCCAAGAATATGTTGAGAGAGAGGGAAAACAGTAGGGGGGGAAAAACCCTAGAGATTGTAAGCTTCTTAGTTGATAAGTAAGAATGATTTTATAAACCACGTCTTCTTTATGATGCTACCAGTATATTTGGAAGGTGATGAGTGATAGGAAGAGACATACCCATGATATAAAGGAGAAACTGAGGCAGAATGGGTGCTTAACTTTGTTGAGAAATCCATCAAATCAGGGCTGCTGCTTTTGTGACTCCCATTCCACTGACTGAATGAGCTTTTGCAAATAAGACTAGTGATATTACCATATCAAAGGAAATAGGTACCAGCTCTCCTCTCCTGTGATACACACAAAGAGAAAGCTCCAACTGGAATCACCACTTTTCCTACAATCCTTTCTCAATTTAAATTCTAACTAGATAAATCCAGAGGTAGGGGAGTTAACAGAGGATGGGACCACAGCTCTTTGCCAGAATCATCAGAGAGAGGCAAGGGTGTGAAGAAACAGGATGGAGAGAGTAGGAAACAAGGAACAGAGAACAGAAAGCAGGCTCCTTTTTCCTGCACAGACCATCCCTTATGGATGGCCACAAGGTCATGTTATTGGTGGGAGTGAGGTTTGCCCTTCCCCCCTGGGTGCTGGGAGAAGGGTCCTTACGCTATCTTGAGAAAAAGAATGTTCTGACTCACACGGGAGGATGAGTGATTTTTACTAGTGTGGAATTACATCTCTGGGTTTTCAAATTCCCATTTCCCTTAATTCAGTTCTGGAAGATGTGCAGCTGGGGCTTCAGTAGAGCTAAAAGCAAAGCTAGTATCCAAAGTTTCCGTTCCACAGTTTCTAGTTTGGGTCCAGTACAGCATCAGGCTAGTTGCAGTCCATTAGTCCATTGTGTTGGGGTCCACATGGCTATTTGTTGCCATAGATTACCTACATTACCATAGTCTAGTGTGTGTTGTTAGGAAAGATCCAACCCTTCACAGCCAGGCACAATGATGATCGGTAGAGTCTGCACTGTGACAACAGTCCTATCTAATAAAGAGGGAATATGCTAATTGACCCTCACATCATTGCAAAGATGGCGGCACCCACAGCCAATAAAGAGGGACTATGCTAATTGACTGCCCCACTCTCAAAGATGGCAGTGCCCAGTCCCCTCAGCCCTGCCAGGGCAGTAGGCACATGGCCTGCCTCTGGAGTCCCCCAGTCCCCTCAGCCCCCCGGCCACCCAGAGCTGGCCTGAGGTGCAGGCAAGCCTCGGATGGTGGCTGCCCAGCCGCCCAGGGCTGCCCGAGGCTTAAGTAACCAGGGCCAGCTGAGGCTTGCGCTGTTGGCAGTGGCAGCAGCAGAGATGTGATGGGGCGTCGCCTTCCCCTGATTGCCAAGTTGCCTCCCACCCCTGAGGGCTCCTGGACTGTGAGAGGGAGCAGGCCGGGTTGAGGGTCACCCGCCCGCCTACCCCCGCCCCCCGCCCCCAGTGCATGAATTTTCATGAACTGGGCCTCTAGTGTTCTATATTCTTCAGTAGCCACGAGCTATATGTGACTACTGAACACTTAAAATATGACCTGCACAACTAAGGAATGTAATGTTTAATGTTGCTTGCGTTTAGTTAATTTAAAATTAAAAAACCACATGTAGCTAGTGGCTACCATACTGGACAGCAATGTAGATTAGTGTAAGGTTGCCAATGGCATCTGGGGAGCTCTGTGCCCTCTGTAGCTCACCAGATAGCAAGTCAAGCTCATCAATGGGCACTAAAAATATTCTTGGTAAAACTCAGCTGAAGCATATTGTTGGAAAACAAAGCAACTCATTAGGAAGTCTACAGACAATTCTTGTATCCCTCTCTGTTTTTCTCTCATTTGCAACATTTTGGATTATTAAGAAAGGATGGGTCTGGAAAAGTATGCAAACACGGATCTTGAGCCCTACATGCTGGCACAAGAATAAGAGTTATTTAATCTTTACTGGCAACCCTATAAGGTAGCTATTATCCCCCTTTTTCAGATGAGCAAACTGATGCTCAGGGAGTTGAATAATTTGCCTGATACTCAGCTAGTATGTGGCTGGGCAGGAATTTTTACCCAGATCTATTTGATTCCATTATATTCTTCACCATATGCATAAACATTCCATAATTCAAACCGCAAATGTACTTTTCTCCTCCAGTCTCTTGCACACAAAACATCTGGCCCCTGATTGTTTTCTTTCATTTCCCCTTCATCACTGGTTTGATTTGAGAGATGCTAAGTAAAAGCAGTGTCTGGAACCACTGAATATTAATACCTAGCATCTGCAAAGCACTTCACAGTTTACAAAGCATCCTGACATTTAGTATTTATTTGCTCTCCTCACAAAACATGTGGGAAATTATTGTCATTGTCTTTTCATAGGGATGGAAATTTAGAGAAGCTAAGTGACCCCACAGCTAGACAGAGGTGAACCAGGGCTCAGACCCCAGGCCTACGGATTGGGAGGACTGGGTTCTGTGCTGCTTTAAGTGGCTGCCTCAGTCCCTAGGAGGCATCAGATAGAGTCTGGGGCAGGCAGAATGATAATGACCCCTTAGCAGAATAATGTTTTTAAATACACACAATCAAACATATAGGATTTCAAAGGGAACAAATTATATTCAACAAAAATGTATTTTAATCAAATGTGCAATACAGTGTTATACATGTGCTTCTTTATTAACTAAACCAATATTCTAGCAACTGGTCTAATAACTTTTGCAATTTCAAAGCAGTGATCAGTGAAAATTGTATTTTAAGGTATGTACAACAATGGTAATATCATATGAAAATATCCTTAATTTCTGATGGTAACATAGACACAGGTACTACTCATACTACTGTAGTTTGCTGGCCACATTTATAACTGAAGAAAATACTTAAGTTCCATTAAATTTTAGTGAAAATAAACATGTAGTTTTTTCCCCATCTGAATTCACAGACCCTTTGAGTCCCATTCATGGGACATCTAAGACCATCCACTTAGGACATCTTAATCTGGGAGCTTCCAAGTCCTCAGATTGGATTCGCCTTTCCAATCAAGCAAATGGTCTACTTGTAAAATGCATCAAATTTTATTTCTAACCTCCCTGTTATAAGACCAATGAAAACCAATGAGCACATTTGAGATTACTGGTTTAGATTAAGCAAGAACCAGAAACATTTTGAAGGCCATGATAGTCAACTGGCAAATTCCTCTTCTGATGCATTCTCACTATAGTGCCTGAGAGTCAATGAGTGTTCTATGTAACCGATGATAATGACCATGAGCACCCCAGACACCCATCTCATATATGGAGTTGGTTATGAAAGTCTGTCTATTGTTTGCACATGTCAAATACATGAGGCTGACCCCCACCCCCACCTATTACAGATATAGTTTCTCATTTTCAGTCTCCTGGATGGTGGCTGGTGAAATGTCCACCCAGGGCTCAGGAAAGTATGTCCAGTATATCCTCAGATAGTTAGAGGCTCATGGTTTCTTCTTTTATATATATACTAGAGGCCCAGTGCAAAGATTCGTGCACCGGTGGGGTCCCTTGGCCTGCACCCTGTCACAATCTGGGACCCCTCAGGGGTTGTTGGAGAGCCAATTTTGGCCCAATCCCTGCAGGCCAGGCCAAGGGACCCAACAGTGCACGAATCCATGTACTGGGCTCTAGTATGCAAATAAGATCTTTGGTTAATCTCTTCTTACCCTCCCCTCCTCCCTTCCCTCTGAAATTCATCAGTCTGTTCCATGTTTCCATGCCTGTGGTTTCTGCTCTTGTGTTGAGCATAAGCCCCCTGGTGGTCAGTGAGTGTCATAGCTACTGACCAGTCAGCCAGTCGGACAGTCGGACAGTTGCTTAGGCTTTTATATATATAGACTAGAGGCCCAATGCACAAAATTCATGCATGGGGGTTGTGTCCCTCAGCCCAGCCTGCACCCTCTCCTATCTGGGATCCCTCTCACAATCTAGGACTGCTGGCTCCCAACTGCTCACCTGCCTGCCTTCCTGATTGCCCCTAATCGCTTCTGCCTGCCAGCCTGATCACCCCCTAACCACTCCCCTGCCAGCCTGATTGATAACTAACTGCTCCCCTGCCAGCCTGATTGCCCCTAACTGCCCTCCCCTGCAGGCCTAGTCAACCCTAACTGCCCTCTCCTACAGGCCTGGTTCCCCCCAACTGCCCTCCCTTGCAGGCCTGTTCCTCCCCCAACTGCCCTTCCCTGCAGGCCCGGTTGCCCCCAACTTCCCTCCTCTGCCAGCATGGTCACCCCTGACTACCCTTCCCTGCAGGCTTGATTGCCCACAACTGCCCTCCCTTGCAGGCCTAGTCCCCCCAACTGCTCTCCCCTTCTGGCCTGATCGCCCACAACTGCCCTCCCTTGCAAGCCTGGTCCCTCCCAACTTCCCTCCCCTGCTGGCCTGATTGCCCACAAATGCCCTCTTTTGCAGGCCTGGTCCCTTCCAACTGCCCTCCCCTGCTGGCCATCTTGTGTGCTGGAGTGATGGCCAATTTGCATATTACTCTTTTATTAGATAGGATAATTGATTTTTAGAGAGAGAATAAGGGAGAGATAGAAGCATTGATATGAGAGTGTAGTGTGGATCACCTGCCTCCTGCATGCCCCCTACCAGAATTGAGCCTGAAACCCAGGCATGTGCCCTAACCAGGAATCCAACTGGTAACCTCTTGATACACAGGATGACACCCAACCAATTGAACTACACTGGCCAAGACTCATGGTTTCTTCTTTTGCTTTCATTTTAAACCTTCACTTCTGTAACTGATTCTCACAATATCTCATCTTGATAGTTCAGTAAATATATGATTATCCCTGCTCTATAGGTGGGGAAAGTGAGGTGCAAAGTGATTGAGTGACTGTCCCAGGGAAGAGAACTCAGGGCTCCCAACTTTCAAAATCCTATTTACTGTTGAGAAATGTGAAGGGAAGGGGTAGAGAAGGCAGACAACGGAATGAGGTCAGGTAAATCAGGCTGGCTGGTGCACTTTTAACAAGAATGTGCTCCAAGTTCCCAGAGTAAACACTTGAAAAAGAGAGAAAGGTGACCCTGAAGATTTGTCATCTTAAATTTCAAGGATCACACTGCAGATGGCGGCGTGCCCAGACCTGGCAAGAGGGAGATGTTGGATGTGTCTACTGGTAAGCTCCTCCAGAGAGATTTATAGTAATTTCTTGATGTACCCAAGCAGGGTGACTGGCTGTCCCAAATCATTCCAGAAATCATATAGGAGAACAAATCAGGGAAATGGCATTTATACCAACTCACCCTTGAGTAAATCACTTTATTATTTTTCTCAAGTATCTTATGATGGGCCAGAAAATCACTGAAAGCCTGGTTTTCCTTTCATCATTAGTCTTAGCCCATTAACTGAATGATAAACAAGGATTTAATTAAAAGCTACTGTCAGATTTAAAACTCGTGACACATACCAAGAATAAGCTCGGTAGTTGAAAGGGTCAAAGTCTAGAGCAGCAGGGGGAATTCTAAGAAAGTTATTAAGCTGGAAATTCATTTGCTCCAGTGGAGAAACCCCAAAGACTTGATTTTAACTTGTCAAGGATCCTTAATTTGCTTTTCATCTAGTGAGGCATTTGGAGGTTCTTGAGTATTTGGAGCAATCTATCACTCCTGCCCTTTTCCTTCTCTCTCTGGGAATTTAGCAAAGGAAGTCTAGGGCTAAAATATGAACATATAATTTGTGGGTGATATAAATAAAAACCAAAATGTCTTTTCTAAGATTGGTATACAATTATTATCATAGGATACCAATTTCTTCAGGATTATACTGTTAAGAGGGATCTTTTGGAATTCAAGAGAAGATACACACGTTCCCGTATTTTCATTACAAGAAGATACCACACATCCACAAGAGGTGGAGGGAGGGAGGCTGAGAGGAGTACCAAGGACTTGCCTAGTGGCCTGGGAGATCCTTGTCATGCTACCATAATGCAAAAGGGACCAAAGAGCATGGGAATTCTTCCTCCTGGGTCAGTGGGAACAGAAATGAACACTTTGGGAACCTCACTCTATCGTCCTCTTCCTGGGGGAGGGATTTAAGAAAAGGGACTAGGGAAAGCGGAAATGGAGTTGGTTATGGAAGTCTGTCTATTGTTTGCACATGTCAAATACATGAGGCTGACCCCCACCCCCACCTATCACAGATAGCACCAATAGAGCTCAGGCATGGCCCCTAGTCCCTCTGTAGATGCAGCCTCTACCCATAGAAACTGGTGTAAGAGAAAGAAACCCGCACACGATTTCGGCCTTTGCACATCTGTTTGTGTTTATTGTTGTTGTTTCTCATCTTCAGTCTCCGGGATGGTGGCTGGAGAAATGTCCACCTTGGATCAGCAGCTCTCACCACCCAGTGGGTGAGGCTCACATGCATCATCACATACCTGGTATGGCGGTTACACCTCAGCCATTCTCACTTCTGTGCAGGAAAGCATATCCAATGCAGGGAAATGTCAGGGACATTATTCTAGGGATAATATGGAAAACATTTTATTTTCTTACGTAAAGAATCAGCACATTTCACTATAAGTGCTATAAGTAAGGCATTGCTTGCCATACACCTTCGAAGCCACGGGTCCTGCTACCTCCATGAATCGCTGCCTTAGACAGTGGGAGGCAGCTTCAGATCCAGGATCTCCAGGCCTCATCCTGCAAAGGCCATGATGCTCGTGGGAGTCATCCTGACATCCGGCTTAGCAATGTTGGTCTGTCCCTTTTGTCCTGTTGCCTGTTGGCAAACTTTGAGAGCCTGCTGCAAATAGACGGTCCTGGGATTATAATTAAGAGAAGCCAGGGTCTACCAATTTCTCCCATCCTGTATGCTTTCCCTAGACTTTAACCCTGTCACCCAAATCCCCACACCCCCACATCCCCACATTCTACTGGCTAGCAGTAGGCACATGGAAGGAAGGCTCCAATGAATGCCAAAGAGATAACAAAAAGAAGTCTGAACTTGGTGAATGGCTTTATTGCTCAGTATTTAGCCTCAGGATCTCCCAGGTAGGCAACTCTCATTCCCTATTTGCTGTTTACCCTGAGGAATCTGAAATTTAATGAGGTTCACATGAAAAACACTCATAAAACCATATCTGTCCAGTAACTCTTTCCTGCAAGAGAGGTGGGAAGGGCAGAGAGTTTCATTGTGCACATCACCAGAGCAAGGGGAAGGCTGGGCAAAATAACTTTGCTAGGTAAAATAACGCTTCCTCCATTGTCATTATTTCCTCTCAGTGGTTCCCAGTGGCGGCCTCATTTGCTTCTGCCAGTGAGTAGAAAAGCTTCCTAAATAATTCAGCACTTTACATGACTCAGCTCATTATCAAACTCAACCAGAATCCATTCTAGGATCCCAACATTTCAGGTCAGCGTTCCTGGTGAGACAGGCTGCACTCCAACCAGAACTTGGTTGGGTGACCTGGAGGAGGACCCCCTGGCAGGCGAAAAGGAATATTAATTGGAAACTCAAAAATAAGATTTTCACTTTCCCAGTGGGCCACACTAGACTGCAGCCATTAGAGGGTAATTAAAGAAGCCAGATAGTATTGGTGACCAGCAGGTGTCAACAGCTCCCTGGGAAAAGGGATATGGCCTCAGGGAGACACTGGACCTTCAGGTTTCTCCTTCAGCTGGGCAGTGAGAAGAATCAATGCCGGGCACTGAGTCTATGATTGGGGCACACTTGGGTAGTTTATTTCATGGTGAAGACTAAAGAAAAGTAAACGCAGAGATGGTAAATAGAGAGGAGGTTTGGCAGGTTGAGTAGGGACTCAGACCCTGCTGGCTGGACAGTCCCCAGCTCAGGTAATCCATTTAGTGCTTGTCTGATAGTTGAGGGCTGTGTTGTTGCTCTTGAGAAGAGGGAGGAGTTGGGGGCAGAGGATATTAAAGGAAAAGAAAGATGAAGGGAAGTCATGTTACCCTTTCCTGCTCAGAGTCTTTGTACTTAGAAGGTGATACAAGCTTGACAGGCCAAGGTATCTGTGAGGTTATCAGAGTTATCTATTTTGCAGAAAAATAAACAGAAAGTAGGGCAGTCAGGACAGGTCCTAGAATGCTGCTGGAGAGGTGGAAGCGGGTGAGGTTGGAAGGCCCAGGTCTCACAGGCTGGGCCTGATGCTTCATCACCCCCTCTCAAAATCCATTTTCAAAAAAAACAAAAGAAAATGTTCATTTTCATAATGCTGACAAAGTCTGTCAGGGACCCAACTAAAAAAGAAACTTCAATTTCTATGACTAACCTTTGGTAATGCTTGTAATGGGTTTATTTATTGAAAATACATTTACAGTGTATACTGGCAAGCTCTTAAATGCAATGTACTTAAGTGACATCTTTTAAGGAAGCCCGATAGCATCGGTGACCAGCTGTGATAGCCCCCCTCTCTGAGGTGGGCATCAGGCTGACTATGGTAAGCTCAGTGGGCCTTCCAGTCCCAGAATCTCTTGAACTGTCACATGGGCTGACACTAGTGGCCACATTCTACCCCAATATAGTCCCCAACAAAGGTCAACCTCATTTTTCTTATTATTCCAAGAATTTTTATGACTGGCGTTAGGAGTGAGTGAACCACTAAGGCCATAGCAAACCTTCCTCATTGCAGATACCTTCGTCTTGGCATAAACTGGTTTGCATTGGTTTCTGCATGACCTCCCCACCCCGCCCGCCAACACCAACTTTTTTTTCAGATCACCATGACTTTCTATCTGTTTCCCTTCTCTGCCACCTGCCACTTCTCTTCTTACTCCCCTAGCTCCACAAAATAGTCTTATTTTGGTCACTACCTGGATGAGATGATACCTTGGCAGAGAGAACCTCCTAGCCAGATGTGTTTGTTTCACAGTTCCAGAGCCAAGGAGTGTGGTTTCCCGTGTCTAAAATGATGAAGCACCAGTGTCATTGTGTGTAAAATCTAAAAAGTGCTTTGGGCAAAAGGACCACATTGTTCATTTGACAAACTTGGTATCCGAACAAAAGCTACTGGACCCTGGGAGATTCCAGGAACCACAAATGAATGTCGTGTCTGAATGGATGCCCTAGTCGCAGGACCCCCTTGCTCTGTCCTCTGGCTTAGAGTAAAACATTAAGGATGAAATTCAGAATGTATCATTTTTTAATACTAACAAGTGCCTTCCTTCGTCAAGTGCAGAAAGCGGAACTTAGCATAACACTGGCCCCTGGATGTTTAGAAGGCTAATGAGTCAAAAAGAAGAGCCAGAAGGCTCTTGGCAAAACTGGTGGTAACTGTGGGAAAGACTTAACAGAAGGTAACAAGAGATTTGCAGAAGAATAGTAAGTAAACAATATTTTTACTGAAACCATCATAGGAAAAACAAATGGGACATATTAAGAAGAAAAGGAAGAAGGGTTACTGGTTGGCAAAAGAGACCAGTGAGGACTGAAAAAAAAGTAATTACACTGGAATTGGAGACAAAAGACAAGCAATAGCTTGAGAGAAAAGAGAAGCAGTGTTAAGTTTATTAAATAAAAAGGGGGGGCGGTCCATGCTCAAGCCCAGCTCCCCTCCCATTGCTACCCTCCGCCCGGTGCCCACTTTGCCTTAGAACCACTTAGGTTCCCAGATGTGTGGTGCTGATTCATACCTTCAAGCTTTGCTCACATATGTCTCTCTGTCAGCAATGCCCCTTCTTTGTCATCACTGTGTCCTCATTGATTAGTTCCATAGTGGGCACATAGAAAGAACAAGAAAATATTTAGTGACTGACCGACAAGCCAAAACACCTTATCAAAAAAAGACACTGGTACCTTTCCCAGCCACCTGTGTGATTGTGTGTAAGGAACTAAGTAGGCCCATGGGTCAGTGAGAAGTCAGACCCACATCAGTTATTAGTACTGAACACGTTAACATAAGGCATTGTTAGCTAGGTGGAAAACAGCCCCTGCCTCGCTGGCTGGGATGACTCTGATAGGAACAAGAAACCTACAGGTTTCTTAGCATCACGGCCCGCCTGTAGGGCCCCCTATTGGAAAGCCTAACAAAGCCATCTGGCAAAGCAGAACTGTGCTTTGCAGAGTTCCATCCAACTCCAGCACCACAAAATATGATGTAGAAGGGTGGCTTAGGAATTAGAGACAATAGCTTAATAGTTGGAACAGCTTGTTATAGTGGTGGTTAGAAAGTGCACACTTTTAACTTTTCTAAAGCAATAAATTAACTGGAGTGTTTCTTTTAGCCTGTAATGGTTAGTTTATCCTTTTTCTTTCCCTTTCAGCATCTCTTCCCAGCCTGTGACTCAGAAACAACTATTCCATAATGTTTCCCAAGGTGGACCCTATAGAGACTGATTGTTTCCACCCACATTTAATGCAAACAATTCCAGGGGCTTCTAAAGAGAAGCCATGGAGCCTTGAGTTATGAATAAGTGAATAGGTAACGGAGAGAGATTTAAGTACTCTCCTCCAAACTGAAGGGTGGTGTTTCCCCGACACCATTATAACTCTTTAATAAAACAACTGCATTGGGTACTTAACTTCTGTACTAATAACAACAGCAACAAAACTATTTGACTCTGCCGATGATGGCTGAACAGGAGCCATATGTGAGCAGGTGAATGACAGGTAGAACCCACCCTCATCCGCTACAGAGACTTTAACTAGCGGTTTCTTAAAGCTGAATCCCCGAGTCCAGGCTTTTTTGCATGTAGATTCTTCATCCTTCTCTCCAAAAGGTGTCTGTTATTGTCCCTAGTTCAGTCCTGCCTTGCTCCTCAATCAAAGCTGGGCAGTGAAAATCAATGTGTCTTTTCTGTCGGCACCTGCTTTTGTTTAAAAGTAAACTACATCTCCAGCCCTGAACAACACAGCACGCCCGCTGCCTGTTCTTTGCTTCCTGCTATGCATTCTTTTCTTCTGTCTCCAGCATTTTTCGGTGGGATCATGCAATGTTTTCCACCACAGCCCTCCCTGCCTCACGCTGGGCATGAGCCTATGCTTTCCTACATGTTTCGAACACCATCATTTGCATAGGATTCATCAGGGCTAACTCTGTGCAGAGCCAAAATTCCAAAAAGAAAATAAACCTTGCAGAGCTTTTTATCACTGAAAGGAAAGCAATGACCCAATGAAGCCTGGATTCCTCTAGAATAATAACATGAATGCAGGATGCTGTTTGCATAAGGCATTTTCTAAAAAGTCAAGATGGATTGTGGCAGCTTTCCTTTTTTGTAATGCAAAGCCAATTTAAGCAATAAAATATGTGGTGTCATCACAGGGAGGCATACAACATACGTGCCATCATTGATTGCTGTTTACGCTCCCAGGGTCTGATCTGAATGATTGTGAACAGGAGGAGGAATGCTCCCCGAAGAGATGCTGGAAGAACAAAACAGTGTTCACTGAGCTTTTCAAATAGACAAGGAATTTTTTTTAACGATGAAACTCCATGCCGAGGAGGGTATAATAAGACACATACTCACTTGAACTGCTGATTAGAGTCTAATTTTAAAGTGGTTCAGAAAGACAATTTGGAACTATGTATCAGGAGACTTAATTAAAAGTATCTGAAAGCATTGAAAAAGTATTGAAAAACAATTTAGAATTTTATATAAAAAAACTTAAAACTGTTAGTATACTTTGTCCTAGTGATCCCAACTTCATGGATCTATCCTAGGAAACAACCAGCAATGTTATTAAAGATTTATGTAAATAAATGTTCATGAAAATGTTATTTATAATAGCAAAAAATATTAAAGGTAACCTTAATATAGAAAATGTCAAACCATGGCAAATTCATATGATGGGATATTATTTTGTACTTAAAAATAATATTAATTTAGTAACATAAAATTTGGAAAACTTAGTTACATAAAAAGGTGTTAGTGATGTAATGATATAAAAAAGGTATAAAAAGCAGCAGAACACTGAGCTATATATGTGGTTTGAACCTGATGTTGCAATAAATAAATATTATATATCAGCTGAATTTTACTCTCTTGCTAAGCCCTACTATAATTTCCAAATTATTTTTTAAATGAGGGTTTATTTAAAAAAATACCTAAACTATTGGATAGTAGAAAATGATGCTAGCGTATTTATTATATTCTTTCAAAATATGATCTTAGTTGAATTCACAAGAACAATTCTCACAGTCTGGTTTCCATTTCTTTCCTTATACATAAAGTCCACTGGTCCATGAACTTTAAAAATGTTCCCATTTTTCTTGCTTTCCTGGGCTGAGAGATTATTACTGGATAAAGTATCACTCTTCGCTGCTAGAACAGCCAGCTGGGAGTTAGCTGTAAGTAGGACAGTCCTCAGGTACACCTCAGAAATGTTTAAAACTATGGGAAAGCACTGTTTTAATTTTTGAGAATTTAAGGGTGAAGTTATGTGCAATAATGCATGTTTCTTTTGAAGAAAATTACTAAAGTAACATAAAAGCTAATATGTTTTCTCTCGAGTCTTTCAGAATGAATTGGCTGTTTGGAGCAATAACCAGTTCTCTTTTTTCTTTCTGTCCAGCAAACTGAGCTGATGGGGTGAATGACAAGAAGGAATTATTTACTAAGGATTTGCTTAAATATATTCATAACTAAGGTCTGGAGTCCTTTATTTTTTTTCCCAGCGTTCTCCCTATATCATCTCCTCAGTTCCTAAAAACAATCCAATGAGGTACTCAGAACAGGTATTATAATCCCAAATTGTGGAAATTAAGTACAAAAGGATGGTGACATTAGATGAAGAGCCAAAGACCACCTCTGATGAACTTTACCCATTGTTGCCCAGGGCTTCTGCTCAGTCCTTGAGCCAATGGGAACTAGCATTATGTTCAGAGCCCACTCCCCAGAATGGACTAAGGTTAAGACCTAACATGCCTGAAGTGAGTGTCCAAAGACAGCCTTCTCCCCTGACCTGCACCATGTGCCACCTCAGTGCTACAGCAACAGGCTCTCAGTTCAGCTGTGGATGCCACCAGGGGTCTGAACCCCAACTTTCCTCAGAGCCTACTTAGCCTAGACTAATCCCCTTCCCTGAAGACTGAACTTCACTCAATGGGTTTGGAGTCCCCCAGCTCTGATACCTCCATACCCATTGCACATATATACATCATCACCATCATCATCACCATTGTCCTCACAATCACTGCCTTCACCATTAGACTTTGGCTAATTTGGAAGCTGAGTCTTGACAGCTTATCACAAGGTCACAAATCTATTTAGGTGCCAGAGCTATAACAGAATCAGAGTATGTTTTTTTCAGTCTTGGTCCTCCTTTCCCCTGTTTTACTTTCCTTCTCCTTTCCTGCTTTCTTATCTCCTTCCTTCCTTCCTTCCTTCCTTCCTTCCTTCCTTCCTTCCTTCCTTCCTTCCTTCCTTCCTTCCTTCCTTCCATTTTTACTTGTTATTTTTGTTGTTAAATTCCTTAGTTCATGGCACATTGTCATAATTTGTTTGTGAGGCCTCTCTAATTGTCTTATTTATTAATTGATCCATTCTTATTCCCAAAGCCACTCCCTTTGTTCTCCCCGACAAGGCAATTGCAATGTTAGGTGAATACTTTTTGCTTATAATAGCGTAATAAGATGCAAATTGTTGATATGTATGCATATATTTTAATTGGCATAAACAGTTTGGCATTATAGATCTCATTCTGTTCACTACTTTTTTCACAAAATATGTTTTTACTAGTATGATCTATTCATGTAGCTAGGTGCTCATCAAACCCAGTGCTTCCAGCTGCTGCACTCATGGGTATAGAACATGACATTTACCCATCCTCTTTCATACTCACCACTGTCCAATCGCCAAGAAAAGCAGGTGTGGGCAGAACCTGCTCTGCCCTTACGCATTGCTGAGCTCCATCATCCTGCCTGGTACCACTATGAAGCATGAGATCTAAAAAAATGTACACCAAAGTATGCCAAGGTTCAATCCTAAAATGACCACCAGATACATTGCCCTAAATTTTCCTGCCTCCTAATCCCTTATAAGGCAGGGTTAGTCCTGAGTGTGTCTCCAAGTGACCTGTTGGACTGTCCCTTGCTCTGTGTGAGTTAGTAAGTCTACTTATAAAGGGCCAGAAAATAAATAGTTCAGGCTTTGAGAGTCATACAGCTACTGTTGCTACTATTCAACTTGGCCATTTTAAACATCAAAGCAGCCATAAACAATATGTTGACAAATGGAAGTGGCTACGTTTCAATAAAACTTTATTTATAGCAAGAGAGGACAGTGAGCTAGATTTGGCTATGAGCTGGATTTGGCCATGAGTCAGCTTGGGCCTTGAGTTTGCCAGTCCTGCTTTATAGCCATTGGTCTCATGGGATAGAGATGAAAGTGATTAATTATAGGGATCCTAGTTGTCTTATGGCCATGTCATTTGCCTACTGGTGGGAAGATGAGATTATAAAACTCTTACTTGGCATGCTTTCTTTTCCTGTCCTCCTCAAACACTGATGATATATCTGTGGCTTATAGTATACTAGTACATTCAATAAAACGCTTGCTGAATGAACAAAGTTGATACATACAAACATGAAAGTTTGGCCTTAAAGGTCACTAGAGATGAGCCTCACCCCAGCAACTCAGGAGGATTTCAAGCTTATCCTAAGGAAGAAACAGTTTTCTGGCTACTGAAAGACACAGCCCACTCATAGGTGAGGCAGCCTCCTGCACCAATCCACGAGGGAGCAGCTACCGAAAATGCTCATTTCAGGCAAAAGGTGGTGTACAATATGTGCTCTTTAAATTGCAATATTTGAATTGAGCCACTTTAATCCCCCTTTAGGCACAACATATTAAAAGAAGAAGAGAAGGGATAAAGAGAGAAAAGATTGGGTAGGGGAGGAGGGAAGAGAAAAATCTAAATTTAAACCAAAAAGAAAAGTCTGTTCAATGAAATTTTCCAATTCATTTAACAAATATTTATTTTAATTAACATCTTTTAAATTGGAAATGTAATACATTCACACGTCAGAAATGTCTAATGCAGGTAAATAATGAAAGAGCAGCCTTGCTTCTCATGGAGACCTCAGTTAAACACTGTCTATTCTTCCAGACCATTGAGAATTGGCAAGCCTATCAGAAAATTCTTAAAAGATGCATGTAGTCCAGCAACCTTACTTTTTCACTTCACTAGAGGCCCGATGCATGGAATTTATGCAAGGGGTTTGGCCCTCGCAGCTGGTGGCTTGCCTCGGCCCTCGCAGCCCTGGCTTCGTCTGGAAGGTCATCTGGCTGTCTGGCCTAATTAGCATATTATTTTTTTATTATTATGATTCCCTGAGTTGGCTTTAAATCTACCAGTTTTACTGCCTGTTTTCTGGTTGTCCAACTGTTCTATGTACTTTTTTATTTTCTTTTTTGCCCTCTTTAGGATTCAACATTTTTGTTTGTCTTACAATTCTACTGTCTCCTCTCACTTTGTTAATTTTATAACCTGTTACTCTTTATTATTTTTAGGAAGTTCCTTGTAGATACAACATTAATTCCAAGGACCCTTGTGATTACCTTGGGTTCACCCAGATAACCCAGGATAATCACCCCAACTCCAAGTCCTTTATTTGATCATATCTGTAAAGTCCCTTTGCCATGTACAATAACATGCTTACAAATTCTGGAGTTAAAGATATGGACACCTTTGGGGGACCACTTTTCCTGCTTACCATGCCTAGTAATTCAAGGTTGCTGTATCCATGAATGGTGTAGAATTATTCTGTAAGGAAAAGCTGTTTCTTCTTCCCCTTCTATTTATTTACTAGAGGCCTGGTGCACGAAATTCGTGCATGGGTCGGGGGGTGTCCCTCAGCCCAGCCTGCACCCTCTCAAATCTGGGACCCCTTGAGGGGTGTCCAACTGCCTGTTTTGGCCCGATCCTAAATAGGCAGTCGGACATCCCTCTCACAATCCAGGACTGCTGGCTCCCAACTGCTCGCCTGCCTGCCTTCCTGATTGCCCCTAACCGCTTCTGCCTGCCAGCCTGATCACCCCATAATCACTCCCCTGCCAGCCTTATTGATGCTTAACTGCTCCCCTGCCAGCCTGTTTGCCCCTAACTGCCCTCCCCTGCAGGCCTGATCACCCCTAACTGCCCTCCCCTGCTGGCCTGATTGCCTACAACTGCCCTCCCTTGCAGGCCTGGTCCCTCCCAACGACCCTCCCCTGCTGGCCATCTTGTGGCAGCCATCTTGTGTCCACATGGGGGCAGCCATCTTGTGTGTTGGAGTGATGGCCAATTTGCATATTATTCTTTTATTAGATAGGATAGAGGCCTGATGCACGGGTGGGGACCAGCTGGTTTGCCCTGAAGGGTGTCCTGGATCAGGGTGGGGTTTCCCTTGGGGTATGGGGCAGCCTGGGCAAGGGGCCTGTGGTGGTTTGCAGGCTGCCACACCCCCTGGCGACCCAAGAGGAGGCCCTGGTATCTGGGATTTATTTGTCTTCTATAATTGAAACTTTGTAGCCTTGAGTGGAGGCCTGGGCCTGCCAGGGTGTGGACAGCTTGGCTTCCTCCATTGCCGGGGAAACCCAAGCCTCCTGCTCACTCTGTGGCTGCAGCCATCTTGGTTGGGTTAATTTGCATACTCACTCCTGATTGGCTAGTGGGCATGGCTTGTGGGTGTAGAGGAGTGATGTTTAATTTGCATATTACTTTTTTATTAGGTAGGATTTTATTTACCTGAGTATAGACTCATGGATATTTATTTCAGTTTACAGTTTACAAGCCAGTTCTATCATTATTTATTTTGTACTAGAACTGTGCCAACTTTGGCCATTGAACGTACTTCAGTTGGGTTCCTGTGTCTTTTTTATGTACCCTATCCTTTTTTATGTATTTCCTTTTTTCTGGTAAAGCAAGGTGTTCCAAGCTTATTTTCATTTTCTATGCTCAAATTGTAAAACCTACTATTTTCCCCATGGAACACTGGTTCTTTTTATTAGAAAAACTAAGCTCTGGACATTAGATAGTAAAACATGAAGAAAAGGCTAGATGGGATTGCACAAAATCATGCCCGTGGTTTGTCTCTGGCAGTGAGGGTGGGGTGCAATCGGATAAAGACAAATGGAAGGATTGGGGGCTGCTGACAATATTTATTTTATTACCTGGGTAATGGTTCTATAAATGCTTATTTTATAAAAAGCTATTTTTTATTTTTGTTTTGTATGTTTTTCAGTGTATGTGTTCACCGTGTGAAATAGGTTAATAAAAAAAGAAATAAAATGATTTGTAGAATGACAACAGTAGAGGCAGGCAATAACTCAAAAGTACCAGAAAGAGAGTCATGTCAGTAGTAATGGAGAGAAAGGTCTGGGGACTGAAATTACGACCTCCTTTGACTATCGCCTGTGATTGAGGGAGGAGCCTACCTTCCCTACACACCCTGAGACTTTATGCATGAAAAAATTGGGGAGCTGCTCTCAAGAAAGAGATGGCTATTAAGTCAGCAACCAACAATGTCTGCCATACCACCCTATTTAGTTAATCACATTCCCTCTACTCGATCCTTACTGACCTTAACTCATTTTTTTGATTTGTGTCAATATGTACAATTAATTAAGGAACTTGATTTTTGTATACCATAATGGATTATAAGTTCTTGAAGTCGTGCCTTAAATTTTCTGTCTTCTCAATAAACCTCACTGCCCCCATCCCAACATACATACACATTCACTCTTAATGCAATGCTAGCATCTATTCAACACCAAGAAGACTTTCATAGATCCTGGGCACTTTCACTTTTGAAGACCCCATTCTATTCTACTCCACATCAAATCAAATCAAAAGTGTTAAAGTCTACCTAGAGCCCACATTTAATGTAACTATTTTTGCTGCAGAGTTGTTTAAAGATTGGTGTGATCTTTATAAGTTTTATACTTTTAAGCTTTGTGACTTAGAAATGGACCCCAAAAAAGATTATTGTATATCTGCAATGGAAATGTATATATTGTCTACCTTTCATTACCTTTGAAAGTTGTTATTTTACAACTCTTTAAATTGTAGAAATTGATAACAATGCAAATCATTCTGGTCTATAAACATGAAAATATATTTTGTCTGGTAGAAGTATAATCATCATAATTCAAGCTAGTTTATTAATATTAATAATGGGAAGAGAGCAAAGGGGAGGCCAAATAATAAGCATGGTCATCTGGGCAACTTCACCAGGAAGCTACAGCTTCACCTTCATGCTCCCCAGGGAACCACTAGTCCATTCCCTGCAAATCACTGGCGGAAGGAATTGAACAAAGGGGTAGACGGATGCATGCACAATGAAGTGGAGGTGACTAGGGAAGTTGCTTGCCTGTCAGTCTAGCCTGGGAAAGGGGATCATTGACTAGAAGGGTGAAGCCACTGTAGGCACACAAATTCTGAAAGGTTAAAATTCCCAGAGTTTGCTCTCTCTTGCCTTCTGGTTCTCCCTTATTCACTCTTGCTTCGTGACCTGCACTTGCCCGCCATGTGGCCTTAAGCAGCTGCATAGCCCATGCAATGAACTGCAGCTGGGAACACAAGCTAAGCTAGCCAGATCCCGTGCTGGACTGGACTTTAATATAGAGCAGGAACTCTGGGCAGTGACCTTAATCCTGGCCCTGCTGAAGACAAGATTGGACTTCTTCCATGACGAGACGGACAAAGATAGGACATTGGAGAGGAACCCCTTTAATTTAACATCATCAATAAAGGTTTCCACAAAACCCCATCCTCCCTTGGGAGCCTGAGGAAATTCTTTTCCCTGCAGCACCCAAAATACTCCACTTCTACTGATAACAGAAGGACCATGGACTTCCCTCCCCGTCTCACTGTGGAAAAAGCCAGTTTTGCATTTACTTGTAAACTCCTGTAAATGCCTATAAGTGTCTCTGCTTTGTGAAATCTCTGTTGAATCAGTTGTAACATTTTACTGGTTCTTTTATTAATGAATGAGTTTAGGTAAAACTATTGACATGTGTTCATTTTATATTTGCATGTGAGTTATGCTTTTACCTTTTTTTTTAAAAAAAAAAATTGTTCTTTGCAGGAACCCCTTTCACATCCCACGTGGTTCAGGGTTCAGGTTCAGGGTTCGGGTTCTGGAGGAGGCCGCACACAAATGAAAGAGACTAGAAAAGTATTAATTTGGGAATATTGGGGGCCAGGTGGGAGCCCACCTCTAGGGGGAGGACTACCACGCACTCTGGCCTTGCAATCCCTTTAATTAAGGTTTGGGATCCACCCATAGCCAGTAATAGCCAATCAGCAAGGATTTACATAAGACTGACAGGTGGAAGTTGCTTCAGCTACCAATGTCTCAATCAGAGGACAATGTGCGGCTTCGGACAGTTCTTTATCAGTGTTAGAGGTCTTCCCCCAAGGTGCTCAGTGAATTCGCCTGACGAACCAGTAGAAATTGTTCTGCTGAACAAGTGAATCCCAGGAGCAGCTGAAGCCCAGCTATGTCATCTCTTGACTCCCATAGGTGAACCTGAAGTCACAATAGAATTTTGTTGACTCTCAGTTTCTCTAGGTTTTTTTCTCTCTCTACCAATTTTGTGTTTTGTTTTGTTTTGTTTCATTTGTTTGTTTTGTTTATGGTTGAGAAATTATTCCCTAGTAGTGATGACAATGATTGGGAATTTGGTTTTATGGTCCAATCATTTAATGATTTCTGTACATGAATTAATAAATTATAGAAGCTTATTTTCTGTTGGATAAAGAGATTACAGAAAATCTGGTTGGTCAGTCCTATTTGTTTGTAGATTTATTTCTTTTGAGCTCAAAGAATTTTGTGCCCACCAGAAGGAGAGCAGCCCTTTACTATCGGACCACTAACTTTTTGTGTTTCTGTGCCTCTTATGTCTTTTAACCTGTGCCTAAAATTGTAGAATTGAAGCTCTAGATCTTTTTGTACCTTTATATATATGTGTCTATAATTCAGGCCTTTACTTTTTAAAATAATATATTTTTATTGATTTCAGAGAGGAAGGGAGAGAGAGAAGGAGAGAGAGAGAAACATCAATGATGAGAGAGAATCATCAATCAGCTGCCTCCTGTACACCCCACACTGGGGATCGAGCCCTCAACCTAGGCATGTGCCCTGACCAGGAATCAAACTGTGACCTCCCAGTTCATAGGTCAAGACTCTACCACTGAGCCACGCTGGCTGGGCAGGCCTTTACTTCTTGTAGTATAAGTGTGAAACATTCCTCACTTGAGAGGGTATTAATAAATTAGATTATCAAATATCTTAAAGAAGCTCTACTCTGACTACTTAGATAAATAAATACTTACATAAATCAAATATTTCTAAAATTTTAATAAAATGAAAACATTTAATTTCCAGTGCTTTAAATGTGCTACACTAAAAAACTCTTACAGAAACTAACTCAGAAACATTTTAAGACTCTAAGTTCTCATAATTAAGGCAACTCTTTGGCCAATAAGACTAGTTTAATATGGTTGGTTTAATAGAACAGTTGTACCTTATCTGATTTATCAGTGTTAAATATAAATGAAGCATACATTTTATTCTACTTGAGTGTATTTTTCCTATAGTTGTACAGGTTACTGATTAAATTAACTAAACATTACTCTTATGTAATGTAAATTTGTGTTCAATAAAATTGAACCATGATTTTCATAACTTTATTTCAAGAATAATTATGTTCTGTAGTATGCTAGCTTAAAGATCATTTCCAAGATTCCTCAGTGGCTTAAAACCTTGAACTAGTATTAAACTGAGTTAATGAATGTATAGCCATTATATATCTAGATAATTTCTAAGCAAGATAGAATACTGAGACATTTAATTAATTAATCATATGCTCTAGCGGGGCTGTATCTATGGGTCATGTTAGTGAGCATGTTCATTTTTGTGACTTTTTTTTTTTCTGGTTAGACACTGTTGTTTATTTTTATTTTTTTTAATAAATCTTTATTGTTCAGATTATTACAGGTGTTCCTCTTTTATTTTTCCCCATAGCTCCCCTCCACCTGATTCCCCACCCCACCCCATGCCCTTACCCCCCGCCACTGTCTTCATCTTTAGGAGTAAGATTTTTGTCCAATCTCTTCCCGCACCCCTCACACCTGCTTCCCCTGAGAATCGTCAGTCCACTCCCTTTCTATGTCCCTGATTCTATTATATTCACCAGTCCATTCTGTTCTTCAGATTTTTCATTCACTTGATTTTTAGATTCACTTGTTGGTAGGTATGTGTTTGATGGCATTTTGTTGTTCATAATTTTTGTCTTTATCTTTTTCTTCTTCTTCCTCTTCTTAAAGGATACCCTTCAGCATTTCGTGTAATCCTGGTTTGGTGGTGATGAACTCCTTTAGCTTTCTCTTGTCTGTGAAGCTCTTTATCTGACCTTCAACTGTGAATGATAGCTTTGCTGGGTAGAGTAATCTTGGTTGTAGGTTCTTGCTGTTCATCACTTTGAATATTTCTTGCCACTCCCTTCTGGCCTGCATAGTTTCTGTTGAGAAATCAGCTGACAGTCGTATGGGTACTCCCTTGTAGGTAATTAACTGTTTTTCTCTTGCTGCTTTTAATATTCTCTCTTTGTCTTTTGCCCTTGGCATTTTAATTATGATGTGTCTTGGTGTGGTCCTCTTTGGATTCCTCTTGTATGGGGTTCTGTGTGCTTCCTGAACTTGTAAGTCTATTTCTTTCACCAGGTAGGGAAAGTTTTCTGTCATTATTTCTTCTAATAGGTTTTCAATATTTTGCTCTCTCCCTTCTTCTGGCACCCCAAAAATTCGGATGTTGGTTCGCTTGAAGTTGTCCCAGAGGCTCCTTACACTATCTTCATATTTTTGGATTCTTTTTTCTTTTTGTTTTTCTGGTTGGATGTTTTTTGTTTCCACATATTTCAGATCTTTGGTTTGATTCTTGGGGTACGTTGATCTACAGTTGAGTTTCTGTATATTTATTTTAGACAGTGTATGCTTCATTTCTGACTGATCCTTTTCCATTTTTTTGGCATTCTCATTAAGGTCCTTGAAGGTCTCACTAAGCTCCTCAGAAGTGTTATCAAGTTTCTCAGCGGTTTTTAGAAGATTCTTGAGTAACCTTATACATGTGGTTCTGAACTCTATGTCATCCAGTAGTTTGCTTTCCTCCGTTTCTTTCATTCGTGACATGTTTCTTTGTTTCTGCATTTTGGCTGCTTCCCTGTGTTGATGGAGTGGCTTTGTGTGGTAGGTGACCTATAGGGGGCAGTAGCTCAGCCTCCCCAATCTCCTGATGTGGACGCTCTTGGTACACCCCTTTGTGGGCTGAGTGCAAAGTCTTGGTGCAGTTAAGCCTTAATTGCTGTTGTTACGCTGGGAGGAATTGACCTCCAGGCCAATTAGCTGTGAGCACTCCCTGTGTCTATAATGGAAGAACTGCTGCGCTGAAGACACACTTATGGGGCAGGACTTGTTTCAGTGAGGCTTTGGTGCTCACTGAGTCTGCCTCTTGAATGTGTCACTTATGGATGTGAGGAGTTGAAATCTGGTGTCTCACACTGACCACTAGGTACACTGGCTTCTGGATCTCCAATGGGGTGCAGGTCAGCTACTGTCTGAGGCCACTCAGCAGGAGCTACAGTGAGAGCTGCAGTTTTCTCCTCTTTGCTTGGGGTTTGGAGGTTTTGGAGCTGTCTGACCCAGGCTGCAAGTTTGCTAGGTTAAGCTGTGATAGGGCAGGCCTTTCTTATGCTAATTGAGCTGCTTGGAGCTTGGGTGGGTTTGTAGGGCGGGGCCTCAGGGTGTCACTAGGTTAGGGCGTGGCAAACAGCAATGGCTGCTAGTTAGCCGGCTCTGAGTCTCCAACGGCATCAGCGAGTCCCGTGCCCCAGTGCAGTAAACAATTATTCCTGCGCGCAGCTCTGCAAGCAAGCCACCCTCTCTGGCAGACAGTCCAGCTTCTCCCCGTAGGAGTTTGGGTCCCCCGCGTCTCCCCAGAGACTGGATTTCAGAGTAATTGGGGGCTTGTCTCCGTTCGGGTTGAAAAAAGCAACGCATCCAGTCGCCCGCAGCCAGCCCGGATCACGCGCCTCCGTACCTCAGCTTTTCAGCACTTGTGCACGTCTCTATGCTCTTTTCTCTTTCCTTCTAGTTGTAGAACTTCCACTCAGCCAGTTTTCCCATGGTTCTGGGTGATAGACGTTTTGTCTTTTAGTTGCAGTTTAAATTGTTGTAGGAGGCAGCAGTTTAGGTGTTTACCTACGCCGCCATCTTGGATTCTACCCATTTTTGTGACTTTAAGAACATGTAAAAGAGAAGTGTATGGCTATAGCAAAGTATGCTAATGGGCTTTTCTACTGGGCTGTAATGCAGGCCTATGGCAGAAAGTTCTCAGTTACCCCCTCCACACTGCTGCTTTAGTTAAAAGTTATAATGAATATGATTGGCTGCAACTACACTTAGGAACAATAGTGACAGAGAACTCCGACTGCATGTATGTCTTGATTTTTCAAAGAAAAAGAATAGTTTTATCCTAAAGCAGCAGCCCTCAATTTTGTTGGTTTTCAGACCATTTTACTCTTGGGACTTCCTGAGAACCCCAAAGAGCTTCTGTTGAGGTGAGTTATAACTATCAATGTCATATTAAAAATTAAAATTAAGAATTTAAAAAATACTGATCTATTATTTAATTGCAAGATACCAGTAATGAAGAAATTTCCTGTTTACATAAATAGCATCTCAGAATTGTAAGAAAAATTTTTCTGGATCTTGTGGATCCCCTGAGATCTGTCCTAACATGTCAGTTTGCTTCAGAATCTAAAAAATGACAATGAAAACAAAACAAAAATAAGAAATATAAATTCTATTTGCCTTTGTTGATACACCTAAGTCTGAAAGGAAGTTTTGCTTCCCTGGCTTACTGATAAATGCCTTTATTTACAAGATGAATGGTGATTCTTTACTTTCTGTGTAAAGTGCTTAGAAAATATTCCACATTTTACTAGAATAATTTTTGTGTTTTACACTGACTTTGTTATGTCCTTGATTATTTGAGGGGGGGGAGGAGAACAAAGACTCGTTTATGAAAAGGGTAACATTCTTTCCAATTGCATTGCCATTGATGTGTATCTTTAAATATTTTATTGTCACTTTGATTAGATGGGTAATAAATATTGTTTCTCAGGCATCTATGAGCCTAGCTTAATCAATCATCTAAACTCCTTTGACAACTTTTTTAAATTTTGCCTCCCCAAAATGGGATCCTAAATATAGAAAAAACAAAACTGTCAGGATTTTTTTTTTTAATCTTAAAACCATCTTTGAGATTTCCCAGAGAGCCCCTAAAAAACACAGTTACTTTTTCTTTTTTATAAGAAGAGAGGTACTAGAAATAATTAGGTTTGTTTAATATGTGACTACTGTAAGAGTTTCTTGGGAAGAACTATCAGCAGAAACAGTGAGCATGTCCCAGCTTAAATTTGTATAAATTAAATGGTATTAAAATAAACACTATAGAAAGGTATGCTTAGCAGAAAGTCCCTGGAAATGTGTCAGTGTTCTTGCTTTCTGTAATATGTTTTTACCACAGGGGAAACACTGATCAAATTTCTTAAGAAATAGCTTCTTTCGGGTTTTCCTACATTTATTAGTTTCTTGGAGATGCTTTACTTAATGATATTAATCCATGGCAGTATTGTGTTATCAGTCATATAATTCAGTTATTATTTCAAATACTTACTTAGTCAAAACCTTACTTCTTTAGTTTAATCTAGAGGCTTGTAAGCCATTGATTCTCAGTCAGAAATATGCATCAGATTTTCCCATGGAATATGGGCATATAAATGAGAACATACATACTCATTTATGTTTTATCCTATATAATAAAAGCTGAATATGCAAATTGACCGAATGGCAGAATGACTGGTTGCTATGACACACATTGACCACCAGGGGGCATACGTTCAATGCAGGAGCTGCCCCCAGCCCACAGGCCCCAGTCCAGCCAAGACGGGTGCCAGTGGGGGCTCCCCAATTGCTCCATCAGTCGCCCCACAGAGGGAGTCAACCTGCAGCGGTGGTGGGGGGTGGGGCCAGCAAGCAGGCAGTACCAGGCTGGCCAAGGCAGGTGCAAGCGGGGGGCCCCCCAACTGTCCCACCAGTCACCCCACAAATTGGCCTTTATTGCCGGCCAGGCCTAGGGATCTTACCCATGCACAAATTTTGTGCACTGGGCCTCTAGTAAAAATATAAAATAAGATCCAGGCTTATTGACTGTCTTTACTTGATATTCTTGATATGTTCTTGGTATTTTGTATATAATATGTCTTAAGATTATTGTATGCTATATCTCAAGATTGTTTTTCCTTTATAAAAATTATATTTATGCATTTTTATAAGCCAAATGTGGCATCCACTGACCTCTTTGGAAATAAGTTTAATTAATATGCTTATAGATCTTTTGTCTAAATATGTTGAATTACTTTATTATCTTTTTTTTTTTTTTTGTCCATCATCAAACCTTTTACAGTTCAAAGTTATCAGTAATAAACTAACCACAAATTTCTAAGTCTTTGTTTTCTACAGGTGGTTTTGTTTTACTCTAATGCTTCCTTGAGGTGATGCTGTAAGATGCAGGCTACAGTTTATGTCTTCAATAAGGAATGGTCTCAGAGTCTCATTGAAAAAGACTTTATTCAGTGCTTCAAACTACTGACATTTTAAAGAATATACTCCTGGGGACAGTCTTCTGAGATGACATCCTTTAGGCAACTGCCAGATTGTACCAATGGGCTGAGTCAAGATTCCCAGAACTCTTCTCAGTTGAGAAGCAGACGGCCTCATGAGACTGCTCACCCAAGATTCAGGGTAACCAGAATTCATTGTAGTACTGAATAAACTGATGAGGGAAATTTTGTTATTGTTATCTGGAATATTGTTGATTTTTTAAAATGTTCTATTTTCTAGATCTATTAAAAAGCCATTTCCATTTCCTCTTACACGTCTATAACCCTCAACCATTTAGTGAACTCTGCTTTTGAAAACTGAAATGAAACAGATTTTAAATGATATCTGATTCTCACTGGGTCCCTCAACTCAGAAACTCTTAAAGAGCCTCACATTATATAGTTATTAGAGGCCCCGTGCATGACATTCTTGCATGGGGGGGTGGGGGGGGGAAGTCCCTCAGCCTGGCCTGTGCCCTTTAGCAGTCGGGAGCCATCAGTCGGAATCCTTAGTGCTGCAGCAGAGGCAGGAGAGGCTCCCGCCACCCCTGCTGAGCTCGCCCGCCGTCTGCACAGCTTGTGGCTGAGCGGCACTCCCCCTGTGCACTGACCACCAGGGGGGGGCAGCTCCTGCACTGAGCATCTGCCCCCTGGTGGTCAGTGCGCATCATAGCAACCAGTCGTTCTTGGTTGATTTGCTTATTACCTTTTTATTATATAGGATATAGTTATTTGCATTGTTTCAATAAGAATTGGTCTTCCTTTTTACCAGGATATAATTAGGCAAGTTGACTGTGCCATGTAGGTCTTATCTGAAGTGTTATATATTTGAGAGTGTTGCTCATTGAATTAGATATAACTACCACTTTGTTTTAAGAGTCCGCTGTACTTATGGAACTGATTAATGTCTACACAAAACCTTCCCAGGAAAGCAGGCCTGGCTCCTGGCTGGCAGGGTACCCACCTTTCAGATGGTGAGGAAGATCACTTCGTGGCAGACCAGGAACCATAGGATATTTGGGGTCCTTAAGATGAGAGGAATTCACCTAAATTCATAGGTACTACAGGTGATCTTTGGTGGAAAGAGTTTCTTAGGGTTCATATCCTAGTCTCAAGATAGTAAATAGAAGAAGCTTTTAGATCCATCTGAGAGTCCTTATGCAAACTCCCGAACAGCAGTTACTTTTGTGACATTACTAGTTGTTTAATACTGTATGACTCAAGATTTGCAAAGCAAACTTAAGGAAGCCTAGATGTTAAATGAACACCCTTTCTGAGTTAATCAGACCAGACCTATTGAGGTCAGCCTTATTTTATGGTCAAGAGTAATCTCTCTTTGAGATTCTGTCATCATAATGGAAGGGAGATAGACTGTCAGAAAAATTGTGAAAGACTTTGAAATGTACCCCATAATACCCCAAACTATGTATTATCTAGAGCATACGATTTTGATTTATCTAATTCTATGGTATTAAAACCTTTAATTGTCTTTGAGCTATTTTATAATACTATAAGTTATTTTTAAAAATGATAGCAAAGTAAATAATTATTATCTATAGACATGCAAATTAATTCTATGGTGGAGGAACAATTGATCCCTTTCTCCCCTTCATTATGGAAAAAAAGCCAGTTTTGCATTTATTTGTAAATTTAATTCATGACCTGTATATATCTCTGGTCTTTGAATTCTCCTTTGAACCGGTTATAACATTTCACTGATTTCCTCATTCATTAATAAGTTTAATAAAATACTTACTACATATTCACATAGTATATTTGTATGACTAAGTCATATAAATGTATGACTTTTTAACCTCGCAAAAAAATTATCCTTGGCTAAGGTGACATCTTACTGGAAAGCACTGGTGTACAACCATAGCCAAGAACGCTGTACTCATGAGCAACTTACTCAATCTCTCTATTAAAATAAGAATATTGCCCTGGCCAGTGTGGCTCAGTCGGTTGAACAGCATCCCATACACCAAAAGGTCACTGGTTCTACTCCAGATTAGGGCACATGCTGGGGTTGCAGACTCAGTCCCCAGTAGGGGGATGCTTCAGTCTCCTTCTCTGCCTCTCCCTTCCTCTCTTTCTAAAACCAATTTTAAAAAAATATTAAAAATAAGACTATTAATAACCTCTAATCCTAAGAGTTTTTGTGAAGGGAAATGAGATAATGCATATAATGGGCTTGGCACCATTTCTGGCACAGAGTAAGTGCTCAATAAGTGGTAGTCATGGTAACATTCGCCCCAGATTCCTGCTCCTGGGTGACCTCATACATACAGGCTCTAAACTCAAGCAGCAGTCTGAGGCAGGACCTGGATTAGGAAGGAGGAATTGGTGGTGGAAAGACAGGATTTGCATAATCATTTACATATTAAGAAAACTCTTTTTATTTCACAATGGAACAAGTCTTTTGAGGCAAAGCTCTACAATCCAATGACAATTTAAACAAATTCAAATTGGAAAGTTACAAGGAAGATTACAGAGGAAACAGGAGGAATCCAGCCTTAATGGCCCTAAATCCCAGGAGTCCTGAGCCAAGCAAACTCCACATGGGCCTTAACTCCTTCCTGCCTGTGCGAGTTCTTGCCAGGTGCAGCAGCCACTGGAACGTGGCAGAAGTAGGGATCTCAGGGCACTAGGGAGCCCAACCTATGCCAGGTCAAAAGCTCAGATCCCAGTACCAGTTCTGGAAGTTGTTTGCAGGTAAATGGAGTAAAACCTCAGAGGGGCTTGTATGGGTTTAAAAAAAAAGCCCATCTTTAGTGCAGACACAGTCCTGAAATAAAACAGCAAAAGCAGCCGCTATGATGTCATTTGCTTTTGTCAGTCCCTGTGGTCTCAGCTGCTATGTTCTGCATCAAGGCGGGGAAGGGGTGGGCAAGTGCCAACCTTCTAAAGTGGGAAACAAGGCAGGGAAGGGAGGTAGTCTGTGCAGGGAGGGTGTGAGAGAGAGAAAGGATGTACTGCAGGCACAGAATAGGGCTATTGCACCTCCAGGGAGGTCTTCCAGACACACTAGATACCACACTTGGACTTGACTATGCACCCTGGCAGCTGCCATGTGGCTTAGAGAGGGGGTCCAGCTTCGTTTGCCATCAGCAAGACACTGGGTTCAAACCTAGCTCAGTCACCTACTAGCAGAGCGACTAATTTATTTCACTTTTCTAGACCTCAGTTTCCTCATCTCTAAATTAAGAAAAATGACAAAATCTCATAAGGTTGATGTAAGAAATAAATGAGCTAAGTAAATGGGGATTGAACACATTTGACTCACAAGACGTTTTGAGAGTACAAGAGATGAAGTATGAAAACGCTAGTTAAGGGCTCTAACTGGCAGCTGGGTTGCTTCTGCTCTAGAACAGGCCGTGTTCTCCGTGACACGTACTTGGTATATCACTAAGGCATGGCGGCTTCCCTTGACTTGACACAACCCTAATCGGGACAGGAGCACTCTGAAGAGATCAGTCTTCATCTGTGGCTGAAGTACATCCTTTCTCTCTTAGGGAAGTAAGAACGATATTGATGTGCATACACCTCCTTGTAGTTCACAACAGAGAGCAAGAAAGAGAAGCAGAGGGGGAGGGAGAGAGAGATCCCTGGCATTTATCTCTGAAATAAGACATGTGAGTAGCCAAATGCCATTTGACAGGACAAGTATTTACGGTGCCTGCAAATGGCCCTGAACGTCAGTGCAGAGAACTGGAAGACCAAGCCAAGCCGATCACGCTCATCGGAGACGCCAGGTCCCCAGAGCTGGGGATTAAGGGCATCATTTAACACCAAACCACCAACAGGACTTGTCTCATTGGCTCCGTATCCAAACGGGGCATTTTCTTTTCATTGCCTGGAGTTTCCGCAGGCTCCTGTTCTTCAGGGCGAGTGGCTGTGAGCCCTTTTCACTTCCCTAAACTCTAGTCTCATGGCTGATTTTACACAGAGCAGTCAGCTGGATTCTAGGGCTGCCGAGTTCTTGAGGAGATCTGCTAGTTCTCCAAAAAGAAAACTGGACCCCTGAAGACCCACAGGAACATCACTGCTAATGGCAAGCAATGAGATGAGAAGCCTGGCTAGAGACCAGGGCTGGAAAAAGCGCTCGCAGGCATTTATGCAGCAGCATCAGCAGCAAACCACATGGGGGAGGACTGGGGGGAATTTCCACTAACAAGTACGACAGCGCTCCTGTAACTTGTAGAGAAGTCAGTCCTGCTTACTTCAGCAACATTATTTTTTTCCGACAGAAGTGTCTGATCAACAACCTCTTGCAGAGATGCTGTTTAATTGACAACGGCCACAAAGGCATGGGAAAGGTTTTATCTTCTGTCTTTCGCGTGAGATACTTCCAAGTTCAGCTGCTGCAGGCAACATTTGAGAACAATGCTTTCCAGTAAACCTCCTTTCCCAGGAAGGTGGCAGGTGTCTGGAGTCAGGCTGCCTGTCTGGGTTGCTCTCTGGTTTGGGTATACTGAGAAAGCTATAAGCCCGTGCCTCAGTATCCTCAACTAGCTAACGTTTTTATTTAACTACTAGAGGCCCAGTGCATGACATTCATGCACTGGGGGGGGGGGGTGGTCCCCTCAGCCTGGCCTGCGCCCTCTCATGGGGAACAGGCCTAACCCAGCAAGTGGACATCCCCTGAGGGGTCCTAAGCGCTGCTGGGGAGATGGGAGAGGCTCCTACCACCACCTCTGCACTCACCAGCTGTGAGCCCGGCTTCTGGCTGAGCAGCACTCTCCCTGTGGGAGCACACTGACCACCAGGGGCAGCTCCTGCATTGAGCGTCTGCCCCCTGGTGTTCAGTGTGTGTCACAGTGACCAGTCGTTCTGCCGTTCAGTCGATTTGCGTATTAGGGTTTTATTATATAGGATGTTTTTGTGGCAAGCACTCATTAAGTTTGCTCTCATTGTGATCATTCTGACAAATGCCACAGTGAACGGCCATGGTCAGAGCTGGGTACCAACTTTCAGTTCTACAAGAGGAAAAGCATTCTGGAGATGGGTGGTGGCAATGCTTGCACATGATGAATGTATTCAATACCGCCGAGCTGTTCAGAATACTTACAACTAGTTAAGATGGTCAATTTTATGTTATGGCACTTTACCACAGTAAAAAAAATGAACAAAATACATTTTTTAATCCTTTTTGGACTAAAACAAAGAAACAAAAAAAGGAGGTGGGTATGGCAGACAAACTAATGGTCCCACAAAATGTTCTCTTCCTAATCCCCAGAACCTGTGAATATTACTTTATAGGACAGAAGGGAGTTTGCAGATGTGATTCAATTCAGAGCCCCAAGGACATGATCATGGGTTACCCAGTGAGTTCAGTCACGAGGGTCCTGATTAGAGAGGGGAGGAGGGTCAGAGGCAGGAGAAGAGGATGTGAGGACAGAAGCAGAGTCAGAGGAGAAACGCTACTTGCTGGTTTTGAAGATGGAGAAAGGGGTCCAGGAGCCAAGGAACAGTGAGGTCTCATGACACTGGGAAAGACAGGGAACCAGCTTCTCTCCTGGGGCCTCTGGAAGGTTCCCAGTTCTGACCTTCAGAATTGTGAGATAATGTGCTATTTTTAATCACTAAATTTGAGTAATGTTTTTCCAGCTGCCCTAGGACACAAGTGCTCTGGGCGATGAAGGAGACCTGTGAGCCCAGGCAGGAGGAGAAGCAGGCACTAAGAGGAACCTCTACAGGGGTGGCCTGGCCAAGGCCTCCATCCTGCCACAGGGCACCGCACGGAGGTCGCAGCCCTGCAGGGAAGAGCAGCTGCCTTTCATTCTCGCAAAGACTCCCTCTTGATGGAGACACAGCTCAAGGCCAGAGCACGTTGAGGGATTGGGGTGGGGGGGCATTCAGAGTGGAAGATGGTGAATGAGAACTGAAAGTCCTTTGGCAGGCCAGGGCCTGTGTGGTCTCTCAGAGGAAGGGCCTGCTGAGCAGGTGTAACTGTGGTGGGTGCCTCAGTTTCCACATCCTGCCTGGGAACCCCTGCGGTAACACGGACACTGTGTTCACAGGCAGCTTAGAAGACTCGGTCTCATCCTTCTGCAGTCTCTGCAATTGTTTCATCTGCCCCACCAGCCAGTCCTCAAAAGTGCTTATTGAATGAATGAACAAACGACCGAATGGATAAACAGAGTTGTATAAAGTACCTAAACGTTATCACAAGATACCACTGTTTTGCTTAGCTGGGAGTGAGATGGAGATAGGGTAAAGGTCTCTTCTTTCTTTTATACCTCCCTGGGAAGGGCCTGACTGCACGTATAAGCCCCCTGCAGTCAGACAGCTGGCATGTCCTTGGGCCCAGGATGGAGAGGTGGCTGGAGCCCTGCTGCTTTGGGTAGTTGGTATGCAGGCAACTGCTCCTGGAGCCTTCGAAATCTGAGGGGGTGGATGCTAATCACCCATAATCAATGTCGCATTTGCCAACAGCCAAAAGAAAAACGAAGCTTTAATTGAGCAAGATTTGGCATCAATCAATGATGTGACTTTAGTCAGGCAAAACCGACAGATTACTGAGTCAGACGTCCAACTGTGAGAATCGTTATCTACTGGGGCAAAGAGGCAAAATGTGGATACACAGCACATCGCCCCAGCCCAGGGCCATAACTCACTGTGGAAAAATCCTCTATATCTGTTTTTAAATCTTCTTGAGTTTCTTCTTTAAGTTAGGTTCTAGCAGAGCTTAACTTATTTTATTTCACCAAGCTCTTTCACAGAAGTGCTGTGGTTTATTATATGCTGATGGAAGTCTCTAAGAGAAAAATAGGAAATAATTGAATTACCAGACACCTGGCCAGAAAGCCATGGAGGAGGCCTGAGAATGCTGGCATGATGGTGGCGATGTGGCCCCATAGGTTGGATCTTCTTGAGCCTCCACATGGAAACAGACAGAGCTATTAAGTAGCAAAATCAATAAACCTGGTCATGGACAACATTCACCACAAAACTAGCTGATGAGTTACCCTCAGGAACCCCAAATAGCAGCCAGATGAGATAAGCCACCATCAACAGCAAGGCCTGCTCCCAGCACCTGGAGAAGCAGAGGGAAGCTACAGGCGGCTACAGAACCAGAAGAGGAAAACCCAAAAATAGCCATCAGGTGGGAGCACATGCAGGCCTGTCAAGAACAGCAGCCGGAAGCGTAAGGGTTCTGTGGTCAGCTCTGAACTATGGGCTTTCCAAACTGACCAGCCAGGCTCCCCTCTGGGACAGGACCCCACATCAGGGGACACTGCTTCATGTGGAATCAAAACTGCGTGGTGCTTCAGACAGACTTGCCTGCCTGCAAATGCAGGCAAAGCCCCAGCTGCAGACCTTTGTGCTGATGACCCTTCCCCCACATCTGCTTAGGTGACCAGCTGGCTCCCTATTGCTCTGAAGTCGTTGCTATGTTGACCTATCTGGACACAGTTCTGCAGCTCAACATATGTCACTCTTTCATTACCCTCTGGCTTCATGCATCATTTCAATCAATCGGTCCTACTTCTGCCCTGTGGATCTATAAAGAAGTCACCTCCATCCTCCTATGACAGTTTCAAATATTTGATAACAGCTATCACAGAGCCTCTAAAAGCATCTGCCTTTTAGACTGAGCATCGTAAGTTTCTTCCAAAGCTCCTTCTTGAATGTGGCATCCAGAATCCTCAGTCCAGACCCCTGCTCTGGGCTTGTTGTAGTTTAGTTGATGGGATAATAGAAAAACAACAGTCCTGCAGCCAGAGAGCTGGTATTTAAGTTCTGGAACCACCTCCTCCTAGCTAGCCTCGTTTTTTTCACCTGCAATATGGGCATAATGTTAAATCATAGATTGAGTTGGAGGCTCAGTGAGATAATGTAGCCCTTTTGAGAACTCTAGAGTATGAACAAATTACACATAAATTTTTAGGCATTATTTCTCAAAGTGGTAACCTCATTGGCACCCAAGTTGCATTTCTATAAAGAGATTATTTCAGAAGTGATCTCTTAGAAGAAATGCCATGAGACTACCTTCTCCCTTATTCTAGTCTCCAGGCTTCTCCTAACGCAATTTAAGTTACATGAACTCAGCAGGCCTCTCACACTGCTGGTCCGCACTGAACTGGCAGCAAGCTGGGTGAGAGCCACGCCACGGACTCTAGTTTCTTAATTGTCTTAGACAAGGTCATATGTAGAAGTACACAGCACCTTAGTGATGAGAGTTGCTGTCAGCCCCATATAAAAGGCGTTCCATGCTGAATTAGATCAGCCCATCATTCTTTCCCCAACTTGACCCCAAGGAATATTTTTTTGGGGGGTGGGGGGGAGAGAGGGAATGTACAGAGATCTTTGTACCTTTCTCATTTAAAAAACATTGTAGTTACATATGTCCAATCTCCATTTCCCTTGATGTCTTTCTATCAACCTTTAACCCAAGAACTAATCTAAAACTTTAAATTATTCTCATTTTTGGCCTATTCTCTCTCTCCTGAATAACAAACTCCATATCCCCACTGTAAAAGATGTATTTATTCATTTACTTGACTTAGATTTGTCTTTCACATTTCACAGGGTATCCCCCTACCAATATGCCAATATTTGTTAAACAGGTCCATCATGTATCCTATAGGTTCTTGATTGTTTCCTTAATTACTGCTCTAAAATTCAATCATCATTACAAGTCAGCAATAAAGTTTTAGAAAATGCATGTGATTAGCCATTTTAATGAAAGGGTGCTTTTAAAAATAAGAGGCAAAGCATTTTATTCACTTTGGTTAAATAAATGGAACTTCCTGGGGGCCTGGATGCTTGGCCAGAATCAACAGGCCAATGCCCATGTGGTGCCAGTTACCTTGAATTGCCAGCCAAGAACAAAGGAGGAAATAAACAGCCTCATGCAGACTAGTGTTAAAGTCAAAGCATTCACATATTATTGGGATCATTTATCCTATCACATATTGAGAGCTCACATAGCTTTCAAGTATATAACCTTTCCCATTCACAGATATACTCTCCCACACACACACATGTCCAGATCTATACGGTTGCCCTTTATACCCAACAAAAAACACTAATCTCACATTCCTGGAGAAAGGGTGACAACAACCTATGGATATGTAACAATACCATCCAATCACAGTGAGGCAAGGAGTAAAATCTCACCTCCTAAGTCTTCAAAGGGAAAAGAGTTGGTGATGAACACCAAGCTCTTGGTTAATAGTCCCATTGGTGAAAGGAATGTTGACAGAAACATTGACCAAACCATCATTGGCATTTGAGCAGCTGAGCAGATCAGAGACCCTCAGGTGAGATTTACATCCACGTGGCTAGATCCAGGACTTCATTGGATGTAACTTAATACAGAACGTCTTCATGAAATGTCCCAGATAAGATAGATGAATTTTCACTGTCTCAGTTTCCTCTCCCTGGTATCCTTTATGCTACTTTGTAGTTTATGGTTTCAGAGAACTCCCTTCAAATTTTTTTGACCTGCAGAATATTTCCCAATTTTGTACATATAAACCAGGTCTTTGTATTCCTTCCTCTCTCTCCCCACTGAGCTCTTAATCCTATGCCTTTCATAAAGCCAACACCCAATAGACATTATTTGACCCTGATGTGGCCTTGAAGATATCAATGTGATGTCAGTCCTGAATTGCACAGTGCTGTGTGAAAAGAACTGTTCAGAGGGGTTGGGGCTTGATCACTTTGCTATAAAACCATCTCTGCCTGCACTTACCAGTACTGCAGACCCTGTGATTTATTCATCCTTTGATGTGTTTTTGCCTTGGCTGTGTTTTTGCTTTTTTAATCATGCCATTAGGATTTTGTTGCTCTTCCAGGTAGTGAGTTAAAGAGATAACCCTTTCTAAATTGCTAGCATTCCAAAGAGTCATGGGTTTGAGGTCAAAAGTAGTTCCTATGCAAAAAAAAAAAAAAAAGTCAATTATGGTTGCTCACCCAAGAAGCAGAGCAGGACAAGCCACTTGCCCCCAAGCAGAGATGGTCTCATGAAGGGGCAGAGAAGCCTGCTTTTGATTGGTGGTAGCCTGCAACCTGGCATTGCCTGAGGTCTGAGGCCTGATGTTTTTTCCCATTTTCCAAGTATGTGCTTATTTAAATTTTATAATCATTTGATTATAAACTCCCAGGGATTTCAAGGAGGAAAACAACAGGTCAGCTTGAAGGTAGAGAAGATAAATGAAGACAGGCCAGGAAAAAAAGATCAGACTCCTGCTGAAGACTCAGCTAGCCTTGTATCATGGGGCCACCAGCTTGACTGCATGAGGTAGCTGGCTCTATACCAAAATTGGACACATCTGGAAATGATCATTTTTGCAGTTTACTTGGCCTCTTTTCTATGGCCAGACTTCACTGTCTTGTCTTATATAAACCACAAACTCACACATTTCTGGCCAAAGGGGATGATTTACTTGTCCAACATATCCTTGAAAAATGACATCACTTGCAGCAGGTGGTCAGCAGGCATATAAACAGGCTACAGACACAGGAACATACCCGTCACCCACAGTCACTATCCCTCAGTGTGCCCTTAGCCAATACAGTACGACAGCAGAGATATTGCTCACCCCAGGGCCCTCTTAATGCTGGCTAGCAGCTCCCCAGTGGTGCATGTCAGGACTATCTCCACACAGCTCACAGACAGTGGCCATTCATTAAGTTGACCAGGGCTTGGCCTCAAAGATCCCAAGTCTAGAGCCTGAGATACAGATGCGAGTGATGCTTCTAGCCTGCCTTCTCCTCATACGCAGGGAATTTGGAGGCTCACTTTCATCAGAGCCACAGTGCCAACCCTCTGTTTATGAAGACTGAGTCTAATGGGCTCCTGGCACACACCCGAGCTGACAGGTCTGTTAAAAATGTGAAAAAACCAGTGAGCAGAAGCAATTAAACCAGATAAACAAAACCAAAGAATACACCTCTTCTGCAGCTTACTGGGTGTTTCCCAGGCCTGCTTCCAGATGCTCTCCTCCACCAAAGGCTGGCCCTGAGCCTGAGCCCTGTTGCTTCCTTGCTGGAGGACTATCCATGTCCCAGCCCACCTCTCTCATGAAAGGCACTACTTCTCTCCACTCTGAACCACCTTCACACAAAAGCAATAACTTCAAGGGCTACGATTGGTACCCAATCCAATTAGTATGCTGATCGAAACATCACTGAGTGTGCTAACCCACGATGAGGAGTACAGCCTAGGAGGAAGAACACTGGTGTCATGGTTTCAAGACTTGGGCAATGTGAGCTGCACTAGGGGGTAGAGCACAAGTGAAAGGCCTTCGGATAAGGTCCCACTTCTTTCATAATTGAACTGGATTCTGGTTCTGGTTCAGAAATGTTTTGCCTAGTAGAGTGGTGGGCATCTGACATTTTAGGGTTTGGGGGATAGTCAAAGTCTAGACAGTGACGTGGTTTCGTGTTTTTCCTTTGGTGAAGGAAACTGAGTAAGGGGATGTACCAGAGAGGAATCTTTTGGATGCATAGAAATCATGTGTGCAAATTTAAATAGAGGTAAATTTATTCAAAAGATTCAGATTAAGTAGGATCCAAGGAGAAGGTGGCTAACTAGATTCTGGAGCCAGAACCATTCAGAGGACCTCTGCAAGAGTGCCTAGACCTTCACCTGTGCTTTGACACCGTTCAGCTTCCTGATCCCTCTCTCTGCATTTTTCAAGAGAAGAAATCTAGTTGGCTTCTGAGAAAGTGAACTGCCATTGGGGTGGGAGGGAGAATACACAGTAGAAGAACTTGGCTGGGTTGAGGTAATGTAATTCCTCTAAGAAGGGAATGTGGGGGCAGGAGAGGACTGATGAGCCATGCTGCAGAAGATCCCTTCCATTTCACCTCTTAGAGCTGGGGAAAGGTCCTTATTTGTATCACACCAATATGAATCAGAAGAGTAGCAATAAATCCCTTCTAACCTGGTCAGCAAAGCTGATTGAAGGGAGATCAGATGCCTTCCAGTTAGTGCACAGAACACTTGAGAATATTGGAATGGGAATTAGAGAGAAAGGGCAAGAAGACATGCACATTGAAGATTAATTAAATGTCTTGAAAGAGCAGACTCCCTTGCCCTTCCTCAGACCCTGCTTCAACTGTGTCCCCACCCAGAGGAATGGTTAATTAGTGAAAGGTCAGTGCATTTACATAGACTCGCTCTAATTTATCAGCAAGGCAGGAAGAGTAAGGCAGGAGTGGCTGGTTGACTTTATTATACGATCATCTGGTCACCTAATTTGTGGACCCAGTAGCCATCTGTTCCATGGGTAATGTGCCAAGGTACCTGCCAACCACAGAACAAGCTTTCGGCTGTTGGGTAACTAATTGCATCCAAGGATTAACACAGCATGAAACTCAAGTCATGGAATGTGATCTGCCACCAAATCGCACCTTCTGCTTGGGTTTTTCGTGAGAGTCAGTAAAGAGAGTACAAAGTCTCTGACACAGCAGCTATCTGGAGAGGCTGGGTAGCCCTGTGCCCCCAGATGTGCTAAGTTAGCAGGTCTGAGGGGCAAGCACATACCTGGAGTGATGCAGAAGCTTGTGGTTCTGCTGCAGTTCATTCTTCCCTCCTGAGAAACAGGGAAGCCCAACTCAGTGTGAAACTGGGAAAGGAGGTTGGGGCCTAGCAGGGCTTAAAAGTTGGCACCAGTGTTTCCTTCTATACTTGCTGATATTTGTTTAGTTCTTAAGTCACCTTGTTTAGAGACTAGAGGAAGTGGAATGTGCAGATGGTATGAAATCTATTTCTTCACCCCTGTCACCACAGATAACATGGTGGCCAACCATTTAGATTACAAGCTTCTTTGCTGTAATAAAGTACTCACAAGAAAAGACCTCTTGTTCTTTGGTGTTACCCACAATAACCAGCACCCAAAAGGGAACAAACTGATAGTAGATGGGTTCTCCACCTTCTTCTGAACCCCTACCCTGATCCCTGTCCACCCAGGCTGAGCTGAGCACAAGGAGACTAGACCCTAGGTTTTTGTAATGTTTAATAATTGTTATGAGATGAATGGATGAATGGATGATATCTATTCTGCCTAAAGAGACTTAATCCCAAAGTCCAAGTGACAGTAATTTTTTCTTTTTAAAAAAATATTTTTTTATTGATTTCAGAGAGGAAAGGAGAAGGAGAAACAGAGAGAGAAACATCAATGAGAGAGAATCATTGATCAGCTGCCTCCTGCATGCCCCACACGGGGGATCAAGCCCACAGTCCAGGCATGTGCCCTGACTGGGAATCGAACCATGACTTCCTGTTTCATAAGTCCATGCTCAACCACTGATCGGGCTCTTTTTTTTTTCTAAAGATGAAATGTACCAAGAATACCGAACTTGCACAGGCCTCTCAGTATCAGCCACTCTGGTCATCCAATGGGACCAGAACAGATCTCTCCTCATACTAGTATACCTGTCTCCCAGGCTCTTTCTAACCTCTCACTAAATCCATCTCATGCTGGATTATTTCTGAGCTTTAGAGAAAAAAATACATCTTGGTTTCCAGACCGACCAGTACCCAGCATACTGCCCATGTGTGATAAATATCTAGCGATGATCTTAGTGCAGCCAAGAGGTAAAAACAAGGGTTTAACCAGCAGAGGGGAGTATGCTTAGCACTAAAGAAGTTAAGCTGCTAATGAAAAGCCCGAATCAAAGGCACTTTGGAGTCTCTGGTCCTCGGGGGTCAGCGAAGGGATTTCACATCAAAGCTGCTGTAGAAGGAAGCTCCCCAACAGGCAGAATGACCATTAGACTGAGCCCACGGTGAAAGATAAATAAGGACTGCTCGATAGGAGTGAATTGGCTTTCCAGAGGTGCCTTCATGCCTACAGGAATGAGGTTTCTAACAGTAGGGATAATCCCACAAAACAAAATGTTAAACCTACCAGTCGGTTATGGGAATGGATTTGATCATTCTTTTTGATTGTTTGCTCTTAATTTTTAAATGTTTTTTTTTAAGAAGTGGTTATAGACTACCTTTCTGATTGTATTTTTGCTTGGATGAATAGGAAAATTAAGTCTATTCCCTTGGCATACATGAGCCAGGTGGCAATAGCGGTGGAAAGGATATTGGCCTAGGATTCACAAGTCACTGTGATGACAGAGTGACATCTGCCCAGGGGTGTGCTGATAAATGTGTAACCAATGGCTCTCCAATGAAAGCCCTGATTTGTAGTGTTTGCCACTTTTAGTGCTACAAATACTCCCTCCATGGCTGACCAAGGTACCAACATAACACCGCTAAACACGGAGCTGGGAAGAGAGGCAAACCCAACACAACCCTGCATCTACAGGAACAGGCTAAATTCAGGTGACAGAAACCAGAAGACTCGCCAACTTTGGTGGGGGCTGAATCTTATATTTTTTAATATCTGATGTCATAATTACATTCAAAAAAAATTACTTGTAATAACAATTGGTATATTTTTTAAAAAAATGATGTCAAGGAATACCGAAAGGATAATGGTATGGCTTTAGTCAAGCATCTTGAAATAAAATATTTGCCTGTAAAGTTCTCAGATTGGCAGAGTATTGATTTCTAAAGGCTTTCAGTAACATCTGACATGCAGTAGAAATTACAGTGCTGAAAAATTGCACTGAAGTGAATCATTAATAGAACTCTAATCATAACTCTAACTTTAACTTAAAATGTTAAGGAGATTTTAAGAATAATAAGAATTTTTTTTTCAGGATCCCTTAACTTATATTGTATTCTCTATTTTATTGAATAAACTTTTAAAATACTATGCCTTTTCTTATAGATGTCTCTGAGAGTATCTGATAGCCTTTGCTTTGTGCAAAGGAGGAAGGTGAAGAGGCAGTTTCCTCTCCGAAAATCAGGTACAAATATAACTGTACACAAGGCAGAATTGTCCAGTTCTTTATATTCTGTATTTTTGATCTATAAAAGTCTCTTCTAGCTCTAGAACTCTCGGGTATCCATTTCTATTTGAAAGCCCAAGAAATGTCATTCTGTTGTGGTGCTAAACAAGTTTGGTTTGGAAACCTTTCCCTTCAATGATGACCATTTCCTCTATCAAGTTCTAGTTCATGCTGTGGCAACGAGTGCACAGTAAGCTCAATATAAACAGGCCCATCGTGGGTGTTCTTCCTGGGAATCCCACATGATTTTCTCTCTTCCAGTCAGACAGTCACCATCAGAGATGAATGACCAGACTAATGTTTCCTCTGTGTCAGGAAACATGATGTGCAATCTCCTGGAGCTAACCAGCAGACGCTGGTGATGTGGAGTAAATCTCCAGGGTTCATGCCCAAATGATTCATTTCCGCACCCTTTAGCTGGAAGAAACTCTAAAACTTCCTGGGCCATGTGTTCCTAGAAAACTGCTACATTCTACCATTCAAGGGTGGGGTTCTGTTGCCCCTTCCGCCTCCCTGAGTCTGTCTTTTGTCTCTTCACTCATCACTGTCCAACTCCAACTCCTGGGAAAAGTAAGATGCTCAAGTTCCTAAATCTGGTGCCCCTTTCATTTCCACACACCCACCTTTGTTAGCTTCTGGGAATGAAAACCACTTTAGATCTTTGTTCAGAAGTCATATATTTCAAATATAGTTTTACATGGGAAAATTCTACCTTAAACTGGTATTTATTTAAGTCATTTTTCTAACGGAATAAAGTCCACTTCAAAAAAGCAGAGTTAGCTGATTCTCATCCAGTGATGGTTGCTAGGAAACCATTGTCTGGCTAATTAGAATCACATGAGCTCTGACTTCCCTAACTAGAGAACTCCTATAGAATGAATGTAGGCATGATTTATTCAATGATGGATCTGCATTATTCAGTGGCATCTTTTCTCACTTACTGTAAAATTGTTGTTTAAATAATTAACCTTTTTAATCTACAGTTTATGCTTTAGCTTCCTAATAGTCTTTAAGCTCTCAGAAAATAAGTCTTTTTGCATGTACATCTTTGAATCTGGGCTCCCATATACCTAGTCACCAGAGCTTAAGCAATATGCACTGATTGTATTTTTTATTGAATTTATTGGGGCTACATGGGTTAATAATATTATATAGGTTTTAGGAGTACAATTCTGTAATACATCATCTGTATGTTGCATTGTGAGGGTATAAGAGGCTAAATGGTGATGGAAGGAGACTTGACTTGGGTGGTGGTACCAAATGTACTTGAAGGGCAGTGGTCTCATGGAAGAAACACCTTCAGAATGGAAAAAGAACAGTCTGCAGCAAGTTCCACTGGTAATTAAATGTGTTCTCAAAGCTGTTTCTTTCCTTGATTTATATTTCTGTTTCTTCTCTTAAATCTGAAGCCACAAAAGGGAAGACTTGCTAAAATATTCAGGAAGTGGTTATGGGAATTGGTACAATTTCTTCAAAGAACAATTTGGCAATATCTGTTAAAGCTGAAGATGCACATCTATTAAGACTCACAAGTCCATTGCTAGATACATCAAATCCTCATACGGCAGGAGAAACTTACCCAAAAAGTTCATTTCAGCATTGTGCATAATAGTTTAAAAAATGAAAACAACTTGCCTTGGCCAGGTGGCTCAGTTTGTTGGAGTGCTGTCCTGTACAAGGTTGCAGGTTCAATTCCAGTCAGTGCACATACCTAGGCTGTGGGCTCAATCCCCAGTCAGGACACATAAGGGAGGCAGCTGATCAATGTTTTTCCCTTACTTTGTTGTTTCTCCCTTACTTTGATATTTATCTCTCTCTCTTTCTCTCTCCCCCCATCCCCTCTAAAATCAATAAAAACATATTTTGGATGAGGATTAAAAACAAACAGAAAACAACTTAAATATCTATCAGGAATAGAATAGATCAAATTGGGTACAAATTAGTAGTTACAGAATAATCATGGGGATGTGAACAGCATAGGGAATAAAGTCAATAATCCTATATAATAAAAGAGTAATATGCAAATTGACCCTAATGGCAGAACGACTGGAATGACCGGTCACTATGACATGCATTGACCACCAGGGGGCAGACGCTCAATGCAGGAGCTGCTCCCTGGTGATCAGTACGCTCCCACAGGGGGAGCTCTGCTCAGCCATAAGCCAGGCTGATGGCAGCACTAAGGATGTCTAATTACAGCTTAGGCCCACTCCCTAAGCCACAGTCAGACATCCCCTGAGGGCTCCCGGGCTGCCAGAGGGATGTCTGACTGCCAGCTTAGGCCCAATTCCCTGGGGAGCAGGCCTAAGTTGGCAGGTGGACATATCCTGAGGGCTCCCGGACTGTGAGAGGGCGCAGGCCAGGCTGAGGGACCCCCACAAGTGCATGAATTTTTGTGCACCAGGCCTCTAGTACTGTAATAACTGTGTGTGGTGTCATATGGCTACTAGATTTATGGAGATTTATGGGTATACACCTGAAACTAATATAATATTGGACACCAGCTGTAATTGAAAAATAAAAATTATTTTAAAAAAAGAATAGATGAAACTGGTGCTACATTCATTCAACAGCATACTTACTAGTAATACCATATTATCATTCTCTGCTACACAACACTGTGCCATACTGTGCCATACTATATAATGGTTAAATGAGCTGGAGCTACATATGTCAACATGGTAAATCACTGAGCAAAACAAACATTTGTAGAGAAACGCATGCTATGTGATACCATTTACATAAAGTTTAAACTATGTCACACCAAATTGTGTAAAAATACTTTATACAGTAAAAAAAACACACACACACAAATATTTATGGGGCTAAAATCACTAAATCTGGTACAGTGGTTACGTTGGGGGTTGGGGGGAAAAGGATGAGTAAGAAAGGGCTACATCATTTTTTACATGATGTTTTATTTATCAAAAAATAGATTTGGAGAAAGCCCAGCAAAATGTTAGGACTGGATACAGCTGAGTGGTAAGAGTGTGGATGGTTGTTATATTATGCTCTGTGCTTTTTTTATGTGTGATATACCGCATTCTGTTCTAGAATGAACAACAGACCTAAGATTCTCTTGCCAGGGCAGGTCACCATTGCACAAAGCTGGCACAGGAGAAAGTACCAAAGATATTTTTTAATTCAGGGAGTTTGGTTTCCTCCGATTAGATGGATGGATTCATTTGAGTTCTTTCTACACATTAGGAAGCTCACATAGATTAGTTCTTTTTAAATACTGGTGATAAAACAAAGGAAGGTCAGACAATAAGGCATGATCTTTTTAAAATATGGTAAATAAATCTTTGTTTTTCTCTGGGGAAGAGCTCATTATCAAAGCAGTGCACCAGGTGGGCAGCTGACAATGCTGAGAACAGTGGTTCTGACATTTTAATGAACATAAAAATCACCTAGGACACTTGTTAAAATGCAGATTCCCTAGTTCCACCCCTGACCCACCTCCTCCCCCAGCACATAAATGTTTGTTTTTTTTACTGTATATGGTATTTTTACACAATGTGGTGTGACATAGTTTAAACTTTATGTAAATGGTTTCACATAGCATGCATTTCTCTGCAAATGTTTGTTTTGCTCAGTGATTTACCATGATGACATATGTAGCTCCAGCTCATTTAACTATTATATAGTACGGCACAGTATGGCACAGTGTTGTGTAGTAGAGAGTGATAGTATAGTATTACTAGTGGTATGCTGTTGAATGAATGTAGTGCCAATTTTTTTTCAAATATATGTTTATTGATTTCAGAGAGGGAGAGAGATAGATAGACAGAAACATCAATGATGAGAAAGAATCATTGTTTGGCTGCCTCCTGCATGCCCCTCACCAGGGATCAAGCCCCCAACCCAGGCATGTGCCCTTGACTAGAATTGAACCCAGACCCTTTAGTCCACAGGCCGATGCTCTATCCACTGAGCCAAACTAGCTAGGGATATAGCACTAATTTTACATGCTACTTCAGCTCACCAGTGCTGGGGCCCTGTCATTTCCACTTTTAGATATTACCCAGCTAATTTGGTCACAACTAGTAGGTGAACAAAGTGACCGTAGAGTAAACTAGGACTCTCCCAGGCAGGTTGTCCCACTCCTGAACCAGAAAACATCAGTGATTCTGATTATGAGAATACACTGTGAGCCTTGTGAGTGTCATAGTAATATTAGCTAAGAAATAGCTCCTTGAAAATCCAAATTTGTAACATTATCACATACCACATACTGCTCAGCATTCATTCATTCACCAGATATTTATCAAATGTTTGTTACATGTCCAGTACTTCTTTTCTCTTCCTTAGTTTTCTCTATATTAATTTATTGACACATACACATATGTAAATTTTCATATAAATGCATAAATGTGGTTTGCTGATTCATCATTTTGGCTCTCCCCCGCCCCCCACCCCAAAGTTGAACTGATTGGCCAGGAATGTTTTTTAGGTACAGTCTTTTTTTGTCCTTTTAATATGTTTAACCATCCCTCTTACTCTTCTTTTTTCATCCATATTAGCCACCCTTAGCCCAGATAATCCACATTAGCAATTTAATATGTACCTTTCCATATACTTCTTAATGCTCATATGATCTTATATAGGCATATGTGCACACACACTTAAGCATAGCATATCCACATGCATAGATGACTCAGCACTGTAAAAGACATAGTCTCTGCCAGAACCTTGTCATCCTTTGGGAGAGAGAATGCACATCTGCAAAAATACCAAGACAAAGAAGACAAAGGAGGAAAGATTACACAAGAGGTATAGTGCTATAGATGTACAATGAAAAATACATTAAAAGGGACTATAATCTCATATGTTGTAGGCTTATGCAAGGCAAAAAAAAGTAGAAACTTTATGGGTCATTGTCATTGTTTCCATGGCAGATCAGGACCACCCAGCTCAAAATCAGCTTAAAACCTGGATTCCATTCATGCAAGACATATTCTCCCAGGGCAAGGAGGAACCATCATGCCCTCAGAGGGCAGAGCTGAGGGGAGAGTCCCTCCTCAAGGTGAGCTCCCAGGTGCCAGGAACATCTTGGGGCTGGAGCAAGGTGAAGGTCAGGCAAGCAAAAGCACGCTATTTAACTTAGCAAATGCCATGGTGATATTTGCAGGCACAATCATACAAATGTTATTTGCTGTGAGAAATGCATTTCCAAAGCAGATGCTTCTCACCATCTATGCACTTGGCTGCCTGGAAATGAAGCAATTCCTTCCTCGGCCTCCCAGGCGAGTGTTCGTGTGTAGGGGCCTGGGATTAAGATTTGACAGCCGACCTAAAGGAAGCGCTAAAATCCTCCTCTGGACTGGTGACGTGGGCTTCTGCCCTGTGGCTGGCAAAGCCGAACAAGCAGGCTCCGGAGGACCCAGGTCAATCCCAGCCTCCAGGTCAGCCCTGTGTCCTGACCGAGAAGGGAAGTGAGGCTCTGAGTAGAAACTGACCACCTGCATGAACCCAGAATTAGAGCTTAAGGTGAGCAGGAAGGGAACAAAAAGCCTAGAAAGTAAGTGGCACAGAGACAGAGCAGCAAAACAAAAGCAGCTGGGATCAGTGAGGCAAAAGGAGGTTGCTTTCTAGTTGACGATTCCCAGTTCTCCTGTGTGCTGGCTGCTTTATTTAGCCAGCTGGCTTTATTTTTTTCAATCCTCTTGGCAGACCAGGAATTTAGGGTCATAGGACTCCCCAGTCCTTGGCTGGCCCAGGTAGCAGATGGAAAAATAAAGAAGTCAGCTAAGCAAAGAAACCTACAGCATGACCTTTTCTACCGCTATCAGGGTTAGCCACAGAGTAATAAGAACTCACTTGAATCCTCTGAGAAACACCTGTTGCGGTCCTATCACGTGAGAATATTAACATCTTCCCACTTACCTCACCTGATTGATGGAAAGGTTGGGTGTGGCGCTAACTGCTAAAGCAAGGTTACAACATGATAAGGTCTTTATGGCACTCCATCAAATCCTCTGCCACTCAGTGTGATAACTAACACGGGTTATCTAATGCTAACCTGAAAAGTTGGCTGGCAGGCATCTTTATTTTCAGTAAATATTAAGGAAAAAAAAAGATAATCGCATGCACCTGTCACTTACTTCTGTCCCGTTACATAGCAGCTGGAGGTGGCTGAATTACTGATTTTTTAAAATTGTAGAATACTTTTCACAACATTGTGCCATTTCAGGAAAAACCCTAGTGAATGAAATATGAGGCTTGGGACGGGGCGGGGGGGGGGGGGGGGGCGGGGGGGAAGGGGAGCTCTCAAAGGTAGGTGGGGGCTGAGAGTCAGCAGAGGCCCCTTAGTAAGGGGGAGACTCGGATTCAGCTTCATAGATACCCCTCCAACTTGGGGGTGAAGATGATTTTTTTTCCTACTCTCTGATAAAGTCATCGTGTGCTTCATGTTCACCTAGGTTTTTTAATTGTTCAGTAATTCAAATCCTCAAGAACTGGAATCTCCCAACTTCTTTCTAAAACTGAATCTTATAGACCAGAGTCACCACTTGCTTCTCTGGCAATGAAGCTGAGCCCGAGTTTCCCCCTTACTAAGGGGCCTCTAGGTGTCTTTGCTGACCCTCAGCCTTCACCTACCTTTAAGATGGGAGAATAAACCACAAAGAGCTGCCCAACCCTTCATTCCCTCATACTTTTTTCATTAGGCTTTACCTACAATGGCCCAATGTTGTGAAGGATTAAAACAAAATCAAGCAGTGATTCAGCCACCTCCAACCTGCTGTGTGACAGGACAGGTGTAAATGGCACGTGCGTGTGATTATCTTTTCCCTACTTAATATTTATTCAAAATACTGATGCCTGCTAGCCCACTTCAGATTCACATTAGATAACCAGTATTCCCATGCCGAGCTAATAATATAATTCTAGCCAAAGGCAAAGAAACTTCACATTTCTGTTATCAGATACATTATTATCTGTACAATTTTCAAGAGCTTTTCTGAAATATTGAAAATAGTTCATAAAGCTCTGATGAGATCTGGAAGCTCAGATCTCCAGGTGGGCAGTCACTTTACCAGAAGGTAATCCCCTGGCACGCTCCTTCCTCCCATGCTCTCCATCCAGGGGTCTTAATTGTCCTCCATCCCAGCCCCAGGCAGGAGCATATGCTGAGCTTCTTCCAAGCCAAGAAGTAACATGAATGCATTGGACCATCTCCAGTGAACCCCTCATTGGCTGACTTGTGGGGGACCTCGTGGCTCACCCAGAGCTGAGCCAACCATGGCATCCAGATATCCTGTCTCCTAATCTACTTCTCTCTCTTTTCTTCTTCGGAAGGCAGGGATTTTCATATCTTGCTGTAAAATAAAATTAATCTCAGAAATCTCACCATGGTTTTCTTAAAGCAGCGTTGTGATGACAGAAGATTTGGGGGCTTAAGGGAGAGAATGTTGGAAAGTAACATTTGGAAGATAAGATTGTATTGGAACATCACCAATAATGAGCAAGAGAGAAGGTGCCCTGAATTCCAAAGACCAGCACCGATAAGCCAGGCAGGAAGCTCTCTCAAGAAGAGTTATTCACTGGTGTTGTTCACTTGAGCAACATGGTCTCCTGAGCAGACTGCCTGCAGGAGGAACTACTATACAGATGGCTGCTGTGAGTCACCCTGAATGCTAACATCCACATGCCCGTGTCCTCAATCCGGTTTGAGATCAGTAGGAATTCTTTCCCCCAGGCCAAATCCCCCTGAACAGACCCTCCAAATCTGCATCACCAAGACCCAGACCTGGGACTGAGGTCCCCTGAGGTGCAAACTCAGTCCAAAGGTGGGGCCAAAACAGCCTCTCAGCTGCTGCCCTTGGGTCCCCTTGCCTGCACTGGAGGGTCCTTGGAAGACAGCAGTGCAATGCAGGGGGTAAGCACATGGGCTTTCGTGTCAGCGCTGGCATTGCTATGTGACTGGGCAAGTGTTCCAGCCTCTCATAACCTGTGTCCCCTTCTACAAAGTGTGGATAGTGATAATAATAATAATACTTACTTCAGAGGGTCATTGTGAGGATTAAATGGTGCTTAGCACAGCAGCTGGCACATTGTAACTGCTCCTTAAATGTTAGCTATTGCTATTAATACCCAGCAGGCTTCCACCGTGTTGCTTGGCAAGGGCACGGCCCTGTGCTCTGCAGGATTCAGACAGTGTTCTCTCTTAACAGTCTGTCCTTCAGCACCCTGGCCAGAGTCCCCACGGTGTCGTTTTCCTGGATTTTACCAGACAGGATCAGAGGACATTCTGCCTGCATCACGGTCTGAAGCCCACACCACCGGCCCATGGGCTTGCCCGTCTCTCTGGGCGACTGGGAGCTCCGAACTTCAATCGCCTATAAATGGCACCAGATCAGGAAGCGAAACCAACACCCCCTCTGTGACTGTGGTCCTTCTAAGAGAAGGAAAGCTTTTGATGGCCAACGGGGAGCTCTTGATTCTAACCTCTGTTCTGGTCAAATCCCAGGTGCTGGAGCCCCGTCTGCTCAAGGCAGTGGAGGTACAAGATCAAACCAGAGAAGTGTGATTGAGGACTGCCCCAGCCTCTCACGTCTCTTCCCTCGCCTCTCCCAGCGGGGATTCAGGTTGAAAAACATCAATTTAGTATCACAGCCTGGTTTAACGAAGGCTCTTGGAGACAACGGAGGGAGCTGCGACTCTGCAGCCCTCAGATGGAAAGGGGAGCCCATGAAATGCCCTCAGATGGAAAGGGGAGCCCATGAAATGCCCCAGGGCATTATTGCAAGTTGTTTTCTTGAAGATTCCAGAGCAGTCAAGCCATTACTTCTGTGTAAAATCCAGGAAAAGCTGGAGAGATAGACTCCCGGGAAAAGAGAACTCATTCTGCAAAAAAAGCAGGAGTGAGATGAGCAAAGAGCATGAAGATTACAATCGGAAGGGAGCTCTGGGTGATTCGTATTTTACAAATGAGGAAGCAGGCTTAGGAAGAGGCGGCATTTCCTCAGATCACAATGAGTTGGAGGCAGGCATGAACCAATAATGGAAATAACCAGCAGCTAGTGTTTACCTCGGGCTTACCATGGTCCAGGCACAGTGCTCAGGGCTTTACGGGACCTTGAGCATGGTATTTAACTTCTGTGCCTCAGTTTCTCCTTCTGTGAAATGGATAATAATAGTGCCTACCTCAACCTTATAGGGTTATTGTGAGGATAAAGTCAGTTCTGCTTGTAAGGGTCTTCAAACACTGCCTGGCACACAGTAACTGCCATCTGTGGTAGTTCTTACTGCTACTATTATCACCAAAATGATTATTACCACTTTTCCAGGTTGATATCACGGAGGAGTAAAAAAATATTGTCTCAGCCCAGCTGGCCTGGCTCAGTGGTTGAGCATCGACCTATGAACCAGGAGTTCACTGTTCAATTCCCAGTAGGGGCACATGCCCAGCTTGAGGGCCTTATCCCCAGTAGGGGGCATGCAGGAGACAGCCAATCAATGATTTTTCTCTCATCATTGATGTTTCTATCTCCATATATATATATATATATATATATATATATATATATATGTATATATATTCAGAAGAAGAGCAAAACCTGTGGCTAATTCAAAGACAAAGGCAAAATAAGTGTGGTTAACAGCCCTGACAAGAAAGCAGCCGTGACCCTGCACTGGAGGGCAAGAGTGTCACCTGCTAAGAAACAGGAGACTCCAGCCAAGCAGTGGCCACCCACAGCCACTCCAGGCAGCGCACAAGCCCCACCTGGCCAACAGGGGAGCTGCAGCCAAGGAGCCAATGGGAGCTTAAGGGAGGCCAAGGCAGATTATGTGAAAAGAACAGCAGCAGGAGGGCGGGGCAGCTATGGCAGAGGCCAAGGGGGGAGATTCCATTTGGAACGCTTCACGCAGAATGGAGGACAGGAGGAGTCTGGATGGTCAGGGGTGCAACAGAGATGGCCAGAAAGATGAGCTTTAAAGACAATTCAGGCATCGATCTGAGTTTACCTTTGACTGTGAATTTACATAGTGTGACCTTGTTTATAAGTGTTTTTCCCAGCATATCTCCACAGAATGTTCTTGCTAACAGCTTCAGCAGCCTGGTTCTCGAACCACCCAGGTGCTTAAACTGGTTAAATACAAGGTCCGGGTCTCTGAGCATGTGCAGACAGGGCCCACAGCACTCCATGTCTGTGCTCTGGGAGCCGGCAGGTTTCAGGGTGGGGCCTGGCTGGATGCCCCCATTTCCGTCTTTGAGCCAAAGAAGATGCTCTGTAAGGCATCAGCAAGTCCCTGTGCAAAAGCTCCAGCCTAGTCACTCTCTTCCCATCCTACAAAGCCAGCTGCTCATCTGGCAGGAACTGGACTGAGCGGCTTCCTTGGCTGGAAGCAGAGGCTGTGTGTTCTTGAAGCCCAGCTAGCTGGCCCTGGGAAACCCCTGCTCTGCATCCAGACTGCAGGGCCCACAGGGGGCATTTTAAGGCAAAAAGCAAAAGGCACCAGGCTCCTGAGTCCAGGAGTGTCCTTAGCACCTCTCCACATATGCTCGTGTGTCAGGCATCTGCAGAGCAACAAAAATCCAAGAGTCCCCAGCTACCAGCCATGGATATCTATCCACTGGTATGTGGGCTTCAGATCATTTCCTGAACCTGAGGGATTGAGGATGGTGTCAAGGAGGCTATATTCGCCAAAGGCACTTATTACATGAAAGTGGATGTTTTCAAATAGGCTGGAAACAATTAGACTCAGGAGGATTAAAATAAAAAAGAAAAGAAGAAGCACAACTCATTCTACAATGACTTCAGCACGCAGGTTGCTATTGTGTTCTGCCTTCTCCCCTTCCCTCCCCTCCTCCTCTTGTTTCCTTTCCATTCTTTCCCTTCAACATCTCATCTATTCCTCTACCTGCAACCATCGTCTGCAGACGTGATTCTCCAATCCAGACTGCAGGGCCCCTGAGGGGGCATTTTAAGGCAAAAAGCACCAGGCTCCTAAATCCAGGAGTGTCCTTAGCACCTCTCCACATATGCTTGTGTGTCAGGCACTGCAGAGCAACAAAAATCCAGGAGTCCCCAGGTACCAGCCAGGAGCAGGTACTGCTCCTCCTTTCCCTGACCATGGTTCCACATTTCTGAACTTCTCCTGAATGTCTCTCTCTGAATGTGGAGCCAGCTTCTCAAACTCAATACGCCTGAACTAAATTCACCCTTCACTTCGCCGCAGCCTGCTTCTCCTTCTGAGTGCCTTTCCTCTACTGGAACTAGCATAGTCTCAGCTAAGGAATTGGAGCCCTCTGATCACCACCCTCCCAGCCCCCAGTATCCATGAGGTGAGCCTCCAGTTCTGTCAATTCCACCCTTAAAAGGTCTCTTGCTTCTGTCCTCCCCTTATGTCCCCATCATCACTGTCACTTCCCTGACTGTGGCTGTTGCAACTTCCTACTGAATTTTGGCAACCACCTCCTCACTGGTCTCACAGCCTCAACTACCTTTTGCCCCCATCCCAGTCCTTTCCAGGCTCTGTTGTCAGGTTAATCATCCAAAGGATCATGTTTGATTGTATCATTCCTTCAATTGGGGCAAGGGGAGCTGTTTCCTTCCGTCATTGTCTCCAAAATAAAATGCTAATTCCTTGGACTTCAAAAGGGCAAAGAGGGGTGTGGAATGAATTTTTCCTCATGAGCCAATGCTAATTGATCAGTGGTGGCTGTGTGGAGTGCAGTGTGGAAAAGGACTCTAAGACTGTATGCAGAGTTAATGGAAAAGATTCCCAGGATCAGTTGGTCATGTCTTTCATGAGCACCCTACTTCTAGGCCTGCCATCCTATAACCTTACATCACCATCTCTTTAACATTAGAGCTCCCCAATCTCTTGCTAAAGAAACAGAACACCACACTGTTCCCAAACCTGCTATATACCCACCTACTTCTGTGGTTTTTTCATGTTGTCATTCTTCCTCCCCAATGCCGTTAAGCTATGCATCTGTAAATCCAGCCTATTTCCCAAGGCCACACTCAAATCAAATCCCATCTCCTCCCTAAAAGGTCCTTATCCTCCCCCCCCCCCGCCGCCACCCCCCCTGAGCTGAATCACATCTCCCTGAAACTTTTTAATTTGTAGTCCCTCTCCAATATTACACCTTCCTTCCCATAAGCAACTCAACAGCAGAACCCAAGTATGGCTTGTTCAGTACTTTACACATAGTGGACCAATACTTGTCGAATGAATGAATGGATATCCAAATGTTATGTGTGTCCATGATAATGAAGCCATCTATCAGTTATTTTTTCAATTAGGTTAAAATGCAAGTATCACAATTGAATTATTGGCTAATTATTAGTAATCAACGCTATAAAAGAAATGCAAGCTGAGTTCTGACGTATTCTAAAACTCTGGGAACTTGATTATTAAGCATTTCAGCCCCTTCCCTTGCCGGGCACCCTGAGAACACATGTGTGGAGGATAATTGAACCTCTGCAGGGCCTGTGCTCTACTGAGGCGGACAGCAGAGCCTTGGAGAGTTGTCTTGGCAGCCTGATGCCATTTGGAGAATTTATGCTGATTTTCTTGCAGATGGCATGTTGTTTCAGTTTGCCTCCTACAAGCTCACGTTCATTGTTCTCCCTCCGGTTTCCAAAAACTCAAAAATTAGTTGGCTCAGAGCCACCCCGAATTAAAAAGGAAAAAATTCAGACCCTGAGTAAATACACTGAAATAATTGTGATGGACTATGGTCTTTGAACACTTATGTAAAGATGGGCCACCTGTTGGTGTCACCTGTGTGTGACCCAGAGAAGGCAGAGCCCAGTGGTCCCTTCACTTGACTGAGCACCAAAGTCCACGTGGAGATGCTTGGGCCCCACCCTCTGAGATCCTGTTTGAGTTGGTTAAGGATGGTGGCTTAAAATCAATGTTTTAGAACCGTGGTCGGCAAACTGCGGCTCATGAGCCACATGTGGCTCTTTGGCCTCTTGAGTGTGGCTCTTCCACAAAATACCATGGCCTGGGCGAGTCTATTTTGAAGAAGTGGCATTAGAAGAAGTTTAAGTTTTTAAAATTTGGCTCTCAAAAGAAACTTCAATCGTTGTACTGTTGATTTTTGGCTCTGCTGACTAATGAGTTTGCCGACCACTGTTTTAGAAAAATCTTCCTATACAATTCTGATGTGCAGATATGTTAGGAAGCCAATTGTGTAGCGGAGGGAATGTGTGGAGAACAGGGCCACTGTAAAGACCAAGGGAGTGCCCAGGTGGCATAGCTCAGTGATTGAGCATTGACCTATATGGAGGTCACAGTTCAATTCCCAGTCAGGGTACATTCTCGGGTTGTGGGCTCGGTCACCAATATGCGGCAGGCAGGAGGCAGACAATCAATGATTTTCTCTCATCATTGATGTTTCTATTTCTCGCATCCTCTCCTTTCCTCTCTAAAATCAATGCAAATGTATTTTAAAAATAAAAGACTGAAGGAGCACTGTGCTTGCCCACCTAGCCTTGGAGCCTGCATGCAAGGCTGCCTGCTGCCTGGCAGGGCTGGGACAGGTCTCCTCCGGGCAGTTCACCAGTTTAGTGTGCTAGAAGCATCTCCAGGAGACACTGGTAAACGAGGCCCAGCCCCCTTCATTCCGAGGTAGGAGATTTGGGGGGTCCAGGGATTTGTATGTCTAACAAGCCCTCCATGGGAACCTGAGGCAAGCAGACCAAGAACCACATGGAAGAATCCCTGCTCCAGGTCCACACCTAGCTCTGGGGTTGCCCTGGCTCAGCACTGCCAGCCTTTGGGGATGGCCCCAGTGCCCCCTCCACTGCTTCAGCACACGAGGAGCCTTCCTACCTGACCCACCTGCATCGGCAGAAATAGCTATGATGTCTCCATTTCTTGCCACCACAGCCACATGACGAGCCCTCTGTTCTGAAAAATTCTTTGAAGGTAGAGAAACTTGTACCAGCAGCAAATCTCTCTCACACTCTCCTCCACAGCGCCCTAGCAAGCCGGCCTCTCTAACAGATGGTGGTAGGTTGCAAGGGATGGATAATGATGCTCTCTTGCTCTTAAGGCCCAGACTGAAGCCCCACCTCTACGTGGCCTTCTCTCTGTGCTGCCAGCCAAAGGGGTCTCCCCTTACTCTGAATTTCTCGAGAGTGAACTATCCTCTTCTTAGAGACCTTGCATTACCCTTAAAAGTGGGGGGTACTCAGCCAGCCAACCAGGCTGGGTGCCGTTTTAGGCAAAACCGAACCTACCTTGCCTGACACGCCAGCTCCTCGGCCTGGCCTCCCCTGACCCAGGCATGTGAACCCATAGTCATTGAATGCCCCCACCATAAGCCCTCATCTCTAGAAGTTCACAGGCTCTCACCGGAGGCCAGAAAGTCACCAATGGGGTTACAGCATGACACCTGGGAGAATGAGGTGTGCAAGGTGCTGTGGGAGCTGAACAAGTGCACCTGACTGGTGTCTGAACCACCCCATGCTCCCACCCAGATCCTGAACATTTCAGGAGCCTCATCTCCTTTCACTACGAGGTGATACTGACTTAAACGACTTTATGTAGCTCTCTGCCCCACTCCCTCTGGCTGGCTATGGCTCACAGCTGTCCTATTATACAGCAGCCCTTCAAAGGCAGCCCTTGATTGTCTGAGCGGTTGGGGCACAGTGAGTGATAGCTGTGCCCTTCAAACCAGGCAACCTGGGTTCAAATCCCAGTTCTGTCACTTACAAAAAGCAGGACCTCAAGCAGGTTAGTCAACGTACCTATCCCTCAATGTCCTCTTCAAAAGTGGGAATAATATCACCTGCCTCACACGGGTGAGAAAAATACAAAAGAGATAATACACACACTGTGGTGATTATAAAAGGCCAACTTATGACCCTAATGGTGAATTCCAGACCTGGGGGAGAGAAGAGCAGGCTGCAGCAGGATTTGGAGCAGGCAGGACCTTGTGGCTCACCTCCCAAATGGTTGGGCCCTGCTTCCTTTCTGCCTAGGCCTGTGTTAGCGCACAGTCCAGCAGCAGGAGCGGGAATGTGAGCGCCCGCTCTGTGAGGACATGGCCAGCCTCTCCTTGCGGTGCTTTCCTGAGCCCCAGCACCCGCCCTAGCTGCGATAAGCTCCTGTGCAAAGGTAGGAGCCAGCCCACCTGCAGCTCCAAGTCCACTTGGCAGGCCTCATGGTCCTGAAGCACTGGAGACCCAGCTCCTCTCCACGGGGTCTGCAAACCCTCCTCTTAGGTGGCAGCCAGGCCCCCTGTGCTACATGAGCAGGTCTGCAGACCACAGAGGCGGGAAGTGGGGTGGGGGTGAGGCTGCCAACAGGATGGAAGGTGTGTCTGATGGATGCCTGCCCAAAAACCAGCAATGAGAGTGTGCTGGTTGTCATAGCAACTCTCCACCCTTCTGGAAGTCTGGCCACTGTTGGAACCAGCCCTGTTTGGGCTATCCAAAGTGGATTGGTTTCTCAGGAAACATACCACAACTTTCTTTACCTCCCATGGCCTTGGCTGATGAGCATGTTTGAAATTTCTAGTAATAATCAATTCTTCCAGGCTGGGTGGACAGAATCTGCCTTGTCTGCTCATTGCTAAAAATGCATTTGGAATACTTGATGGGAAATTTGGGTGTTGGTTCTATTTGCCAACTGAAGTGTTGATGCATTTATAAACTATTCCTGCTGTGTGTGTGTGTGTGTGTGTTAGCAATTGCTGTATAACAAACCATCCTGAAACCTAGTAGCTTAAAACAGTAAACATTGATTATTGGTTCCAAGCCTACAGGTAGGCTGGGAAATCTTCTGGCCTCCACTGGGCTCACGCACTGACATGAGCTGTAGGTGCAGCAGGTAGCTCTCCTCCCGTTGACTGGGCTCTCATCTGAGTCTGGATGTCAGCAGGCTGTAAGATTATATAGGACAGTGGTCAGCAAGCTGCGGCTCGCGAGCCGCAGTTTGCCACTCGGTTGACTAGTGAGTTTGCTGACCACTGCCTTAGGGAAAAACACTTAAAAAACATTTTAATAGCATACTAATGTCTTTAACCTAAAATCAAAACTTCTGGGTAAGAGTAATGCCTTACAGTAGTGGTCGGCAAACTCATTAGTCAACAGAGCGGCAAACCGTGGCTTGCGAGCCGCAGTTTGCCGACCACTGATCTAGGATGTCCTGGGCTTCTTGTCAAGGTGACAGGGTTTTAAAGAGAGAGCAGAAGTGGTCAAGGCTTCTTGAGGCCCAGGCTCTGGACTGGCACACCCTCATTTCTGCCACCTTCTACTGGTGGAAGCAAGTCACACAACCAGCCCAGATTCTACACAGGAGAGAGAGATTCCTTCTCCCAAGGAGAAAGCTGCAAAGCCACTTTATGTATGGATATGGGGGGCAAGAGAAGTGGGGCATCTTTGCCAACAATGTATTTCAATGTGGAAAGATTGAGTGCTGTGAAACAATTTTCTTTAAAAGCCACATGAACTCACTTTGCAGTAAATTGCATTTCTAATTATGTTAATGCCTGATGAGGAAATGAATGAATGAATTTTAGAACTTGTCTTAAGCACCATTCCTTCCCTACTCTTGCATAGTTCAGGATTCCAGTCTGAATACCCAAGCTGCTCCATTTCTCCATCACAGAACGCTTCACAATGAAGATCCTGTGAATCGGGCTTCCCCAAGGCCAGCAGGGTGAAGCTAGGTCAGCAGGAACGGGACCCAGGCATTGTAACCCAACGCCAGAGTGATACTGAAAACTGCCTAGAGCCGGATGCATTAGGACTCCTCTCTGGAGCTTTGTAACCCAGTAGTTGCTGAGTCTAGAGAATAAGTACACAGCTGTGTCCCTTTTAAAAACAAGTGGCACGAAGAGACCAACAAGATAATGTAGGACATCAATATCAATTGTACCTGGGAACATGATCCCAACCTGTCTGAGTTGCTAAGGCAATGCCAGCAGGTCAGGGATAGGGGAAGCCAGTTGGAGACTCTGGAAACTTCCACACTCCCTGCCCCTCCCCCTTGGGCACAGAACTAGCAACCCTGTAGCTGTATGGTTCTAATTTGCATTCTTACATGTCTCACTGGTGAATGGTTGCCTCCATGTTCCAGTTTACTAGTAGTTCTTGATGTCCTGGGTTCCCAACATGGATGTGGTTTTTTATTCCTGGGGGCACAGGATGGCTCCATCTAAAAGATATGACCCCCAGTGTACTAAATGACAGGCCCCAAGAAACCTGCAGCCGCCAAACCCTCCCATCTGCTTGAAAACCTCCTCTTCTCTTCACCCGCTGTGTCCCACATTGAAGAGAACCTGACAATGGTCAGATCTCTCTTGGGTTGTATTTCATTGGTGCCCTAGAAGCATCCTTGGGATCTATCTGCCCCCACTCGGAGGACGTGGCCAGCCTCTCCTTGCGGCTGGCCTCGGCTTTCCTTTTTGTTCTAAAAAGCCATCAGGGGCAGCAGCAAACTCCCCAGAGCCCTGTTTTTTATTTTTAACATCTGTCTCCTGCATACATTATACATAATCCCCTCCTCCCCCACAGTACTGTGATCAATTTGTTCTTTCTGGAAACAAGACTGTGGCTAAAAGGAAAAAAAAAATCCCAAATACTAAATAATTAACTCAAGGACATCTTCCAAGAAATATACAAGAATTCAAAAGAGTAATCTTCCACTTGAATGATTTGGGCCTCTATTAATTATAACTTGCTATTCATTGTGATTAATGATTGCCAGGATGACATTTAGAACAGAAAGTTGGAAAGGAATATCAAGGGGAACTTGTCTTTGAGATAAGATCTGGCCATGGAATAGTCTTTCCCAGAGGAAGGGCAGAACTTCATTTCAGGACCATTTTAACTCTAGTCCCAGCACAGCCTCAGAGAATACTCTAGAAGGAGCACTTGTCCTCCAGGGAGAGATCAGAGAGGCCCTGAACAGTTTCTTACATCTTGGCTTTCAAAGTGATTGACAGCTGTGACTGAGGATGACAGCAGCAAATACGGGCAATACACATTCGGAGAAAGGTGACTTTATGTTTTTAAATGAATTATTGCAACCAGCTTAACAACTTGTTAGAAGTTATTGGTAAGCAGTTCATACTCAACAGTTTCAATTTGGGAAGCCTTTCCCCCATGTTTGTATTTAGATCTATTTTCTTTTACTCCCCAGGCTCAATTAACACATTACAGGTATCACCTGCTAAGTCCAATACCAAATGTCCCACATACTTTAGATGACAGCCTGTAATTTAGGAGGAAGCCCCCTGGAGATACAAGTGTCATGAGCTGTTAGAACATGCTATAGTCCCATGTGCCTTCTCCAGGGTGGTGAGGAGCTGTTGATAACTCAGTGACACTAAGAATGTACCAGATCTATTTGGTATTTAGAGGCAACAACTGCAAATAAGCAATTGTATGAGCGTCTCAAAGCCCAGCAGCTTCGACCTCCACACAATTTCCTACAAGGATCCCCAGTCTTTGCCTGGTTTTTTAGGGTCCCTCACCCTACTGCAGCCTGCTAGGGAGCCAAGACCCCAGAAGGGCCCCTTGAGGCTGCCCCTATCAGCTCTTCCTCAGGGATTCAGTTACTCAGGCACCACCCCTGTCCAGCAAGACAGGAAGGGGCCTGTGGAGACAGGAGCAGTGTTCAAGGTCACACTTACTCAAACAGGGCTCACCCAGCTGCCTAGCTCCAGTCTAGACTCTACCACTGCCTTCAGGCTGCATAAGATACTACTTAAGGTTCAAGGCATAGCTCCTTCCATTCCCACATCTGTGGCCATGTAACCTATGACATACTCTAGTCACTGAACAGGGCCACTCCAACCCATCAGATGTGGACGGGGTTTTCTTCACCACATGCCAGCTAACATGTTGTAGACCACCTGCTAAATCTACCATAGAACATGCCACAGTTCCCAAGGCTCAGCCAGTAAAGCCTCAACTCCTGCCCTTGACAGATTTCCTTTCAGGGGACCTGTTGTCATTTTCTGGTTGAAGTCAGCCCATACTCTCAGATCTAGAGAGCTAGCTTTCTGTCTTTGCATGTGTGTGTGTGAGTGTGTGTGTGTGTGTGTGTGTGTGTGTGTGTGTGTGTGTGTGATAAGGGAATGAGACCAATAACAAGGGCACTCTCAGGACCCTGATCTCTTCTCTCCCAAGTATCTCTGCCTCTGTGTGACTAGGTAGATGCAGGTAGAAACCATTCTACCAACCCCAAGTGCAAACAGATAAGTGCAGAATAACCTACTGAGACATTAATTTGCACTGGTTTTGCTTCCGTGGGAGTCAAAGAATGAGAGGTATTTACCCCTCTCCCATCCCAAGAGGCTTTTGTGTAGGACAGCGGGGCTGCCTAGTCTCCACAGAGTTCTCCTGGCATTTGCAGCTCAGGTTGATAGCCAGAAATTACAAATGCCCAGGAGATTTCCATGCACATGCTTGCATGACACATTACCTTCCCTCCACCATCTATGAAACAACCTCCATATGGGAGCTCTTGGGCTGCCGGAAGCCAATTCCAGCATGTCATAATTGCAAGTTTCATCAAAAGGTTGATGAAACTTGGGGACTCAACAAGGGCTGAGTCACATATGTAATCACCTGTTGGAGTGGCTAGAGGGCACTTCCCCCAAACCGGAATAGGATGATTGTTTGCTGCCAGACAGCTCAGGGCTTCGTGATCTACATGTTATTGCCTCCTGTTGGCCAAACACCCGAACATAGCCCACATTGGGCTATTCCCCAATCTGACAATGCTTCTGTACCCTACCCTTTGAAGTGTATTATCTCCACCTTGCTTAAGGACAAATTGTGTTAATAAAAAAACAAGGTCCTGAGACAAGAACTTTAGCTCCTTTAGCTGAAGCTCCTCTGACCCCCAATGCCTTTCAAAATTATCTTTCGTCTCTGGACTCTTATTTAATCTATGCACAGCCTTTCTCCAGATTGCTGAACCCTTTGTAATGCTGGAACAAGAACCCTGAATTGGGCATTGCTGTATTTCATACAAATCACACATTGCCATTCTCCATGGGGTCACAGGGCAGGAAATTTGCACAAGCTGCCATGCTGTATACCATCACCCGTTAAAATGAACATACACATTGCCTCTCAGATGAGGTTTCACATTGCAGCTGATCTTGAACTGGATCACCTTCCCCATGTTCTGGACCTGGGAGAGTATGTCTTCAAGGGTAGGTCTCCTCCTCGCTGCCCTCCAGGCTGGTGTCTGGGTCACAGTCATCCCTTCAGCATTGCTCCATTCAAACACTGTAAACATGCTTCTGATAAGAAGGGTGGGGCTTGATGTTGGGAAACTGTTTACATGAACACCTATCTCCAAATCTTCAAGCTCCCATTTTACTGTAGAATGGACAGTTAGCTCCACCTTTCTCCATCATTCATCAGTCTGTGGGTGGTTCTGGGTTTTGCTCTATTTTCCAGCTCATTTTCAACCCGCACCAGCTTTCTCTCTCTTCCTATAGCTTCGGCTCCTCTTCTTCTCTCTCTTTCTCTACCATTTTCATTCTCCTTTTAACTTTCCTGTTCTTCCTGCTGATTTCTAGCCGCCTCTCCCTTTTCCTTCTTTATTCTGAATTCTTCTTGTGCCTCTGCTCCCATAGCCATCACTCCTCATGTAATTGTTGCCTCTCTATCTCCAACAGCTTCTCTTGTTGTTGTTCAATAAAAGCTTTCTCCTCCTTCTTCGGTGAGAATCCTGAGTCTCTCCATCAAGTGAGTTCCTGCCGACGTTTTGTTCCTTTCTCCTTCTTCAGGGCAGCTCTGTACTTTTTTGGCTAAGTTTGTTTGGAAGCATCACCATCTGGGGCGCTACCATGTCGCCAGCCTCTCTTTCCATTTCTAAAACCTAAGCCAAGCCCTGACCAGTGTTCTAAGTGGTTAGAGCATCAGTCTGCACACCCAAGGCTCATGGGTTTGATTCCCAGTCAAGGGCAAGTACCTGGGTTGCAGATTCGATCCCTGGCACCGGTAGGGGCGTCTCCTCTCTCTCCCTCTCTCTCCCCCTCCCTCTCTCTCTCTCTTCTCTCCCTCTCTCTCTCCCTCCCTCCCTCCCACAGTCCCTTCCATTCTCTTGGAAAATCAATGGAAAGAAATATCCTGGGATGAGGATTAACAAAACAAAACAAAAACCTAAGTCAAGCTCCCATTGCCCACCTCAGAGGCCCAGCCCAGATGAGCCTACTTCTCTTCCTGGCATCTCCTCTTCCCACCCTCAGTCCTTCTTGGACTGTCCAGGCCACATTCATTTAGAGTCTCTCTTACGCCAATTAAAGGAAACATTTCTAGATATTTCTGATATGGTTTGTTGTTGATTTGTTAGTAGACTACATGCTCCAGGAGGGCAAGAACCATGCCTTCTACTCCGCTGACACCCCCAGCTGATGCCAGTTTAAACACAGGTCTCTATCTGTAAAGCCCCAGGCCACCTGTGTATTCCAGAAACACCCACCCCAAGAGGACACTGTCTGGGGCCTGGAAGTAAATCCTCACTGCCTCCCACCTCATTCTCTTTGCCTTTCCTGCTTAAAGCGAAGGCTATACCACCTCTTCATGCAGGCGTGAGAGGAGTTTGGAAAGTCAGAAGTGCCTTAAATCAGTATTTTGTGAACAGAACCAAATTCAAGGAAGGAAGCAGCCAACCGGCATCAGTCTATTAAGGCCCGACTTGCTTGGTTTGGTGCTATCAGTCAACAGTTTTCTCAGCTGGACAGATTTATTGCCCTGCCAAGGACTTGCACAGTGACCTGGCCGAGCCTCGCATCCCTCTCTGCTGTTGGGTTGCCCCAGGGGCCACGCCCTTTATGCAAAGGAGATGAGATTATCCACTTTGCTCCAAAATCACCGTTTCCAGTAACTTTGCTGTAGCATCTTTGCCGCAGACAGCGTTGCCACAAGCACTTGCTGTAAAAAAAAAAAAAAAAAATTAAATAAATAAAATAACTCTTTGACAGTTTGGGTTTTTGTTTGGATGGTTGGTTGGTTTCATTTTTCCATTGATGAATTGACTGCCATAAGAAATATAAAATAACAGTTTGGGGTTTTTCTTACTTGCTTTCATTTCTCCATCGATGAATCAATTGCTGTAAAAAAGATAAAATAACTGGTTGACAGTTTGGTTTCATTTCTCCATTGATGAAGTGCTTCCATTTTTATATGATATAAATCTTAGTCCACATTTCCCATAGACCTTAGGATCGTTTATCAATGGCCATGTGACAACATGTCAAGAACAAACAGAGCAGAGGCTTCCGCAACGCAATAGAAAGCTGTTACGTCTTGGCATCTTGGCATTTGGAAACCCACACGCCTCTTAATGAAGGAGGAAATTTTAGCAAAAAGGGAAAAAGCGTGATGCTGAACAAGGAAATGCATCAATAAGAAAAACAACGCATAATACCGTGTAACAGAAGACTTCAACGACAAGTGCTTAAGTACAACCCCAAAATAAATTCAGTTACTTCAGTAGGATTGCTATGAGTTGACACACACTTTAAATGTATTCAAATCTTTTGTATTTTGCAATAAAGTTATGATTTTCTCCTTTTTAGGCAAAATTGCCTATGGCCAATTAGTTAGGTGGCGAAATTGCTTGTGGCAAAGTTGTCTATGGCAAAGATGCTTACGGCTGAAATACTGGACCCGCAAAATCACAACTTTCCTCTGAACGAGGCATCTCCCGCACAGCAATTCTCAGCCTGCACTTTCTTGCTGACCTGTTTCTTGGAACACCATGTGCTGATGGAAGTGGAGGGTGAATCTAAAGCTGTCCCCAGGCCCCCCAAAGATTTTTTAGGGTTCCTCAGAGGCATCCCAGGCAAGACACTGGCTGACCAGTGGTTTCAGTCATTCCATGTCTTAGAATGGATAGCACAACCCATGCTGAGCAGCTCAGGGCTTACCCAATGTTTTCTCAGCTCTTCAGCATCCATTAACAGCCTTTTTTTGTTTGTTTGTTTTTTACACCTGACCCATTTATGGCAGTAAATCCCAGGTGACACCAGTAGCCACCACACATCTGTGTCTTTTTAAAAGGCTCCCAGCAAAGGTACCTGCTTCTACCCCTAATTCAGCCCTCCCTCTCTTCTCGTGTTGGTAAAGGGAGAGAGAAAAGTCTCCACCGGCTGGTGTCTCATCCGAGGTGCCCGGCCAGATACCCAGCCGAGCCCAGTGTGTGCAGGTCTCCGGCTGGCACTGCCTCATCCTCCCGTGACCATTTCTGCCCAAGAGCCCCGCTCTGCCCAGCACTGCTCTGCCTGGCTGCCCGCACTGGCTCCATTTCGGGAGATTGCGCTTCTCCAGAACCCTGCGCTGCTTGGGTGTGGTTAGTGTACAGCAGATACTCGGGGTGCGGCCTCCCCAGGTGTCCATAGGACTTCTCTGTCAGGTTGAGTGCCTGACATGCCATCTGTCTGCCACATCTGCTGTGACTTCGTCGTTCCTGAGCCGCATTCCCTGTTCCTTGTACTCTACACTCAGTCTGTTAACAGCTCGATTCCCTCCGCCTCTGGGCAGTCAGAGATTTGATCTACCAAAGCATCTCCTGTTCTGTGGCAACAGCCCTGGGCGTGCAGTTGGCCAGCCGTCAGCCCACCCTTCTCCGGGTCCTCCCCGTCAGACACCGTGCCGTTCCTGCCTGCTGGAGTGCCGGGTGCAGGAGAGAGGCCCAGTCCCACTTCTCACCTGCACACTGGCCGATTTGTCACAGGCTGACAGGAGCTGGGAGCATGGTGGGACATAGGCTCTTATTTGTAAACATCACTCAGACTTTTGCATGGACTTTCTCAAAGTCAGAAAATGGGGACTGGATTTATAGACTTGGTTAGCAACCTATTTGTCTTACTGGATCCAGAGCCTTTAGGCAAGACTACCAAAGAATTTCCTTCCAGTGAGTTGTGAGCATTCTTGCTAATATTTCACACAATAACAAGGGGTCAGGTTAGAATACTGAAATGTTGGACAAGCTTCTTTCAAGGAAAAAGAAGAAATTGTAATGAATGAGGACAGCTAGCTCAATTTGGAAAATGAAATGTATTTTAATAAACACTGCTTTTACAATTACTCAAAGGTGTGTATACATTTTGGGGGATGTATATATATATATATATATATATATAGAGAGAGAGAGAGAGAGAGAGAGAGAGAGAGAGAAGGCAACATAAGACTAATAAAAACTTATTTACCATTATTGTAATAATTTAGTGAATTAATCTATTAATAGCACCAAAATAAAATTTTACTCCCTCAAGTCATTTGCAATAGTATTTAGTAATTCTCAGTATTCCAAGTAGTTAAAGTAGTAATTAATGCTTTTAATAAATCATGTTATTTAATTTAATTGTCCTTCTACCTTGAAAAAATAATGTTTCCTCATAATTAAAACATTTAAATTAATTATAAGGATTTTATACGATTTAATCTATTAATAACAATTTAATAACCAAACTTTAAATATGTCCTCATTCTAATCATAAAACTATTTTAAAGACTTTTAAAAATAGTATCCAAGTCTTTATATTAGCCAATTATTTCCGTTGATGTAAAAACATTCTAATTTGCACTTGATAAAAGCTGCTGGTGTTAAAAAATAGGCCAGATAATTTTAAAAATAATACATAACATTTTATGTGTATACAGCCTATTGACATACATGCAATAACTAAAAATGGACAGTAGAGGGAGGTAGATAGAGAGGGTGAGAAGGAAGGTAAAAGGGGATACTGTATATTGTGCTGGAATGAAGAATGCATTGGTTTGACCTCTCTGATGCTCATTTGCTGGAGACCATTCCCAGGAACCTATTTAGAAATCTGACGTGTGATTCATGTAACGTGAATTTACTTTCATTTGGAAAAAGACCTGAGCTCCTCAGGCCTGCCTCTGAAGAAAGAAACTCATTATCATGCTCCCTCTACCCACCCAATACTTGTATAATGGATTCCAGTTTTCAAAATGATTTCATAGACATTATCTTATTTTGGAGGCAATGTGGTGTAGCAGAAAGAAAATTAGACTTGAGTCAGGAAACCTGAATTGTAGTCTGGTCTCTTCCACCAGATGCCGATGACCTTGGATGAGGTACTTAACCTGTCTGGGCAGAAGCTTGCTCATATGTAACATGCCAGTGTTAGAAAAGATTATCTTTAGGTCCTCTGAATTCCAAAACTCTATAATTTTATAATATAGCTTGAGAGAGAGAAAGAACCTATAGTGTGTGTGTGTGTGTGTGTGTGTGTGTGTGTGTGTACCTTAAACAGAATTCTTTCAAATAAAACACTACTCTGCCTCACTGAAAGCATTTTCTCCTTCTGCCTTGGAGGAATAATGCAAACGCAGGAACTCCCAGGTAGTGAAACAGCCCCTCTGGGATTCAGCAAGTACCAAGATTGGGTTACAAAACCTAATGCCTATATGAAATGTTTCCATCAACTTATAAAATAAAAGTCTAATAAAAGCAGTGGCTTTTTATTATTATTTAGATTTATATTATCCCCTGCAGTGTTGAAAACCCAAAGGCAACCTCCTGAGTTTAGTGGGATCTCAGAATGAAATGAAAACTGAACATGGCGAGGAAAATAGATGCATTAGACATCATCGCCCTACCTAAAAGCAATTCTTGTTCTTTGTTTTTTGTGTGCTTCTTTAAGCCCAGCAAACAGCACAAATGCTGAAAGCTCATTAGAATTTTAAAGGATTCTGAACTTGCTGATCAATTCTAACTTATGGAATTTCTGAATTATTTTCTTGTCTCCACTCTGGCCCCTCTGTGTCATTTTCATTAAAGTAACACAAAGCATCTCATCCCCGGCCTGCAAGAAGTCCTTTAACTCTCTTGTCTAGGAGTGTGTGGCTGCATGCCTTGCTTTTCATCTGCCTCTGCCTCTCAGCTCCCAAACTTCTGGCTCAATAAAAAAACAAAGACAGATTCTAGGAGAGCTAGGAGTGTGCACCGAGAATGCCCATTCAAGGATGGGGCGGGGGGGGGGGGGGGGGAGGTTGTGGGGGAGGGTAGATTCTGTTTCATGGACTGTCAAGTAGCGGCTTGGGCAGGAGACCAGGAAGCCCAGAGAATGCATGCTGGGAGAGACGACTGCAGAGTTCCATAGAGCAACTGTGTAACCTGGCTAAGGTGAGCTCCAAAGGGTGGCTCACGGGGTCAGTGCAACCCAATCAGCAAAGCAGAGCAAGCAGTCAAGGTTATGCAGAGGGCATCTAGATTCTTGGGTATTGTGTCTGTACGAGGATCAAATTGAAAGCATGCACGTTGAAAGAAGGACCAGCAAGTATGAACATGAGAAGCATCAAAAAGCTTTCAATTTGGTCCCTTGAGCCCCTTTCTACAGAGGAATTCCAACTTAAGAGAAGCATTTCATTCAAAATATTGATTAAGCTCCCACTGGCCCTGTTCTAGGCACTACATACATCAGTGAACAAACCAGACAAAACCTCTGCTTTGATGGACATCATGTCCCTGGGAGGGGACAAAGACAAATACATCTTCTAATAATATGTTAGATTTTGAAGGCAGCTGCCATGGAAAAAATGTCCGTAAGATTAGAAGGATTAGGGATCAGGGACAGACTGTGTGCTGCTTGAAAGAGGGTCAGCATGGTCCTCCCTGAAAAGGTGGCATTTCAGCCGAGTTGAAAAAGGTGAGGGAGAGCCATGCAGGTATGTAGAGGAAGAGCATTCCAGGCAGAGAGCAGCCAGCGCAAAGGCCCTGAGGCTGTAGCAATATGTTCCAGGAACAGGAATGTGGCTGAAGCAGAGTGAATGAGAGGGGATAGTATAAGGCCGTGGTCGGCAAACTGTGGCTCGCGAGCCAGATGCGACTCTTTGGCCCTTTGAGTGTGGCTCTTCCACAAAATGCCATGGCCTGGGCAAGTCTATTTCGAAGAAGTGGCGTTAGAAGAAGTTTAAGTTTAAAAAATTTGGCTCTCAAAAGAAATTTCAATCGTACTGTTGATATTTGGCTCTGTTGACTAATGAGTTTGCCGACCACTGGTATAAGGAAGTAAGGTCAGAGAAGTAATCATTGACAAAATGTGTAGAACATTGGGTGCAATTGTGAGAACTCTGTTTTTTACTTTGAGTGAAATGGGGAACCACTGGAGGGTTTTGAGCAGAATTATATTTTAACTAGAGGCCTGATGCATGAAAATTCATGCAAGAGTAAGTCTAGCTCCCCCGGCTGCCGGAACAGGATTCCCTCCAGCACCTGGGACCCGGGCTGCTTTCCTCTTCATAGCCCGCGGGTACCCAGGACCCGGCTGGCTTCCCTCTGGCCCTGGCTTTGTCAGGAAGGACATCCTGAAGATGTCTGGTCTAATTAGCATATTACCCTTTTATTATTATAGATAGGATCACTCTGGCAACTGTGTTGAGATTAGCCTGAAAGGAGTATATAACTCAATGTTAAATAGGACTTCCCATCTGAAATGGCCTCCCAGCTGGGGCAACCTCCTAAAATCCCTGAGCCATGCCTACAATGCCCCTGTCCCTTAGAAGGGTCCCTGGGCCACAGCAAGATGATAAGTCTCTTGAGAGGTGATCCTGCCATGAGGTGAAGGGGGTTTGCTCATTCCTTCTTGGCTGGAGCCACTGCAAGACGGCGTGGCAGCACCTGCAGCCCCTTCCCAGAAGGCTTTCCACGCACTCAACCTTCTCCAGGTCGAGCCCAGAGCAGCCTACAATCTCAGAAAGCAGCAGGCCAAGGGAAGCAGAGGCTCCTTTAGCTTATAAAGGAGAGCCCGCGCACACTTGATCTTTCATGAAGACCCCTTGCTCCAGACCTTGGTCTCTTCCCTTCTTCATCCCTACCCCCTCCACGCAGCCCCCTCCTTCAGGTCCCCAGGCCAGCCTTCTCCTCCTCCTCTGTACAGTGGAAACTCCACCCCTCCCACAGGAAGAGGTGCTGCCCCCTAAGACCCTAGCATCTCAGCCGTCATCAAGATGCCCTCTCGTTGGCTCTTAAGTAGGGTGGGAGGATTGGGACATGGGGAGGGGACATTTGTTTCAGCCACAATGACTGGGCACACTGTGGGCATTTAGTCCTTGGGGGCAGGGATGCTACATATCCAACAGTAATCAGGACAGTCTTTTTCCTTCCCAAATGCCAATAATCCCACTAAGAATCATTCAAGTGCTTGAGAGTGAGAGCAGAGATGAGAGCCAGACCCCAGGTCATTCCCACCTGTGAGGGGCACAGCTGATTTTCTCACTGGTTTGCCTAAGAAGTAAGCGTGTTTCTCCAACACGAACTATAATTTAACATTAATTGTTCTTATAGAAAACATACGAGGAAGGTTAATTCCTCCTGATAGTGTGCCTTTGACCTTGCCCCTGGCAATATATTGTGTAGAACCGGAGGACGAGCTACCTAGGGTGAATCCTGACTCTACCACTGATTGATTAGTAGTGTTGCCCTGAGCAAGTTACCGACCTGAGGCGGTTTTGTCATCCATAAAATGGGAAGAAAAACAGCACCCATTTCACGTGGATGTTGTGAGAGAATATGTGTTGGGGCTGAACTTCCTAGTGCTCAGGAAATTTAATTCCCTTCTTGAAACGCATCTGTTCAACCTGTTCCCCGCCTCCCCTCCCCGCAAAGATCATAATGTGTAATACAAAACACACCAATAAATGGAGTGTGTATGTTTTCACATTGCCTGGTTGGTGACTGCAGCCCCAAGCCATAATTCAACGTGAATCTAAACGAGTTACTATTTTGCCAAAGCTCACAGGGCTTGGCAAGAGCAGATGGCTGTCAGCTGTGACACATCCCAAGGGTTGCTCCATAATCACACAATAACATTCAAGGCATTTGGAAGAATATAACACCCCATACAGTCTGAAGGTGATGTTGTTATGAGGGTTCTTATCTCTTCCAGCAAGTCCATCTGAGTAAAACAAGAAGCCAACTGAACTTACCTGTGAAAGAGCAGGCAAATCATCACCCCAATCCTGGCTTTTTTTAGGCAGTAGCTTGGGCCTGCTGTTCTCCAAGACCTTTTGGGCAGAACTGGAACCAAAGAGCAGAGTTGGTGGGGTTTTTATTAGGTTTTTGAAACTCTTCCCTGAATTGTTACTTTGTTCTTTCCCCCATTTACTTCCTTGAACCTCTCAGAGAAGTAAACTGCATCCTACCTTCTCCCAGTGAAGTCAAATGGCCTTACGGTGTTCAGACCATAGCACGGAGTCTCCTTTTTCACCAAGTAGATGGGAAACTGGCCTGGATATGTGTGTATGTGGTGTATGTATATAGGGGTAGGGGTATATGTGGGGGGTCGTGTATGTGGGGGAAATGTGTGTGTATGTATCCCTGTGGTATGCAATGGTGTGTTTGTATGTGTTGTATGTATGAGTATGGTATATAGTATGTATTGTAGTGTGTGTCCTGTAGTAGGTGTGTGTAAGGAATGTGTGTATGTAAGGAGAAGGGTGTATGTGTGTATATGTGTCTGGGTGTGTGGGTATGATATGTATGATATGTATGTGGGTATAATATGTATGTGTATATGTGTGTGTAGTGTGGGGAGAAGTGTATACATGTGGGAGAACGGTATGTGTGTCTGCCTGTGTGTGTGTGTCTGTGTGTGTGTCTGTGCCTGTGTGTGTGTCTCTCTGTCTGTCTGTGTTGGGCAGACAGAGAGCCAGGAATGGAGAGTGCTCCAAGTCAGACCTGACCTGGCTTTGCTAAGTGCCTGATCTTTGAGTGACTTACATACATAATATCTAAACTGCACAATTCCACAGGACTTGTTTACAGATGAAGAAACTGAGTTTCAGAGAGGTCAAGGGTAGGTAACTTGCCCAAGGTCATATAAACAGTAAGCAGAATAACTGGGATTCAACTAGGCCTGGATACCCCTAAAAGCACACACTCTTTATGTTCTCAGGTAGTTTACCATATAACAGTCTAGGGGAAACTAAAACATTAATGTTTTAGTCTGGATTTCTTTCCCTTTCATGGTTCCTTTCCCCAAAGTTCTTTCTATCCATTAAGTGCTCTGGTGTCAGGAATTAACTGTGTGAGTGGATTTAGGAAGGGGAAGCAGAGCTGGGTCTTACAATCCTGTCAACAATCACAATTCTCCACTCTGGCCCTTAAGAGTGAGCAAGAGATTACAAAAGAGGAAGAGGGAAGAGACAACTCAAACCATCTTCAAGGAATTGGTTGGAGGAGGCATTGGCCATGGAACAATGATGTTCAGTCATAGTTATTTGTAAGCTAGTGATCATGGGACATTAGCCCAAAAGAGCATGGCATAGAGAGTCTATGGGAAAGGATAATGAGTGAAATGAATGGGGTCATAAACAGAATGGCTGGCACCTACCAGATGCTTGACATATTCACGGGGGCCATTTGGCCTCAAGCCTCTCACAGGTGAAAAGCTGAGGATATCTTGGCTCCATTAACTCATTCAAACACAAGGGCTGAGATCTGGTTCATAGTGGGGCTGTAAAAGAGATGCATAGATCATCTGTCAACAGCAGCAACTCTCTAGCTCTATTCCTTCCATTTGGCCCGAGACACCCTGGGCCAGGGCACAGGCATTGCAGCACATTTGTGTAGATATTGGAAGGACTTAAAATATCCAGGAAGGAAGGAAAAGCAGGCATTAGATTCAAGCTCTAAGAGACATGAGGCATTGTAATCTGTTACTATTGAATGAAAGAACACATGCAAGAGAGAACTGAAAATATTTTGAGCTCGGTAGAAATGCAGGTAGGATTATTTTCCCTAAAGAAATTCATGGTAGGTTGGTTCAGTTCATTTATTCACCCAACAGATATTTATGACTGCTTACTATCTAACTGTGATTTCAGGGCTAGACATACAATGAACAAGGACTGGTCCCTGCTCTTTAAGTAACTCTGTCTGTTGGAAGAGACAGAATATAAGTAAACATATAAATGAGATCATTCTAGCTTGCGTGAGTGCTATGAAGAAAAAAATAAAAGCAAGAGAACACCTGTGGTGGGAGGAGATGAGCTTCCACCAATGGGCTCTGCAGTCAGTCAATGTTGGGTTCGAACCCCAGCTCCACCACTTGCTCTTGGTAAGTTACTCTCCCATGCCCTGGTTTTCTCATCTCTAAAATAGGGCTAATAATGCGGGCTTTGCAGAGTGCTTAAGAAATGGATGACAACAAGCAGATGATGCACTAGCAAATAATTAAGACCTCAAAAAGTGAGCATGACAATGGGATTCTTTTTAAACATATATATACTAGAGGCTGGGTGCACGAATTCACGCATGGGTGGGGTCCCTAGGCCTGGCTGGCTATCAGGCTGGCCAGAGGGAGGGACGACTGGAGGTTGGCCACCGGCCCAATCAGGGCAATCAGGGCCCATTGGGCCCGGCCAGCTGTGGGGAGGGACTGTGGGAGTTTGGCTGTGGGAGCGCACTGACCACCAGGGAATAGCTCCTGCATTGAGTGTCTGCCCCCTGGTGGTCAGTACACATCATAGCAACTGGTTGACTGGTCCTTCCAGTCCTTCTGGTTGTAACCATAGCTTAGGTTCTTATATATATACTAGATGATTGATGCACGAAATTCGTGCAAGAGTAGGCCTTTGCAGCCAAGGCGGCTGCCTCGATCCCTCCCTCACAGCCACAGCAGCTGCCTCAATCCCACGGCTGCAGCCCTAGCTTCATCTGGAAGGCCGTCCAGATGGCCATTTGGTCGATTTGCATATTACTTTTATTATTATAGACAGATATTTTATTGATTTCAGAGAGGAAGGAAGAGGGAGAGAGAGATAGAAACATCCATGATGAGAGAGAATCATCCATCGGCTACCTCCTGCTCTCCCCACACTGGGACCAAGCTTGCAACCCTGGGTATGAGCTGTGACGGGAATCAAACTGTGACCTCCTGGTTCATAGGTCAAAGCTCAACCATGAGCCATGCCAGCCAAGCTGATGACAGGATTCTTAGTTGCAAACAGTATGTACTTCTGCAAGTTTAAGCAGCAAAGGAATTTAATAAAGGCTATCTCAGGGAATATGTAAGAGGGCCAGAGAATTAAACTTGCATTCTGGGAGAGTGTACAATTGCCCCTTGACTGCTCCAGTAGAAATCCCATCTCAGCAGTTTCCATGGTTAAGCTTGCCTGTAGGGTGCTACCATTGGGAGTTCTACCACTGTGGCTTCCAAAACCAGGATATCTCTATTATTTCACCCAACTAGATTCCACTCAGCACCTCCTTCTTCAAAATCCAAATTTGTATTTATATGGGTACTAGAGACCCAGTGCACAACATTCGTGCACCTGGAGGGGTCCCTCAGCCCAGCCTGCATCCTCTCGCAGTCCAGGAGCCCTTGGGGGATGTCTGACTGATGGCTTAGGCCCACTCCCTTAGTGGTGCCGCAGAGGCAGGAGAAGCTCCCATCACCACCATTGCACTTGCCAGCCATGAGCCCAGCTAATGAGCCAGTCATGAGCCTGGCACTCTCCCTGTGGGAGTGCACTGACCACCAGGGGGCAGCTCCTGCTTTGAGCGTCTGTCCCCTGGTGGTCAGTGCGTGTCATAGCTACCAGTCATTCCACCATTCAGTCAATTTGCATATTAGCCTTTTATTATATAGGATGTCTGATTGACAGATTGGAAGCCCTGTGTAAAATCTGGTTCTTGGTAGGCTAGTGAATCGGGTTACAGTTTCGTTCTAGGGAGACAGGACTCATAATATGGGAAATTCTTCAAGCAAAGGAAGGATGATCAGCAGTGCTGGGTGCTATGAATCTCAGGTGTCCATGGTACAGAGCAAAACAACCCATGCCCAAAACTACTCCTTCCCTCCCCTAAGAAAACAAATCGGCACAGTCAGAGATCATCTTTGCAAGTGTGGCTTCTCTTCATCTGAACTTATTTTTAAAAAAGGAGGAAAGGAAATGGGGAAACAACAAAGAGATAACATTTTACACCATCATATCAGCAACATGTAAAAGTTTAACAATACCATGCATTAATGAGCAGGTGGAAAAAAGAAAATTCTCATACGTGGCTAGTGGGAGTATGGATTGGCACAGCCATTTTTGGCATGCAATTCAGAAATGATCAATCGAATTAAAGATGTGCATGCTCTTTGACCCAGAAATCCACTCATAGAGAAATTCTCAAGTGTACACACAAAGAGACACATATGAAATGTTCACTGCAGGACTGTAAGTAATAGTGGAAAACTAGAAAAAAACAGAATGCACACTAAACAGAAAACATAAATAAATTGTGGCTTATCAAATAATGAAATAGTATTCTGCAGTTATAATAAATGAACTTACTACATCATGGGTAGATGCCTAACACATGAAAAAGAAAGTTACAGAAGAAAAAAAAGAAAAGCAAACCACAGTCTGATATCAATTAAATAAAACTTGAAAATGTGAAACTCTGCTGTCACACATTGATGGCTACATTTACATGGCGTGAAAGTGTAAGTCACACGTGGGGGTAATAAATACCACAGTCAGATGGTGCATCTCTCTGGGGAGAGAGGGAAGGAAATTAAAGGAAGGCTTCGATTCTGTATAAAATATGATGTCTACATAAACAGGCTCCTGTTTGTGATTAAACTGTTTTATAATTTAAAAAAGAAACTTAAAGGGTGGCGGATATAGAATCAACTCTGGGTTGAGACTCTGAATCTTCCACTTACTGGGAAAAAATTGTAAGCTACTTTTCATCTGGAAAATTGGACTAATACTACCTGAAATTGTCTCTTTTCCAGGACAACGGCAGTAGCATATCAGGGGTTTCATAGGTTCCATCTAACTTTACCCAGTAGAGCTGTGGTGGGAACCAAATAAAAGTGCATGGTAGAGGGCCACTCCGGTGCTCATGAAAAGCTGAGATGTTTTGCTGGAAGGTGTGGGTGGATGCTAGAAGCACAGGAGCGAGGTGATCTCTGGAGGTCTGCTGTCTCAGGGAGCCCAGGTCCTATCAAGTGGGTCCATACCATTGGAATAGGGTCTGAGGTGTGGGAAAGACACTTGCTGATACCGATTCTTGCAGCACAAAATTTCTAATATCATTTCAAAAAGAGAGTATGGGGTAGGGGGGCCCTTTTAAAGACAAGCGAGGCTTTCTCTGGCTGGTGTCAGATGGAGAGGCCTACAGAGACACATCTGTTTGGCTCAAGTGCATGGCAGCACCAGCCAGGGACCAGACTGTGATTTCAAAGCCAATCAGGTTGGCCAACCTGCCCAAAAGGGCTCTGAGTAAGCCTCCACCAATCTTAAGGAGAACCGACTGGCACTTTCCCCATAGAATCAGCCTTCAAAACATTGAATGCATACCTTCAGGGTACTCAAGACCAAACAAATTGCCTAGTAAATGTTTGCAGTGGGTTCCAGAAATGGCAGTATGTGTGGGGGCGGGGGAAGGGGTTTGTTTTGTTGTGCTGTGTTTATTTGTGTGTGTTTTTAGGTGGGGATGGCAGGAAAGAGCTGAAGACGATTAATGATCAAAGCCTAGGAAAAAAACACTCGAGCCAATTTGTGCTAATTTTCTTCTGCCTGAAAATGGGGGAAACCCATGGATTACTCAAGCTTAATTGATGTTTTTGCAGTAAAGGAAATGAAAGGTGCTTAATTCATGTATACACTCTCAGAGGCCCATTACCAAGCTGTCACCCATCAGCCAGGCCAGTAGGTTTTCCTTGGGTTCTGCTGTCTGTGCTCACACCAATCTGCTCCTAGCCGTATGTCAATCCCTGGGCACCTGGCTGGCCGGTTGTTTACGAGGAAAAAGTAGATTTGAGAAAGAGCTGAAAAAAAAATTATCTGGACAGAAAATCAACATCTTCTGCAATTAACAATTAAGCAATTTAACTTGTTCTCCTTGAGTTGCAATTTTTCTGGCTCTAGCCCTGAAATAGTATTGAAAAATTTATCCAAAGTCACAGCAACTGTGGTGACTGAACTCAAACTTCTTGGGCAGGTGCTTAACTCCCTGAGTCCCAGTTTCTTCGTGCATCTACCATGGAGACCTATAAGATAGGGACAGCACTTTTCTCAAAGTTGCGGTGAGGTTTGAGTCACAGAAGATATAAGTGACACAGACTGGATGTTCCATAAATGTTATTCTCTTCTCCCTGGCATTTATGAGGACAGGTAATCTTCATATATATGGCCCACCGTACTTAATGAGTGCAGGCAGAGGAAAAGGGTACAGGAAAATGTGTACCATGCAATAGCAGCTGGGCTTTGTTAGCTAATTCTTCCCATTCTGACCAAATGAATATAAGAGTAATAGCTGTACATACTCAAAAACCAAAGAGTGTACCCAAAAAGTCAGCACACGATGAACTACAAAATTATACATAAACTAGAGGCCTGGCCTGTGGGATGGGGCCGAAACTGGCTCTTCGACATCCCCCGAGAAGTCCCAGATTGTGAGAGGGTGCAGGCCAGGCTGAGGGACCCCACTGGTGCACAACTGGGATTGGAGAGGGACACGGGAGGTTGGCCAGCCAGGGAGGGACTGTGGGAGGGTTCTAGGGCATGTCTGGCCTGTCTCACTCAATCACCATCTGCTGGCTCCAGCAGCAAGCTAACCTACCAGTCGGAGCATCTTCCCCCTGGTGGTCAGTCCACATTATAGTGAGCAGTTGAGCGGCCTTAACATATTATACTTTGATTGGTTGAACGGACGACCAGATGCTTAGCATATTAGGCTTTTATTATATAGGATGAGGTAGCCCTTCAAATCACTTGCAAACTGTCCAAGTGAAGAGCATGAAACAAGTAAGCAGCAAAGCCCTGGCAAGACCATATTTCCTGGTAAGTGAGTGCCTTTCATTCCAGCTGTTGTTGCTAAAAGCATGTTTGAAAGGGAGGGACAATAAAGCAATGATAGAGATAGGATGTTTGCACAATGAGAAAGGTTGTCCAGGCAGCACTGAGCTGTGAACACATGGTTCACCAGAAGCCCTTTCGCCAGCAAAGGCTGCACAGAATGCATTTGCACTCAAGGAGATGCCCCTCTAGCATTTCCCAAATGGCCGGATGGGCATTCCCTGTGAATGCAAACTTAAAACAACAGCTCTAGAAAATCAATTTTGCATTCTGCAATGAGCGTGTTATTTCTTTTGTAATCAGAAGACAATAGATCTCACACAAAAAAAGAAAATTTAAAAGCCAAATTGATTAAGGTGATCCAACTGAGTTAGAAGCCCATGTAAAGGGTGTGGCAAAAGTAAGTTTACAGTTGCTCATATAGAAAAATACTATAATAAATAATAATATAATAATAAATTGTCTCACATACTCACAACTATAAACCTACTTTTGCCCCACCCTGCATATTGAAGCCTCATCTTTACAAATAGTTGGGGACAGCGTGAGAGTACACAACAATCCTTGAAGAAGCTTTGATGTAGAGGAGCAACCAATACAGTACTGAACAGCAGGGGCCAGCAAGGGACATGGGTCAGTATGGGACATCAACAAACAACAGAGCTAAAGAGAAGACAATGAAGAAGAGCTTTGGAACCAGAAAATAACCACCTTAGCATTACTAATACCCCTAGAGAACAGAGGAGACTAGTTGTTATCAACAGAAATGCCCTATAGAGACAACACTTATAGACCAAAAAGTCCCATAGATCCTATCCTAGGCAAGGTCACTTTAATAGTTCATAGTATGTCCTCTAGATCAATGTCTGTACCTACCCTGTTGCATGATCTTAGTCTTCCACTTTCTTGTATCTCCTTAAGAATCTCCAAAGGGATGAAGGGCCTTTGGATTACACTGTTTCCATTTGTCATCGGAATCTCCTCCAGTCTCTGTCCTGTCCCCTATCCACTATCTGGTGTCCCTAGCTATTGACTCGTGCCTGGTGCACCTCATTCTATCAGGCTGCCAACCTGGATGTTCTTCATGGCCATTGCCACTGCTCTGCTCCATGCTACTGCAGATCACCCACTCATGCTCCTGATACAATGCCCAGTCCACCTACCCAGAGCCCTGATCTCCCTTGAGTCTGCCCCACCAAACACTGGTCCTGAGCTTTTCTCCCACCGCTGCACCGCTTGCCTGAGTCACCAGCCAGTCAGGAAACACGGCCCCTTTCCTTGTTCAGCACTTTCAGTGGGGTTCCCAAAGGAGAGTTGCTCAGTCCCAGTCGTATGGTTCTTTCCATTTTGTCACACAATCTTCCCCCTGCAGGAATGTCTCCCACACAGATTGGGATAAACAAATATGAGAAAAGCCCTCACCCTAAAGAAGGCCACACTCCAGAGGAAGGAAATTTGCAGATCTCGTAGAGAAGAGACTGCCTTCCGGGCACTGCGGCCAGTCAATAGTAGTAACAGCTATTTTGAGCTCTCACTGTGTGCCAAGATGCCACACTAAGTGCTTCTTAAAGCCCTTCTACCATTGAAGGTAGGTACTGGGGTAGACCAAATTGTTGTTCAAACCATTTCTACCCTTCCCTGGGGAATCATGCTCTTCATTCACTTGGAGTCATGCGTGATGTTCTCTCTCTCTCTCTCTCTCTCTCAAATAACTGAGCATGCCACAAAATAAGGATTCACTGTAGCACAAAGTTGATGTATTGGTACTTAGGCTAAATACAAACATACATGCACACACATACATACTTGTATACATGAATATTTACCTACATGCATGCATTCATAAAACAAAACCCCAGGGCTATCCTTCACTTTTTACCTTGGATCCAGTCTGTCAGCAAATCCTGTCTTGCCAGCCTCTAGTCTTCTTCTGGCCACCACCACCTCCCAACTGGTGTCCTGCTTCTGCCCATAGCCCCTGTAATCCATCCACAATAGGGCAACCAGAGGGATCCTGCCCAAATGTGAGTCAGATCATGCTGCTCTTTTGCTCAGAGCCTTCAAATGCTCCCACCTCACACACCCTCACTCTGACTTCACATGTGCCCATGCCCTGGGCCTCCTTCTCTTTAACTTCATCCCTTGTAGTTTAGCCCTCACCAGACCTGGCAGGTCAGCTCCTGCCCCAGGACCTTAGCACTGGCTGCTCCCTCTACTGGGAACTTTTACCTGGTGACTGCTCGGCTATTTCCTCACTCTCCTTAGGTCTTTGGTCAAGATTCGCTGCTCTGATCAACCTGTCTAAAACATCCCGGTCCCCCCCAAATATTTATTACTGTTTGTATTGTGTATTTATCTTGTCTGTTGTCTGCCTCCCCTCGCTAGGATATAAGCTACCTTTTACCCAGTTTTATTCACTAAGTGCACCTAGTGGTTGGTAAATAATCATTGAAGGAATGCGAAAAGAGAAGACATGTCAGATGACTCTTGAAGGACAGGATGTAAAAGTATTCTGACGTCCATGCAGCCACACATTATTATCAGGTTGTTCTTCAAGAAAAGAGGCCCACAGCGTACAGCTACTACTCTAGTCGGTTTTCCACAGTCCAGAATCTGACTCTCGATCTTTTAAGCCAGAAACCAATTTGTACCTTCTCTAATGACCAAATTATAAAATCAGAAATCCCATTTACTTCCTTACAATCATTTTCAAAACCTCTTAATTAGATGGAGAAAGTCTATGAACATATGTGATCTGTACATTCACTCTCCCTGGGAAGATCTACTTGGAAAATCAACAGTAATCAGAAGGCAGCTTGATAATAACGAAATGAAATCAAGGAACATGAGAAGAAACAAATGCATAGTTGCCCTCAGGCTTAGATGGCCTGATGTGTAAGTGCCATTAGAATTCTTATGGTTGCAAGTGACAGAAACCCAATCCAACTGGCTTAAGCAAAAAGGGATCTACTGGTTCATACAATTGATGAAGTCAGTAGAGCTGACCTCAGGCATGACTTAATGCAGGAGCTTAAAGGGAATCAGTTTCTCTCTTTCCATCTCCTTGCCCCTGCTTCCTCATGGTTGACTCCATTCCCAGACAAATTCTCTCCACAGGGTGGCAAAGTGGCTGCAGCAGTACCAGCCTCACACTCACAACTCCAAAACTAGGTAAGGACACAGCCGCTTCTCTAGGGGACCTGCAAAGTTCTAAGATTCACACACTGCAATCAGGGGAATGAAGCGTGCCAACTAGCCTAGGCTCATCTCATGGTCTACCCAGTAAGTTGGGGATCAGACCATACCTAAAAGATGTGGCCTTAAAATGAGGGAAAGTGAATCTCAAACATTAATGGGGCTACTAATAAAATGGGATGAGCAGATACCAAGAGGAAAAATTAAAAATTTTCCCTGCAGTCTACAACTTACTGTTATATGTTCTTGTCAACAGTGTGGGAACCTGCATACTCCGTCTCCACACTACGCATGCCTGGAGTCTGCTGAGCAAGGCACCCCCTGTCTTGGTTAGTTCATGGAAATACACTCCTTTTTCTGGGGCTCCACAGCTGACCAATCCCAGTGCACACATTCAGTCTATGACAACCAGGCCTGCTGGCTAGGAACCCTTCCTTCTCTCTCCTATAGATGGTTTCACATGCCTCTGCTCCACTTCCAGGTAACTCAGGTCCTTTATGGGAAGAACAAGAACTGAGGGCATAGTCTGAGACAAACCCTGCAGACACATGTTCTTTAAAATCTTAAGTTCCACCTTAGTTTTTAATACAGATTTTGCATTTCATTCTATAGTATTGTACTTACCTCCCAGTGACAATGGAATCTCCAGGAATATGCTTCATGGCCACACACTGCGCTCTATTCCCCTGAAATGCCACCCTGTGAAGCATGCAATCTGGCTCCTAAATGTAGTCCAACCTGCAGGAGAAATACTGCGTGTGGTCTGGGGTATTTAGATATGAGGTGTATATGGGACATACAAGGGAGCCTGTCTAGTGGACAATTGATGATTAGGGCATATAGCTCAGGAGAGAGGCGGGGACTGGAGAGACAAAACTGAATACCCGAGTGGTGTGATGGTGGGAGTCACGATGGTGGGTGGAATTGCCTGTGGGCGGTGAGGAGAGACAGAAAAACCTGAGGGTGAAATGCTGAGTGTAGCCCACATAGCTGAGTGATGGAGGAGGAAATGGGACCAGGTGGTTAGAATCAAGACTATTTCAAAAGGCAGAGAAAGCCTCAAAGACTCCAAGCAAATGGCCAAGAAAGGCAAACCAAGCTTCGGTGCTGGATAACCTGAGGTTTCCTGAGCCAGTGCACAGCGCTGGCCGGTGCTGAGACTGAAAACAACCCGGGGTTTCTGGCCTGCTCGGTACAGGACTCACAGCACTCGGTCACCCCGTCCCATGGAGCTCCAGGCTGCAGCACCACTTGGCATCGCCTCCAGTCCTCAGTGTTGCAGCTGCTGTACCACAGAGGGCCACCTTCACAGCACAGGTGGGCAAGCCCCTGAGGGTCCTCTCTGCTGGCTCCACACCTTTTGTCACTTGCTCCTTGTTTGCCCGGATCAAAGGCCCAGAACGTGGCGGGAGAGATCAAGGTATGCTGCTGTCTGCACCATGATTTGCTAAAGAACTGTGTCTTTAAAGATATCTATCTGTGAATCGCTGGACTGAACAGGTGACCACATGCTTTTTAATTCTTGGATCCTTTCTAGGTCACGGTCACCAGGGTGTTTATAATGGGTATTTTGCCATCACGGCTTCAAACCTTCCTTACGACCAAGCTTTGAACCGCCGGGAGAAGAGGAGGAACTAACATGGGCTCTACACCCACAGGGAGCCGACTGCATATTAGACACCCCCCACCCTGCCTCGTTTCCTCTGCAGAATGACCTGCAGGGCAGGTGCTGTCATTACCTCCATTTACAGATGAGGACGCAGGGCTCAAAGGACTAGTGAGCAGAGAGCTACACCAGAGAACTTTCGTTTTTCAGTTTCCAGTAACGACTCTGGAGTTGACAAAGCTCTCCCACTGGAGTGTTTCCTTTTGAGTCAGAGACTCACACTGAGAATTCGCCCCATTTTTCAAATGAGAAAACCGAGACCCTGTGAGTTTCAGTGACTTGTCCGCGATCGAAGGTGAGGCCCTCTGGAGTTCAGTGTTCTTCGCATGATACTTCTGTCCACTCCTGCTCCCCATTCACTCTGAGAGAAAGCCTGGGGCATACAAACGGACAACTTTCCCATAACAGACAAATGATTTCCTAAAGCGGAGACCTCTTTCCTGAAGGTTCGTTAGGAGATGTTAGAATCTGCCAAGTGCCAGAGCGAAGTCTGTGAAATCACAAGAGGGCGTTGATATGGGGAAATGACTGCTCTGGGTTAATGAAGCCCCTGCCACCTCCCTTCCTCCTTGCCCAGTCTGGACCTCTGCTTCTGAGGGACCCAGTGAGGTGGCCATCTTGGCTACTCACTGTGTCTCCTTACACCTCCAGCTCCATGGACTTGGCTCCTAACAACACCTCTGTCCTCATCCTCACACACCACTCTCTCTGTCCCTCATGCACCAGCTAGCCACGCAGCACCCTGTGGGTCCTGTGTGCTCTGCACTATATTTTTATCTAACTTACCTTTATTACCTGCTTCGTGCTCAGATGTCCTGCTTCCCCAGCAGGAGAACCAAGGATCTTGTCTTGCTTCTCTCTGGAACTCTGCATGGGTCCACACTTAGAGGCTTTTCTTAGGGTCTAGCAAATCAGATTAATTTTTTTACTATAATAATCATTCCATCTTGTCAGGGGGAGATGCTGGCAATTTCCCCATCGATTTTCTTCACCATGGAAGTCTGCTCACAAACAGGCTGTCACAACATCGTTCCACAGAGAAGCGTCTGGTCCATCACATGTTCTGAGCTGCCTTGCTCCCTTTTCTAAGCATAGGCCAGAGAAGAATAGCAGGCTGTTTGGTATCTTAGTGAGGCCTTGAGTTTACCACTTGGAATAATCTATACTAATAAAAGGGTAATATGCAAATTGGTCATGACACCCTCACAATAAAAACCGAACAGCAGGCTACGTGGGGCGACAAGGCTGGCAAGGGGGTTAGCAAGGAATGACCCAACAAATGACCAGCAGGCTGTGTGGGGCGACCAGGCCAGCAGGGGGGTTAGCAAGGGACGACCCAATGACTGAGACCTGGGGCAACCAGGTCGGCAGGGGGGGCAGTGAGGGGTGACCAGGCCAGCAGGGGGAGGGGAGGGCAGTAGGGGGCAACCAGGCTGGTGGGGGGGGGGCACTAAGGGGTGACCAGACTGGAAGGGTGGCAGTTGGGGGTGACTGGGCTGGCGGGGCGGGGGGGCAGTTAGGGGAGATCAGGCTGGCAGGCAGAGGCGGTTAGGGGTGATCAGGCTAGTGGGGGGGGCAGTTAGGGACAATCAGGCAGGCAGGCAGGTGAGCAGTTAGGAGCCAGCAGTCCTGGATTGTGATAGGGATGTCCAACTGGCAGTAGGACATCCCCCAAGGGGTCCCGGATTGGAGGGGGTGCAGGCTGGGCTGAGGGGCCTCCCTAACCCCCGTGCAAGAATTTTGTGCACCGGGCCTCTAGTAATAATTATAATAACTGGAGGCCCGGTGCATGAAATTCGTGCGTGGGGAGAGGGGGTGTCCCTCACCCCAGGCTGCACCCTCTCCAATCTGGGACCCTTGAGGGATGTCTGACTGCCTGTTTAGGCCCGATCCCAATAGGATCGGCCTAAACGGGCAGTCGGACATCCCTCTCACAATCCAGGACTGCTGGCTCCCAACTGCTCGCCTGCCTGCCTTCCTGATTGCCCCTAACCGCTTCTGCCTGCCAGCCTTATCACCCCCTAACCACTCCCCTGACAGCCTGATTGATGCCTAACTGCCCTCCCTGCAGGCCTGGTCACCCCTAACTGCCCTCCCTTGCAGGCCTGGTCCCCCCCAACTGCTTTCCCCTGCAGGCCTGGGTCTCCCCCAACTTCCCTCCTCTGCTGGCCTGGTTACCCCTAACTGCCCTCCCCTGCAGGCTTGATCGCCCCCAACTGCCCTCCCTTGCAGGCCTGGTCCCTCCCAACTGCCCTCCCTTGCTGGCCTGATTGCCCACAACTGTCCTCCCTTGCAGGCCTGGTCCCTCCCAACTGCCCTCCCCTGTTGACCATCTTGTGGTGGCCATCTTGTGTCCACATGAGAGCAGCCATCTTGTGTGTTGGAGTGATGGTCAATTTGCATATTACTCTTTTATTAGATAGGATTATTAGATAAGATAGAGGCCTGATGCCCGGGTAGGGGCCATATAGTTTGCCCTGAAGGGTGTCCTGGATCAGGGTGGGGGTTCCCTTGGGGCATGGGGAGGCCTTGGTGAGGGGCCTGTGGTAGTTTGCAGGCTGGCCATGCGCCCCCGCAACCCAAGCAGTGGCCCTGGTATCTGGGATTTATTTATCTTCTACAGTTGAAACTTTGTAGCCTTAAGCGGAGGCCAAGGCAGGCCAGGGGAGGCGGGAAGCTTGGCTTCCTCCATTGCTGGGGAAACCCAAGCCTCCTGCTCGCTCTGTGGTCACAGCCATCTCAGTTGGGTTAATTTGCATACTCACTCCTGATTGGATGGTGGGCGTGGCTTGTGGTGTAGTGGAGGTATGGTCAGTTTGCATGTTTCTCTTTTATTACTGTAGATACCAAGTATTTATATCACAACTTCCCATTTTTCAAAATAGCTATTGGAGTTCAGAGCTGGAAAGGGCCTAGAGATAGAGCCAGACTCTTTCATAGACAAATGAAAAAAAAACAGAGGAAGCTCAGAGCACCTAGTATCCTGAGTGACTCTCACAATACTCCTCCTGGATGGTCCAGCTCCCATTTCACAGATGAAATTGACACAGAAAGTGCCTTGGCCAATTCACAGCAGAGCTGGGCTTAGACTTTCAGTTTCCCAATCTCCCTGGCCTGGTGCTCTTTCCCTTCAGGGTTTCTCCCTTGAACAAGCGACCATTGAAAGAGGTACCTAAGGAACTGGGTCACCTGTGACACTGGATCTGACCTTGGCCTGTCCCAGGGTGGGCCCTGCTTCCTAAGGCCTCCCTGCTCCGGGGTCGTCTCTGTGCCCATGCCCAGCCCTTTCCCTTCCAGTCTGTCTTCAGTCAAAGTGTGAAAACCCTGAAGATCTTAATCACCTGTTAGAGAAAACTTGGAGCCGAGAATTTCCTGTCACTTTAGTGACAAGTACAGTTCCACGTCTTTCCATAGCAGCAACTTCCATAAATCCGATGGCGTTTGAGCCGTGAGGGGAATCCTCATGCAGCCAGGTGTGGCCCGCTCAGTTGAAGCAGCTGGTGAGAATTAGGGACTAATCAGGAAGTGGACCCAGCTAAGCTCCAGCACAGCACCCAACCCACAAGACAGTGAGGGCGCCCCTGGTGGAAAGGTACAAGGCGCTCGGGGTCCTTGGGGCACCCAGGAAGAGCCAGTGAGAGGGACAAAAGAGGTGGGAGATTCCCGGACAACTCCTCAGGCAAGTCAGTGTTGACAGCTGCTTCCCAAGGTCACACACAGCTGACGGGCCCAGCTGATTCCACAGCAAGTGTTTCCCCTGGGCTCCCACTTGCCATGGAGGAGACAAGACAATCTGTGATCCAGGTTTCCAGCTCGAGGAATTGCATCTTGTTGGAAATTCAACAGGTAAAATTCTGCTATAGTTTTTTGCCTGCCTGGCATGCCGTCCTCCTCCCGCCTCTCCGCCCCCCCCCCCCCCCCAACATACACACACAAACACTTTTTTTTAGTAACAACACCTTGATTTTCCTTAAGGGTCTCTCACTCCCCCACCCACCTTCAGTCCATGTGGTTCACCTCCCACCTGGTAGCTTGCCAGCCTAAAGCCCCTGAGAAGCACTGGCTGAGTCCTTGGCAACCCAGATAAACAATCTTCCTCTGGGAAGGTTTTTTTGACCCTGGAAAGCAGTTTCCCACTTTCTCCTGCAACATCTGAACCTGCATCCATTACACTGCACCGTGTGTGTGTGTGTGTGTGTGTGTGTGTGTGTGTGTGTGTGTGTGTGATGGTGTGTGTGTCCTCCCTTCCACACTCTGGTCCTGAAGAGCCGGAGCTGTCTTTTAATTGTATTCATACCAGCAGTTTCCAGCACAGCGCCTGGCACACGATTGGTGCTCAATAAGTGTCGGTGGGAGAATGAGGGATAAGACTCGCTCATAAACTACAGATAATCATGTAAGTACCACCTGCAGACCAGACCCTCAAGGCTGGTGGACATTTTATCAGCCTCCAGTGCTACCAACCATGACCCGCCAAGGTTTTATTGCATTTATTAGTGAGGCAAGATAAACTCCACTGACAGCTCCTCCTACTCTGTCTGTATCAGACAGACAGCAAAGATTCAACAATCAGCCCTGGCACACACCCGCAGTGACCCCGAGGCCAGGCTACATCTGGCACCCCGGGGCTGAGCAGGAGAGCTGTGTCCCAGGACTGGAATAGCCCTCAAGGTCTCGCCCTGGGTCGGGGCTGGGCCAGGGAAGGGAGCCTGTGGAGGAGGGGGGCTGCTCTCAGTGTTCTTGGTACAGTATCTGATTTAGGAAAACAAGATCCTTGCCCGAGGCAACAGAGGACCACCAGGCTCCAAAGGCCGATGCTCAAAAATAAGATACTCTGCGATAAGAAAGAGTTACACCATAAAAGAGATTCCGAGCAATTGAGGGCACGTCTCTCCTTGTAAAATGCATGAGCTCAATCAATACACATTCTTCCTCCGGCTCAGCAGACCAGGACAACCTGGCCTCAATGGGAGAATTTCACCTTTGGCCGGAAGGGGGTGAACTCAGCCTTGTTCTCAAGATAAGCAAATTCCAAGGGGGAGGCCGTTTCTCTTCCCCTTTCCCACCCCCTCCCCCAATTTAGAAGAATGAGTGCATTTGCTGCCTCCCCAAGTTTGGATCAGAGAAAGCTGAAGTAAGAGCTATTTCTTCATGGAGGTTTGATATTCCTCCACATCTATGTTTTGTGGCCCCGAGCCAAAGCCAGCTATCTGGTGATGGAAAGGAATTGTTTCAGTGTGATATGATTTGTATCTGGTTAAGTCATGCACCCTGCGGATTATCGTCATATTCCTGTCCTTTGGCTGTTTTCAAAGTGACAGTCTATTGATCCAGTCATCGCCGCCCGGGTTTTGAAGTTCATGGGAAAGGACGTCTCCCTTGTGTTGTTCACTCGTGCTGTTCCTTGCGCTGCAGCTTAGCAGAGCCCCTTTAAATGAGGACAAATCACCCAGGTCCTTCTGATGCCTACCAGGCACAGGTCCAGGCGCTGGGCTGGCTCCCAGGGTGTGCTAGCTGAGTGGAGTTGAGTATAACTGTTGCTTCCAACCTCTGTTGAGACTCTGCCCTTTAAATCAAGAAGTGACAGCATCATGGGTCCTCTCTGGGAAGGCAGCAGGTATAGCAGGACATCATGTTACGAATGCCTCCTCCGTTTTGCTTGAGCCCTACAACCATCAGCGAGGCTGGGAGAGGGTGGCTGTTTGGCATTTCAGACGGGTGGGAACTGGGTTTTCCTGAGGGACTCTGGAGCCACCGAGCTGGGCTTTGGCCCTGGTGTGCTGGCGCCAGGCACAGAATTCTTTACTTTATACCTTATCCCCGAGCCCGTCCCAGTAGCATTCCACTGCAAGCAGCACTGCTTTCACAGCACCTTGGCCCAGCCGCTCGGGTGCTGTGGGACCTTGAGTAAGGTTTATCTTTCCCAGCCTCAGTTTCTTCACCGGCTGACTGAAGCTCGAAGGCCCCAGTTAGCATTCCCCAGGGCTGCTGCCCAAGTAAAGGAAATGATGCAGTTGAAGATTCTCATACAGCTGTTGTTCCTTCTTAGTGACAAACTGCTTAATGCGAGTGATGCAAGCTCTTCCTGCTGTGACCAGCAAATTGCCTTCCGGGCACTGCGGCCAGTCAATAGCAGTAACAGCCATCATTTTTTGAGCTCTCACTGTGTGCCAAGATGCCACACTAAGTGCTTCTTAAAGCCCTTCTACCATTGGCGGTAGGTACCGGGGTAGATCAAATCGTTGTTCAAACCATTTCTGCCCTTCCCGGGGGAACAGCTCTCCTCTCCCGTTCACTTGGAGAGTCATCAGTGATATTCATTCTCTCTCTCTCTCTCTCTCTCTCTCTCTCTCTCTCTCTCTCTCTCTCTCTCTCTCTCTCTCTCCCTCTCCCCCCCCCCCCCCTTCCTCCCTCTGTTTCCCCATCTTCTGCCACTGAAATGGCAAGGCCTAGACAGGGGCTGCATCTAAGTCTGGGCCACTCTGAACCTGACCTGGATCAGCAGAGCCAAAACCAATCCTCAGTGAACATGGAACGTGAAAAAGAAAGAAACTTCGGTGGGTTAACACAGCATAACTTGGTTTAAATGGACATGATAATAAGGGACATGGAGGCACAGATCAGATCGGGCAATTGCCCGAGATGGCACTGCCAGCAGGTGGCAGCGTCCCTCTAACCGCAGGCCCCCTGCAGCTCATTTTCTCTCCCCTGCTCTCCGTGCAGCACCAGGTCCTCGGGCAAAGGCAGCCTCTCACTTGTCCCTTCACTGGCTTCTCTGCAGCAAGGCACTGGGAGCCACTTTCTCATTCTTCAAAGACTCCTGTGGGGACTTCCAGGACCTGCACCCCTCCCTGCCTGCTCCTCAGCATCCCCTTCACCCCCCAAGGCAGCCTGACTCCATAGTTACAGCACAGGCTTGAGAGTCAGACAGAATCCAAAGGTCCAGTCCTGTCCCAGCTCGGTGGCCATAGGCATGTCACTCATCCACTCTGAGCGCCAGTTTTTGAAAGGAAACTAGGACAAATGCCTCCCTCACAGGCTGTTGGGAGCATCGTTAACCCAGCGGGCATGCATGAGGGGGGCATGCCGGCCGTGCGGCCACTCGTGCCCTTACCTGAGCATCTTTCCTACCTCCCTGGACCCTACCCTTCTCCCTCTCTGGCCAGTTCATCCAGCAAATTAAACTAAAAGATCCAGAAACAAATTAGTTAGAGCCATTAGCAATTGCTCATCCTTCAAACCCATCCATAATCTCATCTCACCTCGCCGCCCCTCAGCTTCCAGCCTGGTGCGGCTCCGTCCTCGCATCTGGATCACCACGGTGGCCTCCTAACTGTTCTCCCTGGTCCTACACGGCACTTGCAGCTCTCCTGTTACCACGCAAGTCCCACCACGTCCCTCCTCCACTCTCCACCTCCCAAAGGCTGTGTCTCGTGGCTCACAGGCCTCTAGGCTTCGGGTTAACTGGCCCCATGGCCCCTCTCAGAGCTCAGCTCTGCTGACACTGCCCCACCCACTCACACCAGCCACACTCGTCTCCATGCTCTTCTGTGAACACCTCAGGCCATGCCCCGTGTCAGGTCTTTACCCACATTCTCCCCTCTGCCTCGGACTTCCGCATGGACCCCTCGCTCACTCGCCTTCGCGTCTCTGCTCTGATGTTGCTGGACCAGAGGGAGGCCTTTCCAGACAGCGGTTACAAACAGCACTCGGCCCGCCTCCCGAAGTCACTTTCCAGACCCGCACTTACCTTACTCTTCTTCACAGCAGATGGCACCAGGACAGTGTGTATTTGCTTCCTCTGTCTCCCCTGCTGGAAGGGACGAAACTGCTTTGATAGCTGCTTAACCCCAGAGCCTAAAATCACTGCCTGACACGTGGTGGGTATTCAATACACTTTATTGGATGAATGACTGCATGGATAATACTGGATTCTTGAACTACAAAGCAACAGTAAGGCCACAGAGAAGCAAGGAAGGCATCCAATAGGCAGCAGAGAACAGCAGGAAAATGGAACAGACCCAGAGAGGAAGGCAGAAATCAGATACCTTTTGTCCCAAGAAAGATGGATAAAGGGGCTGCCATGCCTGACTTCTACGGTCATGTTCCAGAGGGTCCGGCTGTTTCATGCCCTGGGCTATAATAACGCTACAGACTGTGCGCACACACACGCCACACATGCCACATCACACACACACCCATCCATATGCATACACACCATACACACACATAGACACATACACACCACCCCACACCATGCAGGCACATGTACCACACACCACATCACACACTTCACTGGAATGCCCCTGAGTGAGTTTCTGAGTCTTGCTGCCTAATGATCCGCACAGTGGCAGTGCGTAAACAGCCCACACAGAACCAGGCACACACTCGTGTTCATTAGTGTGAGCTCCTTTCTCCCATGGAAGCTCCAGCTCTGAGCAGTCCCCAAGGTGAGCACTTGCCCAGTGTTCACGTCCGTGTAGTCTTTTCCCTTAGAGTCATCGCCTCGTCTCCTCACCCCCAACTTCTCCCCGCCCCCCTCCTCCGTCCACCTGCCTTCCTACTTTGTTGCATTTCCAGTCTCTCCATCTGTCCTCTCCACTTGCTTTGTTCTCTGCTGTTCCCCCTACAAAACCGATGCCCCTCCCAACTGCCCCATCTGGCAAGAGCGCCTTTGACTTGCAGGCATTCTGGTCAGAGACCCAGAACTCATCTTGAGCAGCCATGTCCATCACGCCTGCACCTGTCCACGCAGCCTGCTAATTCCTCGCAAACACTTCCTGGAGTAACCTCGCTCTTCCATTGCCACGGCTTCATCAGGAACCCTTCACTAAGCCCAGAACAAGTCGGGTCCCCTTTATGCTCTAGAGCCCCTGCACTTTTCATTCACAGCATGGGCATGCTTTGTAACCGCCTGCCTGTGAGAACGTGGCGGGACTGTCTCTCTCCCCCGCTAGACTATACAATCCACAAGGACAGTTCTCAGTAAATGCTGTTGGATGGACAAATGGAGCTATTGGAGCTATTTTTTCCTTTGTTTCTTTGTCCTCATCTCCAGCGATTATGTCAGTTTCCTGAAGGACAGAGCTGTGTTTATTACTGCTTGTATCGCCCCCAGCCCCAGCACAAAACCGAGAGCATACTAGGTGCTCTGCAAATAAGGGCATATATTACTGTGTCCCTGTCAATCAGGCAGATGTTGAGTTTGTTTGGGGAAAAGCAAGATCCCGCTCCCAAGTGACCAGTCCCGTAACCAGGCCTTGCCGGCGCCAGAGCCCAATAACCTGGATGTTGGTATTGCCCAGCGGCCCACCAGGCTGGCAGAGTTTCCTTCCTTTGACTCCTGATACGGCAGCAATTAGAAACAGCCATCGCCACCACATTGCGTTCCCCAGAGCGCCCTGCAGGATGCGCGGAACGTGTGTAGCTGCCAGACCCCCTGCTGGGAAGAGAATAGAGGCATCATTTGCTGAACATGGCCAGGGTGACAGTGACGGCGAAGGGGATGAGACGCTGCATAGCAAATAGCTGCCCCATCTTCCCCAAAGCCCTAAATAATTTCTCCACTTGAAAAAAATAAAATAAAAGAGAAAGAGAGAAATGCACAATTAATTTTTCACGGAGATCCTCCCACTTAGAAGCTTAGGGAAGGGCTGCGCATACTAAGAGCCGGGCTTGGGAAGCCACGGCCGTGGCTTAGACAAAGCCGCCGAGAGGGGAGCAAAGCAGGAAACCAGTGGCGTTTCCGTGGCTCCTGTGGACCTGGGGCAGCAGGACGGAGGCTGCCTGCGTGCTCTCTTATCTCCACGTCCTGCTCTGGGCTCTGGCGTGTCGCTTTCACTGCCATATTTGCCACAACAACCCTGGGGGGCCGACTTCTCCTTCTCTACAGGAGGAAACTGAGGCTCAGGGAAGCCGGGCGCCTCGGCCAAGGTCACCCAGCCAGTGGGAGGCCGAGCAGGAATCCAAGGCCAGCAGGGCCCCCCCTCACACAGGCCCGCCCGAGGCCCTACAGGTATTGGGGAGGCGCTGGGTGACCATCTGTCTAGACAGTATGGCAGGCTGGCCTTCACTCCAGCGAGTTGCCCATCCAGGTTTCTCTGCACATGTTAACCATTTACACTCTCTGCCTTAGCCCTCAAGTGAAGAGCAAGCAGGAGCCTGGTGAAGGCAGCTGACTCTCCGCCTGGCCCTCTGAGTAGGGGTCCCTCCAACATGACACCCAGCGTGACTGGGGAGCCTGTTTCCACAGAGAAGAGGGTAAAAACATCAGCTCGGAGACACCCACCCCGCCTTCCATTTCCTCTGCAACCTCACTAGCTGTGTGACCCTGGCAAATGGCGTAACCTCTCTGCATTTAGTCCCCAGGGCTGCTGGAAGAAAGTACTGCCAACTGGGCGCCTTAAAACCACAGAAATGAATCCTCTTATAGTTCTGGAGGCTGGAAGCCTGAAATCAGGATGTCACCAAGGGTCGACTCCTTCTGAGGGCTCTGAGGGAGAATGGAGTCCAGGCCGCTCTGCAAGCTTCTGGTGGCTGCTGGCCTTTCTTGGGGTTGCACGACTTGAGGAGGCATCACTCCAATCTCTGCTGCCTCTCCACGTGGCATCCTCCCTGCGTGTCCTTCTCGTCCTATACGGACAGCAGTCCTACTGGATTAGGGGCTGCCTTCTCTAGTGTGACTAACGAATGCAACCACCCTATTTTTTAAAGTATTTTTTTATAATTTTTATTTATTTCAAAGAGGATGTGTGTGAGAGAGAGAGATAGAAACATCAGTGATGATAGAGAACCATTGATTGGCTGCCTCCTGCACATCCCCTATTGGGGATATAGCCCCAACCTGGGCATGTACCCTGACCTCCTGGTTCATAGGTGGGTGCTCAACCACCCAGCTCACTGGCCCGGCTGCAACAGCCCTATTTCCACATGAGGTCGTTCTGAGGTGCTGGGGTTAGAATCTCAACGCACCTTTTGGGAGGACAGAATTCAACCCTCTGCTCTGTTCCTCCTAAAGGAAGAAAACAACAGCACACACTTCTCAGGGTGTCTGTGAGGATGGCTGAGTTAGCACTTGGTGGGGACTCAGAGGAGAACCTAGTACGCCGTAAGAGTGCCACACCTGTTACTTGTGATTAATGATGTTGTCATTATCACTGTGGGGGGATGGAATTGTCCCTTTTTCTCTGAGACACCAGCTGAATAGACTGTATCCTAATAATAAAAGGGTAATATGCAAATTTTCCTCTCAACCTGGAGTTCTACGGGAGTTCGACCAGGGGGAGGGGTGACCTGCCACCTGACCATGGCCCCTCCCCCTGGCCAGCCCTGCCCAATTGGCAGATCAGGGCAGGACGGCAGGACCCCACCCATGCACGAATTCGTGCACTGGGCCTCTAGTTTTCATATAGAAACTAGCTCTATTCCCACAACTAGAAGTTTAAATATTCATTAGCTTGGGTCCTTATGAAGGAAATCTCTTCAGGCCAGCCTTAGAAGAGAGGGGAGAGGCTCAGAGAAGGGGGAGCAAGAATTGCCCAAAAGAAAGGAAGAATTCCAAGAGGGTTGGGAAACCGAGGTCTGGGGGCTGTAGGGAATTCGGAAGCCCAGCTCTCTAACGTTTCTCTCTGCATACCTTTTCTGCTCCTTCACCTACCTGGGTACAGACCCTTACTCCCTGCGTGATTTGGGGTGACTTACTGAACCTCTCCATGCCTCAGTTTCCTCATCTGAAACAGGGATGAGAATAGGGTAAAATGAGTTAATAACATGTAAAGCATGTACAGAAGAGCACTTAGCATGTGTTAGCTGTTATTGTTCTCTCTGCTCGGCTTTTCCTGCTGTTCTGTCTACAAGGAGGAAACCAGCTGCCGACCACCCCAGAGGTTTTCCCAGTCCTCCCTTCATGAGAGCAATCCAGGCTGGCGCCGAACATCCTCTTGGCAACACCTAGCTGCTGAAGAGCGTCTGGCCGGCCTGGGTGGGGGCCTGCCCTAGTGGTGCGTGGCAGCCTGATCCATGTCCAAGACCATCCCCACCCTTTTCCAAACGCCTCCTGATGGAGAGGCCCCACAAGTGCCAATTCTAAGTCTGCTGGCCAGACTTTCAGGGTCAGATCCCATCCCACCACCTTCTCTGGTTTCGCACAACACCTCGATTAAGACCCATGTTGTCACTCTGGTTTAGAAGGCCCTCCCAGAACTAGCCCCTGCCTGCTTCTCAGACCTTTCCCAGGCTCCGCTGGCCTTACCAGGCATGTTGGCCTTCTTTCTGTTCCTTAAGCAGAGCAAGCTGTCGCCTCCCCAGGACCTTTGCATGTGCCAGTCCTGCTGCCTAGAATATCTTTCCCAAGATTTCCACATGACCGTCTTTTCTCACTACTCAGATCTCTGCTCAAATGCTACTCACCTTCCCAGAGAGACCTGCCCTGACCTCTTTATCTAACAGCAGCTCCTATCACCACCCCCAGTCACCTTCTCTTCATCACCTGGTTGTCATTTCTTCATAGCAGTGATCGCTGTCTGGTTCTATCTTGTCTGCTCATGAGCTTTCTTACTTATTTTCAGTCTATTTTTCACAGAACATAAGCCTCATGGGAGTAAAGACATTATTTGTCTTTGTCTCTCTGATGTCCCCCACACCCCCAGCAGAGTTTATATATCCTATATACTCACAACGATTGGGGGAATGAACAGATCTATGAATGAATGAACTCTGAACCTGGCATCACGTGAGTGGTGGTCAGAGGTTTCTCTTTGCTTTGAATTCCTAACCTTGCACCGCCCACTCCAGGGTGCCAACAACACGCCATCAGGCCCTGCAGCACCGTTAGCTTCTCAGACCCCCATATTTAGCAAGATTTATATCTTTTAGAAATTTTGTACCAGCTTTTTATTTTCCCATTGCCCTAGTTTTATTTTTTTCACTCAGTTGCCCATAGTATAGTTCTTCAGTTACTCTCTTAAATATCACTAATAGCATTTATCAAAATCAAGCAAGGCTCTTCTCCCTTTTAGTCCTGGGCAATCAGAGAAATTTTCCAATACTCCAGTTTATTATGTAATTTTATCATCACCCAAGAATGCAAGATGATTTATTTGTTTACATGGGTTCAGATTGTTCAAATATGCCTTTATCTGCTCTGGAGTAGCCATTCTTCTTCTATTGCCTTAATTGTATCTTATTAGACATCTTGGTTTTGTTTTATGTTGTGTGGCCTCAGGATATACTGATGTGTTTAAACATCCGCGCACACACACTTGGATATATTGCAAGTCATTTATTTAGACTCATTGTTACTTGTCTAGGAGCTAAGAACCCATCGTGGATCACTCTCTTACAAAAAAAAACTAAGCCAAGGGCCGTTCTCCTGCATCCTGACAGGCAAACAGCCAGGCTCCGGGAAGGGTGTTTACATCTTCCTCCCATGCTATGCCCATCCTAGCTCCTTTCAAGAGAAAGTAGAAATTGCCTCAACTTGCAAAGAGATCCCTGGCAGCACAGGGCCAGAGTGTCCGGCACCACCACCAAGCGTTTACAAGGCTTCTCAGTGCAGACGCTAACTGGTCTCTGGTCCTCAGAGCACGCGGGAAAGGAAAGCGGCCTAAGGCATCACACAGCCCTCGTCTCACCCCAGCCCTCTTTCCTCAGCTGCTTTTTGGAGTTTGATTCTTGTGGGTTTGGTTGTTGAATGTTTCCTCTCTGTGTCCCACGAGTTACTGAGCAATCCACCCGCAAGCTCTGAGCACTGAGCTGGGGTTGGGTTTCTGTTAGAAAGGAACAGCCTCCCCCTAGGGTTGTGGAGGTCTCGGTACCCTCCCTCAGGAGGAGCTGTCTGTCCCTGTGACCTCCTCCTCAGCCTGCACCTCGGGTGGCTGCATGCGATGGCTAATAGGGTCTTAGTCTAGAGCCGCCGATGGCTGAGGCCTATCAGGATGGAGTCACTTCCCTGAGGTATATCCAGAAGCGGATGCTCGAGCAGCCTGTTCCAGTAGGAAAGACCCAAGGCAGCTTAGTGTGACCTGCAATTAAGTCCCTTCTTTAATGAACTGCTCAGGGGACTTTCCAGCTTTCCTTCTGGTTTTATGGTTTTCTTCAGATTCCTTTCCCTGCATTGTTCTCTCCCCTCCTCCCCCCGCCCCACACCCTCCTGTCTAGAGCTGGAGAAATCGCTTCTTCCCCTGCTGAACCTCCCGGTTTATGGTTGCTGGCACAGACGCTTCCCTGTTGCTCCTGAGCTTCCCAATAATTTCCTTCCTAATAGGAAGCAGCAGGCTCAGAGGGATTGCATTGTCTTATTTCCAAGTCATAAAATTCTCTTCCTTCCTTGGGGATGCTGCCTGGGTCTCCCCATGGATAACTGCAGTTAAACCCCTGCGCGTGTCCTGTGGTAGACTGTATTCACGGTGACCTGTGGCCCAGCGGCCAGGCCATCACCAGTTGGCTTGGTGAAATTTTCCAGAACACTTAAAATATCCAGCTCTCGCTGCACACCAGTGAGCTGTGGATTCATATGACTCCTGTTACTGTAGTCGATAAAGGCCGTGAAAGCCACGGAGGTCCGTGTGGCTGACCCAGGGCCCCTTCGTAGAGCAGTCGGGCAGCCCCTTTGCTGGACTGCAAGCTCTGCCACAGGAAACAGCAAATTTTATTCTCTCCATCCTCAAGCCACTCAGAGTGTCTCTCTATCCTTGCTCCAGTCCCTCCACCCCCACCCACCCCCAGACCCCCAGAACACAGAGAATGGAAAGCATAACCTTCCGTTGTGTCGGACGCTAAAGAAAAACACCTAGCTATGGATGCAGTGGGTTTTCTACTTAAAGAGTGTCCTTCCTCCTGGAATGCAGAGCCTTTTACAAAACTGCCATTTCCTCACATAGCAGAGGAGACGGGTTTATTAAAAAGTGGGAGAAAGCTAGACATAGATAGAAGATAAGTTGGCCCAAGGTCCTATTTGGGAGTCAGAGACGGAATAAGAAGTGGTCGCTGGACTTTTCCAGAAAATGCTTTGTGGCCCAGCTTCCCTGGCGATGCTCTGAGCACTGGCTCCGGGCAGGCAGTGACTGGGAGCCCTCCAAGAGGGCTGGCCCCAGACCCTTCTCTGCTTTGTATCTTCTCAGGGCTTTAGAGCCGGGCAAATACAAAGCACCTTTCCCAGTCCCGGGCTACCCTGTCAGTGTCCACGAATTAGTCCGAGACTCCTGTGTGCTGGATAAACTGCCAAGGCACCACCCAAGCTTGGCTCCCAACGCTGAAATCGTAATTACTCCAGCACAGGTGCCATAGGGGACCCAAGTAAGACGTTTGACATTTACAGAGAGGAATAGCGTGACTGCTTATGTAAATTATATCTCAGGATGCAAAGGAATTTAATTATTTTTCGGTTGCTTTGGCAGCAACACACAATGACTTTTAACGAAATATTTAACAAAGATTTGTTTCTCACGTCTCATCCTTTGAGATATTTTTTTCTGGAGTAAATATCCATTTGCAAACAGTTAAAAGACAATGTATGGAAATACAACCTAATGTTCATACTAAAGCGGAGGAAAACGTTGATTTTAAAAACTGCCTTTTTAGCGTGGTAAGCTACCTGTTGTGGTGTGTGCACAGCAGCTCCTGGGCTCGTCCTGTTGAAACTTTCAGCCCAGGAGGGGGATGAATGGGGTGGGGCGAAGACAGGCGGGGCAGAGGTGCCCAGCCAAACTCGGGAGTCAGTCTCCTGGGGTCAAATCCCAATTCGGCCACTTGGGGCCTGGAAGTCATGGGGCCTCCCTGAGCCTCAGTTTTGTCTCATGTAAAATGACAATCACCATCTTCTGCCCTGTAGCACGGAGGCCTACGTGAATTCATTTATGGGAGTCTCTTAGCTCCAAGCCAGCCACATAAGCGCTAGAGAAACAGTAATGATTATTATGAAGCGGAATGTGGCAAATTTCAAGTATGCCCATGCAAACTAGGACGGGGGTGCAGTGGAGGAGGGAGGACCTGCAGGCAGAGCTATATGGGGCCACGGCAGTTAGAGGAGAGAATATTTTATCTATGAAATGTGGATGGTGCAAGAGACAGAAGGGTGTTGACTTAGAAGAAAGTGCCATTCAGTAGAGTTCAAGAGATAGGCTGCCAAATTCTTTGAAGGCCATAACTATAGGACCTCTGAGAGGCCTGTGTGATGGTGAGAGGGAGAAAGAAAATGTGAGTAGCCCAGACCACGCCAGCCCTTCGCTGGGGTCGCATATTTGTGGGGCATCTTAGCTAAAGCAAAACTTTGTGGGGACAGATTCGTTTAGGGCGAAGGCCCCTCTGCCCTCTGGAGCTCAGCCTGGGAGCCTGCTGCCTGCACCAGATCACCCTGTCTGCAAGGCCTCATATCAGAGGAGTTTCTGGGGTGGGACAGCATCTACTGACCCCTGGTCTGTAAGGGAGGCCGGCCGTGCACTGTGGACAAACTGAGGTGCTTGAAGGAAGTTCAGAGGTGCCCTGGCTGGGTGGCTTGGGTTGCAGGTTCAGTCCCCAGCTGGGGTGCGTACAGGAGGCAACTGATGGATGTTTCTTTCTCACATGGCTATTTCTTTCTCACCTTCTCTCTCTAAAAATCAATGAAAACATATCTAGTCTGCAGAGGCAAGATTTTTTAAGGAAAGAAATGGGGGAAAAATAGATACAGAGGCAAAGAAGCATTGAACAGACTGTCGAACTACAGCAGGAAGGCAGGGGAGATTGGGGGGGCTGGGCTGTAGGAGATCAACCAAAGGACTTGTACGCATGCATATAAGCATAACCAATGTATATAAGACACTTGGTGAAGTGTCTTATATCCATTGGTTAAGTGAAGGCATGTACGGGGGGGGGGGAGGCTGAGGGGGTCAATGGGGGGGGAAAAGGAGACATATGTACTACTATTTGTAATACTTCAAACAATAAAAAAAAAGAAAAAGATTTAACATATTAAAAAAAAAAACACCCATATCCTCAAGTGAGGATTTTTTAAAAACATATGTTTATTGATTTCAGAGAGGGAGAGAGAGAGAGAAACATTAATGATGAGAGAGAATCATTGATTGGCTGCCTCCTGCACACCACACACTGGGGATTGAGCCTGTAAACTGGGCATGTGCCCTGATTGGGAATCGAACTATGACCTCCAGGTTCATAGGTCAATGCTCAACCACTGAGCAACGCCAGCTGGGCCTCAAGTGAGGGTTTAAAAAAAGGTTCACAACTCACTGGTTTAAATAGGTCATGGAATAATTGTTTTCTTCAAGAGAAACTTCTAAGAATATAAATTTTCTTTTGTCCTTATGTTTAGGATTCCGAAAGTTAAATTTTAATCTTCTGTTACCACTATGTTAACCCTCGTGGTTAGAATGTTTGCTTTTTTCTTTCCTTGGTCCTGATTTTCCATTTTATTGGTCCTGTCTTTTATGCCCTTGATCGTAAGCTGCCTGGAATTCCTGTTGGAAGAGGTGAGATCTAAACCATAAAATAAAAATAAAGAGAAGACACTCTATAAAAGTTTGCTGAAGTTATTGAAGTGTCTAATGTTTCCACATAAACCGGACTGCTTCTGAAAAGCAAGTAACCACAAGAGAGAGCAATACCCGAAAAGCGTTCTTATTTTCTTGTTTATGTATCGGAATCCCACCTAGGAGAGCAATCCCGTTCCCCCATTTCCTGCAGCCATAACACAAACCCCCTCTTCCCTGTGAGAGGATCCGAGAACCTGTGGGTGCAGGTGCCTCAGAGGCTGGCGGCACAAGCTGCACACCATCTGTTCGTCCTCTGCCCGAAGGCACAGGCCGTTGCTCATTGGAGTGAGCATCTTCAACAGCTCAGCCCTACCCTTACCATCCTTCCACCACTGCCCTGCCCGGCCTCGCCTCCTGGAGGGGAAAAAAGAGAAAAGAAAAAAGCAGAAAAACACACCTACATTCTCAAGGATCAAAGAGGTCTTGTCTGAAGCCATTCTTGAGGTTGCTATGGTGATGGACAATTCTGATCCTGGGATGCAGGAGCCGCTGGTGTGAGGAAAGCGTTGAGTTGGAGAGTTATGGCCAGATGGGTGGCGAGAGTGCCAGAGTGGCTCCCCACTTGAGAAAATGACTGGCTTATTCAGCCCACTCTCCACACTCCTGCAAAGCCTGCTGGACGGGAAGCCAGCCTCTCCACACTCAGCTTGAACATTACCTGGCCCTTCTCTGCATGCTCTGGAGGAGGCCTTTTTCCATTACACTCTAATGGGCCCTACAAGGATGTCCTGAAGAAGGTAGCAATTTGCCTCTGAGGGTTCTGAAGTCGGTTGATTTGAAAAGGAGCCCAGTTTCTCCTCTAATGGACTCCCAGGGTGCTGCCTTTCCCACCACAGCCCCAAAGCTATAAACTTTGAGCCTGGTCCACACCAGGACTGGCTTCTGCTTGCTTGTGGAGTGAGAACAGGAATTGTAGGCAGGTGCGGTCCAATGTTTAACCAACCTGAGGCCATCTTCCTGCAAAGCCTTGTTGCCATGTGCTTGTCCAACCTTCTTTGCACATCTCTGTCCCTCTGTCCCCTAGACAACTGTGTGCTTTTCTCATTTTGAAAAAGAGTTGTTAAACCCATTAGGTAAAATTCACAGGGTCTAACAACTGAGTCTATTTGTTTGTGCTGGCTAAAGTGAACTGGCAAGGAGAACAATGAACCATAAATAGAAGGAAGACAGGCAATACCTCCATCCCAAGGCTGTGGGCCCCTGAGGAAAATGGAAGGTTGGCATCCACACACATTCTTGTCCTATTCCTCCGACTAGCTCTCCTACAAGGCTCAAGGCTCTCCTTTCCCAGCCTCCCTTGAATGCAGGAATGGCCATGTGACATCTTTCCAGCCAATGATGTCTGCTAGGGCCTCCTGGAAGATTACTATTTTTCCCAATAAAAAAGTACCACCTCTTTCTTCCTTCTGCCTTCTCTCTCTCTTGAATGGAGAAGTGATGACTTGAGCAGTGATGTGACCACCACGAGAGGTGCAGGCGATCTGTGAGCCAACGTCAGCGATGGCCATGCTTATTGTTTGAAGAAAATCATCCCTGTTTATATAAACCATTGTAGTCAGGCTGTTCCTTCACTGGCAGCTGAATGCCTTCCTCATTGATTTAGGCTCTCTCATTTCCATATTCTTTTTTTTCACTTAAAACAATTTTTTATTGAATTTACTGGGATGACATTGGTTAATAAAATGATATAGGTTTCAAGTGTACAATTCTATGATACCTCATGTGTATGTTGTGTTGTGTGTTCACCACCCCAAGTCAAGTCTCCTTCTGTCACCATTTATCCCTCTTTACCCTTTTCTGCCTTCCCCCAGCCCCTTTCCCTCTGGTACTCACCATACTGTTGTCTGTCTATGAGGGGTTTTTTGGTGTGTTTGTTTTCTTTAATTTTTTATTGTTTTAAGCATTACATATGTCTCCTTTTCCCCATTGACTTCTCCCCAGCCACCCCTCACTCCTCCTCATGCCCTCACACCCCTGGTGTCTGTGTCCATTGGTTATGCTTATATGCATGCATACAATTCCTTTGGTTGATCTCTACCCACCCCCCATCCCCACCTTCCCTTTGAAGTTTGACCGTCTATTCAATTCTTCTCTGTCTCTAGATCTATTTTTGTTCATCAGTTTATGTTGTTTACTATGTTCCACAAATGAGTGAGATAATGTGATATTTATCTTTATCAATACAGCTCCCAGGGCAATGGAAACTAAGGAGAAAATAAACCAATGGAACTACATCAAAATAAAAAGCTCTGCACAGCAAAAGAAACCATCAACAAAACAATAAGAAAGCCCACTGCATGGGAGAACATATTTGCCAATGTTATATCCCAGAAGGGCCTAATCTCCAAAATTTATATGGAACTCACAGATCTTAACAAAAGGAAGATAAACAATCCAATCAAAAAATGGGCAAAGGACTTAAATAGACACCTCTCAAAAATGAATATACAGAAGGCCAAGAGACATATGAAAACATGCTCAAAGTCACTAATCATCTGAGAGATGCAAATCAAAAAGACAATGAGATACTGTCTCACACCTGTCAGAATGGCTATAATCAACAAACGACAAGTGCTGGTGAGGATATGGAGAAAACGGAGACCTCGTGCACTGCTGGTGGGAATGCAGACTGGTGCAGCCACTGTGGAGAACAGTATGGAGTTTCCTCAAAAAATAAAAATGGGACTCACATTTGACCCAGTAATCCCACTTCTAGGAATATATCATTTCCATATTTGACTCTTTCTCAAAAACGCAAATGTATAAGGAGAAGCAGACACCAATGCCAATGGAGGGTCACTTCTTGGAAATTTTAAACTCAAAGTTATATCATTTAAATCATTTGGCAGCACCTGGAGGTGTTCTGTCCATCATTTCTGTTGTTTTTAAATGTTGGTTAGGTTAGGGTTTTCTTAGTGCCTCAGAAATCCTGCTGTATGCCCTGGGGAATGGAGCAGTATTCCAATTTCTTCTGACCAAACTATTTTGGGAGGAAGAGAGATGGAATGGTAGCACAGTAGAATGATAGAGTAACTAGCCCTATAATTTCCTATAGGATAGATGAAAGGCCTCTTCAATATGCAGAATTCCTAAAAGGCGAGAGAAGTGGGACCCTAATTTCCTTTTTATATGACAAGACTCAGTCCCAACTCAATCTCCTGTCCCTTCGAGAAATGTGCCACAAAAAAAGGACATTGACGAGGGGACAAGGACAGCCCAACCCCCAAACCTGACAATGGAAGATTACAAGACCTTTTTCCAAACCACTTTCATTGCATTGTGTTCACTACCAATGATGTTGGCAAATATTTTGATCTCTCTGTTCCACCTCCTGGACCCTAGGCCATAGTTCATTCAAAGGCATTGGGGTTCATTTCCCCAAAGTGGCAAAGAAAACAGGGATCCCAGTACCCACTGTCCCCCTAACACCACCTCTCTATCCTACCCCCAAACACAGAAGAATAAAGTGAATCACCTCCCATCCCCAGCTTTCTCCTCACTTCCTGTTTCTCCAAAGCTCTTCTTCAGCTTCCTTCAAGGGCCTTTTTCTCTCTAAAGTTGTATAGGTTCCTGAGAAAATCTTTATTTTATTTATTTATTTTACGGTTTCAGATTTGTTGCTCTTTGTCTGATCCAAGGTTCTGAGAGAAACCAGGAAGACCATTTCTCCTGCCTGACTCTTCTTTGTCCCTATCTCAGACCTACAGGAAAATCCTCTCATACATTAGACACTATCAAGTTCTTTAGACAAGGAAGACTTGCTACCTTGGGACCTACAAGCCAGGAAGCCTGAGAACTGGGCCATTTGAATTCTTCTATAGGGGACTAGCTAGGGTGTGCTATCAAAAGGACTCCGGATAAAGAAAAATTTTAATACAAAATACACTTGAGAAATAGTCTTTCCTTTCATGACCTGCTCATAAAATGAAAGGATAACTACTCAAGTGACCTAATATATTCCTTTATTTAACAAAATATATTAAATGACTATTATGTGCCAGGTACCAGGAATAACGAACATTAAGCATGGACCCTGTTCTCAAGTAGCTCACAATAGGATGGGAGATGGAGGAAGAGACACATCATAATATGGTATGATAAGTGCTATGATAGATATAAATATGTAGGAAGAGCATGCAAGCTTCTAGAATGCTGAGTAGAAGTTAACTAACCAAAAGAGGAAGTACAGAGGAGAGGGAAGAGAGGTACACAGTCCTGATGCAAGGGGCAATGAGCTAGGTACGTGGGAAAGGCTGCTTGGGAGGTGGTGGATGAGAGGCTAGGAACACTTTCATTGCCCAGGAGTTGCATGTGGTCAGAGTCCACATCTGCCAACACTAAGGGCTTTATATCACCGGCACCCCCAGAGAATTGTAATTTCTTCTCATTTAGACCAAGCTGCCTATAGTTGAAGCAAAGCCCATCCACACCAGCTCCACATGTGCCTTCACTCGGCCATTTCTAGCCATCCTCGAGAGTGCCTCTCCGCATTGCCAGCCTGGGTGACTATAAGGTTAAGAAAAGAGACACCTAGGCATGGTGGTGAATCGTACAAGTAGAGTCATGCTTTCATACAATCACTTCTGTAATGACTGAATGGCCAAACACCACTGTATTGATGTGCCATACATTATCGAACCAGTTCCCCTATTGTTGGACCTTTGGGTTGCTTATTAATATTTTTTTATTTTTATTATTTTTTTTAATTATTTTTTTACCATTTTTTATTGTTTTAAGTATTACAAATAGTAGTACATATGTCTCCTTTTTTTCCCCCATTGATCTCCCCCCGACCTCCCCTACCCCCTAGTACATGCCTTCACCTGCCCACCCTTCCCCCCGCCCCAGTGTCTTGTATCCATTGGCTGTGCTTATATGCATGCGTACAAGTCCTTCGGTTGGTCTCTTACAGCCCCCCTCGCCCAACCTCCCCTGTCTTCCCAATGTAGTTTGACAGTCTGTTCAATGCTTCTTTGCCTCTATATCTTTTTCCCACCATTTCTTTCCTTTAAAAAGTTTTGCCTTTGCAGACTAGAAATAAACATATAATAACAAAACAAGATAAAACAAAAAAAAATGTTTGAAGTCCCAATTTCAATGTCCAACAGTTCTGAGTCCCCGTTTCAATGTCTAACAGTTCCTTATGTGTACATGTCAGCAATGATATCTGGATGGTGGGCACATGTTGGCAATGCAGGTCCGACCCTCTCTGGTTTGGACCTAGGTAACCTGCAGCGGTGCACAGCTGCTGACTGCTCGCGTGGCAAGGCGTTGTCAGCGTCTTCCATCTCTGGATTGTTTTTTCCTCTTGTCTTAGTGGTTGGAGCACACCTGTCAATTCCTCTCTGTTGCAGGAATCCATCTGGTCTTGGGGTTGTTTTCTGAAAATATACAAATGTATTCTCGACCACAAGTTAATAAAGGAATCTTTTCTATATAATTGATTTGGGATCCTTTTTATTTTTGTTCAAACAATTTTCCTTTGTCTTATTTAGACACCATGTGTGTTTTTAATGGCCGTCTTGCTTTATCCGGGGGATCCCTGCTCTTCCCAGCTGCAAACTGTCTCACCAGCTGTGCCTCCCTCGCCAATTCGGGCTGGATTCCGCTCGTCTCAGCTGCCTCCTCTATTTGCTCCGGGACAAGGCTCAGGACACATCCTTCTATTCCGCTGCCATTTTGTCTCTCTTAATATTTTTTTAAATCCTTACGGGAGGATATTTTTCCATTGACTTTTTTGGAAAAGTAGAAGGGAGAGGATAAGAGAGAGAAACGTGAGAAAGACACGTCAGTTGGTTTCTTCCCACACGTGCCTCGACCAGGGCCGAGGATGGAGCCTGCAACCAAGGTCTGTGCCCTTGACCAGAATCAAACCCAGGACCCTGGAGTCTGCAGGCCCGACGCCCTATCCACTGAGCCAAACTGGCCAGGGCTGGGTTGTTTATTATTAATGATGTTGTGATGAATATCCATTAAAGAAGTTTCAAGCAGTAGTTTATGTAATGTATTCAAATTAACCACCTGAAGGATCTTTATTTTTCATTAACCTTTAAAATCTACTTTAACTTCATTATAATTTATACCAAAACTATCAACAAACCCCATCTCTGCCCTGTTGATTAGAGGCCTGATTTTGTTTCACTGTCTTGCATAAGCAAATGGTTTGATTGTTCATTACAGGAACTTCTCAAAAACCCATCAGCTCTTTATTGAAGACATCAATAGAATGTACCCTAAAGTTCTCTGAATCCCTCCCCTCAAAATCCTCACTTGCTGTTTCCACCAACCCTGGATTATTGTAGAGTGGTTTTTAGCCAATCCTCTACAAGGATTATGCCTCTCCTCACCTCCATTGAAAGACTCACCTTAAACCAAACTTCCATTACAGCAAGTTCTGACCTTACATTCCCCTTTTGGAGACATTGCCAAAGATTTTCGAGGCAGTGGTCTCCTTCATGGAGGTAAGCAATAAACTCAGCTTTTTCTTAGCCAACAGGTTGCATTGGGGATATCTGGGGAGCCAGCTTTTGACAGGGCCTACACATCTTGTGCTGTGATATCCTCAAGCTACCTTTGGAAAGGTTATACTGGCTGGTAGTCCCAACATTGCACAGGCATAGCCACTTACTCATCTCTCACCAATACAGTTGTGTTGTTTTACTGTCTTTCATATTTGCTCATTTCAAAGGTAAAAGAACCAAATTTTCATTGCTATTTGCATTTCTTTAATGTTTGGTGAGCTAAGCCACACATTGTGAACTCTGAAATCAGACAGTTTAGTTCCTCTTTCCAAAGACAGGGTAATCTCAGCTCTGTGCTCAGATTCCACTTCTGTGAAATGGGGTGTGTTAACTTGAGTTCTCCAGAGAAACAGACCAAAAAGACATATTTTTTTCGTAAATAGTGATATATTTTTCAAAAAGAGATATTAATTGATTAGTTGATTATTTGCTGTAAGGAACTGGCTCCCGTGATTAAGGAGGCTGAGAAGTCCCAAGGTCTGTAGTTGACAAGCTGGGGACCCAGGAGAGCCGGCCACATATGTTCCAGTCTGAGTCCTAGTCTGAAAGCAAGAGCAGACTGATGGTCAGCTCAAAGGCAGGCAGACAGAAAGAACTCTTACTCATCAGCCTTTACTCTATTTAGGCCTTTAATGGGTTGGATGAGGCCCACACAGCTTGGGGAGGGCAATCGGTGTTACTCAGTCCACCACTTCAAACCTTACCCTCACTCAGAAACACCCTTAAAGACAAACCTGAAATGATGTTTCACCAACTATCAGGGCACCCCATGACCCAGTCACATTAACACATGCAATTCACCATCACATGAAAGCAATAAATTGGTCCTACAAAAGAATGGTTGTTGTGAGAATTAAATAATACAGATAAAGTACTTAGCATGGTATCTGGCACATATTAAGCACACAATAAAATATTTAAGAAACGAAATTCATCTGTGAAAGTTGTTTTGTATCAGAAGAGGAAGATCCTATTACAAATGTTGAGTTAAGCTTTAACCTCTTGAAACATTTTTATTTCACCATTTTCAAATTGCTCTAATGGCATTATTATTTCACAATAGTACAATTAATCAGCCCACGCTCGACCTCTGCTCAGAGGGCAAATGTGCCCTCATCACAGGAGAAGGTCAGTGTCTGAGGAGGGAAGTTAGTCCGTGGGGTGCTTCTCCTGAGAAAGGGAAATCGTTAAGGTGAGTTCCTGTTGATTGACTGCCCTACTATCCCAGTTAAATTAAGATTTTTCTTCTAAATGCAAATCATAGGCCCTTTCACTAAATGACTTAATTTGAATGACAATGTTGTGGAAAAGAAAATGAAGACTCCAGTTTTTTCATCCCAGACTAGGCCTATTAAAGAAAAAAGCAAGGATGGCAGGGGAGGGGAGAAGAGTGCTGAGCAAGGCAGGGTCCCTGATGATGATTCAGTGGTGATTCAATGGCTCTCATCTCCCAGAAATTGCAATAAAAGGACATAAAATTACAGCATCGAGTTCTCTGAAATGGCCCTGCACCTCTTCAGGAATGGTCTGAGATATCTGAGTATTCATATGGGTAGTCTCTGAACTAGAAACAGTATTGGAGGTCTCAGTCCTCCGTGAAAACCCATCCATGACTCCCTGACCCCTGCACCTTAATTGAAATTCAAAGCTGTGAGAAAAGTTTCCATCATCCACCAGATCTGGCCATGTTCCCATTTTTGTTCCCACCCACCTTCAAGTGGTTAATTTGAACTTCAAGTTGTTAATTTGAACCCCAACCACCTCAAGAGGTTCTGCCTGGGGGACAGGGATGAGAGTAGCAGGATGTAGAGTCTAAGGCTTGGGGACATTCGACTGGTCCTGAGGAGGAAACTGGTCTTGCAGAACTTGTTATCTAAATGCAGAGGCCATGGAACTGTGAACAATGCACTGCCCTGGAGGCAGGACTGCATTGTTATGCTGGTGCCAGGATGGACCCATGGGATGTGGCCTGACACCTGGGGGCCTTCCTACAGGGCCACGAAGGAGGCAGAGGGCATATCTGCAAGACAAAGACCCCAGCGGGATATATATAGACAGGCTCTCTGCATGTCTCTTCATTCTGATTTGGAAATTATTCCCGGAGTCCACTAGTGTTAATAAACGGGGTCCCTCCCTTTCTCTAGGAAGCTTGCTTGGTATTTCTTTGGTCTTCTGTAACAGTCCCATCAGTGATCCTGGCTTCTATGTCTATGCCAAATGACACTTTCTGTTCAGTGATATCACTCAGTGACATCCATCTACATTTTCAAAGGAGAAGGGCACCACTTCAAATATTTTAAAGAAGAGAAGAATTTTAAATGGAGCACCAACAAGTATCTTATTATTATCTTTTAACAGAGTCAAGACTTTTTCATATTAATAAGCCCTGGTCTCATTCTCTGGGTATCAGAGCTCAGACTAGGCTGAATCACAGGGGGACACCGTCAAGCATTTATTTTGAATAATGAGAGTATTCAAGGATGGAAAGAAGAAAACTAGACACCGTGAGAGGGAAAGGGAAAGTTCAGGAGGGAGAAGTTTGGGTAGCTGTGAAGTAAAGAGGGTTTGCAGACATCTAGGCAGGGAAAGCTCGCGCCCTGCCCTTCCCTCCACTTCTCTTTCCTACTGCGTCAGAGATCTCCAAGCCCACCCAAGTTCCATGTTTTGTTTTGTTTTTTCCAGGAGGATTCAAACAATGCATTATCTAGTCACACTCATGGCTAAGATTCATTACAGCAAAAGGATACAAAGCCAAGTCAGCAAAGGGAAACCAGGCACAAGTTTTCAAGAGCGCTAGCCCTGTCTTGTCATACAGGACACAATTCCTCCAGCAACAACCAGTGAGAGCATAGGAGATGCAGTCCTCCAGGGAAGCGTGACAGAGACTCGGTGCCCAGGAGTTTTACTGGGGGTTGACCACACAGCACCCTTTTATGCCACACACAGGGATCCCTCTGATGGTGGGAACCCTTCTGAAAGCCCAGTTCCCAGAGGCCAACCTTGTAAGCTGGGCTTTCAAATGATAGCAGTCTTGCCCTGACACGGTGGCTCAATTGGTTGGAGTATCATCCCATATGCCAAAAGGTTGTGGGTTCGATTCCCGGTCAGGGCACATACCTGGGCTGTAGGTTCGATCCCCAATTGGGGTGTGTTCAGGAGGCAACCAATCTCTCTCTCTCTCTTTCTCTCTCTCTTTCTCTCTCTCGCTCTTGCTCTAATCAATAAAATATAAAAATATATATCCTCAGGTGAGGATTAAAAAAAAACAAAAAGATAGCATCTTAGGCCTGCTATACTAACTCTCTCCATATACCTTTCTGGATCTGTTCATGTCCCCTGCAACAATAGCCACCCCCTCCCCCCCACAAGAGTCCCACTCAGGGATCTGAGGCCACTGTGGGTCCCCTCAGAAAAGGGCAAACAGATCTGTTTAGGGAAGTCATACATTTATATACACCTATATTTCAAGTGACCTTCTCCTGTGGTGTTAGAACTGCTGACAGATATCTATGCTACACGTCACCCAAGCCAGCATCTCCCTGCCTCACTCACTCCTCCATGCCTGGGGTCAGGTGCCATGGCCACGTGGGTTTAATGTCCTACCCGGCCTTTGGGAGTGAGTGTGGAAGTCCGCAGCCATTCCCACTCCACAAGAAGGAGAGTTCACTCATCAGGTATTTATTGGACACACGAATGGCCTGAGAAGTCACAGTGAGTGAGGGTGCATACTGGGAATAGCCCTCCCAGGAAGGACCTTGATTGAAGGGTGAATCACCCTGGAAATTACACGTAGAAGCATAAGGCAGGGGTGAGGGAGAGATTCTGGGGCCCAGGTTCAGGTTCTGGCTCTACTCCTTGCTAGTTGTGGGGCTCCAAACTATATTTGCAAAATGGGGGTGATAAACTTCACCTCACATTTGTTGGGAGGATTCAACGAGATACTTAACATAAAGTGCTAGTTCTCTTGCCTTTCACCTTTTCTGTGATCTAAAGGGCTCCAAGCCATTCTTGCTTCTCTCAGTAGCCAAAGTTCAACCTTAAAGGCATTAGAAGATAGCGCTGGAGTGTCAACAATAATCCTGTCTCACCCTCCCAGCAAGGATCATCGACCCAGACAAGGTCTGTTTGCTTAGCAGGAAAAGGCTCTGAATACAAAGGTTCACACAGAAATCCCAGAGCCCCAGAAAGCTAGACTAAAAGAAGGAAGTTTAAATAAGTTGAAGTTGAGAGTTGATCATAATCAACAAATATTTATCATAGCCCTAGTCCTGGGATGCATACAGTGGGGACTCTAAGAGAAGCAATGGGCAAAACCTAATGGTCTTTGATACTGGGGTGTTGGAGTTCCATGATGAAGAGAAACCTCAGATACTTGGACTAATAAGACAACTGTACGGAATAGAATAAAATCACAATCTTGGCTACAGGGAAAACAGACTCTATTGTGTGCTAAAGGAATAACTAGGTAAGGGGGAGCCTTAGTGGCAGGCCCCCAACACCCCCACTTCCTGCTATCCAAACTTCAATGATCCTGATAATCCCCACCCATGTGGACTGGACTTAAGGACGTGGTTTTTAACCAACAGAATACAGCAGGAGTCATGGGATGTCACTTCTGACATCCAATATAATAAAAGGCTAATATGCAAATCAACTGAACAGGGGAATGACTGATTGCTATGACGCACACTGACCACCAGGGAGCACAACTCAACCCAGGAGGTCCCTCAGCCTCTCTTGCTTCCAAGGCAGCACTAAGGACCCCTCAAGGGATGTCGGACTGCGAGAGGGCACAGACCAGGCTGAGGGACCACCCCCACCCCTAAGTGCACGAATATCATGCACCGGACCTCTAGTTTGGTTATAAAAGACTCTCCCTTCCATCTTGGGTGTTCACTCTTGCTTGCTCTCCCACTTGCCCACTTGCTCTGAGAGAAGTCAGTTGCCATGTCATAAGATGCCCTAAGGAGAGGCTCCCATGGCCTTCTAACCAACACCAGCAAGGACTTGAACACGGCCAATGGCCATGTGAGTGAGCTTGGAGATGGTCCCCCTGAAATCCAGATGAGACTGCAGCCCTGGCTGAAGGTTTTCAGTCTTATGGAAGACCTTGAGCCAGAAGCCCCTACCTACGCCATACCTTGATTTATGACTCATAGAAGTTGTGGAATAATACATGTTTGTTGTTTTAAGCCACTAAGTTTTGGGGTAATTTGTTATGCAACAATAAGTAACTAATACAGGTGAGAAGGCAGAGTAGGACTGCAGGGTGTGGAGAGTGTGTGTGTGTGTGGTGGTGGGGAGGCGGGGGTAAAGGGGAGAGAGAGAGAGAGAGAAAGAGAGAGAGAGAGAGAGAGAGAGAATATGAATTTCAAGTGAACACTTTGGTGAAATAAACGATTGAGGAGTCCAGCTTCTGGGTAATAGCCAGTGTGTGATTGCGTGATCATAGGCCATTACAAAGGCTTTGCCTGGCAGGCCTAGCGGGCAATCACCCTCCCACAGCAGCCTTGGTGCACAGCCCCTGCATCGCAGTCTCTAGGTGCAAGCACTCAGGGTCCTCTCTGGTCATGCTCCTCACGTACTGATTTTCCCAGCTCGGAGGCAGCTGCATTCCCAGTCTATCTGAGGCTTGGGCAGAGGTCCTCTTCAGATGCCCATTCCTGCTGAGGTCTATTTGCGGGATGGAAAGTGGGTGTGCAAGGGAAAACCATGAAGACACTTACCCCATTCTGACTCAGTACCCAGTACTTTTCCACTCCTAGCCCTTCCCCCTCACTCTGCCCACAACCTCAAGATCCATAAAACTGAAGTCTTTTGTTCGGGAGCTTCCTCAACAGCTAGACGACCCCCACATTTATACTGACCACCGTCTCTGGACTGGTGTGTGTTTCCACCGGGGAAAACAGAACAGGAAAGAATTATCTGTTCTAGTTTTAGACTCTTGCTTATACCCTCACAGTAGGTGATTAACGGCTTAACTCTCGTTTTTTGTGGCCCGTTGATTTAATCAGCTATTTCATCACCTCAGTGCTGTCTCCCAGCTCAGCTGAGCTCCTGACAACTATCAATAATATGGAGGGAGCAATGTCTGTGCCCGAGGCTGGATTCCAGCTGGAGAAAATGAGACATAAAAGCTCCAGAAAGCGCAGCCCATCACTGAAGGAGGTGAACTCCAGAGGAGACCAAAGCTCCTGAATGGGAATGATGATACGAAGCAGTTTCCTGGTCATCTAATTGTCATCTTCAATACGTCTCCACCGGCTTTTTAGGGCTTCATCCCTTTACGGACAGGCGCAACCTCTGCCCTGCTGACTTTGCTCTGCAGAATGTGCTCCTCGGACCGGCAGCATCAGCAGGGGCTTGTTAGACATGCAGGCTTGAAGGCTCGCTCAGACCTGCGACAGAATCTGCATGCTGACACGGTTCCCAGTTCCCGGGTGATCTGTCTGCACAGGAAGGCTGAGCAGCACCGGTCGACAGACTCACACACTTAAAAACAAACAAAGCTAACACCCTAAAGTGATTCTGTTAATAAGAAAAGTTGAGAATTGGGATCAACTAATTTAATTACTCATGCAATTATTTACTTATTTATTTATTTAGAAGAACATTTATTGAGCATCTGTACTGAACATACCAAGCTGAAAAAAATATCTATAATAATAAAAGGGTAATATGCTAATTAGACTGGCTATCTTCTGGACATCATTCCTGAAGCCAGGGCTGGAGGGTGCCTATGGGTGGCCCCTGGGAAGCCAGCCCGGGTCCCAGGTGCTGGAGGGAAGCTGGTGCCAGCAGCTGGGGAAAGGAAGGCCTACTCTTACACAAATTTTCATGCATCAGGCCTTTAGTGTATATATATATATATATATATATATATATATATATATATATATACACATACACACACACACACACACACACACACAGTATATACAGTATATGGCCTCGCCCAAAAGAACTTACAGCTGGAAGAGGCAGGGTCAGACACGTAAACAAAAACAGGTGTTGCAGGTACTACTATAGACATAGTTACAGGTCCAGAGGGGCACAGGAAAAGGATGGTCCACTCTACAAACGGTGTGCGGGGTCAACAAAAGCTTGAGTTGGGTCTTGTAATGTGAGTAAGTGGTGACTCCGTGGGGAAGGACGTTCAGGCTGAGGATTATAAAGCTTGGGCCAGTTGGCAAAAGGTTTGGTGTAGCTGGGGATGGGGATGCAAGGTGGGGTTGGCAGGAAATGAGCTGGAGCAGGATACAGGGCAAACATGTGAAGGCCTTATGTCCCCTGCTAAGAAGCTGGATTTTATCCTACAGGAACCTGTGAACAAAGTCTTCGGTTGCTCTGCCTATAAATAACAAAAGAGGACCCATCGAAAAGTGGCTGAAGTTATAAGGACATTTAATGTTCTCATATAAGAAACGGTGCAGCAGTAGGAAGCTTCAGGAATGCATCGGTATAGGGTTCGGGTCAGCTTCCCTCCATAATCACAAGGTGGGAATCGAGGTCCAAGCATCATGACTTCAGCACACAAAATCTCAAAGCAAGGAAAAGGGACTTCCTCTCACTTGTGTCTTTTCTAATAAGGAGGAACATATTACCCAGAAACCTTTAGAAGTGTTCCCCTCAAGTCCAGTGGGCTAGAAGTGGGCTACAGTCCTATGCCCCAGCTGCAAGGAAATCTTGGAGCGTCAATATTTGCCACTTTTGGCATCTTTCACAGAGGCCAGCAGTGCCAGCGAGGAAGCACAGCTCTGAGGATGGTCAAGAAACAACAACTGACAGCACCTGCCACAGGTGGATGGTAAACAGGAGGAACGTGTAAGATGTGCACCTGGAAGACAGCTCTGGTGGCCGCATGGAGGAAGGACTGAATGAGGAGAGAAGGTAATCAAAGGATAGGTTGAAGGTAGACCAGTAGGAGGTGGTGGACTGTTAGAGGCCCTGGAGAAGCAAATTTCTTCATGCACCCAAGTGAGACAACACCTGGAGCCCTCAAAACTAGTTCAGGGAGCACTTTCAGGGCCGGAGCTGCTTCGTGAGCCCCTGGTGGCTGTGTTATTATAGTCCTTACTAGAGGCCCAGTGCATGAAATTCATGCACAGAGGTTGGGGAGGTCCCTCAGCCTGCACCCTCTCGCAATATGGGACTGCTGGCTCCTAACTGCTCACCTGCCTGCCTGATTGCCCCTAACCACTCTGCCTGCTTGCCTGATCACCCCTAACCACTCACCTGCCTGCCTCATCTTCCCTAACCACTCATCTGCATACCTGATCATCCCTAACCACCTCTGCCTCAACCCTGCCACCACGACTTTGTCCAGAAGGATGTCTAGGATGATATCTGGAAGGTCGTTCGGCTGTCTGATCAAATTAGCATATTATGCTTTTATTATTATAGATTATCCTATCTAATAAAAGGGTAATATGCAAATTAACCATCACTTCGTCACAAAGATGGCAGTGCCCATAGTGGCTGGGGCGCTGGATGCTGGTGGCGTCACCCCAGTGACAGGCCCCAGCGTCCTGCATGCCCCAGCCCACTGCGGGAGGCAGGGCAGGTGGGTGGGCCTCTGGCCAGAGGCCAGCCAGGGCGTGGGACGCTGGCATCGTTGTAGGCCGGGCTGAGGGACCCCCCGTGCATGAATTTTGTGCACCAGGGACCCCCCCTCCCCCCGAATTTCGTGCACTAGTTGTAGATAATCTCAGCTCAACCTGCTGGTGAAGGAGGCCTGGGAACTGCCAGACTGCAGAAGACGCACTGGAATTCATTCCCTTTAAGATGATAATTGCAGTTAATACTGCACAGCTTTCCCTGGGAAAGCTCAGGAAGGCTCCTCAGGGCCAATTGATGTGAATGTGTAAAAGGGTTCATGGAACTGGAATTCCAGCAAGCCCAGCCTCTCTGCAGCTGTCACAGTTCCAAGTTACCTGGAAAGATTCTTCAAAAGGCTGAGACAGAAACCTCTGGCCTTTGAGACCTTGTTCCTGGTTTGAGGAACAAGACTTACACACGTGGATGGTACAAGATAATGCTCTGATTAGAGGTCATGCTTGTAAGCACTGGAGGAACTAAGCTCTTAACTCTCTAGTGTAATTAAAAAAATAGATGACCAGAAGGAGACCTCTGTTCCCAACTGTGGTCTCCTGGTGGCAAAGGAAAAAAAACAATGCTGGAGAGTCCTCTGCATGTGGCATCTGAAATGATAACCCTGCATGTCGCAAGGCAGCAAGAGCTGAGGGCAGCAGCAAGGTCTGGAGCCGGCAGAACTGCAGTTAATGAGGCTGGGTTGCTCCCAAGAGACTCTGGAGGTCAGTGAACGAACTGAGGCCTGGAAGGATGTGGCTGCAATGGACTCACCATCAGGAGGGTTTGTGGAGGGGCAGTTATCACCATGAGCCTCCAAACTTTCACATGGTCTCAGTCGCTCAGCCTGAAGCAGCCAAGCCCTCTGGCTGCTCACCCAGAACGGGGAGGTTCCTGCCTTGGAGCTATTGAAGCCAGGTGACGTCCATCAGTCAGGGCTGGTTGTCCTCTGAGACAAGCACACTGGACTCCCTCACATGGGAGTAAAGTAGCTTGACCGTTAGGAGAAAAGGGAACTATGTCACCTTCCTAACACAGGCGATAGGCAAGCGGCCCATTATGAAGAATAACCTCACTGTATCAGTTTTAAAGGAGGTAGAGAAGAGCCCCTCAAATGAACTGGGAATAAAAAATTGAGGTCAGAGCAAAGGCACACGGCACAAAGTTTAATTTCCATCAGCTTTCCACGATGATCGCATAATACCATTTTCTCGGGATCTGATTTATCGCCTTCCCTTCCAACCTTACGTGGGCATCGAATTCGCTTAGAAAGAGAGCCAAGGTCTTTTGTGTCATTAAGTTGGAGTTGGCAGGAAGGCCAACAGGGCTGGACAGTTTGAGCCATTTTAGGGCCTGAGATGTAACAGGATAGCTTTCTTTCCAATCAAGTGTCCACGACAGCTCCCTCGGTGACCCTTCGTGGGGATGATGATAAGAAGATGTCTGAAACCTGAAATGTGGCTTTTACCCACAGCCCTACTCCTGAATGAGAAACATCCCTCAGAGAGAACAGCGGGATCCATCCCTGGTCAAGAGCCTCAGTCTTGCTTCAAGACACTCTCTCCAGTGCAGGGGACATTTGTTGTCATTGATCCAGGCAGCACTTAAAAAAAGACAAATAGAAATTAGAAAGGAGACTGTCCAAGTGGCCTCTAGGCAGGTGATTTTTCAGTCAGCTTCCCCAGCCGGAGGCGCTGCTGACCGCCTTGGTGTGGCTGTATGACACCATGAAGGGAGGAGGTGGGCTCCAGCTCCTGGGAGAGATTTATCTGATGAATGGGCCAAGTTGCCAGCTGTCAGGATGGGGTCAATGCCCATGGGAAACAAGAACTTCCTCCCCTCCAGGTGCACCGCTTCCTTGAAACCTCTGACCACTCAATGCCCATTGATCTGTCCCTCCTTTGAACTCTTCATCGAATTACTGACCCCAACACTCACGGGGTCTCAGAGCTGATAGGATGTTATTTACAGGTCATCCCATGCATTGAGGGTTGGCATGAGAGCATTTCCTGGATGAGGAAAGTGATGCTTAGCAAGGTGTAGTGATCCACCTAAGGCCACCGGTCAGTTTGTGGCAGAGGTGGATTCAAACCCAGGTTTCCTGATCCTGTAGTCCCTCTCTGTCACATAGCATAGACTGCCAGGGATTATCAGTGTGCCTCATCTCCCGCCTTATGTCCTGTGTGGGGGGTCTTGGCGGGGCAAAGGAAGCCCCTCTATGCCTGAGGTGAAAGGCTTATGTAGTGAGTGCTCCATTCTCAGTGTGGAGGAGGGAACTCCAGGAGCTCCAAGTCTCAGTGTCGTCTCCAAGGAAGGCCAAGGAGTGGCATTCTTGCTCACTTCCTTACTCACTTGATGCCCCGAGAAAAAGCTCACTGCCCTCTTCACTCGGGCCTCTGGGGACCCCCATCTCCATGTGGCTGCCTGGGGTCAATCTGTCTTTGTGCCTGGCTTGTGTTTGGACCTGTAGCCTTGGAAGGCATGGGGTCCTCTCCCGTCTTCCTGCTGTGGGATGGGGGAAAACTCCCACCCTCAAGGTCTGATTTACTTCCTTTCCTGGATTTTGTGGGTTATCTCTTCTGACTAATGAAAAAAATCTTCCCCAGCCTTTTCTAGAACAAAAGGATTTACTAGTTTAATGCAAATGAATGCCGTTATACTAGCTAATATTTATTGCATCCTACAACATGCCAGGTACTGTTATAAAGACTTTGTATGTATTAACTTACTTTATCCTCCAACAACCCTATGAGAGAGGACAGCATCATCTTCCCATTTCACAGACAATGAAACTAAGGCTCAAGAATGTGAACTTGGCCAAGGTCACACAGTTGGTAAATGGCAGTGTTGACTGGTCCCACAGTCCAGTGATTTAACTACAATTTAACACTGCCTTGCAACACAATGCACAGTGCAGTGCAAGAATACACACATCTCTTTGTATGATGGGGCCAAAGCTGCTGGCCCCATCATACAAAAGGCGACTGGGATCTTTTAGTTCTTTTCTTGACCCAGGACCTGAAGAGCCACCCTGGGGCTTCGGAGTACTTCCGAGTCTGGTGAAGAGTTGTGTTTAACTGGGGGAGGTGACACCAGCTAACTTTTCTCAGCACTTGCTATATGCCAGGCATTATACTTAGCACTTTACTGAAATTGTTTCCTTTACCACAGTTTTATGAACAAAATCCTTTGTAATTGCCCCCACTTGATGGACAGGGAACTGGTGCTTAAATAACATGTCCCAGCATCCTTAGCAGTGAATGCAGAGTCCACACTCTAAGTACCGCCCTTGCATCCTCCTCTTCCTGAGGGGTACACTGAGCGGCAGCACAGACCTGCTGGCTCTAAAGAGAGAATGAGAGATCCCATAGGTCCAGGACCACCTTTCTAAGACCTCTGTCTCACAGCGATTCATTGATTGTCCCACTCACCGCCTTGGCTGGTTACCTAGCTGAGAGGGACAATGAAGCTCATCGTTGGCTGCACCTATGACTGCAACAGAGGTTAGTCAGCTGACTCCAGCCAAGGCTGTGACCTTGGACAGAATCACAAGCCAAGAAGAGAAAACGGATTCAGTGGGAATGGGTAAGGTCCAAGGGTGATTCCCGTTGGCTACCATTCATTGCAGTGGGCAGGGGGGAAGCAGTGATGCAGGGAAGTGGTATAATGTGATGGTTAAGTGTGAGGATTCTGGAGCCAGACTTCCTTGGTTATAAACCCTCGATCTGCTACTTACTAGCTGCATGACTTTGGGAAAATTACTTAATCTCTCTGTGCCTCAGAGGGAATGATAATAGTGTCTACCTCAGAGGATAAATTAATATAGTATTTATAAACCTCTTAAAGTATTATACGGTATGTAGTGAGTGCTATGTGTTTGTTAAATAAGGATGTAGAGCAGTCCACATCTTAACTTAAGACTTTACACCCTATCTTATCTTCAGTGTTGTTGGAGTGGAGGTGGGATGGTGTTTTGTGTTGTTTTTTTAAAACATTAAGCCTCTGTCAAAAATGTATTTATTTTAGGGTACAGGAGAAAAGGACAAGAAGATACAAGTAAAGAAAATTTACAAGAAAAAAATCTGACAAAAGTTTTCAATTAAAGTATTGTAACATTCACACTTGACTTAAAACATAACAAAAGAAACAAAATTGCAAACAAAAATGTCTATGGTTTGTCCAAACATAAACAAAAATTAGTGCTTAGGCAGCAGGGCTCCGTGATGCTGGCCAGCAGGGAGTAACAGAGTGTACTCTACTCAGAAAATTCGTTAATATACAAAGAAGCCCAAATTATGGACTGCAGCACTGTAGTCATCACTGCCCCTTTCCTACTTCCAGAATAAAGCCTTGATTAAACTATTCATGCCCTATATTACTCCTACTTCACTTGAGAGATTAAGGAACTATACACAATTGAATTTATTTTCACCACAGGGAGAGCACATTGTACCTGTCTCCCAATGTTACTTGAAAACCTTCCTTATCAAAACAATTTGACAGCAGCTATAAACAATTCAATAGATACATAATGATCTTCCATCACCGTCCTTTAAAGATGCATGTTAGTTCATGCTGATAACCTTAGGATCACAGTACATAGAATCCAAATAGAAATGAGTTGGGGTGACTTTCAAAGTAAGGTCGGATCCCTCCCTTTGTCCATATCCCCACTAGAGCTGGTAAGTTCATTCCATATCATGCATGAATCACTGGGTGGGAGGAGCTAATAAAAATCTTTCCTGTTACGACATCCATTGCCGGCAATGAACGCCCCCAGACCGCCACAGAAGTTATTGTTAATGCCCAAAACATGAGGACCTGAAACTTCTCCAAAAGCTTAAAAAATGGAATTATAGTTGACATTTCCTGACACCTGCAGTAGTGCTGTATGACTAGTAAAAGCATGTCTGTTGCCTGGACTGAACCAGCAATCAACATGCGCCCAGAATGCACGTGAATAAAAATGCAGTGAAAGGAAGTAGCCTTCCAGTCAAAGGTTAAAGTTCAAAGACAGTGACCAAAGTACTCATTTCCCAGGAGGAAAGATAATAGTAGTGGCATCAAGTATCATCAAACCACCATTTTGGTGTTTTTGGATTCTTGTTACATGTTCAAACATAGAATTACCTGGTGGTTGTCTCTTTCCTTTGCAGCTGGAAAGCATACTAATAAGGCCAAGACCAACTAACTGGCCTGAGAGCATGGGGACCAGTCTTCTGTTAGAATGGATAAGCAGATATGACCTTTCCTGTAAGCGTGAGGATGAACGGGGACATCTTCACCAATAAACATGATGGGAGGGGAGTCAAAGCAATATCCACTAGAAACGTAAACAGAGGCTGAAATGTCTCCACTTCATATAAGCTACCTGGTGCACCTTCCATATCCACACTCCACTGTGAAACTGAATTTTGAACACTCCTTTCATTTAAAGTCATCCCTGGAGGATAATATGAACTGTTCTCTACCATTATAGATTAGGCAATAGGCGCTCCTCAAATTGGAATTATTTACCAATTACTGGAGGCACTAAGTTTAGAATTCACAGCTGGGAGAGGAGAAAGAAGGAACTTTTATTCAGTACCAACTGTTATTAAAATAAAGTCATCTCTTCAGAAAAGACCCTTGTGAAATAGGCATATTTCCCCCATTTTACAGATAAGAAAACTTAAAAAGGTGAAGTAACTTGCCCAAGATCACATAGCTAGAAGAGGTGAAGCCTGGTTTTAACTCAAGTCTGACATCCAAGACCCTGTTCTTTTCATGAAGCAATAATGTGACACACTTTGTTTACCCTCATTGCGGTCTCACACAGGTTAGATTACATGCTTCCTTATATTTATGCCCTTGGTCCTCCATTGCTCTACGTGGCCTCTTCATTCAACATCTCCACCGAATTAGCCAAGGTAGCTAACACTAATTGTGGTAACAAACCACTCTGAAAATCTCAATGCACAACATAATAACAAGCTTATTTCTCACTCACATCATAGTTGAAGACAGTTGGGCAGTTCTCCTCCAAGCAGGGACTCAGGGATCCAAACTTCTTTCCCAGTTCGAGATGCTGCAACCTTGCACGTATAGCTTACGATGTGAACTTGGAAGAGGAAGCGGGGTGAGGACCATTGCACAGAACTGGAAGTGCCATTGGTCAGAACCCACTCAACATAGCCTCAACCCAAGTGCAGGGGAGAATGGAAAATGTAGTCTCCCTGTGTGTCCAGGGAAAGGAAACAAGATTGGGCAACACAGCCAGTCTCTGACACACGCAGTATCAATTAGGGTTCTTGCAGGAAACAGATGGCACACCTCGCTGGGATTTTTAATTTAATGAAGTTACTATTTTCAGAGGTATGAATGGGGTTCATCTATGAGGGGTTTTGATGCATCCAGGGACTAGCGAAAACAGGAAGCTTAGACCACCCTTATTCCAAAGGCAAGGAGAGGGACACATGTTAGTAGAGCCCAGTAAGAGCCGGAGCCCTGGAAGAAGGGCTTCCTGACAGGAGCCACAGCTGCAGAGTATCAACCCCGGTCAGAGCTGCAGTCCCTAAGCAGGAAGGGAATGGAGGAAGAAATGCCCTGAACTCTCCTTCCTTCCAACCTCAGATCTCCTGCCAAGACCTCATTTTGGTCAAAGCCAGAGGGCAAGAGAGCCGGCCTTATGCAGTCCATGGGTCAGCCTCCCAGGGCACTGAGAATGGCAGACAATGGATCTTGGGGATAGGGATTCAAAAGATTAAACAGCACAATAGCCATTTCATCAGGACATCTCCCTCCCCTGGGGAAGCATCACTCTCCCTTAGATCTTTCCCTGTCTGCTCCTTCCCCCAAATTCTGCCTATCCAGGCACCCTGCATCCCGTGCCCCACCCTCCCCTACCATGCCAAACCTTCACGAGTGGGGTGGGGGAGAACGTAGGATCACCAAGAATTCCTTTTATTGTCACTGGTTTTTTGCCAATATGACTGAAGAACCCAATACGCAGTTTTATAGCACCTTCTTATTTCTCTCTGTAAGTCTGGAACTCTCTTTGAGGAGAGAGGAGAGGACCAGGGCTGAGAGAACCCCTGTTCTGAGAGATCAGGATACTCCAGGCCCTGGATTCCTCAGCCCCTCACTTCTTCTGCTCCCCTCCCCAACCTTCTCCACCTTCAGCTACCAGCCCCTGGGACTTGCATCAGACCTGGCTCCGTGTTGATTGAGATGAACTGTGCAGACAGGTTCACAGGAACTCGGTGCTCTTGCAGGGTTTGGAGAAGCAGCTGCGATAATTACGGTGGATTTCTGGAATGGAAACTAATGGTGCAGGTTCAGACCTAAAATGCTTTTGATCCTCTTCATCATTAAAAGGCCATTAAAGGAACAACACATATATTACTGGACATCAAATCCACAATGATGTAAAAAGAAATTAGGCTGGTAATTGTTCCCAAGGCCATTATCTCCAGTGAGTGAGGGCACGTGGTACTCCATGTGCTTCTACAGGAGGACTTCCCTGGACCCTGATCATTCAGTTGAAACAACATTGGTTAAGCTCGTTCTACGCGCCATCCCAATCCGACGTCTACTTCTGATTGAAAGGGTGACGTTCAAGGACTTGCACTCTGGTTTGCAGGCTGAGCCCCAGGGGAAAAACCTTCCAGGCTTTGAAAGATCACAAAAGTTTATGGCCAAAAAAAGAGAGTTTGTGGCAACAGCAATGAACGGGACAAGTAAGACTTAGTAGCCCCACCAAAAGAGGCAACACCATAATGTGTAAAACGATAAAATAGAGGCCATAGAACCATCTAATAGAGTGCTTTTCATATAATAGGTAGTCAATCAATATCAGTTTAATCAAGAAATTAACCAATGACCCAAAAGATTCTTCTCTCTTTACAGGCTTAATGTAAGGACTTAATGTATTGACTTAGCTCCTAACTACTCCCAACTCCACCCCAAACTGCCACCAAAGATATTCTCATGAAGACTTACATAGGCTGAGCCCTCCTCACCTAACCCCATACACCCACACCCCTAATCATCTGGCAGAGCCCAGCAGATCAGCTGCCACCTCCTGTCACCATTGTACCCCTAGCCTGGCTTCTCATTGTCCCTACACTCCATTTGTCACCCAGGGCACGAGGTTAGGTGACAACACCAGAGTCCTATTTCCAGGTACTCCAAGGTGATGAAGAGGAAGGAGGAACTATTGAGAACGCTCTGTGATTCATGGGCCATGAACGTCTCAAGAGAAAAGATGAGGGTGGCAGACAGTGCAGAAGTAAACAGTGATGCAGAAAGAGAGCCTCACAGAGGAAACAGATTGTTAAGCACATGGCACTTGGTAGGAGCCCTTAGATCCTGGACACAAGTATCTTCAGAACCACACCAGACCCAGTCACTGCCAAAAAAGAAAGAGGTAGGAAGACTGTGACCAGTATAGGTGTGAGCTATAACCAGCACAGGGTCTCTGGGAGGCCCTTGGCCGCAGAAGCTAAGGCCAAGGTCTGAGTGGAGTTTATGGAGACCAGAGGTAGGAGGTCAGAGCTGAAGTACAATTCATCCTGGTTATCTGGGACCGCCTCTATAAGGTGTCACTGAGTTTCATGTCCACCCTCAGGGACTGGTTAAATATGATGGTGCAGCTACAAGTTATTATAATATCTAAATGTGCTAACATGGAATCACCAAAAAAGAACTTAAAATAAAAATGCAAAGGGGCACAAACTTAGTATAATAGACTACCATTTGTGTAAAAAATGAGTGAAAAGAATGCATAACCTTGTTTGGTTATTTATGCATACATGTTCTCTGAAGGGTATGTAAGAAACCAATAACATTTGTTACCTGTAGGAAAAGGAAGGGATTGGCTGCAGGTCTTGGGTAGGAGGGAAACTTTCACTGTCATGTTTCTAGAAGCTTGAATTTGAGCGTAGGAATCCTTTTGTCTTCTGCTCTATCTCTAAGGCTTCTAACAGTGTCACTTGCCTTTTCCTAAACTCCGCCAGCTCATCTGGGCAGGAGCCCACACAGGAGCAGCTTCGAGGGGCCCACTCTGATGGCTAATTGCCCCTCACCTCAACCTCTCTTCCATAATTTTCAGGTCTTTCTGCCCTTTCTCCTTAATGTGCCCCTTGCTGGCTGTGAGTTAGAACAAATTACTTACATTCTCTGAGCTATAGCTTCCTCATTTATACAATGGAGTATATTAATACCTAGCTCCTGGGATTGTTGTGTGGGTCAAATGAGGAGTGTATAAAGCACACAGCAGGTAGTCAATAAGTGAGCCGTGGCTGCTGCTGCTGCTGATAGCAGGCATGGAAATAAGATAGAAGGGGGCTGTTTGGCAGACATGCCCCCAGGGTCTGCTGGAGGCTCAACCCCAGGCCACCGCAGGGCACTGAGTTAAGGCCGAGTCCATCAAAGGGAGAAATGCCTGGTGGTATCATATCCCAATTCCCCATCTCCGTCCCTCTGCCCATGCATATAATATGCACTGCCCTGTCGCATACCCTTTCCTCTTCACCCCATTTCTCTAAGAAAGCAGCTGAAGATGTAGATGTTATAGCCCCTCTGAGTTCAGTCTAATTGCCAAGCTCCTAAGTGCTCAGCACCATGCTGGCAAACGAGGCTGTGGGGACGCATAATGTTTAAGCTCCGGTTATATTAATAAGGAGACACGGCCAAGTGATAAATAAGCCAACTCCAGATGAAAAATGATACGAGGGAGAATAATAAGGTAGAATAAAGAAAAGACTGAGGCGGAGAGGAGAACAGGGAGGAGGGATGGGGTGCAGACCACCGCTGGCTTCTATGGAGTCTGCAAGGACAGGGGAAAGGGCACAAGCTCAGAAGCAGTCCCAGGCTTGAGTTCTGCCTCCGACACAGCGGCGATATGTGTCTCGGGAAAGTTGGTTAAACTTGGTTTTCTGATCTAGAAAAATGGGACTAATGAAAATATTACCTCCACTAAACTGCTGTGAGAATTAAGTGTGGTAAAGAACCTAGCACAGTTCCAGAAAGGTGGTATGAGCTCAGCACATGTTATTTTCTTCTGCATGCTCTCAATTCCCACAGCCATGCCCAGCAGAAGGGCCCTGGATCTAGCCCAGACTCATAACCTCATCCTCCTCTTGGGGCAAAGAAAGATGCTAAGCCTGTGAGAAGCAAGGCAGACAAGGAAGGCCAGGAGACAACGGTCAGGGTTTCCTCCAGACCGAGCCGGTGCTGCTCAGCCACTCCACCAAACTGCGGTACACCAGGCCCTTGGATACAGAGATGAATAAAATGTGGGGTCTGCCTTAAAGGAGCCAGAGGTCGAGGGAGAGAAGACATATAACCATAATGACTGTGGAGGGAGTACCTAACTGTGAACCCTAACATCAAAGAATCTGCTTTGTTGTCCCCACCACCTGGTTTGATTTGGAGTTTGCAAAACACAAACCAAGTCCTCACAGTTCCATCAGGGCTGAGCCAAGTGCTGCGCGAGTACAGAGGAGAGTAATGAATTCTGCTTAGGAGTCAGGAGGCGGCATTTGCACAGGGCAAGGGATGAGAGCTAAGGCTTATTAATGTTTACTGAGCACTAACACGTCAGGCACCGAGAGCTTCACACATATTAACTCCTTCATCCCTCCCAACAGCCTTATGGGAAATGCTGCTCATACTTTATAAGGATAAAGTCACAGAGTTTGAAAGTGGCAGAGCCAGAGTCTTATTCTAGATTTCACATTCTTAATGTCAATGCCAAATTGCCTCTCTGAATCTTCTTCCCCCCTACCCCCCTGCCCCCCTACACACACACACACACACACACACACACACACACACACACACACACACTGAAACTGCCAGTAGAGATGGGCTCATCCATCAATTCATGCCATGCTCATTAGCACCTATTCTGTGTAAGACTCCGAACTGTGGGACTTGTGTGTATATGTGTGTGTGGAGGGGGGGAGGGGGGCTGCAACCCAGAGCCCCTTTCTGCTCCCATGAGCTTGTTCTGCTGCAATGTCCCTTGGCTCCAGGGCCTAAAGAGTGGGCAAGTTGAAGCTGAAACAGTCAGCTGGGCTTCTTTCCCACCTCTGTTCCTGGTAGGCAGGAAGGATGGCACCAGAGAGGTTTAAGACATAGAAGTCGGGCTCAAAGGCTTGGAGACTCAAAGGACCTTCCAAAGCAAAGCTATTCTTCTCTCTAGTATTTCAGCAGTAGGACAGTTCTCTAACTGCAATCTTACACAGAGCAGATAAAGCAGAACTGCTGTGAGGTAAGTTGGGTTGGGGGTTTTAGAGCCCCACTCACTCAGCATCCTCCATATCCTTTCCCATCATCTCAGGTAGCCCCTGAAGCCTTTCCATGGGGTGCAGTTTGAAACCCATCCCAGGTGGAGCACTGGTGAGAGCTTGATGGTGACGGAGTCCTCGGCTCTGCTGGCTGTTTGAGGACCGGCAGCAATCAGCATCGGCAGGCAAGTGAGGTCAGAAAGCAAGGGACTGACTCATTCCTGCTGTCATGTGGCGGTTTAATGAACATGTATATGACTCCCAGCCCTAATATGTGCTCTGAGTTGCCTGGAAGAGATATAGGTACTGGGGGAGGGGGGGTGACCAAGGAGAGGAGAGTCACAAAGGATGGGCCAGGTGCGGGTGTGGGGGAGGGGGAGAGGCTAGTGGAGCAGGTAATAGATATTTTCTCCTTGTGGCAAATCTGGAGTGGCCACAGCTGAGTGGAGAGGCTAGAAAATTAAATCAGAGAACCATTCAGAGTGAATGAAGCCCTCACAATTGCTTTTATCCCAGATGATCAAGGATACTGCAGTTCAATTCCGTTCACTGGGACACCTTTTACAGGGCAGGGGAAGAGCAGACTCGGTCTGCACCCCTCCCCAGAATGGGGGCCCAGCACTATAGATGAGAGGACACACTGCCCAGATACTACCTCTTGCTGGTACTCATGCCTCATGGCCACATCCAAAATAGGGCAGCATGTTGCAGGCTAGGGAAGAGACAGAGCCTGGAGTCAGACCCGATTTGTATCTTGGCTCCGTCAAGTTACTTATTCTTTCAGTTTCCTCCTCTACACAATGGCAACCTTATCAGTTTCTCCCTCATAGGGTTGTTGTGAGAAATAAGTGGCTGAATGCATATAAAGTACTTAAAATAGCACATACCGTATAGTGGTTACTCAACAAATGTTCATTTTATTGTCATCACGGTCAGAGGTACTTAATTATAGCTCTGAATGCCCTAAAAGGTCAAAGAACTATTAAGTGCCTCCTCCCATGTTGAGCTGGGCTCAAAACCTGGTTTGTCAGATTTGGGGCAATTCAATACTGTACTTAAACACACACACACACACACACACACACACACACACACACACACACTAAAGGCTTATCTCTTCGTCACATCACTCTGTCTCAGCAGAGTACAGGAGCCGGTTCTGCTCCACACAGGCATTCTGAGGTCCTGGCTCATTCACCAAGGCTTCACCATTGCTGAGGTGTGTTAACTTCTTCACTAATTTTTGCATCTATCCTAGAGGCAAGGGATGAGAGAAAGTGTAGAGGATCATGCAGAATAAGAGCCACACTTGCAAGGGAGAGACTGACATTACTTCTGTCCACATCCTATTAGTCAGAACCTAAGTCACATGACTCAATTACAAAGTACAAACTAGCCATGTGCAGGGTAGGGGAGAGGGGGGAAGGAGGAAGGGAGATGAGAGATGAGACTGTTTGGAGAGCACTGAGCCAGTATTTGGCACAACTTTCAACATTTTTAATACTTAATTTATATATTAATAAAACATTTTATTATGAAAAATATTGAACAAGACTAGAAAGAATAATGTAACAACCCCCCCCCCCCCCCGCGATATATCATTCATCTCATGGTCACTCTAATTTCATCTATACTTCCACCCAACTCCCCCTTCCTCCCATAGTATTTGAAAGCAAATCCAAGATGCTACATCATTAACTTGTAACTATTCCAGCACAGTACATGTTCAAGCACTTACTATGTGCTAGTCACTGCGCCTACGTTGAGAACATGTAGGCGCAGTGACTAGCACATAGTAAGTAAGTAAGATGAGTAAGATAAAATTTTGTCTTTGAAAAGCTGAAGCTGGGTGAGGAGCTTATAGACAACAGTGTATTGAGGTAAGAGAGACCAAATCAAGTGAGAATAGAAAACTGAATTCTTCTCATTTGGGAGGGCATATACCCCAGCATGGACTCAAAAAAAGTCACCCTTGAAACAGCCAACGTGACCACAATGATTAACAGCCTGATTTCCCCCTGGCCTCCCTACCTCGCCGACACGTTTCTGTAGCATCTTCACTCTTCTTTGAGAAGCTGCTCCTCTGAGAGCCATTTTAGCTGAGGAGCTCGACATATCACAGGACAGGAGCTCACCTGTCCGTAGAGGACTCTAACACTGGAAAGACTGCTGACCAAGGCCCTTTCTGGCCCAATCAGTTCCTGGGGTTTCTGCTAAACAATGACCTCAGGCTTTACCGCTGTCTTTTCTTAGAGGTGGGAAGGATAAGTGGCCTCCAGGGTTTAAGAGGCAGAACCTTAATAAAAAGGACACTGCGGGTTGACAGCTCTGGTGGCTCTAAGCACTCTCTAATCAGAGCTCGGGACACCTTAATGGGTCACTAACCTCACCCCAGATGTCCTGCCACATCTCACCACCTGCAGAGCAGCCGTTCAGCATGCCAGACAGAACCAGGAATAAAATACCATCTGTATTCTGGCTCCTTCAGCTGTCCCCACCCTGCAGAAGCCTGGAGTATGAAAAGTCAAATGCAAGTGGGCTGGGAAATTAGGCAAACCCAATGGTTTTACATATGATGTAATATTATGATTTCCAACATCAACTTCAGTCACAGAGTATCCACCTGCAAGGGGATGGTGGGTGATCTGAAGCACAGCAAACCAGAGGTGCTCAGAAGTATATCCTGTGAAGCACAGAAGGCAAATAGAATCACTTCTAGAATTCCTTCTGCATTTAGAGGTCAGGTGATTGCTTAAGTAGCCATTTATTACAATCTAGCATCTCTGTGAGCCCAGCAGGCTGAGCTAGGGATGAACACTCTGTTAGGACTCACCTTCCAGTGGATGCAGGTAAATAGAGCCCTAAAGAGAAGAGGAGAGGAGAGGAGAGGAGAGGAGAGGAGAGGAGAGGAGAGGAAAGGAGAGGAGAGGAGAGAGAGAGAGAAAGAGAGAGAAAAGGTATCTCCAGAGTACAGGGGCAGCCTGTTGCCTATCAACTCACAGAATCTTCATTTGTCTTGCCTGCCCATCTATTCCCTGCTATGAATGTGGGTAGAGAGTGAATAGAAAGAAGTATGGAATGCTAGTTCTAAAATTTTTGGAGAATGGGATAGGGCAGTGGTCGGCAAACTGCGGCTCTGTTGACTAATGAGTTTGCCGACCACTGGGGTAGGGGAACACAGTTAATTAAAAATGATAGTTAATAATAAGATCACCCTTAGAGTGAGCCTGGATGTTCAAACTTCAAATAATCAAATGCTCTAAGGATAAATGAAGTATTGGTCACACCGTTTGGCTCTTCACTGCAAAAGGGCAAGATTGTATAGAGGCTAAAAGAATAAATTTAAGAGTCAGACAGTCCTGGATTCAAGCCTTGGTTCTACTCAACCACCTACTAGCCCTTTGCCTTGCAAGCTATTTAAATGAGGGCTTGCTAGGCACAGGTAGACTGTAGGTGCACCACAAAATACTATTGGTTGTAAATTATCCTACCTAATAAAGAGGGAATATGCAAATTGACCATCATACCATCACAAATATGCCAGCGCCTACAGTGGAGGTGGGGTTTCCATAACACAAGATGGCTGCACCCACAGCAGAGGCTGAGTTCCTGTAATGAGCCTTAAGGAGCAATCAGCAGGGACCCGAGGCTGCATGGTGCTGGGCTGGGGTAGTGGACCTGAGCCTGCCCTCCCCGCCCAGTGGGGCTTGATAGGGGATCTCAGGCTGCCCCCTCCGCCCCAGCATCAGACCGGGAGACCTCAAGGTGCCACCCCCCACCCTGGTGCTGGGTCAGGGACCTCAGGCTGCTCCTCTCGCCCCAGGCTTGGGGACCTCAGGCTGCGCCCCCACCCAGGTGCTGGGGGACCTAAGACTGTGCCCCTACCTGGCACCGGGCCGGGGGACCTGAGGTTGCACCCCTCCCAACCAGCAGGGCTTGATGGGGGTGGGGCTGGCCAGGTCTGGATCTAGCCCAATGGGGGTGTGGGCGGCCGGGTCTGGATCTCACACAATTTTGAGGGGAATGTGGGTGAGTGGAGACTTGACTCTGGGTCCTGCGGCATGCCCCAGACTCTGACAGGAGGAAGATTTTCATATACATTTTACTAATTTTCTTTCATCTCTGACACTTCTATTAGAGAGAAAGGGCAAATAGCAATATTAAAATATTTCCTCTAATTAATCCCCCTTTAATGTGCATGAATTTTGTGCACTGGGCCACTAGTTTTATAATAAAAGTTTAAGGCAATTTTTGTAACTATTCATTTTATAATAGTTGAAGTTACATTTGAACACTATTTGTATGAGTCCCTGTGAGGTTTCTTGAATGCATACTTTACACAAAGTACCCATGACCAGAGAGCAGTCTGGGATGATTACAACACCTCTTAATCGTCCACTGTTAAAAGTAATATAGATGTACTGAAACTTTCACCAAACCCCATGTAGATGCCTCAAGTCCCCTCAAATTTATCTCAGAATGCCAAACAAATATTATAATTTTCTATGTATGCCATCATGTGGAAAAGATTAGAAGGCACTTACTTAATCTCTGAATAAATTTCCTCAAATGAAATATGGAAATAATCTATAATAATAAAAGTGAAATATGCTGAATAGACTGGACATCCTTCCGGACATCCTTCCTTCCAGACAAAGCTGCAGCGGGCAGGGGCTGAGGCAGAGATGGCCACTGTGGCAGCGGGGGCCAAAGCCCTTGCACAAATTTGGTGCATCAGGCCTTTAGTAATAATATACATCTCATAGGGTTTTGTGATGATGGAATGAGTTAAAATATGTAAAGCATTAGAATAGTGTCTGGAACACAGTAAATGAATAAGGAATGCCAGTTGTTATTTTTCTTTATCCGTGAGATTTGGAGATATGGCTGATGTGAAGATTACATGTGAGATAAAGTATGTTAAGGGCTTAGTACAACATCTGGCATACAGTAGGTCAGTAAATACAAACCAGTATTACTAGTGCTCTAGCTAGTTCAAATGTTCATAACATTTCATGTTAGATTGTTCTAAGTTCCGATTAGATTTACACTGATTTCCGTCTCTTCAGACCTATGACAAGCCTAGAACTATAGATGCTGTCCAAAACATAGTTGGAGATTGATTTTGTAGAGTTTGTGAACCTTCACAAAGCAATATTAACGTCTACTATTTGATTTAATTTCTCAAAACAACTTTAAGCTATTTCCATTTTAAAGGTAAGACACTGAGGCCTTGACATTATGTGGCTTGCTCAAGATATCAGGTTTCAGAACTGGAAGCAAAACCAAGCTCTGTTGACTCCAAGTAGTATTTTTACCAGATCACAGTACTGTACTGGGGCTGTTGCACACAGTTGTACAGGGGAGTGCAATTCATATTGCAGATGTTATGAATTTGTCTATTTTTACGAAGTACTTTTATGGCAGATGGCAGTAATGGTTTTGTTATAAAAATAAGTATCTATAATAATAAAAGCATAATATGCTAATTAGACCAGATGTCCTTCTGGATGACCTTCCGAACAAAGCTGAGGCAAGCCACCGTAGTTGCAAGGACCAAGGCAAACTTCTGTGGCTGCAAGGTCCAAGCCCCTTGCACGAATTTTGTGCACTGGGCTTCTAGTATTACAATAATTATCTAAAGGAGCACCTTTATCCTATTTGCACAAAGGCACCATATAGAGGCCTTATCACAACCCAATTTTTATGTGATAATTTAAACAGTATTTTGGGAAGTTGAGCCCATTTGGATTATCAATTTAAATTTAACAGTTAGGAATACTTATACTACTAGTGGTCAGCAAACCTTTTTCTGTAAAAGAAGAGATGGTAAATATTTGAGGCCTTGTGGGCCACACAGTAAGTCTTTGTTGCAAGTCCTCAGCTTTGCTTTGTAGCCTGAAAGCTGCCAGACAGTATGTAAATGAACGGGTGTGGCTGCGTTCCAGTAAAACTCTAGAAAAAAAGACAGTGAGTAAAAGCTTGCCCATCACTGACTTATAGAAATATGGTTATTTGAATTATCAGTAAGAATTTCTTGAAAGAGCAATGACCTCATTTAGATCGAACCTGTTAAAGGTGAGAAGCCAAAACTTGAAATTAGAACTGATTTCAAACCCCCTGTTCTTTAATCTTAACACATATGAGATGTTCTCATTCTTGGCAAGCTGGTAACCAGCGGTATGCAGGGAGGTGTTTGCAATCTCCAATGTTTATGGATATCACTTTAAAAAAATTAAATAGCTCAGAAGGGACTTACACTTGTCTTGATTTCATGAACGGGAAGGAAAAGTCAGATCTAGTCCAGAGGGGATGTCACCCCACTCTTGGCCTCCAAGGAAACTGACTCCTCAGTTCTCGTGGCCTTAGTCTCCACAGACTCCTCTTCCCTTAGTTTAGATAAAAGAGCTGTGGTTCTATGAAAGAAGCTTTGCCGGGAAACAAAGGTAGGAAAGAAAGCAAACAAAAGAGGAGTTTCCAATTTTAAACAGGTAGGTTTACAAAGCCTGTTTCATTAGGTAAGAAATTGAGTTACCTGATTGAAATGGAGATCTACAGAAAGACCTGGTCACGGGTCTGGTGTAGCAAACAGAGAAGCCCTTGTCCCTCTTTCTACCGGGCTGTTGACCCACATAGCTTCAGCTTGGCACCTCTTAGGACCTTGTTGGAATCTCAGTCTCTACAACGTGACCATAAATCCATGGCCCTTTTGGAGATTAGGGCTGGAAAGGAAATTGGAGGTTATCTAACCTGTTACATGCTTAAGGTTCCTTTCCTTTGGCATCCAATTCTGCTTGGACAACCTTGCAAGGACAGGAAGCTGTCCCCCAAATGAGCCTGTGTTGTTACCAACACCACAATTTATTAGGAAGTTCTTTCATATGTTGAGTTAAATTTACTCCCACTGTTGCTGCTTCTGCACACTTCTGTAATCACAAACAATCCTACTTGCCTTTTCACATAGCAGCCTCACCAATATCTGAAGATGCTGCCGTGGAATACCAAGTAAATATTTACCATCTCTTCTTTTACGGGATTCAAGGTGAGACTTGATAGTCTAATACCTTCTCTGTCTGGAGACTGCTGGTTTTGAGGTGTCGGGGAAGTCACAGCACACTATGGGCAATACTACGTTTATGGACAAGTAACTTCTCTAAGTCTTTAGTTCCATCTCCCACAAGCTAAACTGGGGCACACTGACCCTTTGGATCTAAGAATAAACTACATTTGTAAGCTGTGCAGTATGCTAAGTGCTCCAGCACTCATTATCTATGCAGTGATTCTTGCCCTGAGTATATGCTAGATTCACCCTTTCAACTTTAAAAAAAAACTTAGGGATCCTGATTCTCTCAAACAATATAATTTGCTATTATCTCAGCTTTTAGTCACTAAAAAAAAAATTGATAACAATGCAGTAAGAATAGTGGTAATGCTCATATTAGTTGAGTTTTGTGCCAAGCACTGGACTAAGAGATTGTCATATGTTATTTCACCCCCACAAAAGGCTTATGAAATAGTTACTAAAATTAATGGGTAAAAAGGTAGAGAAAGATTACTTGCTCAAGGCCACAGGATTTGAACCCAAGCAGATGGATGAATTTATACTTTTAACTACATCACATTGTTCCATCAATGTCCTTTTTCAAAGTATTAATAAACTACAAGAGCATGTCAGGATAGAGTTAACAGCCATTTGATGTTTGGGAAGAAAGCCAGGAAGAGAGTTCAGCACTCCTACTGACTTCTTGTCATCTCTAACTGTTCTCTATTATAACTTCTCCACCGAGTCTACCATCTTGTCCACAGTAACATACTTAATACCATCCTGAAATCCTAGAGGCAGAATGCATACATATGGTGTTCCTTGAAATGGTTAAATGCAAAGCAATCAGCATCCTGGCTGTACCACTCCATAATTATTTAAGACTTCTGTGCTTCAGAAGGTAATGATGGTACCTACCTTATTGTGACTATCAAATAACCAGGTAAAATGCTTAGGAAAACTCCAGGTACACAGAAAGTTCTCAATAAATGTTAGTTATTATTACAATTCTCCTATACAAACAATAGTCTGGTATGTCTGGTTCTTACATAGTTATCACTTTTTAAACAATCCAGTCTAAACTTTATCAATCTATATGTTTGCAATTTATCTTCTCATTTTTAAAAAAGTCAGTGTCTGCTCATCTTCAATAATTCAGTACTTCATAGTTCACCATGCTTTCTTATAGACCACCAAGTGTCCTGATATCACTCTCTCACCGAGAGCCAGAGACTTGAGCATACTTGATGTCTTGATATTTGGGCGCAATGGTGAAAAATAGCAGTAACTCCCTAAGGGAGACACCTCAATTTGTGGCTTGTTGAGTCATCACCAGTCTGTGAGCCTGAGTGTAGGAAATCAAGGTTGTTGGTTAGGCCAGTTGAAACAAGAGCCACTTTGGATCCTTAAGGCCAAGTCTAAGAGGGTCCAGGGTATGAACAATCACAGCTCTGCTGTCCTTTAGCATATAAGTTACTTCTGAGCCCAAGGATGGGAGCCAGCTAAGCAAACATTTCCAAAGAATTGGGACACATGCAGCAACTGAATTCAAAAGCATTGTACAGCTGTTACCCACCCCATCAATCCTTTCCAGAGTCAGAATTTTAAGGTTAGAAAAGAACCTTCTAGATCTAGTCCAGGGGTTGTAAACTAATAGACCACAGACCAAGTAGCCACATGTGTCTTATTTGCCTCCTCTTGTAACCTGTTTGAATTAACTAATATTTAAAAATCTGAAGATTTGGCATAAAAATACGTTTTGCTCGTCTTAAAAAACAAAGATCTGGCCACATTATGTCTTTAGAATAAAAATCAGCCAAGGCCTAGTAGCTAACCTATTTAGATATGTAGAACCCAACCAGACATTATTTACAAATCCTGATACATCGAACCATTTCGTTCCACGGATGAAGAAATTAGAGCTCTGAAACACTAATTGACCTGTCTACATTGAATGGCAGTCAAAATCAGGCCAGGTGTTCTCAATCTGACTTCAGTCGTCTTTGGTGAGTACTGTTGATCTTTCCCTTGAGAATTTGAGACACAGGGACATTACCTGCCTGTAGGCACTATGGCAAGGAGACACAAAACTGAGAACTAGGTCTTCTGCTTTTGTACTGACTCCCCTGCATTCCCTTTGCTGGGCCAGAAATCCCGAGGGTCTGCAATCCACTAGAGAAGGTAAAACTAGCCAGAAACTCAAAAGTCCCAGCATTCCTCAGGCTGCTGAGCACACCCACAGTCTAAAGTATCTGTGCTCTTCATACAAAACACTGCACATTCCCAGCCTCCACAGATGCCCTCAGACCCAGCTGGGCTATGACCAAACATGAGGCTTTTTCCTTTGTTAATGGCCTTTTCCCTACCCACACAGGAGTTAGGGAACAATAGACTCCATGGGACATTGACTCAGGGGAGAGGTTATAGAGAACAGTTACAGATGACAGGAAGTCAGTAGAAGTGAACTCTCTTTCTGGCTTTCTTCCCAAATGTCAAATGGCTGTGGCTGTGGCCTTCAATACATTGCTTTTAAAAAGTGCAGACTCTGTTCAGATTGACATGGTCTCACCCAAAGGATGCCCTAGCTATGCTTCCCTTGAGTGTAGTGACATTGATTTGTAAAAATCTTTGAAATCTTCAGTTTAAACGGCCAACAACACACAGAATCATAGCTCCACTATACCTCAGGTCCAGGAATATCTTACCTGAAACTGTCTAAGGAGATATTTGTTTCCTTTTATATCTAGGAGATGCCAATAGCCAAACTATAGTCTGTGTAACTGCATGAGGAATAGAATAGTAAGAGGGAACCATTCACATGAGATCATACTCTATAAAGGTAGTGGGAATACAAAATCAAGATTGTCTTATTTAAGGATGAGAGCAGAAAGCAGGTAGCAACTGAACTGAACTGGAGAGGGCAAAGCTGCATAGTTAGTTGTGCAGGTACGGAGTTGGAGAATCTGACGTGTATAAAGAACCTAAAATAAATACACTGTCAAAGGGCACGTGTTCAGACACGCACAAGGTCAATGACAGCTGAAGCCAAAGAGCCTGCCCGGGTCTGCCTCTGCCCTGCCCCAGGTCCTGGAGCAACCCCTCCCCATTCTCCTGAGGACGGCTGCTGCCAGGAGCCAGTGAGTATGGAGCCAAATCCTCCTTTGTGCTTCCCTCTGAACAATGCATTTCAAAAATTCCCCAGAGCCTGCATCTGCCATAAATTAAGGTGTTACAGCAAGTTCCAAGATTCATCAAAACCCAAGCCACACATCTATTCTGTTTGGGTTTATTGATCCTGGCTATTGTGTGGCCTCCTGGGAGCACAAATGAAGTATCAGGCTGCTAGCTATGGTCAAAGAGGATTTGTCTCTTACCACTTGGATAAGGAAATTTATTCTCATTGAGGCCAAGAAGATTCTTCTAGATGCATCATTTAGATCCAATACTTTTACCACCTATTGAATATGAAGTGATTATATTCTCTCAGAACTAAATGATGATGACAATAATCACTCTATGAGAAACATTTTTACAGGTGCTTTTTCTCTTTTAACCCCAACCCCCCTCAGAAGCTGACCCTGTTGGTGTCCTCAATGATATTAAGCAGGAACTCAGGAAGCAGGCTAGGCTCTATATAATAGAAAAAAATAAAGCTCAGAGAGGAAAGCAACCAGTCTCTCACATTTGGGGACACGAATGCAGAATTAGGGGTAAGAGCCCTTTTACAACAGGCATGAACTTTCCAGCTCAGTACTAAACCAGACTTGAGTGGTAAGACCAGGAAACTCTTGGGAAGACACTCTTGTAATGACTTTTTGTCATTAATACACAGAATTCTGGTACCTCCATTCAATGAGTCCAGGATAATAATTTGGTTCTATATAAGGCTGTTGTAACCAGGAAAAGACCCAAACCTTCCTAATGCAGCACTGGTCATTCAATTCAAAACCATGCAGTCTTTAGATACCAGGTTTTCATGAGGAAAATACAAGGGTGATGAGGAACCATCAGCCATTCCAACATGGCAGTGAGTAAAGGAGGAATCATCACCACCTACATGATTTGCAAAAAAGTGACTCAGAAGAGCTTGTCAGTATGATGTGGTCAGTAGTAGTCATAATCCCATCACGCCTGCAAATTTAACAATTTAGTTGTTTTTTTTCCTTTTCCTTCCTGCTTGAAGCTACTGGCTCCTTAGCTATTAAGGCCGGAGTCTAAATGAAGGCTGTCATAGGACTAAGCTCCTCTCTCCCCCGCTACGCTTTCTCATTTTAAGTCTCTGCCTCAGTTTCACTTCCCTGTATGGTGGAGTTTATGTGTCTCACAGGAAGTGAACAGATCTCCCAATAATAACAACTATAGACTCTTGACAAAATAATAATAATGAAAAAAACTGCCTGAAGGCATTGGTGACTAAACAAAAAATCGGGTGAATTCTGGAGACGTTAAAACTTCAAAGAAGGAAATGGCACAAGATGAGTTTCCATTTTTACGGCTTGATAGGCTGTTTGAAGAATCAGAGCAACCACAGCTCCTGAAAGTGAGGGAGAAACCTCAGAAGAAAGAGAGCCAAAGAAAGAGAACCCCAAATTCTGTGCATAGACTCGGCCCACATTCTGTGTGGGAAAGACTCCAGCTTAAAGTAAAAAAAAAATGAATTGAGAGTTGAGCTGCTGCCCAAGACAGTTTACAGTTTGAGTCCAGTGAAATTAAATGCCTGCTAACAAACATCAGTACTCTTTACAGAAATACAACAGAATGCACAACATAATCATGATACAGAGAAATATGAAGCAGTTATTATCAGTAACCCACCATTGCTGATGTTCTGATGACAAGTAAGATGCTAATTAGAAAATAACTCATATTCAAAAGTACTTCTCAGTTGGAGATGTTTGTTTCAAATGACTTTTTAAAAAATATATATTTTATTGAATTTTTATAGAGAGGAAGAGAGAGGGATAGAGTTAGAAACATCGACCAGCTACTTCCTGCACACCTCCTACTGGGGATGTGCCCACAACCAAGGTACATGCCCTACCTTGACTGGAATCGAACCTGGGACCTTTCAGTCCACAGGCCAACACTCTGTATCCACTGAGCCAAACCAGTTAGGGCTCAAATGACTTTTATTTGTGCCAAAACTAAATTGAAAACTGCTTACTGACACGATAGGTAGTGTTGCTCATTGGGAGACTTGACTGAAGAGAGAATTTAGGGAAGTTGGGTGGAGAGGTTTTGTGTAGAGGTATTTTCACTTGGTGAGGATGTCAAGGACAGAGCTTGTTGGCCTGGGATTCCTAATATTCAATACCAGGCCTGCTACTAGTTCTTACAGGGATCTTTTATTTTAGTTTCTTTCCCAGAAGGTAGAACACATGCTATGAAATGCTCTGCCAGACATGTAAAGGAGGCAACCTACAGGACATAGAAGTGTTTTTATGAGGACAAAAGTGATGTTCATGCAGAAAGCTTAAAGAGCATCAGAGCCCTGTCTTCTGGAGTGATTCTAAGATGGAATTACTAAACGGAAGTATTTGGAAGAGATAATCCTAAATCCATTTTGAGGTTCTTTTCTCCTTCGTTTACTGAATTCTACATCTTGTGAGACTAAATTTCAGAAACAAAGCCAGCTTTCCAACCCCAAAGATTCCTGGTACTCTCAATAGAAGGATATGATAGAAAAGGGCACAAACTGATTCCTGGGTGTGGTGGGGGAGAGAAAGGACACAACTCACAAAAGTGACAAGAGCTACAGTAAAAAAGGTTACCAACAAACCTGGTTTTTAGTTTTGGAAATGGAGGTGACAGTTACTCTAAGGGCAAGCAGTATGATTACTTAATTCAACGAAAACAAACAATGTCCAAACTAAGAGAATGGAAGAGTGTTCTTAGCAGCCTTGCAATGTGCACCAACTAACCTGGTTTCAATGTGAAAATGGCTCAATGACTCTTTGAACTAAGACCAGATTAGTTACCCAATCAGCAACTGATAAAAACCCAGCAGAATAACTATAAAACTCTTTTTATCATAGATTTTCTACTGTAAAGCTGACCACCACATCATCCAATGATGTAAAATTCTAGAAACTTTACAAAAGTTCTCTTTTTAAAATTTATTTTTTGTTATCAAAGAGAATGGCCAGAAACATTGAGTACTAAAGAATCTGTTCATGGCATCATTTTACAAAAGTTCCTAATGGAATGAGAATATTTTATTTCAATGTATCTCCTTCACTTATTAAAGATGAGGTGGATGAACTGATGTAATTACTTAAAAAAAATTCCAGACAAGAACATCCATTCTCATTCTGAATCTGCTGACTGGAGTGAATTCAGTGGTTGCAATACCACCACTGGCTACGAATCCACCTCCCCGCGGCGGGGAGCTGTTCAAGTCTTCTTAGCAGGTCTCTCAGAGATAGGCACCATGTTTGAAGTCTCACACAAATGTCTGTGTCACTTAAATTACAATGTGGCAGTGTTTTTCTCATGGAGACATAATCTTGAAAGAAGAAGCAAAGTCGAAAACCACCTGCTTGAATGTTATATGTGAGTACATTATTCAACTGTGCAGGGGTTTTGGGCATTGTAGCCCTTGTTAAAGAGAAATTCCACCAACAAAACATCTGTCAGTTCTCAGCTGCTCCTGATGCTGAGGGTGTCTACTCATTTAACCATGTGTTGTTAGGACAGGGCTTTCTTCATCTACTGTTTGGCTCGAATAGTTTGAACTGAGTTTAGTTGTCCTTCTCCTTCATCTTAAGCTTTATTTCTCGGCCTCAGGATATGTGGGGTACTGGACTGTCTCTATCTTCTCTTGTACTTTGTAGGAGGGATATAAGCCCGTCCTTCCCAGTTTCCTGTTGACACCTTTAGAATAGCCATCCCAGTGATTTCCAGCCACACCAATGATATCTCCAGGTTCCATGGGAATTTCATCTGCAGTTCGAGGCTGGTGAGGATAAATGGCAATCTGGTTGTGGGCATTTTGGCCCCCAAAATAGTAGATGTCATCCAAAGAATGGAAGTTTGCAGAGGCATCAGGATGCAGTGTTTGCATGATTTCATAAGCGACTCGACAGACCTTGGGAAATAATTTTTAAAAAATTGTTAGTATATGTAAGATCCCCTTCAGAACAATCTAAAAGCCCTGAGCCAAAGAGACCAGAACTAGACGAGGACTAGAACTGAGAGAATGAGAAGTAGTGGATTCTAGTCACAACTTTCCAGTCCATTTGCTCTCAAGTGATGGTATAGCATATAGCATAAGTCATTCTTCATTCTGCACTTGCATCTGTGGTTTCTTTGTTTTTTAAACATAAAATATTACAATTAAGGTCTCTGGGAGAAAAAACATATAATGCAAAGCACTTTAAGTATATGAATCAGTTAATTTTAATAAACATTCATTAAGAACCACATAGTACTCTATGGTGGTATAAAATGGTATAAAATGAGTAAGACATAATTTGTGCTCTTGAAGACTTTAAGGTTAGGATTAGGGCTATAAATACTTTACAAAAATGCTGATGCTCCTTTTCCTTCACTCAGTGTTAATCAATCACATACTCTTTTCTGCTAATTTGAACTTGACCTCAGGACTCTTTTCAATAGAAATTCATGTAATTACTGACAATCTATTAGCACTGTGAGTGAAACATATCTACCATTTCAATTCTAAAGAGTTTTAAGTGTGCTGTGTAGATAGTAGCATTCTAGCCTTTGTGGAAGATGCATCTACCTGATGCATTTAAGGCTACTTAAGAGATTTCTCTCCAAAGAATACCTATTATGCCCCCTGGATGGATGTCAGCTGAAATTCCACAACCTGAGCATCATTCCTTGAGCTTAATGCTTGGTGATTAAGTTAAACTATAACTATCTTCATGGAATTATAACATTTTAAGCAATTAATAAATACATTTATTATAGCATAAATAGATTGCAGAAACTCTAAGAATCCTATCTAATAAAAGAGTAATATGCAAATTGACTGCACCTCCGCTACGCCCACCAGCCACACCCACCAGCCAATCAGGAGCGAGTATGCAAATTAACCCAACCAAGATGACTGCAGCCATGGAGCGATCATGAGGCTTGGGTTTCCCCCGCAATGGAGGAAGCCAAGCTTTCCGCACACCCTGGTGGTCCCAGGCTTCCACTCAAGGCTACAAAGTTTCAATTATAGAAAATAAATAAACCCCAACAAAAATGGCTGCAGCCACGGAGCTAGAGAGAGCAGGAGGCTTGGGTTTCCCCGGCGATCAAGCTTCCGCAGCCCTGGCCTGCCCTGGCCTTTGATCAAGATCACAAAGTTGCAATTATAGAAGATAAATAAATCCCAGATACCAGGGCCTCTGCTTGGGTCACTGGGGAGCGTGGCCAGCCCGCAAACCACCACAGGCCACTTGCCCAGGCCACCCATGACCCAAGGGATCCCCCACCCTGATCCGGGACACCCTTCAAGGCAAACCAGCCAGCCCCCACCCATGCACGAGGCCTCTATCCTTCTATCTAATAAAAGAGTAATATGCAAATTGACCATCACTCCAACACACAAGATGGCTGCCCCATGTGGTCAAAGATGGCTGCCCCCATGTGGACACAAGATGACTGCCACAAGATGGCCAGCAGGGGAGAGCATTTGGGGCGGACCCAGGCCTGCAAAGGAGGGCAGTTGTGGGCAATCGGGCCAGCAGGGGAGGGCAGTTGGGAGGGACTAGGCCTGCAAGGGAGGGCAGTTGGGGGCGATCAATCCTGCAGAAGAGGGCAATGAGGGGGGACCCAGGCCTGCAGGGGAGAACAGTTCGGGCGGACCAGGCCTGCAGGGGAGGGCAGTTAGGGGTGACCAGGCTTGTAGGGGAGGGCAGTTAGAAGTGACCAGGCCTGCAGGAGGGCAGTTAGGGGCAAATAGGCTGGCAGGGGAGCAGTTAGGCATCAATCAGGCTGGCAGGGGAGATGGTTAGGGGGTGACAGGCTGGCAGGCAGAAGCGGTTAGGGGCAATCAGGAAGGCAGGCAGGTGAGCAGTTGGGAGCCAGCAGTCCTGGATTGTGAGAGGGATGTCCGGCTGCCCGTTTGTACCAGGATCGGGCCTAAACGGGCAGCCGGACATCCCTCGAGGGGTCCCAGATTGGAGAGGGTGCAGGCTGGGCTGAGGGACACACACCCCCCATGCATGAATTTCATGCACCGGGCCTCTAGTAATGAAGAAATAAGAGAGAATGCTATCATTTTGCTTAGAAAATTTTTCCAATATACATTGTGGACAGAGAATTCAACTCATGTCAAATTTTCTTAAATCTCCAGTTGTAGTTATCTCAGTTAATCAAGTTTTATTGTCCCTGTACCAATAGACATAGGACTAGACACAGAGCCAGGACAATGATTTTCCATTCGAACCTGCTACTTCATCAACAAACTAATTTTATATTGGGAATGTCATGGTACAATTGAAAACACTGGTAGAATACTGAGACTATAACAAATAAGGCTAAAAAGATTTGGCACTTGAACTTTAAATTCAGCCAAAGGCCCACAGGAGACCAGCAAAATCAAGGAAAGACTCTGAAAGGAAGAAACTAAAAAATTAAAACAAAGCAGCTCTAATAATAGCAAAGTACAATAACAATAATAGAGGCTAATATTTACTGCGTTTTTGCTGTCAGATAGTGTTTTTAGGTATTATTTAATTTAATCCCCTCAATAGCCCTATACAATTCTATCATGTTTATTTTACAGATGTCAATTAAATTTTCCCAAGGTTACACTATTATTAAGTGGTAGATTCAGGTTTTGAACACAGGCTGTCCGTGTATGCTAGTTGACTGCTAAGCATATTTTCTCTTGTAGACACGGTTCTCCACGTTTGGACTGTAACACCAGAAAGATAAAACATAAGGCCAGGCTGGCCTTGGGCAAACCTGAGAGTCTTCTTTTCAGGGCCTATCCAGGTACTCTTCAATCATCTTTAGCCAGAAATGCATGACCTTGTATTGACTGACCTTGGGATGACCTCAAGGCCCAATGTGGCAATGAACACTAATGTACTTCCTCCTCTCCACTATTAAATATCCCCTTGATAGTTATTTCGTGTGAGAATTTGAACATTACCCCCAGTCCCATATCCTAGAAGCCTTCTTTTGGGGGAATAATTCTATTATCAGTTTATGTTCTGTATCAGTAATTGTTGATATGTATTTACATGCTAGATGACATGTATTTTCTTAAGCCAAAGTGATAACGAATGGTAGAAATTTCAGACACTGAGATGGAGCAATATAAGACCTTTTATCCTTCTCATATTGGTGATAATCATAGCAGCTGAGGTTAATGAGCACTGATAATGGTCCAGGTACTGTTTTAATAGTGTGCTTGCTTGCATCTTTTTCAACTCAAAAACTCACAAGAACCCTATAAGGTGGCTACTATTACTCACATTTTATAGATGAAGAAACTAAGCCACAGAAAGATTAAGTAAATTTCCAAAAAGTTAAAAAAAAAAGGTGAAGCAAAGGAAAAAGGAGCTAGTAATTGGCAGAGCTACAATTAGCACTCTCTTTGGCTCTCAACCACTCACTAAACTGCCTTAGGTTAGGATAAGTATCTAGAGCATTGCCTGCCACATAGGCACTCAATAACTGTCTGTTGAATGAATACTGTTCCATGCATAATGCCAGCCAGCAGTGGAGATGCAAGTCCACAAGGGGTACTTTAATCCTTAAGCTCCATATATAACATTCTGAGTAATTAAAATTTTTTCTCTATATTAACAATGGGGCAATTTACTGCAAAAGCTAGAAGAATTACTATAATGTTGATGTTTGCATTTAATCACTCTAGGCTTCCTCTCTGGGTCTTACAAGTCCAAATCATGTGGTAGGTAAATGAAGGCTTTCACCTGATCAGTACTCAGGTTTGATACCTGACAGGTAGCATGATTGATGAGGCAAACCCTTTGGTTTGCAAAGCAGTGGCTGGCCACATTTTGTATATTTTATTTCATCCTGTTTTGACATGGCATTATATCATTTTTAGAACACCAATAAGCACAAGGTAATGGGTAAGAACAAAAATCCTGATAAAGGATAAAACACAGATATGACTGTATTAAAAATAACAATTAAAAAGGAGGAAAGGTCCATTAGTCTGAATTTTATCCCTGAGGAACAACTATTTATTATAGCATAATAAGTGAGTTTGCATGAGTCCCCAAAGCTTTCTTAAAGCAGCTGAGATATCCTTTTTTTTTTTTTGTCAAAATAGACAAGACCACAAGACCAAGAGGATCTCTAGTGTGCAAAGTAATATGTTTTTTTCCCACTGCACTTTCCAAAATCAAATTCAGGTGTAGTGAGGCCAGTTATGCTACGTGTGCACTTGGAATTAGACAATGAAGAGTGTCACAAGAATGCTTTTAAGTGTCACAAAGGGAAGTGTCAAAGGGGGAAAATAAAGTAATTTTGTCCTATAGTGATTTTAATGCTGGAAGAAGGAAAGCAAAGCATCAAGCACCTCCCTTGAATCTCAGTGCCTACTAACACATAAAGTTGGTAATATTCAAACATGTATATATTTATTGAATTTTATTTTTAAAATATAAGTTTATTGATTTCAGAGAGGAAGGGAAAGAGAGATAGAAGCATCAATGATGAGAATCACTGATTGGCTGCCTCCTGCATGCTCCCTACTGGGGATGGAGCCCGCAACCCGGGCATGTGCTCTGACCAGGAATTAAACAGTGACCTCCTGGTTCATAGATTAACACTCAACCACTGAACCACACTGGCCAAGCTATATTCATTGGATTTTAGAGCTTTATGACTAGAGCGGTGGTTCTCAACAAGGGCAATTTTGCCCCTACAGGACACTGGGTAATGTCTGGAGACACTTTTGATTGTCACAACTTGAGGTGGGAGTGCTACTGGCCAGGAGTGCTACTGGCCGGTGTGGTTCAGTGGTTGAGTGTCACTCTATGAACCAGGAGGTCACTGTTTAATTCCTGGTCAGAGCACATGCCCAGGTTGCAGGCTCCGTCCCCAGTAGGGAGCATGCAGGAGGCAGCCAATCAGTGATTCTCATCATTGATGCTTCTATCTCTCTTTCCCTTCCTTAAAATGCACAGGACAGTGCCTCGCGACAACTTTTCTTGCCCCAAATGCCAATGGTGCCCAGGTGGAGAAACCCTTGACTAGAGGAACAAACCTTAGGCAGGCCCACAGTCTAGGCCCACAGAGGAGGTGGTACATAGAATGATTTACACTTTCTCAGAATACCCATTCAAAAATGTGTGGAGGTTGGTACTAGTTTTTGCACCTGTTGCCCAGGTAGACACACAGTCAGACTGTCAAAACAGTTGTGAGAGACCAAGAATAGAAAAGGGAGCTTCTCAAAGACAGGATCGTGACCCTAATTAGGGAGAAACATCAGCAGTGGATGCTTCATGGGAACCTGAAGGCCAAGGAAGTTTTCCTCCTGACTAGGATTGCTGCCTATGTGACTCCTGTACTGTGTAGCTGTTTTTTTGGGTAGTAAGTTGTATTCCTATTCCATATTGAAGAAGCTCGTATAGCCTTGGCTGTAGTAGGTATCTTTCCAACAATCATATCACCATCCCGCTGTGACAATGTGTATTGTCATACAATAGAAAACTGTCCATTTATTTATATTTGCATGAAAATGATGTGGATTTCCTCTTCACATTTTCTCTTCTCAACTTCATCTAAGCTTTTAGGCATATATTATTCTTACATAATTTATATTTCTTAGTAGTTATTTCATGTGAGTATTTGTATCTTCATCTCCTTTGGAATCCCCTCTACACCTAGTATAAATCTGAGCACAAATGGTTGTTTTGCAGATTTTGAATGAACTACCCAGTAATATGCACATAAATGAATGAGCAGAATAAAATCCACAATAAATATTGCTATGGTGATATTCCACTGGGAAATATGAGCTGCTTGTATCACTCATAAAAACAGATACACCTAACCCATAACACATAGTTATCTACAACAATTACTCTCAAAACATGATTGTAATATGGTATTGCTTAAATTTAACGTACAGTTTCTTGCTTGGTAGAAATGTAATAAGATTTGAAGAGGAATTACATTTACTCTTTTTATGTTCTATAAAGCAATTGAGACAAAATGTTGGGCATTTAAGCCTCTCAATATTAGTGCATTGATAGTAGAAATGGATGGATTCTGGTTAAATATTGACTGTGTGCACAATCAGAAAATATTAAGCAAGCTTAATTACCTGCTGTTTCTGTTTAATACTGTGAACAAGCCGAGCACTTTAAACAACTCTAGTAGCTGGCTTCAATGGAGATGTATTCAACCCTTGCTTGCAAACAACTAAATATTCAGTGCACCTAAACAGCTATGTTTTGGGGGAATCGTCTCATGCTTTCACAAAAATTATAATTTGCAAATATTAGGAAAATTTCATCAGAATCATGATAACATTTTAAAAAGCCCTAGCCAGTTTCACTCAGTGGATAGAGTATCAACCTGCGGACTGAAGGGTCCTAGGTTTGATTCCCGTCTAGAGCACATACCTCGGTTGCAGGCTCATCCCTGGCCCTGGTCAGAGCATGTGTGGGAGGCAACCAATTGATATGTCTCTCTCACATCCATCCTTCTCTCTCTGTCTCTCCCCTCCCTTCCACTCTCTCTGAAAATCAATGAAAAAATGTCCTCAGTTGAGGATTAACAAACAAACAAGGAAACAAGAACTTCCTGACCCTAATATGACCAAAAAGGCCTCTTAAAAATACCCTACTATCACTTACCTGGGATGAAAAAGTACACACTAGGAAGTCTGCCTGGGAGAGAAAGTGTATATCCAGAATCACACCCCTAAGTGAATTTTCCGTATATCGATTGTGTAGTCCAGCTGACCAAGAGATAGAGTTATCACTAATAAATTCATAACTGGGGTACCTGAAAAAGAAATAAATTGATACATAGTCACTGAAATCACAGTATTCTATCAGGAGGTAGTATCCTATCAGCAGGAGGCAGACCTGCTCCTTTGACTAAGAGTTCCTCTCTTTCTAACAGTAAAGAGAGCTTTAAAATGATAACATTCAAGAGAGTAGTCAATGAAGCGTCTTTGAATCCACCAGTGGGACAGAAACCACTCTGGAGTACCCTGCATGTTAAATGTCATTGGCATGCCATAAAAAATACACACTGATGTATCAAAATGTCCCTTCTCAATTCATGAAGAGTTGAAAACAGAAGGCTCCTATTTTCTTTGTAATGAGTGAGCTCTACAAGGTTTTACAAGCTACTCTCATATTTGGTCACTGAACTTTTTCTTTAGAATATAAATATCATTATTAAATTTCATTAAAATTTTTAATTTAGAATTTGCAATAATTCAGACTTATCTTCTAACCATCATCCTTGAAGCACAGTAATGTAAACCATTCTAATACACTTAAGATGGCAAATTTCTTGTAGATGTCCACCCAAATAACATTTTAGTAGTCTTGAGATAGGATATTTAAAACTATTAAAACAGGATGTCTTTAAAAAGTCTACCATATGTTCAAATGATTCTATTCTGAATTAGAGGTGTAATTATACTCTAGTATAGAATGAATACATTTTCTCAGTGCCTGAGGTAGATCTTCAGAGTTAAAATGCAAACTTTGAGAAGTTATATGAAAAGGAGATAATAATTATACCTACTTCATATATTTTGTAAGCATTATGTAAATACACTAAACAATATAAACTATTTAGAAGAGTATCTGACATGTAGCAAATGCTCAATACATATTGCTTGTGACTGTTACACATTTTCCCCAGACACCCATCTAGTTTTATTCCTTACTTCCTTTAGATCTCTGCTCAAATATAGCCCTATTAGTATGAACTTTGGCAATTGGTATCCCTTTTACCTGCTTAATTTTTCTCCATGGCTCTTATTATCATTGCACATAACATACACTGCTTATTTATTGCCTGTGTCCATTCATTCCCCACCTCCACCATCCCTAACCGAAGAGAGGCATTTCATCTGTTTCATTCACTCTATTATTCCTGGCACCTATAAGACAATCTGGGATGAAATAGAGGATCACTAAGTATTTGTTGAAAAATAATCATTCTTATTTATAAATCCTGAAAGATTAATGAGTCACTTTACTGTCTGTCTCCACACAGTATTCCCCCCAAATTGGGACTAAGCCTAATTTTTCTTTGCATCACAGCGCGTAGCATTCCACACAACACTGTGAATAAATACATGAATAAGGGAATGCTATCTGTGCCTGGGACTTTTTTCTAATCCCCTAACAGCTGCTTTGGATTTCACAGCCACCACGGAGCTCTCTCTCTCTCTTATTGCCTCTAACAACGACTGTGAAGGTAAAGTCTCTGAGCACTGTTTCAGACTGGTGTTCAGTGTCTGGATCCATTTGGCCTCATTATTTTTGACATTTTGCCCTCCTCAGCTCCAAATCAGGGAGATGAAGGAACCGTCACATTTATTCTAAAAAGAAAACAACCAAAAAGACTTTTAATGTTATTCCTGCAAAGCTGCATACCCCAGCATGGGGCAGAAACAGCGATAAATAAACATGAAAAGGCTGGAGGGTGGAGGAGAGGATGAATTGCAAAAGCACACCAGCAAAGGTTTTATCCTGAAATAAAGACGGATTTTGTCAGCATGGTTTGGGTGCTCAGTGAAACAAAAGAGTGATCCTTTCACTGAGAAGGGACACTAACATTAATGCCCTTAACTTAAAGGTCCCTCCCTGGAACCAAACCAAAAGGGTGCCTAAGTTCCTCAGGCCTTATCTCCATATGTAAACCAATTGATGAAGGATACTGAGTGTGGAAAAACAAACAAACAAAGAAACAGAGAGAAAAATTGGAGGGAGAGTTTGCATCTCCAATAATGAGCATGGAACTTTCTGTACAAACATGTTTCTTTTTTGTATCTTGCTCACAAGCATGTCAGCAGAGCAATTCTTCCATTGTGAAGTTGCAGAGGTTGTCAAGGATAAGTATTTTTTTCTTCTTCTACCTCATAAAAATTTATTTTTATATCACCAACAAAGGGCTAACATCAAATTTTCTTTTCTGAACTCTTTCTCCAGACAGAAGATAATCCTCTTCATGACTCAGAAAATTAAATGACTTCTGAAGAGAAAAATATGCATAAAAGTCTACGTTTATCCTATCCTATATAATCCTATATAATAAAAGGGTAATATGCAATTTGACCCTAAAGGCGGAATGACCAGGAACGACTGGTTGCTATGACGTGCACTGACCACCAGGGGGCAGACACTCAACTTAGGATCTGCCCCCTGGTGTTCAGTGCATTTCCACAGGGGGAGTGCTGCTCAGCCAGAAGCTGGTTCATGGCTGGCCAGCGCAGCAGTGGTGGCAGGACCCTCTCCCGCCTCCATGGCAGCACTAAAGATCCCCTGAGGGCTCCCGGGCTGCCAGAAGGATATCTGACTGCCAGCTTAAGCCTGATCCCCCAGGGAGTGGGCCTAAGCTGGCAGGTGGACATCCCCTGAGAGGTCCTGGACTGTGAGAGGATGCAGGTCGGGCTGAAGGACACCCCCCCCCCCACCCCAGTGCACGAATTTTCGTGCAATGGGCTTCTAGTAATAGAATATGAAGGAATCGGCTGCCTAGACTGTAAGGGGAAAAGGAGTTACTAGCTGCTGACCACAAAAAGAAAACTCAAGGTTTACTACTGCCATAATCTAAGTACTGCCAACTGTAATACAGTACAAGGTTTGTTTGGTATAAAAATATAATGTGGTGTTATGGATCAAAGCTGTAGATTCGCAGATACTTTTATCTAAATACTTCAGAGTCCAGAAATGTAGCTTAAGGAAATAATGAGGATAATTTTAGGTACATATCCTAACATTATTTATAAGATTAAAAAACTGTGGATAACCTAATTATCCAATATTAGGGGAATGGTCAAGTAAGCAATGGAATATCCATAGAGTTGCTACATAGTTATTAAAAAAGATATTTATAATAAGTTTTTAGTGACTTGAGAAAATTGATCTATTGCTGTATTAATCAAAAAAGATTTCAAATTATATAGAATGTAATAAACTACTAAAATAGTGTAATTATGTACATGACTGAAGGGAATATGTCAAAATTGAAGCAGTTACTACCACTGAGTAATGGGATTGTGGGCATTATTTTTTTCCTGCTTGTATAATTACCAACTTCCATATTTTCTAATGAGAATGAAATATTTTGTTAATCAAGGAAAAAATAAGAAAAGCTTATAATGTATTTGAGAACAAATAAAAGAGTAGATAAATTTAATTTTTTAATATTTTTTTCAACTAAGCTGTAAATTCAGTGTGGTATTTTAAAATGAAGGAGCATGGTGAACAATTTCTACTTCTCTCTAACAGGTTTAGATATCAAATTGGAAAAGTACTTGTGAAAACTTTCTATTGTGTTTTATGCCCAAACATTCATTTAATCTCTAATTCTTATGTAAGAATTATAATTATATAACTTGGCTTATTTTTGGCTGGTGAATTTCTTGATTCTTTTGTGTGTGTGTGTGGTCAATAAGAGACTTAAGCAAAAAAAGCAATTTACATCAGGTTAATCTGAATTCTTAGGAGGTAGAAATAAGATTTAAATTATTAGCTAATGATTTGGAGAAACACCTGCATTATAGTCCTCATTCTAAATTTGTTTTTCTTCCCAACCCCAATTTGTGACATAAAAAAGGGACTGAGAAATAAATTAACTAAATAGTCAAATAGCTTCAATGATTAATAAAATGCTTTCAAACTGATGGAACTAAAGTAAACATAATTCAGAATCATCCCAGAATGTTTGGTATCTGAGCAGAGCCAAAACTATAGTTTTCTTCTCCCCATTCCCTATTTCCACATATATTTAATGCAGTCCATATTTATTGGTGGTAAATAAAGGCCAACTCTAGTTCATCCAGATCCTATAATAAATTCCCAATTAGGATCAGTGCTTTATGAATTTTCATAACACCCAATGTTAATTCTGTAATAGCACTATTCATTCTGTAGAGCAATTGTCTGTCCCCCACCTCGACTGGAAATTCCTTGAGAGTGTCTTGCTTAGCATGGATGCCCAGCACCTAGCACAGTGCCTGAAATCTAGACAAGTTCAATAAATGATGGTTACTCTTCAATACATATTAGTAGTCCTTCTCCTGAACTTACAAAACTTACCTTTTGATTCTTTATGTTTCTTTAATATAACTTCCAAATTCCAGAAATTTTTATAAAATGAAAACTTTTATCTTATTATGTTTTCAGTTGCTTGTAATTGTTAGTGAAAATATGAAAGCAAAAAGGCAAAAGTACCTGTGTGTTTTATTGGTAAAGGTTGGTTAGTGTGGTGGACTGAATATTTATTTGTGTTCCCCCCAGTGTGGATGGTATCTGGAGATAGGGTCTTCGAGAGGTAATTAGGGTTAAATAAGGGCATTAGGGTGGAATTCTAATAATGGAATTAGTGCCTTTATAAGAAGAGACACCAGAAAGTTTGCTGTTTCTTCTAAGCACACAAAGAAGTCATGTGAGATCACAGAGAGATGACGCTGCCTACAAGCCAAGAAAAGAGGCTTCAGAATGAAATGTAACTTTGCTGGCACCTCACAATTGTTTTGATGATATTGACATGTTACACAAGTGCACAGTTGTTGAATTTAAAAACCCCAATAATCAGTAATAGTATAACAAGAATCACAAGTCATGGGAATTAAAGATTCCTTTCAACTGAAAAGAGCCCCACTCTAGAATCACTACTTCATCTAACTTACTTTGTTTTTGCCTCCTTTAATAAAGAAGGGTCATCCGTGGCCAAATACACTCTTTTTTTATCCACTTGCATCCTGCGAGCGAGAAGCTGAAAATGTTCTTCAACGTGCACCATGTACTCCTCAATGGGATGGAAGGCAGCTTCTGTTCCCACCTTGTCTGTGCGTCTGACATGGATTCTGGAGGCAGAGGGACAAAGTCAGATTCTGCTGCTAATACTCTGACCCACTGGGTGCTCTTAGGGTACTCAACTTTACACCCCTATTCATGGTGGCATTATGAACATTTAAACCTGTCTTCCTTTCATTTTTTGCCATTGAAAAAATAAAATATTAAAAAATTCAAACATATATCTTAAATATATTTGTATGTTAAAATAATACAAGGGGAATTTTAAAAAGTAAGTAAAGTCTTTAAAGAGTGCTTTCTTATAGAGAAAGTAATTGGCATATCGGGAATAAGTGGGAGATTCCAGAGTTCTATTCCATACTAGGCAACAAAATGCTAATTAGCCTTCCAGGAAAAAACTGGATATAACAAGATTTTTGACAAGAGTTTTTCTTACAGAACATTAAATGTATTGACTATAACGTTTTCATGCCAAGTTTTCTTTTTCTTCATTTTACCCTGTTGGTCACTCTGTAACTGCCAACTTGTAGAATTTAAAGTCGCCTGAAGAAAACACCGACTTTGCAAGCATTGTTCCTATGGCACAGTCAAAGCAGGCAAAGCTTTGAAGGCTCCTTACTATTTTTAAGTTCATGGAGCTGTTCCAGCCCTTTTGTTGTAGGCATAATGAATCTCCTTTTTCTGTCTTTCACACTCTATCAAACACAAGCAGATAGCGATCTAGCTTATCTGTTCCATTTAAGAAAAGCTCCAAAATTATAAAATTGGGGACACGGAGGTTTACACCATCTGCACTAAAGACTGCATTGACTTCCACAGTATTCTCTTCCCATCTTATTGCTTTCAAAGCGATTTTAATGAAAATAAGAACAATAGTAACCATAGCTTGTTTTCATAAATTACAACTCTCCTGAAATTTGCCTTTTCTGTATTCCTCCTCTCCCCACATTATTGCACCACTATTCATATGTGGGAAAGGAAAAAAGGAGACTTGTTTCCCTTTAGGTCAAGCAAAGGCCACCTTTTTATTATGAATCTGGGTGAGGGTTTGATTTCATTGAAGTTACTCTGGCATCTTCATGGCTATTCTTCCCTTTGCCTTCCAGGCTACAGTCCAAATGTGAATACTATATTATATGAACACTTCTATCATCTTTTCCTTTCCACATCCTTCTTAATTACTGCTTCTCTCAGAAAATTGGAATTGTTCACTGTGCTCCAAAGAGACGAAGAGGGACAAAAAGAACAATTCCATTAAATTTCAGTGAAAATTTTCACGAGAAGAAACACTATTTGATACTGACATCACCTTGTACTTTCTCTAGCTTTTTACAAATATATGTTTTTAATTATTTCAGAGAGAAAGGAAGAGGGAGAGATAGAAACATCAATGATGAGAGAGAATCACTGATCCGCTGCCTTATGTACAGCCCCCACTGGGGATTGAGCCCACAACCTGAGCATGTGCCCTGACTGGGATCGAAAGATGATCTCCTGGTTCATAGGTCCACACTCAACCACTAAACCACACCAGCTGGTCTCTTTAGCTTTAACATTTGGAATAGGGGCCAATAACTTCTCTACATATGAAAACTAAGACACAAGGGAAGAAGGAAGGGTGGGAGTTATGAAAATAAAAATAAAAACAAAGGAGAGATGTAACAGAACGAAGAATCAAAGGAAATGGAGTGTCTGAAACAGTGGCAGAGTACTATACTAGCAATCTTCTCATTTCGCCCAGTTCTCCTGAAAGTAGGCCTGGACCAATATTTTGATGGAGGACCATAATGAAATCTCTACAGAAGAATCACAATGTTAGACCTGTGAAGGATAGAAGTCATTTCATTTAATGTAACTCTTTCACCTGACAGTTAAGGAAACTGATGCTTCTGAAGACATTCTGGTGAGCACATATAACATTAGGCATTCTGCCTTAGCCAGCTTAGTTGGGTGGATAGATCATTAGCCTGCGGACTGAAGGGTCCCAGGTTCGATTCCGGCCAAGGGCATATGCCTGGGTTGCAGGCTCAATCCCCAATAAGGGGCATGCAGGAGGCAGCCAATCAATGATCTTCTCTCATCATTGATGTTTCTATCTCTCTCCCTTTCTCCCTTCCTCTCTGAATTCAGTAAAGAAATATATTTAAAAAAAAACAAACATAAGACATTTCAACCCAGTCTTCACAAAGTAAAAGTTATTTGTGTATCTGACTGATTTTCACTATTAGATATCAAGTTCTTTTATTTATTCCCAATTCAACAAACAAAAGGAATAAATGATAGGTAGACACAAAAATCTGTTTAGTATTATGTTAGTAAAAACAAATATCATCTAATCTAGTGTTCTGTTTATAACAAATGAGGAAAGGGTAACAATGAAGGCCCATAATGAGCAAGTAAGTTGCCTAAAGTCACATAAGTTTGTTAGTGGTGGATGCTAGATGGGACCCCAGATTCCTAAGTCCTAGTGCACTCCTCTCTCATTACAGCATACCACCTCACTTGCAAATAACTTAGTTGTCTGTGCTACTTCAATTTTCTACACTTGGCCAACTCTCCATCTGGTGGATGGTCCATGCAAAATTAATAAGGGTTGCTTTCTGGTATGTAAAACTACAGGATAGCCAAAGTTAAGAAGGTTCTGGAACTTTCGGCAGAGATTTTCTTTCCTTTCTTCCCTCACCTCTGAAATAATTATCTCTGCCCACTTCACAGGACTGTGTTACAGGGTCAATGAGGTAATGTAGTTGGAAGTATTCTGGTAATTTAAGTATTACAGTGTTATCTTTCTCCATCTTTAAGATCCAGTTCAAACACTGCAGCTGTGAAGCCTTTCCTGATCCAGACGGAAGTATGTTTCCCTTCCCTGACCTCTTTTAAGGCTTTTAATACTTCTCTTGTGGTATTTATCATGTTCTACCCCATATAATGTCAGTTATGTAAGTCCCTTATCCCACAGGCTAAAATGAACCAGAAGGAGCCATTTGAAAAAAATTAATCGCTGTCCCCCACAGTAGCAGGTATTCAATACATGCTTTGCAAATAAGTGAGTGAATCAGTAATATATACTAATAAAGGGGTAATATGCTAATTACACAGGGTCAACTGGACATCTTCTGGTCATTGCATCCTCCTTCCAGACAAAGCCACGGTGGCGGGAGTCAAGGCAGAAGCAGTTAGGGGCAATCAGGCCAGCAGGGGAGGGCAGTTAGGGGTCATCAGGCCGGCAGGCAAAGGGAGTAGGGGCAATCAGGCAGGTGAGCAGCTAGGAGCCAGCAGTCCCAGATTGTGAGAGGGATGTCCAACTGCCGGGATCAGGCCTAAATGGGCAGTTGGACATCCCTCAAGGAGTCCCGGATCGGAGAGGGTGCAGACCGGGCTGAGGGAAAACACCCCCACCTGCATGAATTTCATGCACCAGGACTCTAGTGTATCAATATTAATCAATAGCTTACTTTATCACAAACAGCATAAGCAACAGAATGCCATAGTCTAGTCTATTTTCAGTATTAGTCTCTCTGAAAGGTGATAATATTTTACAGTGCATTTTCCCCCACAGAACTAAAATCCTCTTTTAATCCTAATATTATCAAATTCATCATTTTAAGGGCAGTATCTTAAGTATAGTAGGTACTCATTTTACAGATGGAAAAATCAAAATCCAATACTACTATTAGGTAACGGCCCAGAAATAGAGAAAAGTCAGGACTATTACCCATGCCACCTAACTCCCAGGCCAGTATTCTTTCCATTGTGCAAAGAACATTTCCCATAGTGTGAAGTCTGGCATCAGGACCCAGGAAAACTCCTTTTCCCATAACTTTTTATTTGCGTGTATAGGAGCACACACTTGTCAGCAAATGCTCTTTCGGATATTTCTTACTCCCAGGATTTCCTGATATATCCCCGTAACATAAGCACCATACTGAATACATATATACATTGTAACTTCCAACTGGGTCAAGATTCATTTTAAATAATAATTTTAGCATTACCTTACAGTACAAATGATATCCTTGTTCTCAAAATAGCTTCCAGGACAGAAAAGAAAACAGAACATCAAAAAAGCAAAATAATCACCCGTGGCAATTAATGAAGCCTAAGAATAAGGTGCAATCGGAAAGCTATACATGTGACAGCTTCATCTCATGGCCTGTTGGGGTACGACACGATCATGTATAATATCCAAAATACTCCCAATAAAATGACATCTTGCTGGTTTCCCCTGGAGAGACAGCTAATTTCAGAAATATGGGCTTAATATATTTGTCAAGTAAATAAATAAAACAAGGGTGACAAAGTACGATGACTCAGCCATTCTAAGTAAACAAAGGAAGACTAATCTCCCTGGGGCCTCAGGTGAACTTTAGAACCCGTTTTTGAGTGGAGCAATGAAAATTAAACTATAGATTGTAAAGTTCCCAATATATGGTAAAAGTATATATACCTGCTACTCCATATCACTTTATGAGGAACAAATCAGATTCTCACCCAATAACTGGATGTTTGAAGCCAAGCTTCTTGGTGGCCTCTTCTATCTCCTTTTCCAGCCAAGGTTGTGGGCGGATCAGGTATTTGACAAACTGCGACACCCACCACACTGCAGGGTCACCATGAACTCGAACAAGTCGATCTGCAAGGTCTTCTGGTACAGCCAGGGGTAAATATGGAGGACGAGGATGAAGACTGTCCACAATGGGGAGCTCGACCACCTGAACATTTTTGTCCTTTATTTCACCTGAAAGAATATCAAAACATCATCATGACCACACTGTACTGTTCATACAACTACTGCCATTTAACAAGAACTCACTTTGGGTGCTTTCATCTTCATAGCATCCCTAAAGAAGTATAATTTTCATTTTACCAAGGAAATTAAGTAACTTGTCCAACCTGTTAGTACTACAGTGGCAGAGCTCAAGTTCACATTTGGGTTGGTGTGCCTCCCAAGTCCATAGCTTTTCTTTTCTACCATAATATGCTGCCAAAGCAACACCTCCACACCAGGTAAGGATGCTATCCAGAACTCAAAGCAGCTCATCAGAGAATAACCATATTGCCAGTGGACACAGCCACCCAGGCCAAGTTCTGTTTTTTGTAATTGTTGTTGTGTGTTTTTTAAATTAGACATAAAGTATTCTCAAAACTTGCAGCTTGTCATTATAGCAAATGGCTCTTGCACTACTTTCATGACAGAGCAAATGATTCTGAAGATACCTAAAGATTACAATTATAAGCCAAGGATCTATATCTTTTTAAGAAAAAAATTAGATTATTCTAAAGTCTTTTATATCTTTGGCCAAAATAGGCCTATTATATTCAAGATTACAATAACAATAGAATCTGTGTTTATCTGGATATTGATTTAAAATTACAATAGAGATTAGATACCAATTTTTGTAGATGGTGATTAGTTTCAGAATCCAACTTCTCTACATGTCATTAATATTACTGTTCTATCAATATTATAATGAATGAGAAGAACCAAAATGTGATAGCCAGCTTTCCTAAAGTTTAATTTACATATTAAAGATCACATAGTAATAAGTAGAAGACACAAAGATACCAGGCAGAGAGATTTCATAAATATAAAATGTACTGAATTAAATTTTCATTAACAAAAAGTATTAACCTGAACATATAAGATAACTCAAGTTAAGATGTTGTCATCCTATCTAATAAGAGTAATATGCAAATTAACCACCACTCCGCTACACCCACAAGCCATGCCCACCAGCCAATCAGGAGCAAGTATGCAAATTAACCCAACCAAGATGGCTGCAGACACAGAGCGAGCAGGCGGCTTGGGGTCCCTGGCAATGGAGGAAGCCAAGCTTTCCGCACACCCTGGTGGGCCCAGGCTTCCACTCCAGGCTACAAAGTTTCAATTATAGAAGATAAATAAATCCCAACAACAATGGCGGTAGCCATGGAGCTGCAGAGAGCAGGAGACTTGGGTTGCCCCCGGTGATGGAGGAAGCCAAGCTCCCGCAGCCCTGGCCTGCCTTGGCCTCTGCTACAAAGTTTCAATTATAGAAGATAAATAAATCCCATCAAAAATGGCTGCAGCCACTGAGCAAGCAGGAGGCTTGGCTCCACTCAAGGCTACAAAGTTTCAATTATAGAAGATAAATAAATCCCAGATACCAGAGCTTCCACTTGGGTCACTGGGGGGTGTGGCCAGCCTGCAAACCACCACAGGCCCCTCACCCAGGCCGCCCCACACCTCAAGGGAACCCCCACCCTGATCCGGGACACCCTTCAGGGCAAACCAGCTGGCCCCCACCCGTGCACCAGGCCTCTAACCTATCTAATAAGAGTAATATGCAAATTGACCATCACTCCAACACACAAGATGGCTTCCCCCATGTGGTCAAAGATGGTTGCCCCTATGTGGACACAAGATGGTCACCACAAGATGGCCAGCAGGGGAGGGCAGTTGGGAAGGACCAGACCTGCAAGCGAGGGCAGTTGTGGGTGATCAGGCTGGCAGGGGAGCAGTTAGGAATCAATCAGGCTGGCAGGGGAGTAGTTACAGGGTGATCAGGCTGGCAGGCAGAAGCGGTTAGGGGAAATCAGGAAGGCAGGCAGGTGAGCAGTTGGGAGCCAGCAGTCCTGGATTGTGAGAGGGATGTCTGACTGCCCATTTAAGCCTGATTCTACCAAGGAAGTACTTCCCGGGATTGGGCCTAAACGGGCAGTCGGACATCCCTCGAGGGGTCTCAGATTGGAGAGGGTGCAGGCTGGGCTGAGGGACACACACCACCCCGCCCTGTGCATGAATTTCATGCAGTGGGCCTCTAGTTATGTATAATGAATTAGAGTAACAGTTAATCACTAAACCATTAAAGAATGTACTTGTAGAGACTAAACCTAGAATACATTTAAAATGTATTCACCAGAATGAATACACAGTCCTCAAATTCTGTTTTTCTGTATTATGCAAAATGTTTTAAAATAAATTACATGATCTGGGAATGAAATCACTCAAACCAACTGTATAGTTATTAGAAAGTCAGTGATATAACTAAGAATTAAAAACGTTTGGCTAATATTCTCTCTCTGATATGTAAAACTCATTTCAGGATTCTTAGAACAAAGTCCTTGAAACATGACATTTGCTGCAAGAAAAAATGACAATAATAAATTTACCATCAGTATGGCAGTTCACCTAGAGTGCCAGTTAAGAAAAAGTTGGGCAACCTTATTATATGGGAAACTGTAACTAAGCGTGTGTGGGAAAAGAGCCACATTTTCAATTAAACTCTAATAGTCTCCCTAAGGCCAGGAAAATCGGAGTGCTTTCCTTGATGTGGAGACAAGAGAGTAATACATGAATCAGAAAAAATGAGGAAGGGAGAAAGGTAGTTCTTTTTATTTAAAAAAGAAGAAGAAGAAGAAGAAGAAGAAGAAGACCCTAGCCTCTCATATATGACCATAAACAAAAGCAATATTAGTAGGGCTACCTTCCTTTTGTGATTTTCTTCTCAGTAAGGTTAAATTGCCCTTACATGACTGCCCCAGGCATCATTTCCTTACAGATAGCCTTATTGACAGCTTTCAGAAAGAAATGAAAACTATGCCTAGACCTTCAAGACAGAGAATTTAGTTAACTTATTTTATTCTTTGTTCACTCATTCATTCAAATATTTGTTGAACACTACTATGTGGCAAACACTACACCAGGCAGAGTATAGCACGATGACTTGTTCTTGCCTCCGTGATTTCCTGCTCAAAAATCTCACCCAGAACTAGAATGCTTTCAAACATCATCACCAAAAATCATACTATCAAAAAGATATCAATTCACTGCTTAGTAAAATATTACGAGAAAAGGGTATTTATATATATAAATAAAAATACAGGCATAGTATCAAAGTTCAGCTTCCTCGATAATGATATGTTCCAAAATGAAAGTAAATTAACAGTACATTTTCTGTTAGAACGTCCCTTCTTTTACTTAGATTATCACATAGCGTTTTTTACCTACTGAAATACACAGCCAAAACAATTTAAGTTGGGAATAGATCCTAGAGATAATCTTATGCAGTACTTCCTAAATTTTAGTCATTTATGTACCACCTTTATAGTTTTTATCATATTCAGGTATCATCTGCACTATTTAATGTTTTAAAAATTCACTTTTTAAAACTTAAATGAACTTATTTTATAGATGGTACCTATAAATATAACTTTATTGAAAACAAAACCATGTTGTTACCAAATTATATATATATATACTATTGCTTATTAAAGGGCACTGTGCTCAAGCAAGATTTCTATTTTTAAAAAGGAGACTGTTAGTGAGATTTTAAGGGGTAATAATTGCTTTTCTCCTTACATCTCCTATAAATCTAAACCTAAATGAGACATGAGGAGAGAAATAAAATGGCAATCAAATATATCAACCTGATTACCAATAGAATGCAGGGGTCCTCAAACTATGGCCCGCGAGCCACATACGGCCCGCCGAGGACGTTTATCTGGCCCGTTGGGTGCTGCTGCCTGTCCTGCTTAGCAGCCAACTCGTCCTGGGCCCGCAGTGCGCATAGGAATTTGTTCATAGTTGTTTTTTTTAAACTATAGTCCGGCCCTCCAACGGTCTGAGGGACAGTGAACTGGTCCGCTGTTTAAAAAGTTTGAGGACCCCAGAATTAGAGAATGTAGGTTTTTTATTTTCCTTTTTTTTCTATTTATGGTCTCATAGGTTTTCTAATAGTTCCTACCAAGTCCTAAGCAGAGTTTGTCAACCAAGCCCTATTTCACAGTGGAGGAGGAGGAATATGTGTTCCGAGAATGGGTCACGCCATGAGAGAAGCCAGTCATATTTGGTGCCTCTGCCCAAGCTCACCAGTTGTATAGCACGTTACTTCCACTGCAAGTGGAAGGGAAATGAGGCAGTCACAGAGAGCAAACAAGCCCTTCTGTACTTTCCCTTCTAAGGAATGGAATTTACTTCCCACATATGGAAACTCATGTGAATGAAGGATTTACAGTGCCTCTCCCCATTCACCTCTGTCCCCAACCCCAGACAATTATCCAGCGTTAAAGAACTACTACACATATCATGACACCAAATTGAGACCTTGTCTTTGATATCATCAATAAGACTGAGAAAGGGATAACTTTCTCAACTGTGATTCAATATTTATTTTAGTACTTTATCAGGAAACTGCCTGAAATTATCTCACATGCCACCTAAAATAATCTGTAGTAATCTGTTATAAGTTTCAGAGTTTGGAAAACATAGATTTATTTAAACTCCCTCATTTTACAGAGGAAATAGACGAAGAGTCTAAATGAACTTCTCAAAGATAATACTAGTACAGCTAGGATCAGATGCTAGAGCTAACTTCATTACTTACATTACATTCTGCTTTCTGGAACCTACACACACGCGTGCGCACACACACACACACACACACAGTTGTCATAAATCATGTAATATTATATATGTATTTTTAAAATCACTTAAGTATGGCCCCTTTGATCAATCAAGAGTGCCCTGCATTCTCTTAAGACTTTACTGTTAAAAAAGTACTATATCAACCTTCCAGCAAGAGAATGTTTTATATGTATAAGACATGCATAAGTAAGTCATACACTATTCATTAGTAAAGAATCAGTGCAAAGTAGCCTGGGCACTACAAAATTGAGTGCCCAGTTCAACTGGAATAGACATGATCATTATTAATTATTTCAGGGACTCATTTTCAAGACTACCTCCTCTTGGTAATAATCCTGTTTTATAAAGTGATTTCTCTTTGCTCAGGGCAGGTGATATGCAAAAGGCTTGTTATACACAAATAGCTCTCTGCCAGGGCCACAGACAGCTCTTTGGAAGGAAGGATTTCCACAGCTGCATGGAAGTACCTCTACAGAAGCACCTTCCCCTCCTAGTCAATTCCTAAGAGCCCCATTTAAAAGCATTACTCTGTCATCTTTCTATGTGACATAAGACAGACATACTGGCCCCAGAGCTAGTCAATTAGTTATTACTCTTCAGTAGACTCTATAGAAAGGGCTTCAGAAGCTTAACATCCACCATAAATGAACAGGTTCTGCTATAACAAAAAATGTTTCAAGGGTAGGGAAGATTTTGGCTCCCAGTCCATGAGATTTCTTCTGCATTTACAGTCTTCTTTCTTCAGTTGCTACTAAGCAACTGTATCACTGACTTGTGAGAGAAGCAGAACTCAGGAGGGGGAACTGTCCTAAAGATGGAACTCACAGAGCTCAGAACTGTCAAGGCTAAGAGGTTTGGAATAGTGTTGCCAATTGAAAAAAATATCCAATAAGACATCACTATCTAGAACTTAAATTTCACTTGCAGAGAGGAGGGGATTATTAGTAACATTTTGGAGATTATGAAACCAGAAAGCTGTTTGCTTTCTGAACCCAAGCCTCATAAAGAGTTTTCCCTCAATCCTCCATAGGTCCAGACTTCCCCCAAATAGGAGGAGAGGGGTAGAATATTGTTGTTTTAAATATATTTATTGATTTTTAGAGAGAGGAAGGGAGAGGGTGAGAGAGAGACAGAGAAAGAGATGGAGGGAGGGAGGGAAAGAGGCAGAAAGGGAGAGAGACAGAGATAGATAGATAGATAGATAGATAGATAGATAGATAGATAGACAGATATAGAAACATTGATTTGAGAGTGTAACATTGATGGGTTGCCTCCTGCACTCTTCCATCGGTGACTGAGTCCACAACCTGGGTATGTGCCCTGGCTGGGAATTGAACCAGCAAACTTTTGGTGCACATGGCCAACGAACTGAGCCACATAGGTGAAGAGCCAAGGCAAGAATAAAATTGTAATTACCTTCCTGAGGGCTGCCTTGAATGGTTATAGTTGCTAGGTGTCATGATACGTAACAGCCATTCCAAGGACTAGGCCAACTGCTGAGACTCATGGCCCTATTTGAGGCTGGAGCAGGGAGAGCCAGCAAACAAAATATAAGGCAGCCTGGCTGGCATGGCTCAGTGGTTGAGCATCGATCTATGAACTAGGAGGTCCTGGTTTGATTTCCAGTCAGGGCACATGCCTGGGTTGCAGACTCGGTCCCCAGTGTGGGGTGTGCAGGAGACAGCCAATCAATTATTCTCTCTCATCATTGATGTTTCTCTCTCTCTCTCCCTTTCTCTTCCCCTCTGAAAGCAATATATATATATATATATAGATAGATAGATAGATATAGATAGATATATATATTTAAAAATATTTAATAAGGTAAATGCTTATTCATATAGTACCTTGACTGTAGTGCATAGTGACTAAGAATATAGGCTTTGGAGTCACAAAAACTGGTGTTCAAATCCTCTATCATTAAGTTGTGTGACCTTGAATAGGTTATATTTAACTTTGTCCCAGTTTCTTATCTGGAAAATGTCATTGATAATAGCACCTTATTTATCATCAAAATGGGATTAATAGAAGTATCTTACTCATTGAGTCATTTTAAGGTTGAGGTACTGTCTGAAGAAAGCTGAGCATGAAACCTACTGCATAGTAATTCTGCTGCATAACTCTCAAGAAGCTGGCTACAGTTTGATCTAGGAAGAAGTTATTTGCCAAAATAACACAGCCTCTGAAAAATATATAAAAGTGCCCCATTTCAGTGAGTCAAAGATATATCCAAATATATTAGATATAAGAAGATATATACCCAAAGTAAATCTTATTCATAATGTTTACCATAGTCAATAGAACAATAAGCAGCTATTTTTTCAAAATATTCAACAAATGTTCAAACTGAAGAGCAGTGACTCCAAGCTATCTGAAAGTTCTGATAGAATGATCATCACTAACTTCACCTGACCCAAAATTCTGTTCGATACTAAAAGCACAGAATAGCAGTAAGTTGTCTAAACTAGTAACACTTCCTGTTCATATTATGGCAAAAAAATTGGTATCCTTAAGTTATACCCACAAAGACTATCTGGACTTCTAGGATTTATATTTTCTTTAACTCTGTGTGGCCGAATATGACTCTCATTAAGTTCTTACTAAACTCTCTGAAACCTGTTAGAGGAGACAAAAGTAAAAGGAGAGCAAGACTGCAATCTAACTAGCTGTCATGAGACCTCTAGAGGCATGGGGGAGCTTTGTTGATTTTACTTGAAAACAAATGATAGCCATTAAAAAAAAAAATCACATAAATGTGCGAGGTCTGTGTTGTTGTTTTTTTGGTTTAACAATGATGACATTAATATTTATACCCTCATTTAATGACTGATCTCGGTTCTCATTTGAAACATGGAGAAAAGATATACTATTAAAACTTGAACATCTGGTAGACTTTTTGTTTTTCAACCACTGCAGCTGATCTCTTCTTGAACTTGAACGAGCAACTGCTGCCTGCCATATGAATTCCATCACCACTCTACTTAAGCAACAACTCAAAAGACTGTTATTCCTGCCAGTTTGAAGCCTCAACCAACTGAGTGAAAGTTTTAAATTCAATCATATGAAACAGTGCAGTGTTAGCAACATTCTTAAGAATTAGCATATCACACAATGGGAATAATTGTGCAGCATTCTTATGAGGTGCTTGTTGCTTTTACTAGAAAGAGAAATGCCTTGCAAAGGCAACTAGACTCATGGGTTCACTGACCTCAATGAGATTCTGACGGACCGAACTCTGGAAAGGGGACTAAAATAACAGCTAATGGAAAATATGTGGTATCTTAGTGAGTTATGCAGACCAGGATAAGGCAAGCAGGACAGGGTCAAAAGTAAAAAGATCAAAGAGGTTTGCTTGCCTCACTCCACTAAACAGAAGGCTCCCTGAAGTTATTCTTAATGTTTCTGAAACAAATTTAGGCATTTAACTTTTATATACATATACTAGTATGTTACTTTGCCGAACGGTTTCATATGGTCCGCAGACAGCTTGCTCATAATGAGAATCCTACAACAGTTTCTTTGATGATTTAGATTGCATAGGCCCTAAGAACTCCATGGCTAGAGGTTTAGAGGATTTTTTGTTTTTTGTGTTTTAATAATTTAGTGTTCTCTTCTAAATTAGAACCTTCTTCCAACCCAAAGGATCCTAAAGAATCCTAGAATAGCTTTTCTTATTGGCAAGAAACAAGAGAGTAGAGGAGTGGAAAGAAAGACATGGCTTTATTTCATCAAATTTACTGAAGAGCCAAACCCCAACCTCTCTTACCCCCCCTTGTGAAAAATCACAATCCCACTCTCATATTCCTCTTATTCCTTCATCACATGTCATATCTCCTTGAAAGAAATAGCCAGGAGGGAGGACCTCACGGCAATAATGGCCTTTTAATTCCTTGAAAATCCCTGAAAGACGTGACTGGTGAGCAGGTGTGCCATTAGGATCCCACAGGGCAGATCAGTCACTTGGCATATGCTGCATTCCCTGTTGCTTTGGGGGAATTTTACAGCTGCCACTGTGATTAGCACATAGCTGGAGAGTTGGATTGCAACATTTCATGTTAGATTTATAGTACTTGTAATTTCTCTGGTAAGTTACGATCCAATTATAGTAAATCAGGAAGGCCTAATTTGGGTTTCCTGATGATAACATAAAGGTCAATTCTAGTAACTTAAGATACAAGAATTATCACTAGAAATTCTGGCTATACCATGAGAAAAAAAATACAGTTATATTGGAAAAAGGAAATAATAACAAGACAGTTAAGACTTGTGGGATTTGAGGAGAAAAGACAATTAATCAAGTGCAGCACCTTGTACAGCACTATGCCAAATGCTGATAAAACAAACATCTCGACCTACTAAGGCAGGGACTGGAGCAGCAATCTCCCTCATACTGCATGCAAGACCAATCCACAAAGTATCAGCAGCTCCAAGGGTCACCTGCCACCATTCCCATCTTTAACTCTTCCTGCCTCCTCAAACTGCAGAATACATCTTTTCTCCCAGCTGCCTCTTCCTCCACCATGGAAGAAAGAAGAAGAGCAGTAGGGGATGGTTTTATGTGTCATGCTACAGCTCCTATTGTCACTGCTGCTGCCAATCTGGTAAAAGTCACCTGACCCTCCCTTTCTCCTCTTCTGGGTTGTGTTACCTAACTAGAAAGAGAACTAATACTTGACAATCTATAGCTTCTAGTGGTATAGCTAAGATAAATACTGTAAAGACATTACTCAAAAAGTGGCTCTATTTTACCCTTTTTGGTTTAACTGGGGGAAGAGCAGGGGATACCCATAAAAGAAGAAAAAGATCTTTGAGGCAAAAGACATGAAACCTTACCTAACAGGCATGGGAAGGAGAGGAATGCGAAGGGGAAGATAAATGTAGCAAATGGTAAGGAGATGTGTGAGATGAGGAGACGTAGTCTTTTGCTTGTTATTGCTTAAAAAATTTAATACTTTGTACAGATTTGATACTTTACACTATGGTTCCCATGACATTTTAAGTTTATGCTTAAAACAGAGGAAGTATCACCCCAACCTTCTTTAGAACCTTCACCAAAATTTGCAAAAAAATTCTGTCACCACCTTGCCAAGAAGGTTATCTACTATTCCTCATCATATACAACATCTTTTTAGATGTTTATCTATCAACAGGCCACGGGGTCTTACCTGGTAGATCTCCAAATCAGAAGCCATCATTTTACAGTAATTCTATTTTCACCCCAAATCATAAAATCCTGGGCAGAGATGAATGTCCAGAGTCTGTTCCTTCCATGCATTTTACTCCTTCTCCATGACCCATGCTATAAGCCACTTCTAAAATAGTTCCTGCATCCACCCTGTCCTAGTCCCACCTCCCTATCAGCAACTTTAAGAACATTTACTGAACACTACATGCCAGGTACTACATTAAACATTTTCTATATATTTTCTAAATAACCGACTAAGTCATGATGAGGTGAGTATTCTCTTATCCCTATTCAAGATGAAGGTAAATTATCTTTTCAAGGTCTCCCAGCTAACAGTCAGAAATAGGAGTGGAACCCAGACATTATGATTCCAGAATCTGAAGTGTTACTCCATCCTTACTCTATTACTTTAAAGTTTCAGAAGAAGCCAAAATCTAGATCACTCTACAGTATGCACTAGATCTAGGAATTTAATATTAAGCAAAGGACATAAACTTCAAATGTTGATCATACATGCCCATATAAACCAATTAGTTAGCTGTGAATTGTGGCTAACAAAACAATTTTATTCACTGTCATTTTGGGTTCAGACTGGGATCCCAGAAGAAACAAAAATAAAAGCTAAAGCAGCTTATCTCAAATTTAAATTATTTGTATGAAACAATTCAGGTGCTTTTTAGTCAACTTAAAGCTCATGGTTAAGAATTAATAATACCTTCAGAACTTGAGAATGTGAATTAAAACCAACCTATGACAAGCTTATTTCCTAATAATTTATAATAAGCGTTTCATGAAGAAGAAACAGCCTCCTTCAGAACAAAGGATCTGGAAGCAAAGTTATCATAAAGAGGTTTATTAAATTTATAACCACTTTCCCTATTATCTATTTACATATTTATTTTCAACTATTAAACATTAAAGCAAAAATATTTTGTAATCTAAAATACTTCTATCATTAAAAATTATTTCCTCCTTTAATTTGTTAAGGAGTATATTTAGGAATAAGAAAAAATAAATTTCAATTCCTTCATAAAGACTTTAAAAATTAAAGTACTCCTGCCAGGCCAGTGTGGCTCAGTGGTTGAATGTTGACCTATGAACCAGGAGGTCATGGCTTGATTCCCGGTCAGGGCACATGCCTGGGTTGTGGACTCGACCCCCAATCATGGGTGGGGCATGCAGAAGGCAGCCGATCAATGATTCTCTCTCATCACTGATGTTACTATTTCTCTCTCCCTCTCTCCAAAATCAATAAAAACTTATTTTTTTAAAATTAAAGTACTCCTAATGGATGATATGATCCCAAATTCAGGATATAATAACTGATGGCACCTAAAATGGATCATACAATAAATATAAATATTTTATGTTTTCTGAAACAAATTTCAGTCTTATTATAATCATTAGCTTTATTCATGTCAGTGGAACTTTAAAAATATTAAAAATGCTAAGTAAAATAAGCCAGTCAGAGAAAGACAAGTACCATATGATTTCACTCTTATGTGAAATCTAATTAACAAAATAAACTAGTAAACAAAATAGAAACAGACTCATAGATGCAGAGAACAGACGGACAACTGTCAGAGGGGAGGGGGCTGCTGAGCTGGGTAAAAAAGGTGAAGTGAATAAGCGAAAAACAAAAACCTCACAAATACAGACAACAGTATGATGATTACCAGAGGGGAGGGAGGATGGAGATAGAAGAGGGCATGGGGGTTTAAATGGTGATGAAAGGAGACTTGAACTGGGGTGGTGAATACACACTACAATATACAGATGATGTATTATAGAATTGTATACCTCAAATCTATGTAATTTTATTAACCAATGTCACCTCAATAAATTCCATTAAAAATAAATAAATAAATAAATATCAGAGAAAGGACTTTTAGAGGTGATACAAAGTAATTAAGTTAATTCAATAGATTAAATTGAACATACATGAATGGGGATTATCACAATTTTGTTTATCTATATATATAAAACTCTAATACGCAAATAGACCGAATGGCAGAACAACCAAACAACTGGTTGCTATGACATGCATAGACCACCAGGGGATGCGCGTGGAACATGGCGAGCATCGGCAGCAGGCGGGATGGTGGAGCAGGGGAGCAGGGCGCCAGACCAAGGTGGGGCACCGGTCGCTGTCATCAGGGCAAGCCTCTGGTGGTTACTGAAAATTCTTTGCTCCCGCATGGTGTGGTCCCACTGGGCGCTCACACCTGCTGCCAATGTCAGCCTCACTCACACCTGCTGCAGGCGTGGGAGCTGCCGCTTGCACCTGCTGCGGGCACCCAGCACCAGCCCCTATTGCTTGGGTGTGTCAGCAGGTGCAAGCGGTGGCTGCCGGCCCAATTACCCTGAGGGTTTCTCCACCTTCCCCTTGCTCCTGAGGGGCAATTGGGGCAGCAGCCACTGCTCGCACCCACTGACAGTGCGGGCCCCGTTCATACCCGCTGCTGGTGCTGGCCCCAACTGCTCCGCACTTTCAGTGGGTGCGAGCGGGGCAGGTGCCTCAGCACGTGGGAGCGGTGGTGGTGGGAGCAGGGCTGCCGGCAAACAGGGGACCAAGGGCCACGGTGGGAGGGGCCTAACAGGGGCATGGAGGATGGGCTGAGACCCGTCCCTGTGCCCACTGCAGCATCACGGCCCACAGTTCCTTTCAAGGTGCACAAATTTGTGCACTGGGCCTCTAGTATCTGAATAAATTTGTGCATTTCAGCTACTACATCTCAAGAATAAAGAGACATAATATTACTTAAGAAGGAGGAGATCTTCCAAATGACAATAGGACAATTCTCTTCTATATTAAAAAGATGACAGTTGAAAGTGGATATGTTAAAAACCTGTCAAATCATGAAAGATTTAGACATCGTGTCCAAGAATGTGTTCACCAAATCTTAGAATTAGGAACCTTTCATTGGTGCTTGAAAGAAGTAGTTTAAGAAAAAAATTAAGTCTAATTTTATACTATAAGTAGGATGCTCACAGAATTCATTATTCCAAGCAAAGATAAAAGCCAGAAATGATATGTTTGGGGGAAAACATGAATGTTTAGACTCTGACACAAGAATGGCAACTATAACTCTCACAAAATGTCACTAAGAACTATTGTTAAATCAGAGCATTGAACTGAATGAATCAGTGATATGACCCAAAATGCCCTTCTTAGGCTTCAGTGCACAAAAAGACTGTGTTACATTTTGGCTCTAAAGAATGTTTTTTCTTTGTGTACCAACAAACTATTATGTCTTTTTCTTGCAGTATGGAGATAAGAGGATAAGGGGTGTGTGTGTGTATGGAGAGAGAGAGAGAGAGAGAGAGAGAGAGAGTAAGAGAGAGAGAGAGAGAGAGAGAGAGAGAGAGAGAGAGAGAGAGAGAGAGAGAGAGAGTTTACATGATACACAGAAGATAGCAAGGGCTCTATTCCCAAAATGGATGCTACTAGATACTGTGGGAAGTTAATAACTAGTATATAACAAAATTTTGGCTTTCAGAGATTTAAAATTTTAGGATTTCAACTCTTACAAAATAGCATAATTTTAAGAACCATCCATGCATGTACTATCACTGCATTTACCAAGCTGTATTATAATAATTATGTTTTTGTTTATATCTGTCTCCTACTCAAGTCTGAAATGAGGATATAAACCTTAAACTATTCATCTTGTTGTCTCAACAACTACAACTATCCCAGGAACATAGAAAGCACAAAATAAGTGTTTAACTAAATGGATAAATTTAATATATTAAGTATTATAATTAGCATGGATGCCACCATCTCCTGTAGGAAATAATCATTTAGTCAGTAGATGAGACCACCACTCAGCATTACAACCACAATGTTAAGGGTGAATTTTGATATTTGAGACTATCATCAGTTTTACTGCTTTAAGATACAAAATATGAATAAAGGTATTACATAAATACAGCTTAGCAAGTAATAATGTATCATTTCCCAGGTATGTGTTACCTAAGAAACTAGAAAATTTCTTAAGTAAAGGCAGTACCTAACTAGCATACTACTCAGAAAGAAGATAATATTCTTGCTTTTGTTTTTTGGGGTTTTTGTTTGTTTGTTTTGTTATGATTTCATTGTACACTTTTCCAGGGAGCTGAATCTAGGTTTCCAAACCAAAACAATTATCTTTGAGAGTTACAAACACTCTAGAATACTTTAGTTATTAAATATCAGAATTTATAGTTAATTTTTACATGATGTACTGAGCCTGATGAAACTGAAAATTATGCTAGGCATGTTTTATTGCTAGAACAAAGTTTATCCTTTCTTTCAGAATTTTATTTGTTTCACATTATAGTATATTAACTTAAAATAAATAATGAAAATAATTTATAAGAATATCACTTAGGAGATTTATATAACATAACATACAAAAATGTTATTTAAAACTAATATTTTCATATTCCTTGTTATTGCTGTTTGTGATCATTACTATAATTATAATAAAACATATTGTACTTTTTTACTTTCAGATAATTTTCACATATTAGCTCAGTATATTTGCAACAGAGCTCTCTGTTCTCTGTAAGACTTGCCTTCAAGGAAAACTATTTTACCAGAGCCTAACCTACTGAAGAGGTTTTACCAAATCCTAACTATCTGGGAGAAGGCATATACCTACCTCAGGTTTTCTAAAAGACAGACCCCCTAATCACGGGACTATGGAATACTTCCCTTCCTCCATACTATATCCCATATCAATATAGGGCTACTGAGTAGTAACAACGGATTACAGCTAAAAGAACTGCCTATTTAAGAAGTCTTCAAGAAAACCTAAAAACAACAGTGCGATAAAAAAGAACTAGAAGAAAACTTAGCATCTGACACCATGGTTATAGCTAACAGTTAACACAGCCTACCTCCTAGCCAGATAAACATAAACCTAACAATAAAGGCCTATGTACTTCAGTTTCTTCTTAGCAAGTCCAGCTTTCAACAAAAAAAGTACAAGATATGGTAAATGACAAAAAAAAAAAAAAAAAATAGACTGAAGGAACAAACTAACCATTAGATCCAGTCTCAAATATGGCAAGAGATTTTGGAATTATCAGTCTGGGAATTGAAAATAACTATGATTAATATGGTAAGTGCAACAAAAGATGAATAAGGAAAAGAGATGGACACTCTACTAAAGAATCAAAACTCAATGCTAGAAATAAAAAACACTGTAACAGAAATGAAGAATGCCTTTGATGGACTTATCAGTAGGCTAAACATGCCAAGGAAAGAATCAGTATCAACATATCTGCTAAAGGATTTATATTCAAATATAAAAAGATCTCTTAAAACTCAACAACAAGAAAACAAATGTCCTATTATAACATGGACAAAAGATGAACAGACAACTCACCAATTCATACAGATAGTGAATAAGAATATGACGATTAATATTATAGATCATTAGCACATTGCAAATTAAAAACAGGATACCGCTACATGTCTATTAGAATGGCTAAAATCTAAAACACTGAGTGGCAACATGGAATGCTGGGAAGTATATGGAGCAACAGGAACTTTCATTCATTGCTGATGCGAATGCAAAATGGTATAGCTATTGTTATGAACTGAATATTTGTGTCCTCCCCACATTTTATGTGGAGCTCTAATCACCCATGTGATGACATTGGGAGGAGGGGCCTTTGGAAGGTAATTAGGTTGAGCTGAGGTCATGAGGGTTGGGCCTCTATGATGGGCATAGTGCCTTTAAAGAAGAGGAAGAGATTCCAGAGCTTCCTCACTCTATCAAGTGTGGATACAGCAAGAGGCATCCTGCAAGCCAGGAAAGGCACTCACCAAGAACCGAACCTGCTGGCACTCTCATTTTGAACTTCTAGCCTCCAGAACTGAAAAATAATGCCTGTTAAGCCACCCAATGTATGGCAGCCGAAGCAGACTAGGACAGCCCCTTTGGAAGACAGTTTGGCAGTTTCTTATACAGCTAAACATAGTCTTACCATACAACCCAGCAATCACCTCTTAAGGACTAACCTAAATGAGTTGAAAACATATGCCCATGCAAAAACATTAATGTTTATACCAGCTTTTATTCATAATTGCTAAAAACTGGAAGCAACCAAGATGTCCCTCAAAAGGTAAATGGTTACACAAACTGTGACACATCCATACAACTCAATATTATTCAGCAATAAAAGGAAATGAGCTTTCAAGCCAGAGAAAGACAGGGAGGAACATTTTTTTAAAAAGCAGTCAAAAAAGATTTCATAATGTATGAGTTGAACTATATGACATTCTGGAAAATGTAAAATTATGGAGACAAAAAAAGATTAGTGATTGTACAGGTAGGGGGAAGCAGGAGAGGTTAATAGGGGTGAACACAGGAGATTTTTAGTTCTGTGAAACTATTCTCTATGATTATGTAATGGTGGACACTTGAAATTATGCATCTGGCAAAATCCTTGGGACTATATAACACAAAGACTGAATCCTAATGGTAAACTATGGACTTTAGTTAATAATAATGAATCAATATCAGTTCATTAATTGTAACAAATGTACCACACCAATGCAAATGTTAATAATAGGGAGACTGGGCCATGGAGAAGGAAGGGAGAAGGAAGAGGAGGAGGAGGGAGCATATGAGCATATGGTAACACTGTACTCTCTTTCTTTTCTTAAATTTTTATTTCCCGATTTTGAGAGAGAGAGAGAGAGAGAGAGAGAGAGAGAGAGAGAGAGAGAGAGAAACAAGGATCTGCTGTTTCTCTTATTTATGCATTGATTGGTTTATTCTTGTCTGTGACCTGATGGGAGAATCAAACTAGCAATCTTGGTATATCAGGACAACACTCTAACCAACTGAGCTACCTGGCCAGGGCACACTGTACTTTCTAATACATTTTTCTGTAAACCTAGCATTGCTCTAAGAAATAAAGCATATTAATTTTAAAAATACATGCATTTAAAAAAACTTAAAGAATACACATATACATATATTTAAAGTATTTTTATTTTCCTTGTTACGTTCTCTACACTTGGGTTTTTTTCAGCAATAGGTAGTCATTGTTTTATATCTTTAAAAAACTATCTTAAAATAATTATGCCAAACAGAATGACAATATGATCCAGATGAAATTAAATCTGGAAAATTGTGATCTCTGACACCACTGTCTAGTTAATACATCTTTAATCCTTCTTTTCTTGTCATATATTAATTAAAAATCATGCTATCCACCCTCCAGGGTTATTTTGTAGGACAGTCTTTAAAATTTTTGAAAAAATACTACAGAAATTTGTAAAAATTATTAATGATGGGAAAAGATAAGGTGTTTCCTTTGACTGAAGAGGGAGCTAGGCCAAGAAAGGGTTCCAATGAAACCTCTACCCAACCAACAAAGGCTAAGCTGATCACAAAGTAGAAACATAAAGAGAGTTTTCTATGGAATCAAAGGCTTTTTCAGTCCAACTGTAAGGCTACTAGTATTTGGAGAAATAGCTTACATTCAATAGAGCATGAGTCACAGGTTACCTGATACCTCTTCCCCTGATAAGAAAACTGTTCTATCTGAATGTATTTAATTTCTACTTCAATGTAGATATTTTCAAGTACACAACTCTAAGAATTTTCTGGTCAATATTGATATGAAGACCTTAATTTGATATAAAGTGAAGTGTAGCCTTTACAAAATCCTCTTTCTTTTATAGCAAACAGATACATTAAATTTGCCCTCATAACAGTTTCTTACTATTTGCTAATTGGTGGAATTTTAGGGCTTAAAAGAAATCAGAGTGATATATCAAGCCTCTTTCCCTATTTATTGTCTCCAAATTGTTGTTAACAAAATAAAAACTCTTAAAATTAACAATATCCTATCTAATAAAAGAGTAATATGCAAAATGACCATACCACCGCTACATCCAAAAACCACGCCCACCAGCCATTCAGGAGCGAGTATGCAAATTAACCCAACCAAGATGGTTGTGGCCACGGAGGGAGCAGGAGGTTTGGGTTTCCCTGGCAATGGAGAAAGCCAAGCTTCCCGCACACCCTGGCCAGCTACAAAGTTTCAACTATAGAAGATAAATAAATCCCAACAAAAATGGCTGCAGCCACTAAGCAAGCAGGAGGCTTGCAGTTCCCCGGCGATGAAGGAAGCCAAGCTTTCTGCCTGACCTGGCCTGCCCTAGTCTCCGCTCAAGGCTACAAAGTTTCAATTATAAATAAATCCCAGATACCAGGGCCTCCACTTGGGTCACTGGGGGGTGTGGCCAGCCTGCAAACCACCACAGGCCCCTCGCCCAGGCCACCCCACACCCCAAGGGAACCCCTACCCTGATCCGGGACACCCTTCAGGGCAAAGCAGCTGGCCCCCACCCGTGCACAAGGCTTCTATCCTATCTAATAAAAGAGTAATATGCAAATTGACCATCACTCCAACACACAAGATGGCTCTCCCCATGTGGACACAAGATGGCCACCACAAGTTGGCCAGCAGGGGAGGGACCAGACCTGCAAGGGAGGGCAGTTGTGGGTGATCAGGCCAGCAGGGGAGGGCAGTTGGGAGGGACCAGGCCTGCAAGGGAGGGCAGCTGGGGGCAATCAAGCCTGCAGGGGAGGGCCGTTAGGGGTGACCAGGCCTGCAGGGGAGGGCAGTTAGGGGCAATCGGGCTGGCAGGGGAGCAGTTAGGCATCAATCAGGCTGGCAGGGGAGTGGTTAGGGAGTGATCAGTCTGGCAGGCAGAAGTGGTTAGGGGCAATCAGGAAGGCAGGCAGGCGAGCAGTTGGGAGCAAGCAGTCCTGGGTTGTGAGAGGGATGTCCAACTGCCCGTTTAGGCCCGATCCTCCCAATTGGACATCCCTCGAGGGGTCCCAGATTGGAGAGGGTTCAGGCTGTGCTGAGGGACACACACCACCCCCCCACCCCTGTGCACGAATTTCATGCACCGGGCCTCTAGTTAATACAATATTTATTGAAATGACTTTCATGTAATAATATATCATATCCTTAATAGGCCTCAAACTTTCACTTAAGCCCATCTAAACAGTGATCAGGTTCCAATATAATGATATGTGCTTTCTTTCATTCCAGCATGACATGGCACAGAAATTTACTTCATATTGAACTTTTTAAAAAAATGGCCCCAAGAACAGGTGTCTCAGGCTAGACTCAGGGTATAAGTGAGATTTCTGTTAGGGGACGATAAGAAAACATTTACAATTTTAATTGAAGAATGCCAAGCACCAGAGGCAAATAGCATGCAATTTTTAAAATGCTAAATAAAGCCAGCTGTCAAAAAGGGCAAGCTTGCTGGTGGTTATAGCTATATACCATCATGCAACGAAACACTATTTCTTGAGGTGTGTTTTATTCGTGGACTGTAGCCTCTGCACATCATATCAATAACCTGGGTCAAGTTACCATAGCATGGGCATAAAACTATTCAAAATGAAGAAATTATCTATAATTATACCTCTTTTAATTAATTTTGGAGAATCTCTTTTAATTAATTTTGGAGAGAGAGAACAGTATCATTTTTACTGTTCTATGGGATGGCCACTGGGAGAAAGTGAGTTCTCCCATTAGTGCTGCTAAAGAAAAATGTGTCCAGCCAAAACCGGTTTGGCTCAGTGAATAGAGCGTCAGCCTGTGGACTGAAAGGTCCCAGGTTCGATTCCAGTCAAGGGCATGTACCTGGATTGCAGGCACATCCCCAGTAGGGGGCGTGCAGCAGGCAGCTGATGGATGTTTCTAACTCTCTATCTCTCTCCCTTCCTCTCTGTAAAAAAATCAAAAAATATATTTTTTAAAAAAATGTGTCCAAATCTCTGTATGAATTGGGATATTGAGTGGCAGTTGTAAAAATGTATTGTCCCACATTCCAATCACAAAAGAGATTGTAAAATGACAAGTAAGGAAATAGCATTTCCTTCCTTATTTCTGGTGGTCACTAATCTAAACATAGAGTGGAAAAAAGACAGAGGAAGGGGCAATGGCCCTTTTAAAAAAAAATCCACAAACAGAACAGTCCTCTTCTGTTAGTATCTCTTACCTGTGGTACCCCGATACAAAATATATTGTGTTAATTTAAACATAAAACTGGATAACAACATGTTATATTTTACTTAAAAAAGCAATAGCTTTAAAATGCTAGTTTGTCCTTGACAATAGGTAATTTAATCAAAACAGAGCTGTGGAATGATTTCTTTCCCTGTTATTTTTAAAGAATGACATGGCTAGATAGTGTTTTAGCCATAATGCAAAGACTGCATTCAAACCTTCTCCAAATGATTCTCTCCCTGCCCTTTTCTTTCATCTGCTCAGCATACTCTAAAGACCCAGGCAATTCATTTCTGAGAGACAGAACAACAAGATGGTCTTTCAGAAATGGTGTGTCACCTGGCCAGTGTGGCACAGTGGTTAACTATTGACTAATGAACCAGGAGGTCACAGTTCAATTCTGGTCAGGGCACATGCCCGGTTACAGTAGGGTGTTTGCATGAGGCAGCCAATCAGTGATTCTCTCTCATCATTGATGCTTGTATCCCTCTCTCCCTCTTCTTTCCTGTCAGTGAAATCAATAAAAACATTTTTTTTTAAATGGTGTGGCAAACGCACAGAAGTGTTTTCTTATGCCTCTGTGGCCACTCCATTTTTACTCAATTACATAGCCAATTCCATTACTTTAATAGAGGAGCATGCATAAATAAATAGCTAAGGGCATATTACAGAAAAACATATAGTAGTGTTTTTATTAAACAACTGAAAATGCCATTAAATATATATTTTTATTAGAAACCATAGCCATTTCATATAAAAGCACTGAAATTAAAATTACTATTTATCAGTAATGTATATTTCTTTTTAGATTAAGGAAAATGTCAAAAAAGAGATTTCATTTAATCAAAAGAGAGGCATAATTTAAATTACATATCCACAGCAGACCACAGAACAGTGATTTGTTCTTTGTTTTTTTTTTGTTGTTGTTCTTATATACATTAATTAGTTCAATAATTACATATTATAATTAACTAGAGGCCCAGTGCATGGATTCGTGCACCAGTGGGGTCCCTCGGCCTGGCCTGAGGGGATAGGGCCAAAACCAGCTCTCAGACATCCTCCGAGGGGGTCCCGGGTTATGAGAGGGCATAGGCCAGGCCAGTGGTCGGCAAATTCATTAGTCAATAGAGCCACAGTTTGCCGACCACTGGGCCAGGCCAAGGGACCCCACCAGTGCACGATCAGGGCCGGGGGGGGGGGGGGGGGGACCGCAGGAGGGCTCTAGGGCATGTCCAGCCCGTCTCGCCCAGTCCAGATTGGCCGGACCCTAGCAGCAAGCTAACCTACCAGTCAGGGCGTCTGCCCCCTGGTGGTCAGTGAGCATCATAGAGACAGGTCGAATGAATAGTCAGATACTTAGCATATCAGGCTTTTATTATATAGGATAGGATAACATTTTAAAAAGTACCTAAAAGCTATTATCAGATTTTTAAAACTGTCATGAATATAAACATAACATTTATTACTCACACCATGGATGCTGTCCTGCAAAAACTACAAAATTCTGGAATCTTTATGCTTCCCTGCTTTTATTTTTGGTGTTCAGAATATTGTTCAACTGACATGGTGTAACTTATCCCCTTTTCTTTTTTTTTTTGGGAGAAAAGTTCTTTCATATCCAATCTTTTGATTAATTATTTAACTGTCACATTCTAAATTATCTTAGCAGAAAATGCATTTTCTGATGTAATTTAAAACTTTTCTATTTTAAAAAGAACAAATCTTTCAGGGTAACATTCATTGTTTATATACTTACCACTCTTTACAATAAAGGATTGAGTAACAATAACCATGTCAATCCTATGTCATTTCCTCAATTCAATTAAAAAGTTTCCTAACAAGCAATTCTTTATTAACTAGACTACCTTTTGCAGATATTCTTCAAAAGCATGACTGTATTTATTTACTGTCTTCCCCAAATCATTGCTACTATGTTATAAAATTACATGTTAAATTTCTATGAATAAGAAACCTATCATAAATCTATTCAATGACAGTTAAGAATGAATATAAAAAACAAGGATTATTTAACTAAAGCACTATCATACTCATACTTTTTACAGCTAAAAAAATACTTGTACCTAAGCACCCTCTATCAGATCTGTTTTGGAGTCCCTTGAGAAATGTAAGCCTATCAGACTATTTTTTCTAGTCACATTCTACTAAGGGATAACTGAGAAGCAGATGGTTTAATACTTTCTCCCACATAATTTAGGAAATCAGAGGAACAAGGAAAAATAATGCCTAGGAGTTGTGACACTTGGGCACTATTCTACATAAGATATGACAGGCACATAAGCATTTTTATTATCATCCGCCAAGTACTCTGAGTGTGCAGAATTCTATACCTAAGATTTCTGGTCATTTTACAACTTTTTCAAGACAGGTTCAAGTGCCATTTCTTCTAATTTTTCTGGCTGGACGGACTGTTCCTCCCAACCCCTTGGGGCTCTTGTTTAAATCTTTATAACATCACTAACCACAATTTGTCTTATAAGGGAGAATTTTTAAATGATTCGGTTAATTTCCTGTTTAGATTAGGAGCTTATTAATTTGAGGCAAGCAAATTTTAAAGAATACTATTCACAAATTTACAATGGTTGAAACTATGTATTTGTTCAGTAATTATTATTTTAGAGTAGGAGTCAGCAAATTTGTTTTGTAAAAAGCCATATAGTAAATATTTTAGGTTTTGAGGGCTATATGGCCTATGTTGCAACTATTCAACTCTGCCATTGTTGTATGAAAGCAGCATAGACAATAAGCTAACAAAAGGACATGGCTGTGGTCCAATAAAACTGCATTTCGTATAAAAACAGGCGGCAGGCTGAGTTTCACTGAGGACCACAGTTTGGCAGCCCCTTTACGAGAGCCTAAGATTTTACTTGAAACACGCTGCCGGAGAGATCTTTGTGGCTTTACTACACATTACCACCTCTCAGGTAATTATGGGCAGTAAAAATATCTTTTATTATATAGTATGATGTGAAAACGTTTCATAAGCACTGCCTTAGAGAAACAACACATGCGCAGGAAGATATGCACAAAAATATTCATCACTGTTTATAATGGTAAGAACTTGAAATAATTTAAATGTCCATCAATGAAGGAATATATAAAATCATGCCACAAATATACAATAAAATACAATAGGTGAGCCCGGCTAGCGTGGCTTAGAGGTTGAGCATCGACCTATGAACTAGGAGGTCACGGTTCGATTCCCAGTCAGGGCACATGCCAAGGTTGCAGGCTCAATCCCCAGTAGAGGTGAAGGAGGCAGCTGATCAATGACTCTCTCATCATAGATGTTTCTATCTCTTTCCCTCTCCCTTTCTCTCTGATATCAATTAAAAATATATATATAACAGGTGAATGAATGAAATATCTACTTATTAACCTACAGGGTGATTAAATATTAACATATTTAGTAAGTTGGTTCCATATTCTTTTTTTAAAATATGTTTTATTGATTTTTTTACAGAGAGGAAGTGAGAGGGATAGAGTCAGAAACATCGATGAGAGAGAGAAACATCGATCAACTGCCTCCTGCACACTCCCCAGTGGGTATGTGCCCACAACCAAGGTACATGCCCTTGACCAGAGTTGAACCCGGGACCCTTGAGTCTGCAGGCCGATGCTCTATCCACTAAGCCAAACCGGTCAGGGCTGATACCATATTCTTAAGAGGCTATCTAACCCTCTGAACTCAATCCAGGTACTAATGACTAGACATTTCCAAAGGATGCAGATGGATTGCCCTATACATTCTAAAATCTCAAATGTGGTGGCCCCATGGTTGCTATGGGCCATAATCTAGAAAAAGGGGACACGGAGTACAATGTATACTTTTGCCAATCCTATTATTGGATATTCTGAACTGCATGGATCAAGGTTGGCCAGAGGTACAGCAGAAGCAGCTACTAACCCAGCCTACCCCTGATTGCTATCCTATTGTACAATTTCAGTGGACACAGCAAGATGGGCAATGACAGCAGAAAAAGGAAAATACTGGTGCTTTACTCTTTTATCTGCTCTTTCCACCATGCCTTAAAACCCCGTTCTAGGCTAGTTTATTCCTAGGCACAACCTAGACATACTATATTCTCCCAGAATAAAAATAGTTTCAAATTTAATACTTAGCCAAAAACTAGAGAGGAGAGGAGCAAGCTACAGTGCTCCAACACTATATGTATTTTGGGTCGCTTACCTAAGTACAATCTCTTTTGGCCTGGCACATGTAGTTTCATCCAGTCAATAGACAGGTACCAGAGCGATGGTCCAAGGCCTTCTGCACTTTTATGTATTTTTAATATTCAGGTCCTTAAGATTTGCTCAAATGCCATTATCAGTATTTTGAAAAAATGTCTTCATTGAAGTCCATTTTCCACTTTTAAGCAAGTTACTTGGAGATTAACATATCTTGAGTATGTTCAGATTCATAAGCATTAATTTTGACAGCTCCCATGGAGTAGAACCTTCACGGGAATTTATTCTTGTTTCTTTTAGTAGTACATACATATTAAAGCTCCAAGACAGCATGTTTTATTCCAAGTCCATCCTTCCGTTCCTCCCTCCCTCCCTCTTTCCCTCCCTCCCTCCCAAAATCATCATCCTATCACCTTGGAGAGCTAAAGAACTAACAAGACTAACTGCTTGTCAGGAGGTTTCTCTCACAGGGGTCAGTGATGGCTCAAGTTAAGAAGGAATCCAGTCCCGCAAACTAGGGAAATGGACAAGTGCCCTTGACAGAAGCATATTTCTGGTGCCTTATCAGTCTAGACACTGGGATTTCTTAAGCAATCTAAATAACACCTAAGAGAAGGGGGAATGATCCTCCTAGGGCTGAGGAAGCTGGGGAGCTAAAGCTGTCTCTCCATGGGAGGATGAGCAAAGGAAATGGTTATCTTCAGCTTGTTCCTCTATCATAATTTACCTCTTTTCATTTTACAATTCTGAATGAATTTCACACAGAAAGCTATCAGGTACTTCCAAGTTTCATTAATGTTGGTTGTAAAGTTTCTCAAAAGAAGCCTGGCTGAAATCCCATGACCCAATTATGCTTTTGATATTTTGCTCTGTTCCCATAAAACTAAAGTGGTAATAACATACAGAGTGATTTAGAATATTATAAAATTATCTTATTTGTAGAATAGTCACATTCTAAACATTCTTGAATGTGATCTATGTGTTGTAAACAATATGACTTATCAAAATGCTACTAAGTGACTGCATTCTTATTTTTATATACTTGGTTTGAATCAAAAGTCAAATGTGACTGAGCCTCAAAGACTTACATAGGTGTGTCTCAGGAAAACATAAAAATCTAAAACATTTAAAGAAGGGAAGGAGGAAACTAGTGATGAATCAGGAGACTACTAGCCTATATTAGAAAAAATATTCTTTATGAAAGAATTTCGGGAAATCATTTATATAGCACCACTAGAATATTTAAAACATGACTTGATATTTAATAACTCAATGTGTAGCAACTCTTTAAGAAACCCACTTGTAACATAAAAGATGTATCATTATTTACAAAAACACTGATAATTTCTGAGGCATGTATTAAAAGCTTGAGGCCCAGACATCCCACAGGAAATAAGAGCACCTGAATTATATTACACCAGAGGCCCAGTACACGAATTCATGCACGGGTGGGGTTCCTTGGCCTGGCTGGTGATTGGGGCAATCAGGGCCATCTTGCCCAGTCCCAATCGGGGCCGGCTGGCCGGAGTTGGGGGAGGGACCATGGGAGGTTGGCTGGCTGCAGGAGGTTGGCTGTGGGAGCGCACTGACCACCAGGGGGCAGCTCCTGCATTGAGCGTCTGCCCCCTGGTGGTCAGTGTGCGTCAGTGACTGGTCGAATGGTCACTTAGGCTTTTATATATATAGAAGGTAGCAACCTTAAATAAGTTCTGAAACGATTTAGAAAACTTTTCAAATGAAATTGTTTCTACTCCATAATGACTTTGATGCTAATTACATATTCCTATTTCCTAAATCATACCTCTTTTTATCTTTAAACTGGTTCTACCAGAACTTTGTGCAAAAAGGGCAGAATATATTGCTAAAAATATTCAATCTTAAGAGATTTTTTTTAAAACCTACAATTTTTAAAAAATGTTTTTATTGAAATCAGAGAGAGGGAGGAAGAGGGATAGATAGAAATATCTATGATGAAAATCATCAATCGGCTTCCTCCTACATGACCTCTACTGGGGGATTGAGCTCAAAAGTAGGCACATGCCCTGATGCGGAATCAAAATGTGACCTCCCGATTCATGGGTCAATGCTCAACCACTGAGCTACACAGGGCAGACAAAAAATCTACAACTTAGTAAAAGTGCCTGACATAGCTTACAGAGTAATCGTTTGATATTTAGACTGGAATACAGGAAAGGTGGATTTTATGTGATTCTTTTATTGCATTTATTGTGTTGTGGTCAAGTGGTTGGCATTGTGTATATAATCCAGGCCCTGTTGCCATCTGGAGGCTCCCTCAACGTAAAATAAACAGCTAAAAATTCAATAGAACAGTGCTTCTTTTCAATAGAAAAGTGTTTTACCGAACACAGATAAAGAACATAAACTGTATGTGAAAATCATCTTAATAACTTATATACCTGTTAATCATTTTTCCCTTGTGATTAGAACCTTATAAAAGTGGATAGGGAGGTAGATATTGAGTATCATGAGTTTTTTATTTTTTCAGAGCTAAACTGGACTTCAAAAACTATAATTACTGAAGTTTTGAAAGCTGAAAACAATAGAACTGAAATTAAATATGGAAAGTCCAGTGTACTTTCCCCTTCTCTCACATTACCTACACAGAGAAATCAAGATGTTTCATCAGCATAAGGAATCTAAAATAGTACATGCACTTACTTCAAGTTTCTATTAATTAATCACCAAAGGTTGAAAATATTACTGTAAAAATACCACATAGAATATCCATAGCCTATCCTAACTAGCATATTATGTCTATAGGTTCTAAGCCACATTATCTATCTACCTATCAATCTATCCATCCGCCCATCCATCTATCTTGCAATATTATTCAGCCAAGAAAAAGGAAGAAAATCCTGCCATTTGTGACAACATAGACAGATCTTGAGGGCATTATTCTAAGTGAAATAAGTAAGAACAGAAAGACTAATACTGTATGATTTCACTTATATGTAGAAGTTAAAAAGTAATAATAATTTCATAGACACAGAGAATAGTTCGGTGGTTGACAGAGGCAGGGAGGTGCAGGGATTCAGGAAAAGGGGAAAGGTGGTTTAAAGATACAAACTTCCAATTAAAAGATAAGTTCTAGGGATGTAATGTACAGCATGGTGACTATAATTAACAATACTGTATTGTAAATTTAAAGTTGTTAAGAGCAAATTTTAAAAATTCTCATTGTAAGAAAAAAATGTTAATAATATGAGGGGATGGATTTAACTAAACTTATTGATAGAGTACTATCAATTTACCCATATCTCAATATATGTTAATTGTTCATTCAGCTGCCTGCCTTCCCCCATAGCCTGCTCCTGACAGGACAGGGACTGTGCCTCTCTTCTTCATGTAGCCCAGCATGGTGCCTGGCACATAGCACGTTCTTTTCTAAAATTATTATTTTAAGGCTTCCTCCATATAAAGATTCCAAATAAAACTCTTTGAGCAAAAGCTTTTTAAAATGAGGTATGGAGAAAAAGTAACCGTCCAGTTTAGATAACTAAATACTATAGCAAATGGCAATCTACTTAAACAGGTACTTACATCAGACACTTCGAGGGCATTAGATTTTATCATATCTACAAATACTGTTTCTTACTAGTCATTATTTTCATTTAAAAGAAACTTTTTCAATTAGAACTATCAAACTAAGTAATTCAGTTCAATTTATTACATATTTATTAAGACAATGGGAAAAAGATGAGAAGGAAATACAAAATAGCCAAAGTGGTTTAATTTATAATCTAAGTAAATGTTCAATTTTCAGAATTAAAAAAGCAAAGCAACAATAGAAAATTAAGTTTAAATGGTTGAGGTTCTTTATTGCTAAATCATATATTTAAGAGTGTTTTTATCAACTATAAAAGCATTTCGGAAGCTGGTCCTCATTCATAGCCTACAACAGTCAATATACTTTAAACAAATTGGTAACTGTTGGAAGATACTTCAAACCATTAAATACCAAGATTCCCTTTCTGAATTATTGTAAGTAATCTGTTAGGAAGAATCACACTTGTTATATATAGTTAGTTTAGGTTTAGGGAACATTTTTGATAGAAGAAATTAAATTGACTAATTTATCAGCAACTTTAGAATAAACATCAATAGATGATGGGAAAGATTATGATAATTTTTAATGGGAAGCATAATTTTTAATATTTTGCTTCACTTAACCAAATTACTATATAGGATATTGTGTCATATACAAATATAAAATAATGAAGAAGAGAAATAGAACTCCATCTTCAAGGTATGATTTAGCTACTGAAATAATCAGATGTGCATACTAATTCCTGTACTGGTGACAGATTTGAACAGGAATTGAACACTAAATTCCACCTGCAGGCACATCATGTCAAGTACGTATGAACAATAATAATTTCATGACAGTTGTGCCAGGGGAACTGTCCCAAGATTCTTTGAACAAGTCAGAACAATAACAAATACAATTGATGTATGGTTAACTAAAGAATTAATGTCAAAGACCTTATTAAATTTCATTCTGTTTCTCTAAATCTAGAAATGGGCTAGTTTTTCCAAAAGGTGTATACATAGATAATGTATATAAACAGAAACAGAAGTGATGGCAACCATGCTTTGCTATGCTCAAACATAAATCTCTTCCTTCTTTTAGATTCAAGATTATCATCTAAATTATTTTAGTTATGATCAGTTCTGCAAGCATATTGAAAATAACCACTAGTTTAATTAATTAAATGTGTCCAAAAGGCAGTTTAATTGACTGGTCTGAAGAAAAATATATGATTTTATACAATATCTATAGTAATAAAGGAAAGATCTATTTAATTAAAATTATAATCCTGTGCTACCATGATAAAATAACTTCTTTAATCAAGAACTGCAAATGACAGAGTAAAATACCACAGACAACTGGAAATTATATGGAAGATTTGGAAAAAGTTACAGGATAGGGGAAGTAAGAGAGTAGAGATATTACAATTAGTCATTTTATTTAGTTCCCAAATATTTAGGAGTTTCTATGTTTCTCATCATTATTCTGCTAGGTAAGGTGCCTGGCATGTGTATACTGGGAAGGACTTACACTGGAGGTAGGTACAAGCAAGAGTACTAACCAGAATTCTGTTATTTATAAGTTGTATGAGTAACTTATTATCTATTAGGCCTTAGATTCCACATAAATAAAGGATGATTTCTAGAACCTATTTAATTGTAACATTAGAAATTCTGAATGTTTTAAATTCAGTCATTTTAATTTTCATATCCTGTACATGCAAAATATATAGGGATTAAAAATCAAACAAACCAAATAACTAGTTGTAGCATACACGCAAGGCCTAACTATACACTAAATTTGATAAGTCTAGTGAGGCCAACTTTTCACTTTTTGATATATAGAATAAGGCTCTTAAATCATCCTAATGAAGACAAACCTCACATCACAAGATAATACTTTAAATACATATAGAACCTTTAAAGCATTTATAGAAATTATCCAATTAGCTTTTCTGACCACTTCTGTGAAGCGTCAAGTATCCTATCTAATAAAAGGGAATTATGCAAATTAACCATCACCCCATCACAACGATGGTGGCGCCCATAGCCACAAGATGGCAGCGCCCAGTCCTGTCAGCCCCGTGGGAGTCTCCCAGTCCTGGCGGGGAGGCTGCTGAGAGTGGACAGCGTGAGCGGCCTGACGGAATGCTTGCCTCGTCGCCACGGCGCCGCACAGCCCGGCCGCAGATGGGCCTCTGGGCCGCAAAGAGCCTCTGGGCAGCAGGTGTGGAGTGGCCAGGCCCTGCATAGAGCTACTGGCGCACAGATTCGTGCTCAGGGCTACTAGTTATCTGATATTTTCCAAAGGAGGCAAAAAGAAACAAAGGAACTAAAGTATCATTTTGCCAATGACATGGCTCCTTATTACACATCTAGTGTTTTAACTTGTGAAAAAAGGTGGTCAGCTCAGTGAGAAATTATATTAACTGAAATGTCTCAGCCTTTTGAAAAGTTTGACTTCCCACAAAATGTGAGTGCAGAGACAGTTTATTGTCTTGCTCAGCATTTCACCTAATAACTTAGTTCAGTATTTTCCACACTGTAGGCACTCAATGAATAAAGGCTATTAATGATAGCTAACAATTAATAGAGCTCATATATCAGGTGCTGTGTTAAGTACATCACACATATTATTTCATTTACTCCTACAACAACTCAAAGAGGTAAGTAAATTATTACTTTTCATTTTACTGATGAGGAAACTAAGGTCTAGGTTAAGAAATTTGCTCAAAATTACAAAATGATAAAGGCAGTATTTTTAACAAAGGCAGCCCAATTTTAGACCTTGTTTAAAGATCACCATTGTAGAAATAGACTTGCAATAAGAAACTGTATATTCTATTCCCTCTAGAACTTAGGAAATTTCTTATTGATCTTTATATTTCTTATAATGCCTAATATAGTACCTTAATCACACTATTTGTTATCAAATGTTTCCTGAATAAAATGTAAAATTGCATAATCAAATCAGGCCTCACTGTCCTCAACTGTAAAACAGAGATAAAGGTGCCTCACGGGTTCACAAAGTTTGGTCCCTGGGTCCGGCAACTTTGTCAGAAATGCAAATTCTCAGGCTCCACCCAGACCTACTGTTTTAACAAGCCTTCCAGGTGAGTCTCAGGCATGCTGAAGTTTTAAGACCTCAGGTTAATGTTACTTACAAGATAATGATGAGAATTAACTGAAGTCAGTAGTGTGGAATCACTCTAAAAAGTGGAAGGTATATCACCATCATCATCATCATCAAAAGAGTAAATTGCATTCCTTGAATAAGCTTAGTGATTTTGCTAAATCCAGATGAAAATAAACATGAAAAATGAAATAGATCAAGAAACACTTTTAAAATAAAATATTGTTCTAGGTTTTATCTGGATAATGCACAGCATTCATGGATCCAGAGAAAAAGATGACTATGAGCCATGAAGTTGTACAAAGAAATCTGATGATCTGGTTATGCGGCAGTTCAACCCAGAGAATCTGACATGCTGCACACAGGCTTCTTACCTGACCAGTGTCCTGTGGAGATGCCATATCGGTCTGTGCAGGTCTCACTTACAGGTCTAAACACAGTTTCCCACCCACCAGTAGCATAACGCCAATTCTGAGACTCCAAGATCAGTGTTCGCTGGGTGCCATATGCAATCATGAAGCAGTAGACCACATGATGGAGTTGACAGCCGTAGCCACAGCCTTTGTTGATATTACACACTAGCTTCTTGGCTTTGCTGCAGTCCTTGGGATTCTGTCAGGGTGGAAGAGAAATCACGGTGAAGATAAGCTGTACAGAGCAACTTCTCTTCATAGATGACAAGCACATAACTCATATAAGCCAGGACTGATCCAGTATATTTTATAAGGCAAAGAATCGAGCTTTAAAGATCAGATTTCAAAGAATCTACTGAATATTTTATGTGCACACTAGGCGATGGCAGTGAAAAAGAACAGTTACTTGGGAAACACCACAAAACAAATGTGAAATTAAGCAGTAACATTTAAACGAATACTATTTTCATTTCTCTATCATGCAGAACATGCAAGTGTGATCATCTCTGAACTCAAAGCTGCATACACTGAGATATTTATGAAGGAAGTAAAACAGTTCATTTATTTCGGCTACAATTCAGCATTCTGAGATTACCTTCCCTGATGAAATTGAAGTCATTTTAAAGGAAAAATTATACCTACTAATTACAACTATCTCCAGAACTCTAGATGTCATGAACAAAATCATTATGGAAGTAAAGCCACTGAGTAAAAGGATATCTGAGTTCAACAATTATAAAATATCAGTCATGGAACTTAAAAAAACACACCAATTTTGATAGTTACTAGTAATTTTCACAATAAAATGCAGAACATGTTCTATATTAACTGTCTTGAGAATGTGGTATGCCACTTTTTAATTAGGAGATTCATTTACCTATTTTTATATTTGCTCTGAGAAGAATAGAAAGTGCATAAATCATATAAGCCAGGACTGATCCAGTATATTTTATAAAGCAAAGAATCCAGCTTTATCTGGATAATGTACACTTAATACTATCTAATAGTAGGTAAAATGGTCTTAACTAATTCGAGAATTCCTTTGTTCCATGCTAATATATTAATTCTGCTGTTATTCATATGAGCTGCTGCTAAACATCCCTAAGCATCTTAGGTCTTTAAATAAAAATTTGTTTTGACAAGGACTCCTTAGCCTGAGAAGTTTTTGAAGCTGTTTTGTCTGAAAGGGAGGAGAAAGAATGGGTGCCTTCAGGAACAGAATCTTCTCTCCCACAAAGCAAGAAGCAAAGTAACTAGTTCTCAGTTTATATGAGCCTTGAATAAAGCAGTCAACAAATCACAAATCTATCACTGTTTTCTAAGGATACTATCTGTTTTGTCAAGAAGAGATCCCTAGACACAAAGGGACAGCGAGGCTATAAAATGTTTCTGAAGGAAAAGCTGAGAAGGGAATATGCAACAGTTACTTTCAGAAGAGGTTATTTTTCACATTGCAGTGTGCCATGCAGGCTAGCCTTTTTCTATCAAAGCAGAACCTATACCAGCGATTTTTAACCTTTTTCATCTCATGGCACACATAAACTAATTACTAACATTCTGAAGCACACCAAAAAATACATGGTTTTTGGCAGATCTGGATAAAAAAAGGTATAATTTTGATTCATTCATACCATCTGTCTACTGTTGTGTTGACTATTGCACTTTTTAAATTTGACAATCTACTAGTATGTGGTATATAAAACTGAAACTCATGGACACAGACAACAGTGTGATGGGTACCAGAGGGAAGGGGCTAGTTTTTGTCAATTACCACTGACATTGGTTGATGTTTGCCAAAAACTTGAAAGCATGTCTCATTCATAAGCAAGAATATGTAGAAGGAATGACTTGACTTGAGGTGGTGAACACACAATACAATATACAGATAGCATATTATAGAATCATACACCTGAAACCTATATAATTTTATTAACTAACTAGCGGCTCGGGTGCATGAAATTCGTGAACATTAAAAGGGGATTAATTAGAGGAAATACTTTAATATTGCTATTTGCCCTTTCTCTATAACACAAGTGTCAGAGATGAAAGAAAATTAGTTAAATGTATATGAAAATCTTCCTCCTGTCAGAGTCTGGGGCGTGCCGCAGGACCCAGAGTCCAGTCCCCGTCCACCCATGGCCCCTCAAAAATCACGAGACCCAGACCCACCCCCATTGGGAGAAATCCAGACCCAGCTGGCCCCACCCTTGTCAAGTCCCACTGGGCAGAGGGCACGGCCTCAGGTCCCCTGGCCCAGTGCCAGGCGGGGGCACAGCCTCAGGTCCCTCAGCACACCCTCAGATCCCCTGGCCTGGTGCCAGGTAGGGGGTGCAGCCTCAAGGCCCCCATCAAGCCCCGCCTGGTGGGGGGGTGCAGCCTCAGGTGCCCCGTCAAGCCCTGCTGGGCAGGGGGTGCAGCCTCGGGTCACCCGGCTCAGGGCTGAGGGAGCAGCCTGAGGTCCCCCAGCCCAGCACCAGGGGGAGGGCACACCTTGAGGTCCCCTGTCAAGCCCTGCCAAGCAGGGGGTGCAGCCTGAGATCCCCTGGCGTGGCGCCAGGGCAGGGGGCGTGGCCTGAGGTCCCCTGGCCTGGCACTGGGGCAGGGGGCACAACCTGAAGTCCCCTGTCAAGCCCTACCAGGCGGGGGGCACAGCCTCAGGTCCCCTGCCCCGGCCCAGTGCCATGCAGCATCAGGTCCCTGACGATTGCTCTTTAAGGCTCATTACGGGAACTCAGCCTCCGCTGTGGGTGCAGCCATCTTGTTTTATGGAAACCCCGCCTCCACTGCGGGTGCAGCCATCTTTGTGACAGCGTGATGGTCAATTTGCATATTCCTTTTTTAGTAGATAGGATGTCACCCTAATAAGTCAATAAAAAGGAAAAAAGAATATACAGAAGAGCCTCAATACTAAAAGAAGTTTTAATGATGCTTTAATAGGGTAGCTATTTTTTATAAAATCTGATTTTGTTTCTAGTGTGCCTAATGCACACTCCTTTTTATATTTCTCTACCAGTTATGCAAGAATGCAGGCATATTGTTTTTTTCTATATTGTGATTCTTTTTATCTTTCCCCTCCCTTGCCTTTTATGGCACTCCCTCCTCTCTCTCTCTCTCTCTCTCTCTCACACACACACACACACACACACACACACACACACACACACACACAATTGTTATGTGCATAGATTACAATATAGTCCTTTTAAAAGGAGGCTCACTAGGAAGTAATTCTTATTTGGGAGTGAAAGAAGGGAAAATACAGATTGAAAATGTAACCCCTTCCTCCCCTTAGTCCACTGGGAGAGAATCTCACTCATTTTTCTCCTCTTCTGCCTTGAGTTTCTTCACTCACTGACCAGGGTAAACTTTTGCTCATTTAATAAATACTTATTAAACACTTAATATATACAAGGAAGCGTGGGAGATGATAATCCAATAGAATAAGAAATCATATATATCAATAAGTACAATAATAGATTATTTGAATGTTTTAAAATTGTGATAAACAAGAAATTAAGGAACAGTATGAACTTCCATTGGGGGGAAAATCACTTTCAGGTGGACTGGAAAGAGTTATGAATAAAACTGCATTTATGCTAAACCTTGAAAGACAATTTATTGTGTTTATAAAATGCTAAGAAAAAAGTACCATTTTCATTAGTCAATGGAAGTCCACATTGTAAAAAATAATTGTGAAGAGCAAGGTAAAACTATGAACTGTATAAAACATATTTATAACGTGGGATTTTTGTATATAGGGTCTTCTTAAAGTCAGACTCCTAAAAAGGCACATACATTCTTGCTCCTTGCAAGGTGATGACTATTAAAGTTTTAAAAATATGAGGCAAATTTGTCAAACTTGGGACAGCATGCTCTAGTTAAAAACCTTTCCAAAGAAAGGCTTGAGAGACAGTTTTCTCTAATTAAGGCTTTGTTATTAATCCAATTTTGTGATTTTGCTTCAATTTGTTAATTTAAAATTGTGACAAAAATGACCTCCCTCCAACAATCTTTGCCCTCTGCTCACCCATCCTTCCTTCTCAAAGATACTATGAAAATAATGACATACTCTATGCTCAAAGCTAATTCAAACATATCTCATTTATCCTCATAATCTTAAGAAACATTATTTCACAGTGGATAAATACAATACCTTTTGTATTTAGTGCTACAAGGTGGCCCAATCATGAGCCCTTATAAGCTAAGTATTATGTAACATGTTTACAGTTATAATTCTGCAACAAAGCTATCACCATAGTATATATGAATTAAAAAGTGAGGACTTAAGATAATATAGGTTTCTTCTGTACTCAGTTTCCTTTTCTTCAGTTTTGTATATTTTTAAACAATCTCTGAGGCATTTCTTCTGATACTGTTAATTCCCAAGAATGACCCTATCTCAACAGAAATGAAAGCTATATTGGCTCTCACTATCCTATACTAATAAATCAACATTGGGAAGTACATTTAAATCAATCTAACTCTAACTAAGATGGCACATTAAGGGAAGTGGCATCTCTTAAACCTAAATGATTACTAATTCACTAAAGGTACCATCATAATGTCGAAATGTTTTACTCTAAAATATTAAAAGTTACTGTTGGACATATTTCAAATTAGAAAGCTAGCTTAATTTCTACTTTGCTAAAAAAAAAATAATAACTTTGAATTGACTAGTAAACAACAGCCATTATTATATTACTTTGGCACTGCTAGGACTGAGAGTTTTCCACTGCCTTCACTTAGTAAATTAGTAGTAACTGTAAGTTAATGATGTAATATTATGAAATGGTACTGATTCCATGGCTTTTAAATTAAATCATAGATAAAGCCTTTTGCCATGACTGTTTACATTTTCCATACACACAAATAAAAGCCTCTACAGAGGAAAATTTTCCAGCCACAATATAATTTCCCTCATTTCTCTGCCCAGTAATTATAAAGTAAAACATTGCACAAATAGGCTAAATTAAAAACAACAAAAATTTAGTCAAAATAAGCTAAACATAATATTTCCAGGCATCTCTTGCAAGTAGTAAATGCTTAATAAACTATTAGTTCAACTGAACTTCATGTACACAGACAAAAACAATGCCACTTTTTTTGGTGGTAAGAATACTTAAAATCAACTCTTAGCCAATTTCAAGTATGTAATACAGTATTATTAACTAGTCACCAGGCTGTACGTTAGATCTCTAAAATGTATCCCACATAACTGAACCTTGTACCCTTTGATAAACACCTCACCGCCCCTGGTAACTACTGCACTACTTTGTTTTTATGAATTTGACTCATTTAGATTATACATGTAAGTGAGGTCATGCATATTTGTCTATCTGTCTTATATCACTTAGCATAATGTCTTCCAGGTTCATTTGTGTTGTCACAAATAGCAGGATTTTCTTCTATTTTATGGGTGAATAACATTCCCTTAAACACACTCACACATTTTCTTGAACCATTCGCCTATTGATGGTATGCCACATAGGTGTTCCCATATCTTGGTTATTGTAAATAATGTTGCAGTGAACCTAGGGATGCAGCTATCTTTTCAAGTCAGTGATTTCACTTCCTTTGGATATATACTCAGAAGTGGGATTGTCATATAATATGGTAGTTCTATTTTTAAGTTTTTTTAGGAACTTCTATATTTTTCCATAATGATTGTACCCATTTACATTCCCACCAACAGTATATTGGGGTTCCCTTTTCTCCACATTCTCAACAAATTTGCTATCTTTTGTCTTTTTTATAGTGGCCATTCTAACAAGTATAAGGTGGTATCTCATTGTGGTTTGCATTTCATTGATGCTTAATAATCTGTTGACCGCTCCTATGTCCATATTTTCATTATGGTGTGTTTTTCTTACTATGAAGTTCCTTATATATTCTGGATGTTAACCCCTTATCAGATATATGGTTTGCAAATATTTATTTTCTCCCATTCCATAGGTTACTTTTTCATTTTGTTTATTGTTTTGTTTGCTGTGCAGAAGCTTTTCAGTTTGATGTAGTCCCATTTGTTGATTTTTGCTTTGGTTGCTTGTGCTTTTGGTGTGTGTGTGTGTGTGTGTGTGTGTGTGTGTGTGTGTGTGTATCTCCTATCTAATAAAAGAGTAATATGCAAACTGACCATCACCCCAGCACACAAGGCGGCTGCTCCCATGTGGTAAAAAATGGCTGCCCCCATGTGAGAACACAAGATGGCCGCCACAAGATGGCCAGCAGGGGAGGGCAGCTGGGAGGAACCAGGCCTGCAAGGGAGGGAAGCTGTGGGCAATCAAGCTTGCTGGGGAGGGCAGTTAGGGGTGACCAGGCCAGCAGAGGAGGGAAGTTGGGGGCAACTGGGCCTGCGGAGAAGGACAGTTGCAGGGAGACCCAGGCCTGCAGGGGAGAGCAGTTGGGGGTGACCAGGTCTGCAGGGGAGGGCAGTTAGGGGCAATCAGGCTGGCAGGGGAGCAGTAAGGCATCAATCAGGCTGTCAGGGAAGTGGTTAGGGGGTGATCAGGCTGGCAGGCAGAAGCGGTTAGGGGCAATCAGGAAGGCAAGCAGGCAAGCAGTTGGGAGCCAGCAGTCCTGGATTGTGAGAGGGATGTCCGACTGCCCGTTTAGGCCCGGTCCTGGTAGGATCTGGTCTAAATGGGCAGTTGGACATCCCTCAAGGGGTCCCAGATTGGAGAGGGTGCAGGCTGGGCTGAGGGACACCCCCCCCCCATGCACAAATTTCGTGCACCAGACCTCTAGTGTGTGTGTGTGTGTGTGTGTGTGTGTGTGTGTGTGTGTGTGTATATATATATATATATATATATATATATATATATATATATATATTTCACTGCCAAGACCAACGTCAAGGAGCTTTACCCTATGTGTTCTTCTAATCTTTTTATGGTTGAAGAACTTACACTTAAGGATTAAAAACTGGAACTTTGGGAATCCTTCCAGCTCCTCTCTAACAACATTCCTTCTGTTGGGAAGAGTTAAGCCCTAGATAGATAGCTCCTATTTCCAACAAAGAGAGGTCAGGAAAGAAACAAAGGAATGAGCCAGGTAAGTTAAATTTTAACATGTTCTTTGCCTGATCTAATCATAAAACTATTTTTAACTTGTTTTTAAAAATTACAATATCTTGCTTTATGTTGGTAATAAAGAAAAGATTCATCAACAGTGGTGAAAACATTTCAGCTTATTGGAAACAATCTAATTTTATTTCTCTAAAATTATTTTCAGAACCAAAGCAGAAAAGGTAATAAAGCAAATAAAGGAACTGAAGTACTGCATCGTGGTAATTAAAATGAAGACTCTGGGCATAGTTAGTAATCATGAAAAAACATACACCTTGAAAAGCATTCTTACTTTTAAAAGCCAAGACCAGAAATTATTGTCTCTTAACATATTAAACAGGAATATGTTCATAGCAAGGTTAAGATGGTATGGAGTTGTCCTTTCCACCCCTCTAGCAGAGAACAATGGGTTGCACATAGTAAGGACAACACAATAGCTGGGGCACAAGTAAGCTACTAAGTGCTTTAGGAAATCCATTTCCCTGTGGGTATTTATAAACCTTTAAGTGTGAAAACTTAATGGAGAAAAGATATCAAGATACATATTTTACAGACTTTTGTCCTGGCAGATGAAGCAAAGACAGAGAGTTACTGTATAGTTACAGAGAAGGAAAGCTTATCTTCGTAAGTACTGCAATAATTGGCCTAGAAATTTTTTTGCTCTTTGCCTAGAAATCTCTATTGAATATTTTAAAGCCACCAAAAAAAAAAAAAAAAAAATTCTACAAATTCAATAGAATGCAAGAAATAAATGTGGTGCATTTCTTCCACTCAGGGTCTTTGAGATAATATCTCTGGGTGTTCCAGGTGGTCTCTAAAAAACCTCTATCCCAGGGTCAACAGATGTGTACACCAGAGCAAACCTGGTAATATTTTCTGCTACCACACACACCACAAAAGAAAGGCAGAGAAAGAATGAGATGCATCCAAGTCTAATTCACCCATTCAAGAATCTAATGTAAACAAAACTCCTTCCAATGCTAGAAAAGTTTAGTTACTGGAGGAGCTAGATTCTGCCAATTCTACATAAATGCACATCTCGTCAATTTTTCTCTATGAGCTTACAGCCTGATACCCAGATCTCAGAACCAGCTTAATTGGTCATGTTAAAAATAGCATGCTTAAATAATTAAGGCTGAATTTCAGAAAGCTCCTCCACTATCATTTTACTTAACAGGACCCAGTAGGCTCTCCTTCCTCAAAACCAAAACACAGGATGACATGGCAGATACTCTTTAAAAAAATAGGGGTGAAGAGGAAGTAGTATGGAAAAGGGGAAAGAAAGGAAGGAGAAAAAGGGGGAAAGAGGGAGAAAGAAAAAAATGGAGACCAGGAAAAGAGGAAGAAGGGAGAAGGGGGAAAGAAGGAGAAAAGTAAAAGCAAGCTCCAGAATGGCTAGCCCTGTTTTACATGGGATCAAAAGATGAAGGATGGGGTGGAGGGGGTCATGAGAGTAAAAGGGAAACATCTCTAATACTTTCAACAATAAAGATAAATTTTTTTAAAAGATGAAGAAGATGGCAGACACAACAGAGAAAGCCTGGTTGAAACTTTGCTCCTGTGCAGAGACTGCTGCAGATGTTATCTATAATAATAAAAGCATAATATGCTAATTAGACAAAGCCGCAGTGGGCAGGGCTACGGCAGAGGCAGCAGAGGCCCCTGGCCATGGTGGAGGTGGGTCGGGGCTGGGGCCAAGGCCCTTGCACGAATTTCGTGCATTGGACCTCTAGTTTTAAATAAAAGTCAGAGTAATTTATACTGTTTTGCCAGCTCTTCCATTCTGCAAAGTGCTATTCTTCATGATACTACTGGTATTTATAGCACTTGTCTACACAATGAGTCACTCAGCCAGGGCCTAATTGTTTTTGCTAGCATGTCAATACATGATTGATTTAGTGTGCTAATCATATATCTCGTGACCTTGCTAAATTCACTTATTTGCTTTATAAGTTTATTGTCATGTAGTTATTGTTGCTTAGTAAATTACTTGGGATTTACCTGTAGACAGACAATCATGTTACCTGCAAATAGGGATTTCTTTTTTCTAGTACATATGCCATTTTTTCTTTTGTCTTATTGCACTGCATAGAATTTCCAATACTGTGTTGAATAGGAGTGGTGATAGTAGTCATCCTTGCCTCATTCCTAATATTAGGGAAAAAGCATTTAGTCTTTCATCACTAAAGGTGATGTTACCTATGGATTGTTTATAAAACCTGTAAGCTGTGACGGCATCTGGTCCTGGAGTTTTGTATGTTCGGAGTTTTTTGACTATCACTTCTATTTCATTGGTAATAATGGATCTGTTTAGATTTTCTAATTCTTCCTTGTTCAGTCTTAAGAGGTTATATTCTTCTAAAAATGTATTCATTTCTTTTAGATTGTCAAATTTGTTGGCGTATAATTGTTTGTAGTATTCTTTAATAATTTTTTGTATTTCTGTTTTGTCAGTTGTAAACTCTTCTTTCACTTATCATTTTATTTATATGGGCTCTATTATTTTCTGAATAAGTTTGGTTAAAATTTTGTCAATTTTGTTGAACCTTTCAAAGAACCAGCTTAGTATTATTGTTCTTTTCAATTGTGTTTTTCAATTTCTATTTCATTTATTTACATTCTGATGTTAAATTACTTTCTTTGTTTGTATGTTGTTCTTTTTCTAGTTCTTCTAGGTATAAAATTAGATTGTTTATTTGGGACTTTTTGTGTTTCTTGAGATAGGCCTGTACAGCTATGAACTTCCTTACTAACCTGCTTTTTGCTATATCCCATAAATTTTGAAAAGTTGTTTTCATTTCCCTTTATTCCAAGACAATTTCTGATTTATTGTTTGATTTCACTTTTGATCCACTGGCTTTTTTAGGAGCATGTGTGTTTGTGTGTTTTCCAGGTTCCTTTCTATAGTTGATTTCTAGTTTAATGCCACAGTGGTCAGAAAAGATGCCCGATATGATTTCAATCTTCTTGAATTTACTGAGGTTTGCTTGTGGCATAATATGTGATCTATTCTAGGGAATATTCCATGTACACATGAAAAAAAAATGTGTATTGGATGAAATGTTCTATAAATGTCTATTAAGTAAATCTGGTCTCAAATGACATTTAAGTCTATTATTTCCTTATTAAATTTATGTCTGAATGATCTACTAAATTAGAAAGTTTTCAGTTATTTCTTCAAATCCTCACTCTTATCTCATTCTCCTTATGGGACTCTAGATACAAACATAAGAAAATTTTATTATTGCCCCAAAGGTACCATAGTCCCTGAGGCTATGTTTATTTTTTTCAACTTTTAGTCTCTGTTATCAGACTCGATGATTTCTATTAATCTAACTTCAAGGGCACCAATTCTTTCTTCTGTCATAGCTATTCCACTGAGACAATTTTTTACCTTTGTTACTATATTTTTTAGTTCTAAAATTTTCATTTGTTTTTCTTTCCTTGTATCTATTTCTTTTCTGAAACTTTCTATTTTTTTTTTCATTTGTTTCAACTCTAATTGCTTAGTGGAGCATTTTTATTATTATAGCTTCTTTAAAATCCTTGTCAGATAATTCCAACATCTGAGTATCATCTCACTGTGGTGTCTGCTGATTATATTTGTTTTTATCTAAATTAAGATTTTTCTGGTATGATGATGAGTATTATGTTATGAAACTCTGCTTTCCATTTTAGTAGGCAGTCAAACTTTAGATTCCTAGATTACTTTTATGGACTGTGGCTCAAATGTCAATTATATGTTAAAAACCTTTTCAGTTGTATTTTGTTCTGCCCCAAATGTGGGCTACCTAGTGGCCATTCTGAAGCCTGAATGGTATATTATACCAGAGTTCAGCAATCAAACCTCTTTCTGTAGTGATTCCAATCAGTTTCATGCATGACATTCAGAGGTCTGCCTGGGATTTCAAATACAGATTTAAAAAATCCCTTTCTTTAACTCCCTCCGCATCCTAACCCTCCCTCAACTCAAGCTGGCCTAGGAAGGGAACTGCCTCAATTTGCAGTGTGGCAATGGTGGGTTTGTCCAAAGTCTCTGCAATGCTAATACCAGTTGGGAGAGGTAGGGTGCCTTCGTTATGTCAGGGCAGGTATGGTGACAAGGCTATGTGCTCAATCTCCACAGCTATGGCACCCAAGGAGGGTAGAGAAGCAACTTTTCATGATGTTCCCCTGGAATAGGGTAGATAAATATAAAAAAAAAATTTTTTTTAGTGTTTGTTTGTTTTTTGTTCCATCCACTGGTTGGAAGATTCTAAGATACATAGGAGGCAAAACAAACAAACAAAGCACAGGAAATTCACTCTGTACAGGATTTCTTTTTGTTGTAATTAGCAGGAAGAACAGCATATCATGTGTTCACTACTTCTTATCCAGAAACAAAAGCCTGTAGTTTAAGCCTACCACGTTTTCAAACATTTAATGCACATTAAACTCACATCTATAATGCTACTTGCTTATTGGAACACTAATGATTTTGTGTTCCCAGTGACATTTGCTCATATAAGTTCCTTTTAAAAATGATAAGCCAACTTTTATTCAACAATTCAAATCCTAAGAACAATATAGAACTATCTTTTTATGTAAAAGGAAAACATAACATTTGTTTGAAGAAAAGAACTCTAACAATGAACACTTAAAAGATTATTTAAAGCCTCTATGGAATACAGGCTTTGAACACAGGAAGGACTCATATTTACCAGCTTTCTCTAAGGATTCAGCTTTACTTACGTTTTCACCTATTAGATAAGTACAAAGGGCAAGGTACTGGATCCTTTGGTTGCAAAGCCAATAGTATCTATCCTATCCCTAACCTTTTAAACATAATAAACCCTCTCATATGGCATACTATAAAAACCCTCTATTTCCAATGATACTTACAGTCTCAAGATATGGTCTCCTTTACTAGCCCTGACATTCCAAATCTAAGCCCAGCCACTCTAATCACTCCAGGGGAAGATGATTCAGACCAAAATTTAAAATAAAACAAATAAACAAAAATCACCCCTCCAAATAAGCAAACAAACAACAACCCAGAAAACTTAGGTAGATCTGAAGAAGAGGAGAAAAACCCAAAGCCACAGGGCTATTTTATTGGCAGAATGTTAACTACACTTTTTCCATCAATCCCAGCTAGCCTCTGATATGCATTAACTTGATAGAAGAAATGGTGTGTGTGCATGTAAAAGTGTTGGATTTTTATAGGTGATGCTAGTGGCTCGGTGCACGAAATATGTGCACATTAAAAGGGAATTAATTAGAGGAAATATTTTAATATTGCAATTTGCCCTTTCTCTATAATAGAAGTGTCAGAGATGAAAGAAAATCAGTAGAATGTATGTGAAAATCTCCCTCCTGTTAAGAGTCTGGGAAGAGTCGCAGGACCCAAAGTCAAGTCCCCGCCCACCCATGGGAGCCTCGAAATCACATGAGACCCTGACCCGGCCGGCTCCACCCCTATCAAGCCCCTCAGGGTTGGGGAGCGCAGCCTCAGGTCCCCAGGCCTGGCTCCGGGTTGGGGGCACAGCCTCAGGTCCCCCGGCCTGGCGCTGGGGTGGGGGGGTGCGGCCTCAGGTCCCCCATCAAGCCCCACTGGATTGGGGGGCACAGCCTCAGGTCCCCCGGCCTGGCGCTGGGGTGGGAGGGTGCAGCCTCAGGTCCCCCGGCCCGGTGCTGGGGTGGGGGGGTGCGGCCTCAGGTCCCCCATCAAGCCCCGCCGGGTCGGTGGGCACAGCCTCAGGGCCCCTGGCCCGGCCTCAGTTTCCCCGGCCCCAGTGCCAGGGCGGGGGGGGGGGGTGCAGCCTCAGGTCCCCAAGCCCCGGCATAAGGGCACAATGACGCGAGGATCATCTGCATATTAGCTCTTTATTATACAGGATTATAATATTATACTATCCTATTACATAGGATAGTATAATGACCTGTCTCTATCTATTCAGATATAATCTCTATCCACTCAGGTGGTTCAACATATAAAAGTTCATCAATGTAATATGCCACATCAATAAGAGAAAAGAGGAAATCACATGATCATCTCAATTGATGCACTCTACTCAAAATAAAATAGGATTTTAAAAAATGCTTGTTGGTGATGTATGAGTCATATATACATCAGTATGTATAATAAATTTCAGTATGAGTAAAAATCTAGTAAAATTGAAAATGTTTTCAACCATCCAAATCACTCCTTAAAAGTAAATTATAAAGTCTTGAATTATTTATCAGGAATATAATTAGGTACTTAAATGACTAAAGTCTCCCAAAGAGATTTAAAATATTAAAAACATTTGCTTTTATTGTACCTTTCCCCTATTATTTCCTACTTAGATACAAATTATAATATTTTAGTTTTAAAATTTTATTTTTTTAAAATATGTTTTTATTGATTTTAGAGAGAAAGGAGAGGAGAGGAGCAACATTGGCCAAGGTAATGTAATCATTTTAAAATCCACATAAATAGTTCCACTATTCTGATTTAATTTTCTAATCCATTTCATTAAACTAGTAAAAAAGCATTCTTTTTAAAAGAGCTGTCATGCTTAAAAATACACTGGGAATAAATATTCCAGTTATAGAAAGCATTCCTTAAAAATATATATGTTTAATTTTGGGGGAATGAGAGAAAGGACTCTTATTCACCTCTATTCAGAGAAGATGAAGCATGAGTGACATCTAAGATGTTAAAAATATAGCTCCTGACTTATAAAACTTCTAGAATACACAGAAAAAATTACCATGAATACATTAAATAATTAACAAAAATAAGTGAAGAAAATTATTTTTCTAAAACTTTTTTTACTAAAACTTCCACTGTCTTCTTGAATATTAAAAACCACTTTTCTTTTTTTTGATGGAAAAAAAAAGCATAAAATATTTTTAAATGGTAATATTTGAAATTGAAGTTAAGGTTTAAATAAAATGCTGTTTTGCTATAGCCTAAAAGGTTAACAAAGCCAATGTAGTTATAATTCATTAACATGACTTACAAGTGAAATTCTCCAATATAGAAAAAGAGAAATCAGCACATAAAGGATCAAATTTGCACTACAGGTGAAAGCACCTGGTCACTTAAAAACCAAGAGGGTAAAAAAAACACAAAAACTAACGCAGTTTCTTGCTACAGTGTGGGGAGCTGAACCACGAGCAAAGCATAGTTTAAATATATGATTTTATTGCGTAAAATTTAACAAAAATGTGGAAATGTAAGAAACTCAGAAACCATAGCTATTTCCATTTTAAATGAGGATGATAGCTCTGCACCACCAGCTGTTTACAGTTCATTGAATGAGGTTCTAGTTGATAGGAGATAATTACCTCTTCCCTACAGGAGGCAAGTGTTTCTCATTCTACAGACACCTCTGATGAATGGCCTCGGGAGTATGAGACCAAGACAGCATGCCAAGATCAGTTTGGTTTTAATGATCTCTTTAAACACTTGATTTTTCTATTTTTTCTATTTAAGTATAAGAAAATGTGCACCTTAAAATATACAGAACCCAGTCCTGGCTAATTCGCTGCTTTTAATCTTAAAAGGAAAGCAGTGATTGTACACAAGAAAGTATACGATCAATAGTATTGAAAAGGATAGGCATGGTAATTTCAACTCAAGTGTTGAAGAATTTTACTTACGAATACTGTATTCCCCTGAAAACTATTCCATCTGTAAGTTCCTGTCAGTTAATGATGCCTCCATATCCCCAGTCACTTCATCTCTTGAACTACTTCGAAGGGCCTATCAATTCTATCTTCCCAGTCTTTCTCAAATTTGCCTCTTCACTTCCAATGCAAAAGGCCACATATCTCAATATTTCTCACTTGCTGTATGGTCCTCATATCCTAAATGGTCTCCTTGCTCTAGTCTCTTCCAATACTAACACAGTTAACCAAAATACTACTTTCACATTAATATCACTAAAGCACTCTCATCATGTCACTCTTACCTGGTATGTGTAAAAACCTTTCAAAAACTTCTGGCAGATAAAGAAAAAAAAAAATCAAAAGTAAATCAATCCTATCCCCACAATATGTAAGACTGGGTATGAATATTAATAACTACAAAGAACAATAAAAAATGAAGAGAATAAATTTAAAAGCGTCTGGGGCTTAACATTGATTTTTTTCTTTGCTATTTATGTTAAAGTGATTTTTATGCAATAAATGAAATATTTCAGTAACCACTTAACTACTTACACATCATAAAGCTTAACCTGCACCCAAGGACCTCTGCAATCTGGCTCCCAAACCTAACTTTTTTTCCAGCTTATTTTTCATCCCTCCTTTCATATAACCCCAAACTCCAGGCAAACTAAAATATCCCTTATCTCACTGGGTTCCTATATTGCCCTTTCCCACTCACAGCATATGCTCCAACTAGTGTGCTCTTCTCTTCCGCTCAGTGTCTAAATCCTACCTAATTACCCTTTACAGCTTAGTTCAAATAATACCTTTTTCACAAGACTATCCCTAACATCTTCTTTCTCCACTGAGGATTTCATCTGTATTTCTCATATAAAATGTACACCTTTCTATTTTGCACAGTTGTGTGTGTATGTGTGTGCACATGCGCGTGCATGCGCGCGCTCAGGCGTATATAAGAAGTAGCCCCCTTTAGGGCAGAGGCCTTGTTTTAGCCATCTTTGTATTCTACTTGAGGCATCACAGAGTCCGTCTGAATAAATATGTAAAATGAGTAAGGACTCTCAAAAGAGCAAGGGCAAGGAAGACTAGAAACCAACAGCAACTCTCATTTTTAGTTTTATTATGATTTCCCTTCTTTTTCACTCAAGTTTATTTCTTAACCTAACCTTCTTACCTGAAGATATGTTATTCTCCGCTGGACCAGTTCTGTCAAATCTTTGGCCTCTTTTTCCCGCCAATCACCTGCTCCATCTGTTTGACTGAGGTAGTATAGATCCGTCATTATGGACCTATAAAAGAAAACAACATTGGAAGTCTTACTTTTTTGTACTTTCTCATAGAAGATTACACAAACGTAAGAAGAGTCAAATTCTTCATAAAGATTGATGCTCACACCGATGCCAATACTAATTTTTTATTTTCTATCGAGGCTGTGAAATCCAACAATTAGTCTTACTAGTAAGAAAAACCTACCCCTCCCCACCACCAGCCAGTCAGCTGTACTTATTTTCCAACACAGAGTACTACAGAGACTAGGGGGAAGTTGCATACTTATAGCAATAAATAAATAAATAAGGAGATTAACATAAGGAAAAGAAATTAAATTGGTGCCAGTATTTGAACATTTCCTTTGTGTTCTCTCTACTGTCATTTCCTATCCTCTCTTAAATTTTATCTTTATACTTTAACGCTGAGTGGATGGAAAAAGATCAGAGAAAAATTTTGACACAGCTCTTAAACAGTAGCCTAAACCAAGGGTCAGCAAACATCCTATCTAATAAAAGAGTAATACGCAAATTGACCATCACTCCAACACACAAGATGGCTGCTCCCATGTGGACACAAGATGGCCACCACAAGATGGCCAGCAGGGGAGGGCAGTTGGGAGGGACCAAGCCTGCAAGGGAGGGCAGTTGGGGGCGATCAAGCTTGCAGGGGAGGTCAGTTAGGGGTGACCAGGCTGGCAGAGGAGGGAAGTTGGGGGTGGCTGGGCCTGCAGGGGAGGGCAGTTAGGGGTGACCAGGCCTGCAGGAGAGGGCAGTTAGGGGCAAACAGGCTGGCAGGGGATCAGTTAGGCATCAATCAGGCTGGCAGGGGAGTGGTTAGGGGGTGATCAGGTTGGTAGGCAGAAGCAGTTAGGGGCAATCAGGAAGGCAGGCAGGCAAGCAGTTGGGAGCCAGCAGTCCTGGATTGTGAGAGGGATGCCCAACTGCCCTCGAGGGGTCCCAGATTCGAGAGGGTGCACGAATTTCATGCACCAGGCCTCTAGTTTTTCTATTAAGGGCCAGGTAGTATATATTTTAGGATTTGTGGGGCCTCTATTGTTTAAAAGCAGGGGAGCTGCCATAGACAATATGTAAATGAATGTATGTACGGGTGTTCCAATAAAACTTAATTTACAAAAACTATGAGCCAGATTTGGCCCCTGGGTCATAATCTCACAATTCTTAGTGTAAACTAATAAAATAATTATTAAGATACTTTCCCAAAAAAAAAAAAAAAAAAAAAAAGATACTTTCCCATTTTTCTGTAGCATCAGTAATTTCAATTATGACATGGTGGATTTCCAACAAAGTAAACTAAAATACCTAGTACATGAACAAGAGAAACTTCAGGGCTGGTGCAAATGGTTTTATTTATAATGCACTAAATAAAAGCCATGACTTACCTTTACCATAAAAAAAAAAAAAAAAAAAACTCTTCTCTTTATCTAACACTCCCCACCAATCTTTCCGCAAATATTTAGTCAATTTCTAACCACATATCACCCCTGGTTTGCTATGAGTGGGCATTGAGCCATCAACTGACCCACCATCTTTTCTCATCTGAATTATTTTTGTAACCTTTGAATAGGTCTACACCCTGCTTCCACCCTTGCCTACCTCTACAGTCTACTCTCAATAGAGTAGCCATATCCTATTAAACTGTCAGTCAGTACTCCTTTGCTCTTAATATTGAATAAGATCTTCATCTACCTCAGTCAAGTCCAGAGTTATTACTTGGACCTACAAGGCCTCAGACAATATGGCCCTCTCTTCCTTGCTTACTCTCCTTCAGCCAATAACACTAACTTTTGAATATGCCAGGCATGTTCCTACTTCAGGGCCTTTGCATTTGCTCTTCCATCTCCTGAAATGCTCATTTCCCAGACACCCATCCACATGGCTCACCCAGATGTCCTTCAAATCTTTGCTTATATGTCACATTCTCCTTAAAGGTTTTCCATACCACTCACTTAAAAATTCCAACACCCAATCATCATCACGATTTCTTGGTTTTCCTTCTTTCTTCCCTGCTTTATTTTCTTTAAGCAATTGTCATCTTCTAATATACACTGTTACTTCTTTATTTTATCTTTATTCCCCTACTAAAATTTAAGCCCCATGAGAGCAGGGATGTTTATTTAAACCGTTTTCTTTTAAATTATCATTTAGAATAGAACCAGCCACATAGAAAACGTTCAGCACCAATAAGTATCTTTGACTAGACAGTGAATAAAAAAGTAGCAAAGAAAAATTTCAAGAATTTTAATGAGACAATTTATAATTTTTTTTACCTTTTACAAATCCAATTTTGTGGTATAAAAGTTTGGGGAGTTATCTTTAACTAGTTACTGCTCCCTTCTCTACACTTTTCTCCAAACTTTGTGTTAACTCTGCCGTTCAAGGAATGCTTATAAGGATGTGTTTTTTGCTTGTGAAAATTATAAAGTTAAAAATTTATTTCTATTTGTCAGAAAAGTATATATATAAATAAAGCTTATCATCATAAACTTCTAGAAATCACCTATAAAATGATATTAAGTAAAAAAGCATAAAGCATTAGCTGGAGGTTCAAAAAATACTTTGAGAAAATAGATGTAATGTTAAATAATAAGAACAACAACAATTAACAGGTATTGAGCTCTAACTATGGGCCAGATATCTATTTTAGGTGTTTTACATTATTACATGTAATCTTCACAGCTGTCTTATAAATTAGATAAGGAATGTGAGGCACTAAGAGATTAAAGAATTTGCTCAAAATCATAAAGTTCAGAAACAAAGAATGGGAATTCAAAAACAAGCAGTGTGATTCTGAAATTTAGGCTTTTAACGGCTGCACTAACAAACATCAAAGTATGGGATCAGGAGTACAAAAATGTGAACTCTGTTCAATGTAACTATGCAAAATCAGAAGAGAAAGAGCATTGAGAGCTGGACAGACCTATTTTCCAATTTTGGCTCTACCTCTTAACTGACTCTGTGTCCTAGGAAAGTTATTTTGACATCTCTGAGACTAAGTTACTTCATTTTAAAATAAATATAGTAAAATGATTAATGTTAATACATACAAAGTAGTAACATATTTGGTGGCTATTAGCTATACACTGAATATCTGTGTCTCCCCCCAAAATTCATATCTTAAAAAAGGCTAAAACCTAATATGATAGTATTAAAAGGCAAGGTCTTTGGGAAGTGCTTAGGTCATGAGGTTAGAACCCTTGTAAATTGAATTAATGCTCTTATAAAAGAGACCCAAATGAACTCCTCAGCCTCTTCTACCACGTGAGGACACAATGAGAAGGCACGGTGCTGTGGATGAACGAGAAAGAGGGCCCTCATCAGCCTCCAGAATTTTCTGGTGCCTAGTTTTTGGACTTCGCAGACTCCAAACAAAACTGAGAAATAAATTTGTGTAGTGTATAAGCTACCCAGTATTTGGTATTGTTATTAAAACAGCCTATACAGACTAAGACATTACTATTTACACTAGAACTAGAGGCCCGGTGTATGAATTCGTGCACAGGTGGGGTCCCTTGGGGTGGCCTGTGGGGATCGGCACCAGCTCACGCCCCGAGGCTTACAGCCCCAGCTCATGCCCCCAGCCTCACAGCCCCGCCTGGCACCCCGTTGTGGCCTGGCACTGCCCCATCACCTGCTACACCATCCCGCCATGGTCCTGCTCTCATTGGGGCCCATTGGGGCTGGCAGTGCCTCCACTGCCACCTCTGTGTTGCTGATGCGTGCCATGTGGCGTGCTGTCCCCTGGTGGTCAGTACATGTAATAGCAAGCAATCGAACTCCCAGTCGAACAATTCACATAGTAGGCTTTTATTATATAGTTAGGATGCCTCAGAGTTGTTTCAAAGTTTTTATCTTGTTTGTAAAGAGTACCTACTAATAATTCTACAACTAAAAGGAAGGACCCATTGGATGTGACAGTAATATATGGTACTGAAGGCCAGTCAGAAAAATAATCCAAAACCCACTGCCTTATACACCCTGAAGGAGATTGACCAGCAAGGACTCATTTAGCAGATGATGAAGCCAGCTCTCAACAACTGCAACTTATCTAAGCATACGTGACATAGTCCCAGTTCTCTTTTACTCCTACTTCTTAACTAGATGTTAAACCGTTTAGTAACAAAACACTCCTCACCGCAGGAAAACTAAAGTCTTATTTACTATCATAAAAAACCACTAGAACTACACACAATTAATAGAGAACACCTGATAACAGGCCCTTTGACTAAAGCAAAACTATTAATAATATACAAATAAAATGAAGAATCATAGCCACAGTTTAGAATATTCACCCAACTTAGAGTAGAACAGCTTTCACAAGCTTTAGGACAACAGGGTCATGTGTTGTGAAGCCTTTTAGGCGTCTGCTTAATGTGTTAATATTATCCACACACAGGATACTTCACAGCATTACTATTCCCATGTGCACCCTTTTAAACAGGGCAAGATACTTGATACTTTATCTTTTTAATATTTCTTACTCTCACGTAAGATATAAAACATTTTCTTTTTATAAAAAAAGTTTAGTTGGAAAAAAAACACAAACCTACAACTTACTGCTTCCTTAAGAAATTAACTTGCAGTCTTACACATACACTGAACAGAGGTTCAACTTTTAAGTTTTTCCAAATTACAAAACTGAGGCTCCTATGAACTATTATGTAGTCTCCAGTTACTGGGGGAAAAGTCATCACCCAAAGGAAACTGTGTGAGTTGATCATGGAAACACATAAGCAGTCTTTTATAAGTCTTTTTCCTACCATTCTCATCACACTCATTATTATTTATATCTCATGGATTTCATCATATCTAAATGTGGTCATTTGCTGTTTCCTACCCATACAATAGAAGTGATCACAAAATGTGTTGTAAATCTCAACTTTAAATGGCAATATTGTTTCTTTCTGTAGTGAAGTGGGATAAATAACCAGTCTAGCCTTGACTGGTTTGGCTCAGTGGATGGAGTGTCCGCCTGTGGACTGAAGGGCCCCAGGTTCGATTCCGGTCAAGGGCATGTACCTTGGTTGTGGGCACATCCCCAGTAGGAGGTGTGCAGGAGGCAGCTGATCGATATTTCTCTCTCGTCGATGTTTCTAACTCTCTATCCCTCTCCCTTCCTCTCTGTAAAAAACCAATAAAATATATTTTAAAAAAAAGAATATCGAATACAGAAAATCCTTCCATGTTTCAATGTTAGGTTTCTTCTAATCCCATGCTTCCTATCAGGATGATCTCCCTCTATTTCCTCCTCTATACACTAGTGAACTTCTAACAAATACTCTCTTATATAGAATCCACTGTTGAAACTGACTAGAGCTTTCAGGTTTATTCAGGACAAATGGTTTTTCTCCTATGACTTGTTCTTCACAACTCAGGAATCTCAACTGCTAGAGAATATTTTGACCTCAATTACATAATTTTTTTTAGTTAAATAATTTTCATAAATCCTTCAATAGAACAGGATTTTGTTTTTACAAAAAGGCCAAAGTAGAATATGGAATAATCAGTCAAAGAATGCATATACCTGCCTTCCCACCAATAAAAAAGACAGAGTTTACTGAACTCTTAACTAAATAGTGAGTGCTTAGCACTGTGGGATAGAGAAGATGTTTAAGCTGGAGTTCCAGTTCTGAGAGGATTACCATTTGTCACAGAGAAAAGCCAAATTAGTACACAAGAAACAATAATCTCCACTTATGGAAGCTATTCTCCTAGCAAAATACAAGTCCTCAATTACTTTTGACTCCTCCATCTCCCCACATTGGATCTGTTAGCAAGTCCGGTAGCTTCTATTTTTTCACACATTTATCTCTTTCTCTCTATCCCAACTGCAACTACCCTGGTCCTTTATTATCACTTATGTGCACTTCTGTGAAATTCTTCTCATTTCCTGGCACCAGGCTTTCTTTCACATGGCCCTCAAAATGAACTTTCTAAAATGCACCAATAAGACTTGTCTATAATAATAAAAGCATAATATGCCAATCGACTGAACAGCCGAACAGCAGAACGAACGTCCGGATGCCCTTCCAGATGAAGCCGGGGCTGCAAAAGGCTACTCTTGCACGAATTTCGTGCATTGGGCCCCTAGTATATTAATAAATGAAGAATGCTTCAAGCTCAGTAATAAAACAAACACCCCCCCAAAATTAAGCATGTGACTTAAATAAACACTTTACCAAGATGATAGATGTATGGCAAATAAACACATTAAAGGATGCCCAACATCATTAATAAGGAAATGCAAATTAAAATCACAATGACATACCACTATACAGCTATCAGAATGGTAGTAAGGGATAGGGGTGATGTAAAAAGTGAGAATACCAAGTGCAGACAAAAATACAGAGCAACTGGAACTCTTAAACATTGCTGGTGACTGCAAAATAGTACCATCACTTTGGAAAACAGTTTAGCAGTATCTTATAAAATTAAACATACATTCAACTTATGACCAATCAAGCCACTCCTAGATATTAACCCAAAATAAATAAAAACATGTTTCCAGAAAAATATGTGTGGTATTGTTTATAGTGGCTGTACTCATAATCACCAAGAAATGAAAAACAACCCAAATGCCCTTCAATAGTAAATGGATATGCTGTGATATATCCATACAATTGAATATTACTTAGAAATAAAAAGAAATGTACTAACAATACACAAAACAACATGCATGAATATTAAATGCATTATGCCAAGTGAAAGAAACCACACTCAAAAACTACATAGTGTATGATTGCATTTATATAAAATTCTTAAAAGGCAAAATTATAGGGACAGGAAACAGATCTGGTTATTGCCAGGGACTAGTGGTGGGGGGAGGAGTTGATTACAAAGGAGCATGATGAAATTTCTTGGGGCAGTAGCAATGCTCTGAGTCCTGACTAGGGTGGTGGTTCCAAAACTGTGAACATTTGTCAAAACTAAAAGAACTATAGACTAAAATATGCACATTTTATCATACATAAATTATGCTGCAATAAAGTTGGAGCATAATTTATGTATGATAAAATGTGCATATTTTAGAGAAAAAAAGAGAATCAGTGTTTTTATCAGACAAAGTCCAAAGAAAGAAAGAACCCCTTCTGAAGAAACAAAAGCCATTAAGTTTTCCCCCTATAATTGATGTCTTTTTGAACAAAAAAAAAAATGAGTGATTCAAAGAGAAATCTGAATAAGAAAACTGATAAACTTAACCTCTGATTTCTCAGAGAACATAGGCTTTCAGTCCAGAGACAACCTAGACACTATCATTTGGGCAAGTATAAAAATGAAATAAAGATTTTTGTGTAAATCATCAGAAGCAAACATAAATGTTTGTCTTAATTCTTACATGTAAAAACCCTGAAAATTATCAGTAAAATGGCATAAGCTATATATATACAAATCTTCTGTACTTGAACATTCATTAAAGGTTATTTCTCTAGTGTTTGATGGTGCTTTGCTCATTATTTGTGCCACTGCATTCTAATCTGGCTGCCTAGAGTTAAATTACTACTCTGTTAAGTTGTACCCCAAGTTCATTATAATTTTTGCAAATGATAGTAAAAGAAATTGGTCTTTGTACATTGGGTACCTTTCCATTTTTATTTTCTGCAAAATCTATACTAATAAAGGGTAATATGCTAATTAGACCATACATCATTCCAGATGTCCTTCCTGACGAAGCCAGGGCCGGAGGGAAGCCAGCCCAGGTCCTGGGTGCCTGCAGGCAGCCCAAGGGAAGCCAACCCAGGTCCTGGGTGCCTGCGAGGAGGGAAGCAGCCTGGGTCCCGGGTGCCAGCGGGAAGCCAGTGCTGGCAGCCGGGGGAAGGAAGGCCTACTCTTGCACAAATTTTTGTGCATCGGGCCTCTAGTCCTATCTAATAAAAGAGTAATATGCCAATTAACCATCACTCTGCTACACCCACAAGCCACACCCACCAGCCAATCAGGAGAAAGTATGCAAATTAACCAAACCAAGGTGGTGGTTAATTTGCATATCCAGAGCAGAGCGAAGACTGAAGACAGTGTAGAAGGAAGCCAAGCATTGCAGAAGGGAGCAAACTGCAGAAAAGCAAGCAAGCCGGGCTGGGGAGAAGGGAGGGAAGCAGGCAGGGGAGAAGGGAGGGAAGCAGACCACTGCAGGAAGCCCTATTGCAGTAATCTTCTTCCAACGGGCCTCTAGTATTATTATAATATTTAATCTAGTTCAATGTTATTATTTAACATATACTAAAAGATAGTGTCAGGAATCATAATTCAACTTACAAAAATGTAACATTGATTTACCGTACATTAAGTATGCAGGGCCTAGCGTTTTTTCATTTGTATGGTGTTTCTACATTTGGTAACAAAATACATGTACAGAATAATTCTTTAAATAATTACTTTGATTTAGAAAAGACTTAAAAATTAAATTCTCAAGTAATTTAATTAAATCACTCAAACTTGAAACATTCAATCAGAAGTCAACCATCAAAATTCTTCTTTAAATACCACAGTCTACCCAACTCAAATCCTCTTCAGAGTTGGATTTCCCTATAAAACTGCAATAAGTAAAGCATGCAAACACACGTCTCCAATTAACAGAATCTTGGTACTCAGAATTAGCTTGAAGGTAGAGAAGTATTAAGAGCAGAATTAGGTATAACGCTCTAACTACTACTTGATTGCAAACTAGGCTAAAAATTTCAAAGGGTCTGTCCAATGGTATAATAATTCAATGTCTCTTGATTTCAAACTGTCTTACTTCTGTAGATTCATTAATGTTAAAATGATTCAAATAAACTGATAGACTTTATTTAATTTCACTTAAAACAGCAGATCAGTATTTCAAAATCACTGCAATATTGCCAATGATGTTAATGTATATGAATCCTATTGTTATAGGATAACTATTTTCCTCTTCACAGTGGTAGGTTGTATTAATAGAATAATTTTTTATTTATTGTTCACTAATGAGACAGTAATTGCCACTACAATCCTACTGGGAATATAGACATAAATATAATAAGGCTAAGGACAGTTTTCACTGTATTTATAATGATTCTCAGATACATTTTGCTCTGCATAAACACACCAGCACCAAAATGTTTTCTTTTCTATGTAATATAAACTGCATATTTTCAAAAAAGTGCAAACAGAAGAATTAGGCAGATTTCAGGTTCTTCTTTCTAGCAACTAAATGGAACAAAATGATCCCTTTTATAAAAATCTGTTCATCTTTAATTAGAAACCCTTAAAAGAGGCTATTTTAATGTTTTTAATGTCTGATTTAGAAACATACTAGTAATTGCCAGCCTCAGCATGAGTTACAATATACCCTATCTAATAAAAGAGAAACATGCAAATTGACCATATCTCCGCTACGCCCACAAGCCACGCACACCAGCCAATGAGGAGCGAATATGCAAATTAACCCAACAAATATGGCAGTGGCCATGGAGCTGGAGCAAGCAGGAGGCTTGGGTTGCCCCTGGCAATGGAGGAAGCCAAGCTTCCCCCCGCCCCCCGCCCTGGCCAGCCTTGGCCTCCGCTCAAGGCTACGAAGATTCAATTATAGAAGATAAATAAATCCCAACAAAGATGGCGGCGGCCACGGAATTGGAGCCAGCCAGAGGCTTGGGTTACCCTCAGCAATGGAGGAAGCCAAGCTTCCCACCCACCCAGGCCGGCCCTGACCTCCACTCAAGGCTACAAAGTTTCAATTATAGAAGATAAACAAATACCAACAAAAATGGCAGCAGCCATGGAGCTGGAGAGAGCAGGAGGCTTGGGTTGCCCCTGGTGATGGAGGAAGCCAAGCTTCCAGCCTGCCCTGGCCAGCCCTGACCTCTGCTCAAGGCTACATAGTTTCAATTATCCTATCTAATAAAAGAGTAATATGCAAATTGACCATCACTCCAACACACAAGATGGCTGCCCCAATGTGATCAAAGATGGATGCCCCCATGTGGACACAAGATGGCCGCCACAAGATGGCCAGCAGGGGAGGGCAGTTGGGTGGGACCAGGCCTGCAAGGGAGGGCAGTTGGGGGCGATTAAGCCTGCAGGGAAGGGCAGTTAGGGGTGACCAGGCCGGCAGAGGAGGGAAGTTAGGAGCGACCGGGCCTGCAGGGAAGGGCAGTTGGAGGGGACCAGGCTTGCAGGGGAGGGCAGTTAGGGGTGACCAGGCCTGCAGGGGAGGGCAGTTAAGGGCAATCAGGCTGGCAGGGGAGTAGTTAGGGGGTGATCAGGCTGGCAGGTAGAAGCAGTTAGGGGCAATCAGGAAGGCAGGCAGGCGAGCAGTTGGGAGCCAGCAGTCCTGGATTGGAGAGGGTGCAGGCTGTGCTGAGGGACACACACACCCTCGTGCATGAATTTTGTGCACCGGGCCTCTAGTTATAATATAAAACTGCAGACTCCACTTCAAATATCAATTGTATATGAAGGAAATTTACAGGAAGATTTCCAAAGTATTGTTGGCCAATACCACTACCTTCAGAATTTAATTAGGGTATAGAGATTTCTAGAAATGTTTTATTTATTTACTTTAAAATATATTTTTATTGATTTCAGACAGTGGAAGAGAGAAGGAAAGAGATAGAAACATCAATTATGAGAGAGAATCATTGATCAGTTTTCTCCTGCACACCCTCTAGAGGGGATTGATCCAACAACCCAGGAATGTGCTCTGACCAGGAATTGAACCTTAACCTCCTGGTTCATGGGTTAATGTTCAACCATTGAGTCACAATGGGCCAGACTAGAAATATGTTTTAAATACTATCATCCCGTAATATATTTTTAGTTGATGAACTACATCTGGCAATTACTATCCTCTGAGATCTCAGGTATTCTCCTGCTCCTAACTATGGTAGGTATCATTTACCATTCAACAGGGAAATAACCAAAAGTTCCAGCTCCCCATTCTTAGATTATAATCTTTACTAAAGCCCAAATGAAATGTAAAGTAAAAAGGGTACCTTTCATGATGCCCCAAATCTGACAGAAATTCATCCACATGTCTTTGGAGTTCATTTCCTTCTAAATTCTTTAATTTCTTCAATTCACTTTGTAGAAAAAACCAAAGCTCTTTAGCTCCATTTTCAATCCTCCTCCTCAAAATTTCATGATCCTTCCCTAGACCTGCAGTCAAAGAATTGAGAGGATGAGCATTTCCATATTTTGATGAAAGAAAATGTTCAATTATTAGTGCTAATATCAATATACTGAGGAGCGAAATATACTGTATAATCACCTACCATTTCTAGTTTGTTTCTTGTAATTTTCAATTTGTTCTTTGGCCTTCACAAGCTGTTCTTCTAAAGCACGAATCCTTCCGGAAACTGGCCCCTGATCAATGGGGCCTTCTGGTATCCTGTAGTTCAGGAAAGAAAAATATAAACATCTACCTTATAAATTATGCAACAAAATACATGCTTAATAAAGTTACATGCTGTTACTTATTGGAAACTGTAGAAGAGCCATATAATATATTAGAAGTACCAAGTAAAATTTTCTCTCCAAAGGTATACAATAAAATGTAAACACTGGAATGATACTGAACAATAACAGCAAAAAATAATCTAGCTCTGAGATCTCCTAGGACTTAAGGGACCTTTAGAACTCTCTCCTAAAAAAACTCTCATCATATTGCTTAGAAAAACTTTGCCATCAGTGGCAAAGTGGTCAATCCTTCATTGGTGTTGAGAATAACAAAGGTGAAGGAGAGGGTGACAAAAAGGTTTAAAGGAAATATGAAAGTACATATCTGAACAAGTATCTATGTTCAAATATCAAATGTAAATTATTTCTAAATTAAGCATAACATCAGGCTCTGTAAATCTGTGCTCCAATTCATGAACGCAACCTCAGTTAAGGGTCTTCAGGTGAGGAGACAGTCTTGCATTACCCAGGTCAGCCAAAATTGTAATCACAAGTGTTCCTATCACAAAGTATTGGAAATGCTGATCCTCTCAATTCTTTGACTGCAGGTCTGGAGAAGGATCATGAAGTTGTAATCACAAGTGTTAGATGCACAATTACCCAATTTATGAGCACAGATGAAGATTTTACTACAAAAAAGTAAAAGTTAGTGTGGCTATTAGCATTGAAAATAGAGAAAGGGGTCATGAGCAACAAATGCAAGAAATGCACCTATAGAAGCTAGAAAAGGCAAGGAAACAGATTCTCCCCTAGAGTTTCTCTACAGACTGTGGCCCTGCAAAAAAGTTGGTTTTGCCCTAGTGAAACGCATTTCAGACTTCTGCTCCCGGCCCCCAAATGTATGTCTGAAACTCATTTCAGACTTCTGCTCCCTGCCCCCAATAAAAATAAATTTATATTGTTTTAAACCACAAAGTTTGTGGTATCTGTTACAGCAGCGATAGGAAACTAATACATATCCTAGATAATAAAGATAATAAAGATGTAATATGCAAATGGTCCTAACCCCGTGAAGCGTAACGACCGATTGCGTAACAACTGCATCACGGATCAGCAGGAGAATGGGGCAGTGAGTTACAAGCGCAAGGTGGAGACCTACAGGAAGGGGCAGGGCAGCAAACTAGGGGCGGGGAGGGGACAGAGGAAGCTACAGGGGGGTGGCAGCGAGCCACTGGCTACAAGCGGGTGCTGGAGAGCTACAGGAGTGGGCAGGGCAGCAAGCTATGGTGGGGGCGAGGGGGGAGGGGGTGCGGGGGGAGCTACAGGAGGGCAGGGCAGTGGGTGGAGAGCTACTGGTGAGCTACTGGCACGCGGATTCATGTGCAGGGCTACTTGTGTGTGTGTGTGTGTGTGTGTGTGTGTGTAGTTTTACAAAATTATTGTTTAGACTAAATAATGACTAATTTTTCTTCTAAAATTTATTTACTTAGCACAGTGTCTGTCAATAAACTTAATCATGACCATGACTACTGTATCTGGGCTCAGTCATTTTAGAGATGAGCTGTAATCTCAAAATGTCTAGGATATCTATTTTAGCCATCACAATCATTTTAAGGAAACATAATTTTTTAATTATACTTGGCAAAACTTCAATTCAGATGTCAACTTAGTCCTCTGATGCAAAGACTCCAATACAGATTTTTGTATAGCTTTTCTAACATGTTTTATAAAACAGATGAAGCCAAATTAACTCTTAATTACTTATACCATTTCAGAATACATGTTAAGAACCCCTTGTTAAAGCTATACCACAGTAAATAAGGTATTCTCTAATTTTCCATGAAACTGCATGCATTTGCAATGAACAGAAACATGAAATATAACCATGTCCCAATCATGAGTGTCCCAGGCCACAGAACTTGAATTAAAAAGCCTTCATTTTTATACACACAAAGTATATAATGATAAAATGAAGAGTTGTTAGGTGCACAATTACCCAATTTATGAGCACAAATATGTATACATTTATAAATGAGGCATTTCCTAGTATATAGTTTTTAAAACTTGGCTCTTACTCTCTTTCTGAATTAGATGACTGGTTTCTAAGAAATAATTTCAAAACAGAATAAAACTATTAACTCTGGAAATTTATTTTGGCAGCAATTTGCCATAGGTCAAGGATGCCCTTTTTTCCAGAACACAAATTAGTGATACAAAATTTCAGGCAATAGAAAGATATGTCTTAAGTTCTCCTTTTTATCTCATTTCTTCATATATTGGTGGAATAAGAGGGGAAAATAAGCATGAAAAATAGCATAAGATCTTTTCAGCAGTGTTTCATTAAGTACTAAATATAATCTAATTCTAATAAAACATAAATGCATCAGTGATTTATATTACATTATTATATATAATAATCTAACCCAAATGTGGATAAACTGTAGATTAAAAAAATAATGGAAATTTCAATGTAAAAAACAAAACAAAAAAAAAAGCATAGGACTCTTTTTTCCAAACCCCAATTAGAAGAGTCAATCTGCAAGAAGAGTCTCTATGTGAATATTTAGAGATTATGTGTTTTTGTTTTTTTAATCATAGTCACTGGAAAAAGATATAGAGCATCTTCTGAGCTAGATGCAATAACAGAGATCATACCATTATGCCTGAAACAACTGAAAATCTAGGCACAATAGTTTGATAAAACTTGAACCAGGAAACTGATGTCAGATAGATGGCAAAGAGGTGGTTCCCTCTCAGGGGAAGAGCAACTAGCAACTATTCATAGACAAAATACCTTTGTAAAGATCCCAGCACACAGGGGTAAGGCTAAAGCAACTCCTTGGACTACAAAACCGGAGGAAAACAGCATTAAGAAAGGAAGGAGCAGCTTCACTTTGCCCACAGTGCTCCTCTCCCAGGTTAGCGCAGTGCTGCATGGAGGAGGTCCCCCTGGGCCTGCAGTTTCTCCGGTAAGAAAGGAGAGCGCAAGCTGGACACCAAGCTTCCCTAGCATTCTGGATGATTCCTGGGAGGCCCACTAAGCATGCTTCATGGAGATAACTGGGAAAGTCAGCTGGAGATATAGAAGGGGGAGGAGCTCACAACAAGTACAGGGATCTTGGCAAACTGTGTTCCTGCCAGAGGTGGGGCCTCGGAGGAGATTCCAATTAGTGGCTCTGATCATTTGCATAGCTGAGCCAGTGGCCCCAACTGGGTAAGAAGTCTAACAGACAATTCTGCCTGGTTTGGGTCACCTGCCAGAAGGCTGTCTTACTGAAAGAGCATAGATAGCCTCTAGCCTCACTGAAGGAGGAAGCCTGGCCTGAGATGCAAGGCAACCATGTAGCACATCCTACAGCCCAACAAGTAGGGAAGCAAGTAACTGGCCAAAGATGCCATGTGGCTACACAGCACATCCTATGGACTGCTAAAACAGGAAAACAAGGCAACAGCTCCAACCAACAGCGAAGCATAGCTCTCAGCCCAACCTAACAAGGAAACCTAGCCAGGGACCCAAGACAGCCACAGAGCTAATTCTATAGTCCCCTCCAGACAGAAAGCCAAGCCAGCAGCGCTACCCTACTGTTGAACATAGCCTTCAGCCTCTGTCTCACTAGGTTGCCCAACCGGAAGCTGTGGCCAACTCTGGAGCCCATCTACAGCCGCACTGAGGCGGAGCCACGCCAGCAGCCTCGCTCTGCTGTGGCTCATGGCCACTGGCTCTCCTGACCTGGGAACCCAAACAGTGACACTGGGCAGCCTGAAAGCCCATCTTATGGTACTGACCAGCATGAGTGTATTGGCTTTTATAAATTTTCATAAAATAGCTACTGGAATAAAATGTTTCTAGAGAATATAAAAAGAGAGGAATTTCTAAAAGTTTATTCCTGCAATTAATATAAGATTGACATAGAAGTAGTATAAGGTCAAGAAAAGGAAAATTAAAGGTCAATTCAATTAAAAACTTATTTTCAATATCATAAGTGATATATTAATAAATATAGCAATGCTTTAAAAATACATCATGACTATCTAGACTTTACCCCAATAATACCAGGTTGGTTTATGATTAGAAAAGCTATTAATGTAAATTTATTACCTTAATAAATTAAAGAAAATAAATAAAATTACAATCTCAATAGAAACAGGAAAAAATCATTTGACAAAATTCATTTATTATAATACACTTAACATGGAATGGAAGGTAAGTAAAATCTTAACTTGATAAAGAGCATCTATAAAAAATTCATAGTAAATATCACATTCCATTGCTCAAATAAGCAGAAGTATTCCTTTTAAAGTTAAGAATAACTGGCATAGCTCAGTGGTTGGGCATCAATCTATGAATCAGGAGGTCAGGGTTCAATTCCCAATCAAGGCACATGCCCATGTTGCAGGTTAGATACCCAGTGCAGGAGGCAGCCGATCAATGATTCTCTCTTATAGATATTTTTACACTTAAAAAATGTCGAATTCAGTGACAAAAAAAGAGCATTTGCGGGAAGTCTTAATTGATTACTTTATTTTGAAGAAAAGTACTGCTGAATACTTCAGGAAGCTTATGTTGAACATACTCCATCTCAAGATACTTGTGAACAGCTGGTTTAAACTCTTTAAAAGTGATAATTTCGATGTGAAAGACAAAGAATGTTCAGATCACCAAAAAAGTTTGAAGGCCAACAATTACAAGCATTATTGGATGAGCATGCATGTCAAACTCAGAAATTACTTGCAGAAAGATTAAACATTGCTCAGCAAACAATTTCTGATCGTTTACAAGCAATGGGAAAGATTTTAAAGGAAGGAAAATGGGTGCCACATCAACTGAACAAAAGACAAATGAAAAACCGAAAAGTCATCAGTAAAATGTTGCTTCAATGGCACAAAAGTCTTTTTTGCATTGAATTGTGACTGGCGATGAAAAGTGGATTTATTTTGAGAATCCCAAATGCACAAAATTATGGGTTGATTCAGGTCAACCATCAACATCGACTGCAAGGCCAAATCACTTCGGAAAGGAGACAATGCTCTCAGTTTGGTTCACACTACTGAAAATCTTTTAGATGCAAGGTTCAAAGTCAGGATAAAATGATAACACGACAATTACTAGTTTACTAAGTGAAACAAAACCCTTAGGACAAAATCTTAAAAAGAGACTTGGAAAGCTGGTAAACTAGAGTACCTCAACATCTGGCCCAGGAATGTATGCTCCTCGAATTCTTCTAAGCATAGGCTTCCAGCAACATGGCAGTAAGCCTTTTCTTTTTTTATAAAACACTAGAGGCCCGGTGCACAAAATTTGTGCATGGGTAGGGTTCGTAGGCCTGGCCAGTGATCAGGGCCGATCAGGGCCTTTCAGCTGCTGGCCAGGGCCTTCCTTCATTCCATGAAGCTCCCTGCATTCCACGATGCCCCCTGGTGGTCAGTGCACATCATAGCAAGCGGTAGAACTCCAGAGGGGACAATTTGCATATTAGCCTTTTATTATACAGGATAGGCCCCAAATTGAGTAGCCTGCTTATACCCTATACCAGCCATGCTCTAGCATGAGGAAGAATATAGAACATTTCAGAAAATACTCCTACCAAACTAATAAATAATAATATTAAAATAAATAACACTTCTTTTGGAAAATAAATTTCGAAACGGGCACTTTTGTCTTCTAAGGTACACTTTAGATTTTTAAGAAATGCTTTAAGATAAAGCAGAGTTGAATCACTGTTAAAAGTGTGCAGGAAAGGAGGAGGAAAACAGAAGTAATTCTCATTGAATTTAGATTGTTTTCTTTTCTCCTCTCCTCCTCCTTCTTTTCAGAAAAATGACTACCTTACTTATATTCTAGAGAGAACATTTCTGAATACATATTTTTCCTATTTTATTACTACTGATAACTGATTCTGTTTTTGTTTGTTTCTCATAAAGTGGGAAACTGAGCTCAGGCAAAAATTAAGTTCTATGTTCCGAGGCTTATAAAAATTATTTTTAAAACCATTAACTATTTGTAAATTTTATGTTAACTTCTGAATAAAATATATCTCCAAACAATATTTCAGTCTTTGGAATAGGTAAATGTATGATGGAAACAACATTATTTTCCTCCACAATTCAATGATGAAAGTAAACTAAGTAACCTGAATTAGAGAAACCAATCCACAACACTCAAAACTTTTTAAATCTGAATTTAAATAGATGCCTACATATATGTACCCTTCTCTTAAAAAAAAAACAATGTATAGAAATATATATATAAACATATACACACAAACATCTAAAATATAAATGTACAGTTACATTTATAATTGAACTCTTTAAATTAAAGAAGTTGACAGACTGCTATGACTATAATGTTTTTAATGAAAAAGCAGGGCATGTTAATCTATCTGAATGCTTATCACCAAATTGCTAGTTTCCAAAGGTCTCAAGTTAGTAAAGCAAATTGTGTTTTTTTAATTTATTCCCTACTCTTGTTTATTCTGACATCAATAATGAAAATGATAATACAGCAATAACAACTATTATAAAATATGGTACTTCCATTAATTTCAAGGCACTATGTTTAGCATTTAAGATATTTAATTTACAACTCACAATAATCATGAAAAAGAAAGTATTCTTAAAGATAAGGAAAGGAGGTCCAGAGAGGTTAAATAACTTTGTTCAAAGTTCCAAAGTTAGTAACTGATGTAGCTAGAATTAGAATACAGGCTTTTATTATTCTTCCTTTCTACAACAGAATAAATTAAAACACATTAAGAACAAATACACTGTGAGATGGCATAAGTTATAAATATCTGACTGATTGTTACCCTGATTTAGTTGTCCATTATTAGTCAGTGATGCTTGGGTCCAATTATCCTCAGCTGTTTTAAGATAAGTGTAAAGAGTTTCTAGGCCTCCAAAAAAAAGTTTTTTCATACTATTGTGTCCTTTATCCCAAGCCCCACCACTTTGGGGTATACATCATGCTAAGAAGTGTGGATAATAAGATTAATTAATCACTATCACTGTAAAGATCATTTGAATCAGTGCCTTTCTAACTGCTGGTTAGGTGCATTACCAAGGGCAGAGGTTAAAACATTATTACTAAGTGAAACAGAATCCTTAGGTTTTAGAGGAAGGCAGACTTCAACCAGGGTCCTACTTACTAGCTATGTGACTCTAAAACAAGTTATTTAACCTTTCTAAGCCCCCATTTCCTTATCTGATTTACAAAAATAACAAAAGTACCACAAAGACTCATTTGGAGGACTCACTTCTCTAAAATACTAGTAGGTGCTCAATAAATGTGACCTATTAACAATTTTATTGTGTTCTACTGTAGAAAAGTACAGAATACTGTGAAATATCTTCATGGTACATCCCTAAAATTGTATAAAGATTATAAAGAAAAGTATGACAGCTTGTTCTTATGAATTATGCTGCTGAGCTAAATTGGATGACCTGTCTAGAAAAAACTTTAATAAGATTTCACATATCAAAGTAAATGCTTACAAAGGACCATGCTTGGAAAACTCAATATACTAGAAAACAGTAAGTTCCATCAGAGAAAATAATTAAATTTAAAGCTAGGATTTAAAAGAAATCTCTTTGGGTCATCAAAGAATTGTGTTGTTTCTTTTCTAGTTTCTTACTATGCTATCTTGAAGATGTTAGCTGAAACTATCAAAATAATAAGATTTAGTATCTTCCCTAGCTACTCTGCATACCTACATCAGAGTCTCCTAGGAAAATCTGAAAGAGAATGAAAAAAATGGCTTTTAAAAATTTTAGAAACATTAAAATACTTATCATATAAGAAAGGAAGACAATCCTTCTCTACAAGAGTCTTGATAACTGCTATAAATAAACTAACAGCTTTGACAGGAATACTATATAAATTATATGACAATACCAAGAATTCTAAATGAACATTGTTGCTGTCAAAGCAATGGTTAATAAAATTCAAATTATGCATATTCACATCTAAGTAAAAAAATGTGGCTTTTATTATAGGAGACCTGTAAGTTAAAATCATAACAAACACATCAAAATGATAACTTTTCATTTTGCATACATATGTATATATGATCATTTGTGTATTTTCATTTAATCCAATTAAAAATAATCAAAGGGGGAAAAAATCAACAGAATCTAAAGGGAACAAAAATTAATTTCAAGTCTTCTGTAAAGTTTTTATGTTCTAGATCACTAATTTGTCAGGTCAATTTATATACTTCATTTCCATTGTTAGTGAATGCGTTTGTATTTTCTAGTAAAGGTGATATTTATGCTGGCACTTTTAGAAAAATGAGATAAAGGAATTATCAGCCATTGCAGCAATGTTTTGAGCTTGAATTAATAGAAGAAAATGCTGTGGAAGATAAATCACTTTTAACAAGTTCTTCGATAGAGTATATATGTCAATTCTACTTAATTCACAATGGTCTTTCTTCTCAATCAAGTGATTAGTTTTAAACTGGAAGATTCATACCAGTCTAAGGGACATTGACTATGGAAAAGAGAAAACATGATGCTTTCCTTTTAAGAAAGATAAAGTGAACCCTGGAGTGAAACAACTTTTCTTTATCATTTCACATCAAAAAAGAAATTCTTATTAAAATAGGAAAACAGACATGAGGTTCAAGTAAAGTCCCTATCTAAATACTTTTGTGTCCATCAGTAGATGAATAGATAAAAAAGCTGTGGGATGTTTATACAATGAAATACTATACAGCTGTAAAAAAAAGAGGGATCTCTTACCCTTTGGGAGAGCATGGATGGACCTGGAGAATAATATGCTAAGTGAAAAAAGCCAATCTGAGAAAGACAAATATTACATGATCTCACTTATTTGTGGAATCTAATGAATAAAGTGAGTTGACCAACAAAATAAGACCTGAAGCATGGAGGTATGAAACAGACTGACATACCTTGATGTGGGGATGGGGCAACAAGAACAGACAAACCAAATAACATATATACTTAACTAGAGGCCTGGTGCACGAATGTGGGGGTGGGGGGAACAGGTCCCCTCAGCCCACCCTGCCCCTCTCCAATCTGGGACCCCTTGGGGGATGTCCATCTGATCCCGGGGATAGGCCTAAACTGGCAGTCAGACATCCCTCTCATAATTCTGGACTGCTAGCTTCTAATCACTCACCTGCCTGCCTGCCTGGTTGCCCCTAACTGCGCCCCCCCGCCAGGCTGATTGCCCCTCCCTCTCGGCCTGATCACTCCTAACTGCCCACCCCCCGCTGGCCTGGTTGCCCCCAACAGCCCCCCTCTGCCAACCTGGTCGCCCCTAACTGCCCCCCCTACTGGCCTGGTTTCCTCCAACTGCCCCCCGCCGGCCTAGTTGCCCCCAACTGCTCCCCCTTGCTGGCCTGGTCACCCCCAACTGCACCCCTCCTCTCCCGCCAGCCTGGTCGCCCCTAACTGTCCCCCCTCCCAGCCTGATTGCCTCTTACTGCCCCCCTGCCAGCCTGGTCGCCCTTCATGGCCCCCCCACCAGCCTGGTCACCCCACACAGCCTGCTGTTCAGTCATTTGGTCATCCCTCACTAACCCCCCTGCTGGCCTGATCGCCCTATGCATCCTGCTTGTTCAGTTGTTTGGTTGTCCCTCGCTAACCCCCCTGCCAGCCTGGTTGTCCCATGCAGCCCACTGGTCAGTCGTCTGGTCGTCCCTCGCTAACCCCCCTGCCGGCCTGGTCATAGGCAGCCATCTTGTGAGGGCGTGAGGATTAATTCGCATATTACTGCTTTATTATATGGGACTAGAGGCCTGATCCACGAGATTCGTGCACTGGCGGGTGGGAGAGTGTCCCTCAGCCTGGCCTGTGCCCTCTCACAATCCGGGACCCCTCACTCCTTACCACCCACCTGCTGGTTCCTTACTGCTTAGCTCATTGCTCCTTAACAATGCCATGGAGGCAGGAGAGGCTCCTGCCACCACTGTTGTGCTCACCAGCCATGAGCCCGGCTTCTGGCTGAGCAGAGCTCTCCCTGTGGGCAACTTCTGCATTAAGCGTCTGCTCCCTGATTGTCAGTGTACATTATAGTGACTGGCTGTTCTGGTTGTTCCACCGTAAAGGTTGCTTAGGCTTTTATTATATAGACTAGGGGCCTAGTGCACAAATTCGTGCACCTTGAAACTGTGGGCCGCAAGGTTGCGGTAGGCACAATGGCAGGTCTCAGCCTATCCTCTGTGCCCCTGCCACAGTCCCCAATCCCCTGTCTGCCAGCAGCCCACTCCCGCCAACGCCACACCGTGAAGCGATTGTGGCTGGCGCCAGAAGTGGGTGCGAGCGGGGCCAGCACCATCAGCGGGTGTGAGTGTGGTGGTCACTGGCAGGGGTTGCAAGTGGTGGCTGCTGGCCCAATCACCCCTCAGAAACAGGGGGAGGTGGAGAAGCCCTGAGGGGCAATCAGGGCCAGCGCTGGGCACCAGCAGAGGGTGTGAGCAGTGGCTCCAGCTCCAGCAGCAGGTGCAAGCACCCAGTGGGACATACGGGAGCAAAGAATTTTCAGTAACCACCAGATGTTCACCCTGATGACAGTGACAGGGCCCCACCTTGGTCTGGCACCCCCACTCAACTGCTCCACCATCCCACCGCAGCAGATGCCTGCCACGTTCTGCACTCTGCCACCTGCTGCCAATGCCCGCCATGTCCGTACACGCCCCCTAGTGGTCAGCGCACATCATAGGGACTGGTTGTTCGGTTTTTCTGCCATTTAGTCTATTTGCATCTTTGAGTTTTATATTTATATAGATATGCATAGTCCAAAGACACAGGCAATAGGGTAGTGAAGACCTGGGGGGGGGGGGGGAGGAGGAGGGGAATAAAAGAGGGTGAAATGGGAGATATCTGTAATCCTATCAATAATAAAAATCTAAAAAATAAAATAAATGTAGTAGGTTCTCCACTTAACTTCAAGATTCATTTTAGTTAAGTTATATTATTCTTTATTAAAAGAGTGGATATTTTCCTTACTCCACTTTTTCACTCAAAAAATAAACAGCCCTGCCAGTATGGTTGAGTATTGACCTATGACCCAGGAGGTCACGGTTCAATTCCTGGTCAGGGCACATGCCCTGGTTGCAGGCTTAATCCCCAGTAGGGGAAGTGCAGAAGACAGCCAATCCATGTTTCACTCTCCCTCTTCAAAGAATAATATTTTTTAAAAAAGAGTAATGATTTTTTTTAAATGGAGCTAGCAAAAAAACAATTGCACATAAGGCTGCAAATGCTCAAAGCTGCAGAAAAATTTTCATAATTAACCCCTCAGTTATAAGAAACTGGAAACTTCCTGAAGAGCTAAAAAGTGAGATCTAGAAGCAATGACCTTTTGTTTATTCCCAGTTAACAATATATTTTTTACCCGATTATTAAAAAGGGATTAAAGAAAAACACTTACGGTAAAAAAATATATATGAAGAGACATCCAATCTCATTAGTAATCAGTAAAAGCCAAATGAAATCACAGAGAGACCATTTTGTCCCTATTCGAATAGCAAAAATAAAGAAATAATGGCTCTTTCATTCATATATGTGTGTGTGTGTGTGTACATATATATATAAACACGTATATATTATATTATATTATATTATATTATATTATATTATATTACATTATATTATATTGCAATAGATTTTACACCATTTTAGTTACACCCAAGTATAACACATTGATTATGCGTTATAATCAATCTGTGACTTGTTTGCCTGCAGTGTTAACCATATCAGTAAAGTAGTAAAGTGCACTGCCACTAGATTATACATTTCATACTCCTTTCTCCCTCTCACTCCCCATCCCTTGTCTCTCTCTCTATCTCTCTTTCTCTATCTCTCAATCTCTCTCTCTCCCCCCCTCACACACATACACACACACACACGGCAAAAGCCTGTTTTAACAGTGCACATTTTTCTTGGTTAATGTACCAGAATAATTTCAGAAAAAGGCAACAACTAATTTTCAGCTGACACAGTAAAGATGAGACCTACTTCATAAAGAATTCTAGCTTTAAACTACACTACCTGAGAGAATAAGATCAAAAGATTCTGCTCAGCTATTTTCTCCTCCTGTAACCAATGAAAAAATGATCACTGGCTTGCAAAATTACAATCATAATAGTACTACCCAACCTTAATAACTGCCTTTCATCCAAGGGTATAAAGCTGCTTTACTAATGCTAACTAAGCTATACAAAACCCCTGTGAGGTCAGTATTATCAACAACTGAGGGTTAACCTTTTCAAAGAAGGACATGTGTTTTTTTGTATATCATCTTGCTGCCTGAATGAGGTATAACACAACTGTCAGAATAAGGAAGTTGTAGTTCATAGATAAAAATGTATTAAGCTTTCAGAAGTAGAATCCTATGCCCCTTTCATGTTCTTAAATACTTCAATCTAAACTCTTTTTGCCTTTCATTGAAAACAAAGACAAGTAATAGGCCAAGAGAAAGCCACACAGACTATTAATAAAGTTCAAAGATAAATTTAAATGTTTTCATATTGAAATAGGAAAATTTAAAGCTTACCCCACGTTCATTTAAATAACTAATGTATTCAACACAACTATTCTTTTGAAGGAACAATTCATGTTTTGCCAAAAACTATCCTTTTTTTACCTTAGGGTCATGGAAGGAGGAATGCAGGAGGTCACCTAATAAATTTATAATCCCTTACCACTTTGGCCTCATGTGTTCCTCCTTCAGCAACCCTAACATTTGGTGCTGAAACCCGGGACCCCCACCTGGGCCCTGCTTAATTTGCGGAAGTGAAGGCCACTGGAAATTAGACAGTAGTCTGGCTCCTCCTTGTCGGACCTCAGCAAGGCCACCCTCTGAATCTAGTTTGGAGCTCCCAGACCTCCTGGGACTGGCCATTAAAGACTGAAGCTGCCCTGACAGGGCCCCATAGACTTACATCAATAAGACAGAGCCTCGGGTAATGATTGTGGTGGCAGGTAAGCCAATCTCCTTTTTAATTGACACTGGGACCACTTATTCTGCCCTTCCCAAATTCACTGGGACCCTTGTCCCCTCCTTAGTCTCTATTATGGGGGTTGACAGATTAATCTCACAGCCATTAGCTACCTCACCTCTACTAGTATACTGCATCTTACCAGACACCCACTTTATCCACTCTTTCCTTGTTCTTCCTTGGTGCCCAAATGGAGTTATTGCACATCCCCTCATAAAGCCCAATTATCCCAAACCACAGTCAACTACCTCAGTTTCATTCTCTCAGCCTATAAAGCTCAGCCATTCCTTGGATTGTAAAAGCCTTATCTCCTCATCTCCTCCATGACTGTCCCCTCCTTCTTGGGCTCGCTGAGTACTTTTGCCTCTGAGTTCCCAACTTTTGTCTTCTCACAAAGCCTCTCTAGGATATGGCGAGGGGACCCTCACTGAGCCTTTAGATGCCAAGGCCAGTATTCTCACCCCTTTAATGCTCTAAAAATTGCTCTCACCTCAGTGCCTTCTTACCCTCCCCGCTACCAAAGAACAGTTTCTTTACTAAAACTGCAAATGCTTACTTAACAGTGCAGCTACTATCAGAAACTGAACTCATTATCACCCAAACCTTAGCATGTTATCGCTAAGGAAAAATGTGGCAGTTTTAAATCCAAGCAGCTGGAGGCCTGGAAGCTGCAGTCCTAGAACAGGCTATGGGGCCTGCTCCCTCCCCTCTCAGCCTTTTCTCCAGCCTCATATGCCTATACATAATTTTCCAAAGTCTTCTTTGGCATCTTAAAAGCTTTGGAGCATTGCTGGATTAAATGATAAACATTAAATATTTCAATAAGTTTTAAGTTCACCTGATTTTAGCTTTTGTTACAGAAAATCTATAAAGTAGACTTGAAACTGTTAATGTAATGTCTTGTGCTTTGTTAAAGGTATGTTTCTTGAAAGTAAGAATGTTCATAAATGTCAGTCTAAGAAATGTTGGCTGTTTACTTTTTGGTTATCATTGGAAAATTAAGGTTTCTAAGAGTTGACAATAGAAGGCATAGGCATGGACATGCATCCTGAAGGAAAAAGAACGTGAGTTAAAGTTGTAAGAATGTTTGTGAAAGTTATAAGAAGGTTTGGGAAAGTTAAAGAAGGTTTGTAGGGAGAAATGTTAAAATAAGCAGAATAGGGAAACTGAGAGTGTAAAACAGCAGTTTGCAACCATCTAGAAAATCCAGATGCCAAGCAGTTTGTAGCCATCTAGAAAATCCTATATTCCCTAAACCAAGGACACTTAAGAGTAAATGATTTGAGAATAAACCTCATTTTGGTATATTAGACTACAACCCTCCAAACTAATGTCTCTTTCCCTCCACCAGACCATTTGTCATAATTATTGTTCTTCTAGCTTTTATCTCAATAATACTAAAATAATAAAAGTTTATCTCCACCAGGTTACAAGCCTTACTTGTACTCAGGAAATACCGTCCCTACACACCATCACCTCCTCCTTTTGTGCCCAGGCTTCATCATCCCTCTGATCCCCAGAGCAAAGACTATGAGCCAGGTACAGGTGTAGAAACTCACAGGGAAGAAAGCTCCACATACCTAGCCAGGGGCAAAATTGGGAAAATAAGAACCTCACCTTCAGGGTAACCTATCCTCCCCTTTCATATCACTAGTCAGGCAACTTAGACCCCTGATCTTTTCCTCCCTAAGGATAACATCTAGGCCTCAGTTGTATTTAAGCTCCAGGCCCAGAAAAGCAGCAAAACCAGACAAGTGACTCTGTGGCAGTCTCAGGACTAGCTTTTACCTCCCCAAGTCACCCAGTAGGACCATTTTCGAGCCTTCACCAACCAGTCTCTTGGGGAAATCAATCTGCTGCCAACTACTATCAAAGTCCATTCTCCTATGATCTCAACGTTCCCCCCTCAGCAGGAAGTAAATACGAGAGATATGACCTTCGTCCCTACTCCATAAAACAAAAAGGCTGGAATGTTAGGTCTGATAAAATGATTTAATCAATACTGACCTTTAGGCCACTTCACAATGGACACTCCTCTTGTTTAGACCACATCCACTTGCTAAGATCATTATCTCTCCCCTCCAGAGTTTGCCAGAATCTGGACCTGCACAGAGATTCTCTGCCCAGAAAAAGCCTGCCTAGAGTCCTTTACAAACCTTTTACTCCCCACCTTTGGGGGCTGACACTATTTTGGGGGCTCAGCCCATCGGGGTTTCCAGATGACCTAATAAATTCATAATTCTTTACCCCTTTTGGCCTCATGCATTCCTCCTTTAGCAACCCTAACAGTTTAGCAAGTATCAACAAAGTATTTACTTCCATTATTTTATGTTATATGCTACACTAGAGGCCTGATGCACAAAATTCATGCATGGGTAGGGTCCCTAGGCCTGGCCAGAGATGAGGGCCAATCTGTGGGATGACCGGCTGAGCGACTGGGGGGCCCCCCTGCTGGCACCTGCCTTGGCCAGCCTGGCACCACCCACTCACCAGCCCCGCCCCCGCCGCCACCTGCTTGCCGGCCAGCCCTGCCCCCTGCTGCCACTGCCAGTCGCCTCCCTCTGCAGGGCAACAGAGGGATCAGGAGGCCCCTGCTGGCAACCACCTTGGCTGGCCTGGGGCCTGCAGGCTGGGGGCAGCTCCTGCATTAAGCATCTGCCCCCTGGTGGTCAGTGTGCATCATCATGACCGATCATTCCACCAATCGTTCTGCCATTCAGTCGATTTGCATATTAGGCTTTTATTATATAGGACTAGAGGCCTGGTGCATGAAATTTGTGCATGGGGGGGTTCTCAGCCCACCCTACCCCCTCTCACAGTCCAGGAGCCCTCAGGGGATGTCCTACTGATGGCTTAGACTCACTCCCTGCAGGCCTAAGCTGTCAGTAGGCCTCCCTCTGCAGGAGTCAATCTAGCTGATCAGGGGAAGGCACCACCTCATCACCCCACTGCCGTTGCCACTGCTGGCCACCGCAACTGTCAAGGTGTTTTCATCAACATGGACTCCAGTCCTTTCACCACAAAAAAATGACAACTTTCTTTAGACATTTTCAAGATGTCACTTTCATAGGATATGACATTTCTTTCTTTCTTTTTTTTTTATCCTCACCTAAGGATATTTTTCCATTGATTTTTAGAGAGCGTGGAAGAGAAAGGGAAAGACAGAGAGAAACATCAATGTGAGAGGGACACTTTGATTGGTTGCCTCCTGCATGAGCCCTGACCTGGGCCCCGGCCAGGGAGGAGCCTGCAGCCTAAAGTAAAACTGCTAAATTAGATACAATCTGGCTAATGTCCCATAGGACAATAAAACCATAATTTTTTGAATTGGTGTGTCTTCTAGACAGAAATTAGTTAGAGCTTTAAAAGCCTAAAAATTATTTTCATCTTCTCACTTTACTGATCATTATATGTAACTTTCCAGGGCTGTAAAATGTCAAAATATATGGAACTTATTTAATTGTAAATAGTGTGTCAGAGTTATGTGTTTCATAGAAAAGGAAATGATCATAGTTATGTGTTTTATAGAAAAGGAAATGATCATATAATGCCCCAATTATACTGAAAGGACTTGCTGTCAACGTTTTACTCCGGGCCTGTGCTGGACTGCGGCTTGTGCTCCCAGGCTGCTTGGCGGGACTGCCCTGGCCTCCCGGGGCCGGTGATGGTCCCAGGAAGGCTGCTTTGGCGGGGCCGTCCTCACCTCCCGGGGGCAGCAACGGTTCTGGGAGGCTGCAGGCTTGGTGCCCATCCCCGGGACCCAGGCCACTTGGCGCCGCCCCTCCCCCCAGTAGCTTGGTGCCTGTGCATGCAAATTAACCCGCCAACTTTGTTGGGTTAATTTGCATACTCACTCCTGATTGGCTGGTGGGTGTCACGGAGGTACAGTCAATTTGCATCTTTCTCTTTTATTAGTGTAAATATGTGTGTGTTTTTAAAAATATATAGGTAAAAATAACCAGCAGGATACAACATTTGCCCAAGTTAATATGGAAATGTTCCCCCCCCCCCCCAATGAAAAGACAAATGTGTAAACATTCCCAAAAGACAATAGTAACACCACCTCTTGGCTGCAAGAAAACTTTATCAAGGCAGATGGAGTAGCAGAAGGAAGTGAAAGAACATTACTATCCTTTGCCCTCAGGCATATAATCCTGCCTGAAGTATAAAACCTATTTCCAACTAATGGCAAGACTAAGAAAACAATGTTTTAAGTAAGATTTCATTGAAGTACTGAATCCTAAAGTTACATAGTAGTGTCTTGAAATCTTCTGTCTAAAGGTAAGACTCATAGGCTTTTACTGTGTTCCCACTTCACAAAAGGACTATACCCTGCAGGAAACCAATAACTGTCCCACTATTAAAGAGATGTGGAAAGGGAATCCGGAAGGCCCTCAACCTTAATTGATCTGAAGGGTCGGAGCTAATTGCTCAGTTTAGTTGAAACATTGTTAGCAGAAGCACCCTCCACCTCTGTTTGTCTCATGTAAATTTCTGTTATTGGAATTTCCTGCCTAAAGGTTGTGGGTGTATCCCATAGTCTCAATAAAAGGGATAGCAAGGCCAGAGCAGGGGGTAGTCTTCCCACTAGAGCTGGGCTCCCGCCTGGCCCCCAATATTCTCAAATTAATACTTTTCTAGTCTCTTTTCATTTGTGTGCAGCCTTCTCCAGAACCCGAACCCTGAACTGGGACCCTGAACCACGGGGGACCTGAAAGGGGTTCCCACACTTCTCCCATATACCTGACAGATTCCAGACACTGAGCCACACTTAGGAAATGGATAAATGACATATTAGATCCTATGCTGCCATCTAGACAGTGAAACCTTTTCCATTATAGTATTCCGAATTTGTTAAAAAGGAGAGACACTTCAAGGATTTTCCCACTGGTCTCTATCGTTTTGTTTGTTTGTTTGTTTTGCTAAGATATAAGAAATATTCTGCAGTTCAAGATAGTAAGATTCTAGCAAAAGCTTAAACTTTTCTGTCTCTTTTTAAATCCCATGTGATAAATGAACTGGCTATGTTGGGTTAAAAAGACTCATTTCAAAGTCATTTTCAAGTCCAAAGTCTTAGAATTAATGTTTTTCATGTTTTAAGTGACTATTAAAATATTAAATTTCTGCACATGAACTCTACTAAATGCATAGTTTGGAGATTACTCTAACGAGTGAGGAGATCCATATGTCATATATTTGCTTTTCTCCTCACAGGGAGAATATCTATGAAAGGATATATAAGAAAATGAATAGGCAACTGTCTATGGCGAGGGGTTTAGAGGGTAGGTTAGTGGGGGAACTTATTTGCGATGGTATACCCTTTTGTATGTATTTACAATATCTATGGGTCACCTTTTAAAAAATTTGAATCTTTTCTTCTGTCAAAAAATTATTAAAGTTTAAGTTATACCTTTATTACTGTGAGAAGAAAGGAAAGAAATGAGAAGAGAGGTCTTCAAACTAAATGAGTGAAAGTGGACAACTTTGAGTCAACACATTAAGGAAAGGACCTTAACAAGCAAAGAGTGATTATCAAAGATCTGAGAAGCATCACGGTGTGGAATTGTCTCTGTAACAAATTCTTATTTTCAGGTTTATATAGATCAATGATTCCTTATTCTTTTTATGTGCATACAGTTCAATATGCTATTAATAGACTGATGTTTAATGAGGAAGTTTCTAATGAAATCAGTATTCTTTTTTTAAATGATGTTTTAGCATAAATAAACCCACCTAAATTATCTGTAAGAACAAGAAACGTATCCATAGGTAGATTTTATGACACCTTTTTCCTGGCAAGCACTTATTGCTGAAATTGCCTCTTTTCTATATATTCTGAAGAAAAGAACAAAACTGAGAAGGAGAGAAGAGTGGAAAGAGAGAGAAGATGAAAGAGGGGTTGGAGAGTGACAAGAAGAAGTGGGATAGAAAGGAGAGAAGAAAGTGAATAGAAAATCTGATAACATGACCTCTGTAGGACTAAGAATTACAATTCACTCAAAAAATTTTTTCCAAGTGCATGCCATGCACCTAAAGGACACAAACATAAATCAGCAACAGCTACTATCCTTAAGGAGTTTACAATCTGTTGTAAAAGTGAGACACAAATTGTGAAAGAGGAATTAAACTACATGTAATAACAGTTACGATTCTGTATGAGATTTTGGATTAAAGCAAGAATAGACATCCGGCCCTAGCCGGTTTGGCTCAGTGGATAGAGCACCAGCCTGCAGACCAAAAGGTCCCAGGTTTGATTCCGGTCAAGGCCACATTCTTGGTTGTAGGCGCCTCCCCAGCTTGGGCTCTGGTCGGGCTCTTGCAGGAACTAACAAATCAATGTGAGAGAAACACATCGATGTTTCTATCTTTCCCTCTTTGTTCCACTCTTCCTAAAAATCAATGGAAAAATATCTTTGGTTGAGGGTTGAGGATTAAAAAAAAAAAAAAAAGACATCTGGTGTAGTTTAGGAGCTTAAAAAGAGCAGCCACATCTGAGCCATCCTAAAATTTAAGGAAGGATGATGAAGAGAAGGACATTTCAACAGAAGGAAGAGCATGAGCAAAGGAACAGCAGTATGAAAGAGCACACTGCATTCAGGAAACATGAATGTAATCTTATATGGCTGGAATATATGGTACACAGAAGACTAGAAACTAAAAATGAAAAAGGAGGATAAGGTGGAAGACAAGAGTAGTGGGAAATTAAGCTAAAAGAGTAAATAGGGTCAGTTTTCTTCTTTAGGTTCAGTTTTCTTAAACCATAGAAAACTAATTGTATATTACTTAACTTAAAATTATATAATATCTGAATATGTTTTAATATTTATAATTTATAAACAGTATATTATTAATTGTATACATAGTCACAGGAGTGATGGTTGGTGATAGCATATTAACTTACAAAAACAAATTTCTTCAGAACACAAACATACTAATTATTGGTATATAAATGGATGGCTCTATTTACCAATTATCCTTATCTATTAATTACCTCAGGTCCAGTGGGCTCTCTACTTGGAAATAGCTTGTGAGACTTATGTTGGTTTACATAAACTCAAAAGCAGTACAGCTGTATTTATCATCAAATATGATACATAATTCACAATTATAATTAATTCAGATTGATTACTTTCTCCCCAAACAAGCAAATTACAGATGTTTAATGACACAACTAACACATGGGCACATTTGCTTTTATAAACTCAGGCATGCATAAACACAAATTAATTGTGCAAATCTAAGCCCCAGTAATGTTTATATTTAGCAATATTTTAACAATCCAAGAATCCTTGAGATTCTGTGTTAAAATTGTGTTACCACATTTTATGACTATTTAAAGTTTTCTAAATGTTACCAAACAATATAATCTTAGTCACAAAATATTACCAGCACATAACAAAAATAAATAAGTTTGCCTTACTAAAAAAGTTTAGCCTATTTTATACATATATACACATGTGTGTGTACACACATGAGCCTATTATTTTCTCTTTGTTATAAGCTATGGATCTATACCACAACCCTAGAAACATCTTAATTACTTGTGTAAGAGAGTAAAAAGAGGAGAAGATAAAGAATCTTGGTCTGGTTATAAATCAAACTAAATATGTTAAGTCATGTCATTCCTGTACCTCACATTTTTTCCATCTGTGAGAGACATGACTTTTTCTTAAATCTATGAAAATTTTTATTTTATAAATAACTTTCCCTAAGTTTATAAATCTCTACTTTACTAATTTTTGTAAAAGTATATACAATACTCTTTGAAAGAAATATAGTAAAGATTATGCAGGAAACAACCTCAAGTACTACTACACAGAAATAGCTATCTTTTACATTCAGTTAACACAATTCTAGCAATTTCAATGCACATGTGAAAAATAAATATAAAAGCTTTTATAGAAATCGGATGATCATATTTGTGTTTTTAAAATATAATATATTTAATTTTACTTTAATAAAAGTAAAACTTCAGTGAAAATATATGAATTCCTCAATTTCAAATAAGTAGTTTCTAAAAGATCTAAGGTTAAAAAAATCATGAAAAAATATTAAATAGATTGGAGTAATTATGCCTTTTAAGCACATTTTAAATTATAGGTGTTATTAACTAGTACATGAGAAAGAATATACATACTTCCTCCCAACTACAAATACTATTGATGTTATTTTTCACACTGTCCATGCTTATGTATTAGATTCTATAATCATAAATTGTATAAATCTAGTGTTTTTATATAATATGACATCACTGCCAACTTTGTTACCAATTTGTTTTATCTTTTAATTGGCTGGATTTCATAAGTGATATTTTTTCAAGAAGAACTCATGGGAATTTAGGAATGTCTGCCTGTTGAATTTATACTTGAATGATATCTTGGCTAGGAACACATTTTTTTTCAGAAGTGAATAGACATTGCTATATTGGTCTCCAGTTCCAGGAAGGTATTTACTGAGAGTGATTTCTACCCCTTTGGAATGACATGACCTTCTTTCTGGATATCTAGAGAAATATTAAAATTTTATCATTTAACCTAGATATGTCAAGCAATCAAAATCCCTACAATACTAGATAGTATTTTATCTTATGTGACCAGCATACACTGATACCAAAGCCATGTAAGGACTCTATAGAAAAGTAAACTACACACCAATATCTCTGATGAATATGGATGAAAAATTCTCAACAAAATATAAAGAAATCCAACTCAATAACATTAAAAGATTCTGATCAACTGCCATCTATCCCTGGCCTACAAGGATGGTTCAATATATGCAAAGCAACAAATGTAATATACTACATTGACAGAATAAAAGGTAAAAATTGTATGACTATCTCAATCGATGTAGAAAAAGCATTTGACAAAATATAACATCCTTTCTTGATAAAAAAAAAAAATACACTTGACAAATTGGGATCTTAAGGAGCATATCTCAGCATATGAAAGGCCACATGACAACATCATCATCAATGTGAAAGACTGAAAGCTTTTCCTCTAAGATGAAGAACAAGACAAGGGTACTCACTCTCACCACTCTTATTTAACAATAGAGGCCCAGTGCACAAAATTCATGCATTGGGGAGTGGTCCCCTCAACCAAGTCTGCACCCTCTCCAATCTGGGAACCCTCGGGGGATGTCCAACTGCAGATTTAGCCCTAATCCCGGGGATCAGGCCTAAACCAGCAGTTGGACATCCCTCTCACAATCTGGAACCGTTGGCTCCTAACTGCTCACCTGCCTGCCTGCCTGATCACCCCTAACTGCCCCCTGTGCCAGCCTGATCACCCCTAACCACCTCTGCCTGCTGGCCTGATGGCCCCTAATATTCCCCTCTGCCAGCTTGGCTGCCCCTAACTGGCCCTTCCACAGGCCTGGTCACCCCAAACTGCCACCCCTGCCGGCCTACTCATCCCCAACTGCCCCCCCGCCGGCCTGGTTGCCCCATGCAGCCTGATGTTCAGTCCTTTGGTCATGCCTCACTAACCCCTCTGCTGGCCTGGTCGCCCCATGTAGCATGCTGTTCAGTCCTTTGGTTGTACCTCACTAAACCCCCTGCTGGCCTGGTCGCCCCACACAGCCTGCTCTTCAGTCCTTTGGTCATTCCTCACTAACCCCCCTGCTGGCCTGGTTGCCCCACGCAGCCTGCTGTACAGTTGTTACTGTTACTGTGACGGCATTTTCCTGGACAATTTGCATATTCCTCTATTATTAATATAGCTAATAGGAGAAGTACTAGCCAGAGAAATTGGTAAAAGAAATACAAAGCACCCAAATAGAAAAGGGAGAAGTAAAATTGTCTTTGTTTGCATGTGAAGGATTGATATTAAAAATCCTTAAGGCTCCACCAAAAAATTATTATCAACGAATTCAGTAAAATAAAATAAAATAAAAACTGACATACAAAAATCAGTTGTGTTTCTATATACTGACAATGAAACATCTGGAAAAAAACGTTTTGGGGTTTTATTGTTGTTGTTAATTGGGGGAGGCGGGGCAAAGAGAGAGAAACATCAATGTGAGAGAGACACATCTATTGGTTGCCTCCCTTCTGTGTCCCAACCAGGGAATTCAACCCACAATCTAAGTATTTTCCCTGACCAGGAATTGAACCACAACCTTTTTGGTGTATGGGATAACACTCCAACCAACTAACCCACCCAGCCAGGCATATATATGGAGTCTTTAGTTGAATTTATAGCAACAGAGTATATTATCTAAAATGGGGGAAATGGGGAAAGTTATCAAAGAGAAAAAACTTCCAGTTATAAGATAAATAAGTTCTGGGGATCTAATGTACAACACAGTGATTATGATTAACAATACAGCATTGTATTGTATTTATTGTATTATATTGTATTGTATAAAGTTGCTGATAGAGCAGATATTAAAAGTTCTTACCACACACACACACACACACACACACACACACACAGTAACTATATGAGGCAATGGATATGTTAACTACCCTTACCATGGTGAACATTTCACAGTATATATGTACATCAGATCATCATGTTGCACACCTTAAACTTACATAATGTTATGTGTCAATGATATCTCAATAAAGCTGAGGGACTATCCCATATCCCAAAGGCAACATCAATATCAAGCCAGCTTCATTTCCAGTCAAAGGCAGTTTGTTATTAGCTAGATAGACTCTAGAAATATTATTTCATTGGTAAAATTAATTCAATATATATGAAAATATAGAGAACTTGGATAATGTTATAGAAGAATTTTGTGAACAATGTGTTTGAATCTAGCAAATCCAGTAGTTTATAATACTTAGAATGGAGTCTTAGGCTTAAGTTCTAAAACCATAGTGTCCAGGGGCTATTTCAGACACCTGAGCCAAAGGTAGACCAAATCCTGTTATTAGAATGTCACAACTACCTCAAAAGAATCTTTTATACAAGATATACAAGAGCACTTCAACAGACAGAGAACATAGACTTGGTCACAGTTAAAGAACAGATTGTGTGACTGTTTTTGCACCTGCTTATTATTTATTACTTAGGTGCGGCAGAATTCAATCTGAATCTTGCCTTTACTATCCCATATAAAATGTTAGCAAATTATGGGAGAGGTCTACCATCCTCACTGACCTCTAGTTTTTAGAAGCTACCAATAGCTATCTATAATAATAAAAGCATAATATGCAAATTGACTGAAAGGCTGAACCGCAGAACGACCGTCCAGACAACCTTCTGGATGACCTTCTGGACGAAGCCAGGGCTGCGAGGACAGCCGAGGCAGCTGGAGCTGCAAAGGCCTACTCTTGCTTGAATTTTGTGCATCGGGTCTCTAGTCTTTTTATATAAAAGCCTAAGCAACCATTACGACAGAAGGACCAGAACGACCAGTCACTATGATGTGCACTGACCACCAGGGGGCAGACACTCAACGCAGGAGCTGCCCCTGGTGGTCAGTGCACTCCCACAAGGGGAGCACCGCTCAGCCAGAAGCCGGGCTCATGGCTGGCGAGCACAGCTGCAGTGGCATCGGGAGCCTCTCCCACCACTGCCACAGCACTACCAAGTGGTAGCAGCAGGCGTAACAGGCCAGGATGAGCACAAGCAGTGCAGCGCCTGGCTCTGGTTCGGGCTCCTCCCTGGCTGCCTACTGCTTGGCACACTCCTACTTCCCCCGAAGGGTCCCAGATTGCAAGAGGGTTGTCCATCTCTGTGATCAGGCCTAAACCGGCAGTCGGACATCCCCTGAGGAGTCCTGGATTGTGAGAAGGCACAGACCAAGCTGATGCTCAACGCAGGAAGAGGGGAGGGGAGTGCAGCGAGGCATGTAGGTGCACGCTATGGCCCAGGGATCCCAGGAACTGCAAGCCCAGAGCTTTCTTTCCAATAAAAAAATTGGGGGGAAAAAACAGCCAGACGTCGCTGCCCTGGCTCAAGCGGCTCCAGGAGGGAAAAGCCTCCCCAGGCCCCAACCAGCCTGGCTGGTGTGCCGTGAAGTACCACGCACTGACCATGGTGGCACCCCCCCACCCGCCTGCCCCTTGGTCCCACAGCTTGTAGCGCTCACTGGTGATGTGCACTAAGCACAGCCCCTCTGACTCCAAAGGCAGTTGCACCAATAGCTGCTTTCTGTCCCACTCCATGGCAGATGCAGCGATGCTGGGCCACACCATGTCAGCTCCGGCTTCTGGCTTCCGGCTTCCTGCCCGTGTGCTCAGGGGCATGGCTTTGGCCTCCCTGGCCAATAGTGCCACAACACAGCCAGAGAGTGGCAGGACACAGCCACCAGGGCTGGCAGGGAATTGATTTGGCCGCATGACTGACGTTCATGTCCAGTTACACTAAGTGTTTACAATTGTAGGGAAGCAGGGCAGCCCACTCCTGCCACCCACATCACCTTCTAGGCTAAGAAAGGCCCCCTGATATCCGCGTTTCTCCTCCCATCCAAAATCAAAACTTCTTGGGGATGAATGATCCCACTGATGGCCCCAACACACACTTGGTGTCATTGTCACAGACATTCCCAGTCATTACAACCCATTCCTCAGCCTGCAGTGCCCTGCTCTACCCACTGCCACGCCTCACCTGTCACCCTGAGGACCACCTTATGTTACCTTTATTTGAAATGTGAGCAAGATCTCAAATGCCCCCATCCTTTTTTTTTCAATAGCCCCCTTGCCCTACCTTCACCTAAAAACCTTGCATTTTAAAAATATATATTTGAATGATTTCGGAGAGGGAAATAGAGATAGAAATAGAAATAGAAACATCAATGATGATAGCCGATCAATGATACTCATCATTAATGGGCTACCTCCTGCACATTCCAAACTGGGGATCAAAACCACCCAAAGCCCCTGCCCCTGTCCAGCAGACCCCAACAGGTGGTGAGGGAAGGAGTGGGGAGAAGTGGGGAGGTGGGGAACCTGATCAGCATTGATTGCCGGCCAGGCCTATGGACCCTACCCATGCATGAATTTTTGCACCGGGCCTCTAGTCTATATATATAAAAGCCTAGGCAACCATTACCACCGGTCAACCAGTAACTATGACACGCACTGACCACCAGGGGGCAGACACTCAATGCAGGAGCTGCCCCCTAGTGGTCAGTGCTTTCCCACAGCCAACCTCCCATGGTCAGCCAACCTCCCATGGTCCCTCCCCCGGCAGGCCGGGTGGTCAGTGTGCTCCCACTCCCACAGCTGGCCAACCTCCCGCGGTCCCTCCCCTGCCCCAATCGACCCCGATCAGGGCCAGCCAGCCAACCTCCCTCAGTCCTTCCTCCCAGCCAGCCAGCTCCAATTGGCCCCAACTGGGACTGAGTCAGATAGCCCCAATTGCAGGTCAGGCTGAAGGGCCCACCCGTGCACGAATTAGTGTACCGGGCCTCTAGTTAAAAATAATCAAATAGCCCTAACTGCTTTGGCTCAGAAGATACAGCATCGGCCTGAGGACTGAAGGGTCCCGGGTTTGATTCTGGTCAAGGGCACATGCCCAGGTTGTGGGCTAGATCCCCAGTTGGAGGTGTGCAGGAAGCAGCCAATCAATGGTTCTCTCTCATCACTCATGTTTTTCTCTCTCTCTCCTTACCTCTCTGAAATCAGCAATATATTAAAAAATAATAATCAAATAATAATAACTGATCAACTGGCTTAGGCTATGTGTGTGTGTGTGTGTACTATGCAGCACGTTTGTGAAGAGGTGTATTCTTCATAATGCTGGGAAGCCAGAGCCATACTTATTATTGAGATACCTTTTGCTTTCTTCTCAAGGATCACAATGTTATATTTCACTCCAAAACTAATAGATCCCATGGTATGTACATATTCCCTTAAATGGAAATGTACAAATTGTTTGTTGTCTACATTCTACCAAAAAGGTGACATTAGCCCCAGGTATAAAAGGATTATGGTATAACAAGAAGTTGACTTAGGTCTGGCAAGTCATTACCTTGGGTAGACAACTGCACAGGCAGTTTGTGACTCCATCAGAGACTCTAACTCACCAAGGGAAGGTACAATTAGTAATATTACATCTATTTGTATTCTAAGAGCTTATGTGTAACTGGCCAAATAAATTGAGAACTTAATCTAAACTTATAGTTTGTGGTTATTCCCACAGAACCATGATCCATATTAAATGGTACAAGTACTGATCCTAGCAAACACCTGTGTCAAATATGCCATTTGTAATTATTTATACAGATTTTAAGGGATTATTATAGTTTATATCAATAAATATTAAACATAATCCCTATATGCTTATACAGGTATATCTATATAACTTAAAGAGGTAATGATTCAGCCTGGCTGGAGTGGCTCAGTGGTTGAGTGTCAACCTATGAACCAGGAGATCATGGTTTGAGTCATGGTTCGATTCCCGGTTGGGGATACATGCTCAATCCCCAGTGGGGAGCACGCAGGAAGCAATCAATGATACTCTGTCATCAGTGATGTTTCTATTTCCCTCTCCCTTCCTCTCTGAAACGTGTGTGTGTGTGTGTGTGTGTGTGTGTGCGCGCGCGCGCGCACACACATATGTACACACACACACACAGAGGCCTAGTGCATGAAATTCATGCATGGAGGGAGGGGTCCCCTCAGCCCAGCCTGCACCCTCTCCAATCCAGGACCCCTTGGAGGATGTCCGACTCCTAGCTCCTAATCACTCACCCTCACTGCGTGCAGGCCTGGTCGCCCCCAACTGCCCCTCCACCAGCCTGGTCGCCCCTCACAGCTCCCCCACCAGCCTGGTCACCCCATGCAGCCTGCTGTTCATTCATTTGGCCATCCCTCACTAACGCCCCTGCTGGCCTGGTCGCCCCACGCAGCCTGCTGTTCAGTTGTTTGGTCGTCCCTCACTAACACCCCTGCCGGCCCGGTTGCCCCACACAGCCTGCTTGTTCAGTCGTTTGGTTGTCCCTCACTAACCCCCCTGGCGGCCTGGTTGTAGGCAGCCATCTTGTGAGGGTGTGAGGGTTAAATTGCATATTACCTCTTTATTATATAGGATATATATAAGTGTGTGTGTATTATAAAAGAGGTAATGCTTCAAATGGCCATTTCTAATATTGATATATGGAAACCTCTGATCATACTTATTACCAAAAGTCATTGTAATATGAAACAGCATATCCTGTCATTCTCTGTAGGCTAAAAAAAAATACTGTAATTCTTAAAGCAAGAGAAATTTAAGAAGGTATGAAAAATGACAGTGTTGGCAGTGTACTGAAAATTAGATACAACTTAATAATTCCTCAGAAGATTTTATTTCTGCTTTTGCCACTGACTTGCAGAAAAATGACTCAGCTTCTGTACATATCACGTGGTAAAAGAGAATATTTTTGAAGTGCCATTGAATGTAAATGAGAACACTAAAGTATACTTTTGAATGTCCCTTTTGTCTATTTATTTGCACATACAGCATTCTATATTTATTAAATACACCTTTCTCTCTAAACTTTATTAGAATCTCATGAATTTCTAATGTAAATCATCTCTGCCAAGCAACAGCCTTTGCATACATTTTAAAATCACAAAAGGACTGGATTAAAATCAAACTTCTTTTATTTCAACCAGCAAAACAATAACAAGAAAAGCATAGAGTGCTAATTTATGCTATACTTCCTTCTGGCTATTGTAATTAAAAAGCTAACTCTAATATGTTGAAATGTTTTTATACTTATTCCCCTTCAGAAAGCTTTGTTTAGAAAACTAAACTACTTTGTTTCATGATTTTACCTAAATGAATTATAAATGTCTATATGACAATCTTAAAAAACACACAACTTCATTTTTCTCCACATCCTCGCCAGCACTTGTTGTTTGTTGATTTCTTGATGATAGCCATTCTGACAGGTGTGAGATGCTATCTCGTTGTTTTGATATGCATCTCTCAAGTGACTTTGAACATGTTTTCATATATCACTAGGCTGCTGAATGTCCTCTTTTGAAAAGTGTATTTAGATCCTTTGCCCATTTTTTGATTGGATTGTTTATCTTCCTTTAGTTAAATTGTATGAGTTCTCTGTAAATTTTGGAGATTAAAACCTTATCGGAAATAACATTGGCAAATACGTTCTCCCATGCAGTGGGCTTTCTTGTTGTTTTGTTGATGGTTTCTTTTGCTGTGCAGAAGCTTCTTATTTTGATGTAGTCCCATTTGTTTATTTTCTCCTTAGTCTCCCCATTGCCCTAGGAGGTGTGTCTGTAAAGATATAGCTACAACATATGTCTGCTATTTTGCTGCCTATGGAGTCTTGTAGGATTTTTATGGTTTCCCATCTTACATTTAAGTCCTTTAGACATTTTGAGTTCGTTTTTGCATATGATGTAAGTTGGTGATCTAGTTTCTTTCTTTTTTTTTTGCATGTATCTGACCAAATTTCCCAGCACCAATTATTGAAGAGACTGTCTTGACTCCATTGCATGCTCTTGCCTCCATTGTCAAATATTGAGTGACAGCATGACAAGTACTGGCGAGGATGTGGAGAAAAAGGAACCCTCCTGCACTGCTGGTGGAAATGCAGACTGGTGAAGCCACTGTGGAAGACAGCATGAAGTTTCCTCAAAAAGTTAAAAATGGAACTCCCATTTGACCCAGTAATCCCACTTTTAGGACTATATCCCAAGAAACCAGAAACACCAATCAGAAAGGATATATGCACAATTGTGCATAACAGCACAATTGTTCATAGCAGCACAATTTATAATATCTAAGATTTGGAAACAGCCTAAGTGCCCATCAGCAGATGAGTGGATTAAAAATCTGTGGTACATCTACACAATGGAATACTATGCCACTATAAAATGCAGGAACTTTTACCATTTGCAACAGCACAGATGGAACTGGAAAGCATTATACTAAGTGAAATAAGCCAGTCAGAGAAAGATAAATATCACATGATCTCACTCATAACCTATATAATAAAGAAGTGATATGCAAATTGACCATCACTCCAACATAGAAGATGGCTGCCCCCATGTGGATACAAGTTGGCCACCACAAGATGGCCAGCAGGGGAGGTCAGTTGTGGGCAATCAGGCTAGCAGGGGAGGGCAGTTGGGAGGGACCAGGCCTGAAGGGGAGGGCAGTTGGGGGTGACCAGGCCGGCAGGAGAGAAGTTAGGTGTCGATCAGGCTGGCAGGGGAGTGGTTAGGGGGTGATCAGGCTGGCAGACATAAGCAATTAGGGGCAATCAGGCAGGCAGGCAGGCGAGCAGTTGGGAGCCAGCAGTCCTGGATTGTGAGAGGGCAGTCGGACATCCCTTGAGGGGTCTCAGATTAGAGAGGGTTCAGGCTGGGCTGAGGGACACCCCCCATGCACAAATTTCATGCACCAGACCTCTAGTGTAGGATATAACGATCAACATAATTTGATGAACAAGAATAGATCCAGAGACAAATGGCAGGGGGGCAGGGGGCAGGTTAGAGAGCAACCAAAGGACTTGTACGCATCCATATTAGCATTACCAAGGACACAGACACTGGGGTGGTGGGGGCTTGCCCAGGGTGGGAATGGCTGGGCGGGGGGGGGGGGGGGGGGTGAAAAAGGAGAAAAGGAAGACTAATGTAAAACTTTAGACAAAAAAAAACAAAACACAGACATACACACACATACACACAAAACCACATAACTTCATAATAAAATGAAAGTTTACTAAAGGAAATGTGATAAATAGTCCAGGCAAGTTTTCTTTCTAAACATTTAGCAGATTATGTGTCACCTATAAATCAAGTGACACTGAAACAGATGAGTCACCAAGGGCATATTTCCTGAAATTACAGTAGTCCCCTTCTTACCCACCACGGGGCATACGTTCAAGGACCTCCAGTCAATGCCTGAAACGGGGGGTATTATCAAACCCTATATACACTCTGATTTTTTCCTATGCACACATACCTACAAAAAAGTTTAATTTATAAATTAGACACAGTAAGAAATTAACAAAAATAACTAATAAAATACAAATATGTATAACAGTATCTATAATAATAAAAGGTAATATGCTAATTAGACCAGACATCATTCTGGACGTCCTTCCTGACAAAGCTGGGACTGGAGGGAAGCCAGTCTGGGTCCTGCGTGTCTGCAGGTGGCCCAAGGGAAGCCAGACCAGGCCCCGGGTGCCTGCAGGTGGCCAGAGGAGAGAAGCCCGGGTCTTGGGTGCCAGAGGGAAGCTGGTGCCAGCAGCCCAGGTCCCAGGTGCCGGAGGGAAGCCGGTGACGGCAGCCGGGGTAAGGAAGGCCCGCTCTTGCATGAATTTTCATGCATCGGGCCTCTAGTACTGTAATAAAAGTTATGTGACTATGGTCTCTCTCTCTCTCAGCTGGTAAATGAAATGGCTAATGGGCAGGTAGTATATACAGTATGCATATGTAGAACAAAATTTACATCCCAAGCTGGACAAAGCAGGACAGCATGAGATTTCATCACATTACTCAAAACCACACATAATTGTTTATTTCTGGAATTTTCCATTTAATATTTTCTGGCCATGGTTGACTATAGGTAACAAACTATGGAAAGTGAAACCATGGATAGGGAGGGATTTCAATGATTAAGAAATGCTTGGAGCCATTATCATAAATACTAGGATAAAAGAATAAAGGATAAAATATAAAGAATGTTCAATCAAGTCCCTAAACTAACTCAAATACTTACAATTTATAAAGTATTTAATGTAAATTCACTTTGCCTATATGGCATTAATATCTGGAAAAAAATGTTCTTCCACATTTAAAAGTTTAAATTTTTTTCAACTAGTTACTAAAGATTTTAAATATTATATAGCATTGCTGTGTGTGTGTGTGTGTGTGAGAGAGAGAGAGAGAGAGAGAGAGAGAGAGAGAGAGAGAGAGAGAGTCTGGGTATAAGAAAATTAAGATGACAATATATGATGATGAAAACAGCAGCAATACATTTTCAATGCACTGTTTTCTTACTAAGGTTCAGCCCCCCATAAAAGCGACCAATGACAATAGTGTGGGGGGAAAAAATGTGATCCTATGCCTATGTGCCACATAATCAATTGTTATAACCATAAAATAGGTGCAATTTACATGTGCAAATTCATAGAAAAATGAAATTTCCTTTCATGTTAGACTGTTGCTGGTCCTACAAGTAAGGGTATGTTAATACTATTCTCACATTTACTCCTCTCCATGACAACTGTGGATCATCTAAGATGAATGGAGGAGTTTTTACTTCATGCAACACATTTTCTGGCAATCACTTCTATGTGAATGATCCTCAAAAGTATCTTTCCTTCTCATCCTGAGTTCTAGACTCTCCAACTTTTTACTGAATAGTTCAACAAACATATCAAACTCAATCTCTCTAAATCTCATCTTGATCTCTTTCTCTTTTTTTTTTTGAATAAATCTTTATTACAGATTTTTACAATTGTTCCTCTTTTTTTCCCCCATAGCTCCCCTCCACCGGGTTCCCACCCACCCTCTGCCCTTACCACCCCCACCACTGTCCTCATCCATAGGTGTATGCTTTTTGTCCAGTCTCTTCCCGCATCCCCACACTCCTTTCCCCCCGAGAATTGTCAGTCCACTCCCTTTCTATGCCCCTGATTCTATTATATTCACCAGTTTATTATGTTCATCAGGTTTTTTATTCACTAGATTTTTAGATTCACTTGTTGATAGACATGTATTCGTTGTTCATAATTTTTATCTTTACATTTTTCTTCTTCTTCCTCTTCTTAAAGAATACCTTTCAGCATTTCATATAATACTGGTTTGGCAGTGATGAACTCCTTTAGCTTTTTCTTATCTATGAAGCTCTTTATCTGACCTTCAATTCTGAATGATAGCTTTGCTGGGTAGAGTAATCTTGGTTGTAGGTTCTTGCTATTCATCACTTTGAATATTTCTTGCCACTCCCTTCTGGCCTCCATAGTTACTGTTGAGAAATCAGCTGACAATTGTATGGGTGCTCCCTTGTAGGTAACTGACTGTTTTTCTCTTGCTGCTTTTAATATTCTCTCTTTGTCTTTTGCTCTTGGCATTTTAATTATGATGTGTCTTGGTGTGGTCCTCTTTGGATTCCTCTTATTTGGGGTTCTGTGCGCTTCCTGGACTTATAAGTCTATTTCTTTCACCAGGTGGGCAAGTTTTCGGTCATTATTTCTTCAAATAGGTTTTCAGTATCTTGCTCTCTCTCTTCTTCTGGCACCCCCATAATTTGGATGTTGGTACATTTGAAGTTGTCCAAAGGCTCCTTACACTATCTTCATATTTTTGGATTCTTTTTTCTTTTTGCTTTTCCAGTTGGGTGTTTTTTACTTCTTTGTATTTCAAATCTTTGACTTGATTCTTGTGATCCTCCAGTCTGCTGTTGGATCTCTGTATATTATTTTTTATTTCAGTCAATGTATGCTTGATTTCTAGTTGGTCCTTTTTCATATCCTCGAGAGTCTGGCTAAATTTATCGGCCTTTTCTAGAAAATTCTTGAAAAACCTTATAACCGTGGTTTTGAACTCTATATCCAGTCATTTGCTTTCCTCCATTTCTTTCATTTGTGACCTGCTTCTTTGTCTCCACAATTTGGCTGCTTCCCTGAGTTGATAGAGTGGCTTTGTGTGCTAGGTGTCCTGTAGGGCCCAGTGGCTCAGCCTCCCCAGTTACCTGAGGTGGACACTCTTGGTGCACCCCTTTGTGGGCTGTGTGCACAGTCTTGTTGTAGTTAAGCCTTGATTGCTGTTAGTATCACTGAGAGAAACTGACCTCCAGGCCAACTGGCTGTGAGGATCAGCTGTGTCTACACTGGGAGAACTTCTGTGCTGGAGACACCCTTATGAGACAAGACTTGCAAAAGCCTCTGTGCTCAGCTTGGATGGGGCGGAGTCTCAGGGCAGAGCAGACAGCAATGGCTACCCATCAGCCCTGCCCTAGGAGGCCCCTGGGTCTCAGTGTTCCATGGTAATCACTGCAAGCAACTCTGAGAGAAAGCCACCCTCTGCCAGACAGTCCAGTTTCTCCCGGAATGAGTTTGGGTCCCCAGAGTCTCACCCAGAACTGGAGTTCAGAGCTGTGAGGAACTTTTGTCTCCCTCCCAGTTGAGAAAGCCAGCCGCATACTCAGTTGGCAGCCCTCTCTGCACGCATGCCTCGGTACCTCTGCCTTCCGCAGTTCCTCTGAGTCTCAGCAATGTGCTTTTCTCTCTCCTGACAGTCCAGTTCCTCCCTGTATGAGTCTGGGTCCCCAGAGTCTTGCCCAGAACTGGAGTTCTGAGCCATCGGGAGCTTTTGTCTCCCTCCCGGTTGAGAAAACCAGCTGTGTACTCAGTTGTCAGCCCTCTCCGAGCGCGTGCCTCGGTACCTCTGCCTTCTGCAGCTCCTCTGAGTCTCAGCGTGCTTTTCTCTTTCCTTCTAGTTGTAGAATTTCCACTCAGCCAGCCTTCCGGTGGTTCTGGATGATGTCTGTTTTGTCTTTTAGTTGTAGTTTTGAAACTGTTATGCAAGGCAGCAGTTTAGGTGTTTACCTATGCTGCCATCTTGGTTTCTCCTTGATCACTTTCTCTTAATAGATTCACTAAATCAGTCAATGAAGCAGAGATTATGGTGATAGTTAAAATCTTCCAATTCAACTAAATTTCTCCTTTTCTTTACTACTCAACTGGGGCCAGCGGGGGAAGGGGGGGGGCGGGGAAGGGAGGTACAATGGGAGAAAAAGTTAAAACCGGAAGAACCAGGTCTTAGAAAAGGCAAGAACCAGAACAGCTCCAGGGATCTAGGTTCAGGAACTAATGGAAATCCCTCTATGTCAGCAACATCAGTATACATGAACTTCAACCATTTTCAATCCAGGTAGAGTACTTTTAGTTCCAAGTAGAATATAGTATGTAATGGCAAACCCTATTCTTGCTATAATAACAAAAACAATATGAAAAACAAACAGATAACTTCTAAATGTAACTTTCTTAAAAAGCCATGTGAGGTATCTAAGTGCATGATTATATTAACTAAAATTCCACAGGACAATAGTCTGTAATAAGCCATGTTCTTGCTTGGGGAACACTTGCTGATTCCCCAAGATACAATGTGAAGCAAAGGCTTGGGTCCCACAGAAGGTGTGAAAATTTGGAAACTGCAGACGCACTAAACACATACCCAGTTTTCTCCATGGACCACTTAACGAATTCTGGGGCTTTAAGGGAGGCTAGAGAGCAACTGTTAAAACAGACTGAAATTTCTCATAGCCTTGTGATATGACAATAAAAGAATAAATTTAGAAAATAAATTAAAATGTGTAACTAAAAGTCTATTATAAGTGAAAAAATAGAATAACAATAAAAAATTCCATCAATTTAAAAGAAGGCAACAAAGAAAAACTAAAAAGAAATTAAAAGATGGGTCAAATAGGGGGGAAAAACAATGGGGTAGACTTAAATCTAGCAATTATATTAAATGTAAGTGAACAAGAAAAGGTTGTCACTGGACAAGATAAGATCCAGCCCTATTCTTAGAAGAAACACTTTAAATATTTAAATGTACATTTAAATATAAGGACACAAGAAGGTTAAAATTAAAAAGATGAGGAAAATATGCCATGCAAACCATAACCAAAAGAAAGCTGGTATGGCAATATTTATACCAAATATATTAAACTTTATATCCAAAAAAGTATTATGACAGTTAATAAAAACACTTTATAATAATTAGAGGGTCAATTCACAGAAAATAAAATAGTATGAAATTTACATTCACCAAATACAGAAGTGCATATACACCCACTGTCAGAGACTTTTCTTATTAGCTGATAGAAGAAGCAGATTATAGAAATAAATAAATCTATATTAATTTAGAAAATACTAACAACACAATTAACCAAACCAACGTAATTGTTAGGTCTGCAGAAGAGCAGACCAAACAATAGCAGAATATACATTTTTCCAAAAACATTCACCAACATGTCTTTTGCTGAGCCATTTAATGAATTTCAAAGAATTAAAATGATACAGAATACAAGTTTAGATGGTTGAAGAACAAAATAGAAATAAAAATTAGAAATATAAACTGAATAAACCCACTTAGAAATTAAGCAACACACTCCAAAATAGACTGTGGGTCAAAGAAAAAAAATCATAATAGAAATTTTAAAATTCTTTTAATTGAATGACATTTAAAATAGGACATTGTCAAACCTGTGGGATACAACTTAAAGCTCTGATTAGAGAGCTATTTAAAAAGAAGCAATGTTTTAAATCAATGATGTAAAATTCTTTCTGAATGAACTTTAAAAAGTACAGCAATAAAACCCAAAAAGACTGTAAGAAAGAAAATTATCAAATTAAGAGTAGAAATCAATAAAACAGACATACAAGAGGAGAAAAACAACTAAAGATTGGTTCTTTGAAAAGGTATGTAAGTAGATAAACTCTTAGCAAGACAAAAGGAGAAAACACAAATGAATGAAAAAGGGGAATTACTACAGATATTACAGGTAAGGAGAAGAAAATTTAACAGGCATTATTGAACAACTTTATGCTAATTGATTTGAAAATGTTGATAAAATGGGTCCATTCCTTGAAAAAATACATCTTACAAAAACTAATGAAAGAAAAACATAGAAAATCCAAATAGTATAATTACAACTAAAAAGATCAACTCCATAATTTAAAACCTTCTCACATGTTCCCTTTCCCTTCCAAACCCAAATTCACCCGTCCCCCCACCCAAAAAAAAAACAACTACAGGCCCAGATGTTTTCATTTATGAAATTCTAACAAAGATTTAAAATAGAATGAATACCAATTTTATTCAAACCCTTTTAGAAAATAGAATTGGACTGTGTAACCTTGATAGCAAAACCCAAAAGACATTATAAGAAGGAAAAATTACATTAAACATGTCTTGTTAACATAGAAAAAATCCAAAATAAAACACTGGCAAATTTAATCCAGCAATATATTAAAACATTAATACAAACTCCAGGAAGAAATATCTAATTATCAGGCTGGGAAAGCTAGGGATCTTGACTAAAAATCTCACTACAATATTATCACCTAAAAAAACATTAAGATATTCTTTGTTAAAGATATAATTTTATTCATTTCTAAGAGGAAGGGAAAGGGAGAGAGAAAGAAACATCAATGATGAGAGAGAATCACTTACAGACTGCCTCCTGCACGCCCCCTACTGGGGATTGAGCCTGCAACCGGGGCAGGGGCCCTGACCAGGAATGGAAGCATGATCTCCTGGTTCATAGGTAGACACTCAACCACTGAGCCACACCAGGGAAAGGTATTCTTGATAGCACAGGAATAATGGATGCAGAGTTGCAAAAATAAAACCATATACAATGAAAGATTTTAGATAGATGGCAAGTGTTCTATGCATTCCAATCCATTCAGTTGCTCATCACTCTAGACATGAGAGATGAACAGTTACACAGAAGAGAGCCAAGAGTGAATTCTCCAATCAATCAACAGAAACAAAGACATCCCCCCACTTTCTAATACCAGCTTCTCAAACAGAGCAAGTAACATATGAGCTGTGAAAAACCACATGTTTTCTTTCTACCCATCATCACTGTTCCATATATTTCTATTGCCTGGGACAAATTTTCCCACCAGAAGCTTCATGTTTGGAAAGATTACTACATAACTTAGAAAAACAGGTAATCATAAGTTAATTATGCATTCTTTGTGATTTGTAAATTTACAGTTTAGGGCTGACAACTAAATTCCAGAAAAAATTTCTTCTACCTTCCTGGACCAAACAAAAAAACAAAAGAAACAAAGAAACAAAAAATCCTTATTAACAGGCCATGAAGTCAAATTTGAATTTTTTAAAGTGGTATTCTCAAAATTAATGAATCTAGAAAAATGAGGATTTAAATTAAGAGGAAAGCTGTCAATTAAGTGCTCTTTATATTTTATAAATCCTGTCCAGTTCTGCCATCTGTCCAGTTTAAGGTTCACTACTCAAGGGGTTTCTGAACAAGTTTTGATAATTTTCCAGATGTTTTCTGCTAAATTTCAATTCTAACTGAGAGGCAAAGTGGCAGGTTCAAATTCCCAAATGCAAAGGTTCTGTAAACTAATAGCAATTTCACATTACCAAACATTAAGACAAAACAAACATGAAGCATGAAGAAGTATTCTATAGAATAGCAGGCCAAGAATGTGATGATTTCTAAATTTTGAAAAGGAAGCTTACTGCATGTATACTTAATGTCCTGGCAATTAACAAGTAAGAAAGTTATCTGGGGAAAGACAAATAAAATCAAGTAGGAAACATGAGTAAATAAGCCCATAGATCTTGGTACAAAAACCAACAGATTCAATAATTAATTTAATCTAGATCAGCATCGCCTCAGGCCTAGAATAATACTGTGTCTCCCAGTTAATTTCACTACAGTCAGGTACATGCCCCAAATCCATTTGAAAATCTAAATCTTCCTCAAACATTTTCACTGTGTCATTCCTCAGCGACACTATAGCTCCCTATTATCTATCAACCAAGTCTAAACTAAACTCTGGTTGTTCAGGACCACTATGATTTGACCTAATTTAATCTATCCAACATTATTTCTGAAGATGAGAATGGTGGATTAATTATGGCTACAAATTCTCTGCTATTCCTTCATTCATTTCCTGAATGTAGAGTGGCCCTTTGACTAACACAGACTAACAAAATATGGCAGAAGTGACAGTGTGCAACTTCTGATGCGTGGCCTCAAGAGGACTTTCAGTTCCTGCTCTTGCCTTTTTAAGGTAAGAAACCTGGGCTGTCCTGCTGGATAAGCCATATGGGAGGGAACCAGCTGATGGCCCAAACTAATCACCAAACTTTGGCACAAGGTCATCTGGACTGCCTTCTAACAGATATATGTCACATTTTTTAATAGACTAGAAGTAGCAATGATAATAATTTTCTAGATTCTAGATCCAGTTATTTTATTTAAGGATAATTTTTTTGTTTATTTTAATGTTATTGTTTAGAGTAGCTCAGCCTCTCAATGATAATGTTTTTGTTATAGTCCATATGATAAAAAAATGAATATACACTAATTTAAATCATATAAAGTTTACATTTAATGTATCAAAATTATCAAAATTCCAAAGATAAGTATAAATTAAATATAAGTATATAAATTAAATGGCATAGCTTTTCTATATTAAAATTCATATATAAAATAAGATTGGCCGCTATTGAGAAATTCACTATTGAGATATTGGTATAAAAAGTACATTAAGATATTTAAATTTTTGCAAAAATAGCTTATAGAAATAATTATTTTTTAATAGCTAAATGAAACCCTGCACCTAAAAGCAAATTACAATATTTCATCAGTCTCCCTTCAGTTTTTTAGAACCTACCGGAGAGATTCAGCCATTCGCCTCAAATCTTCATTTTGCTGTTTTAAGCGTTCAAGCTTTGCCAGAATCTTGGACAGTTCTCGGCTAGAGTGATCAGGGTGGTCATTATCTCGTACCAAATGGCCACCTATATAAAACAGCAAGGTCCCCCAGGCAAAAAGAATGAGCATAATCCAACGCCAGGAACCAGTCCATGGCCGCATTTTCAGATTTTCAACTCGCTCCCCTGGCTTTCTGGAGCTCAAAGAATCGCAAACATCTTAACTGTTTCCTGTGAGTGCCTTCTGCTGTTTCAACACATGATGATTCAGACAAATTAGTGTCTCTGGTAGTCCTGTAGTGAATCTTTCAAAGAGATCTTCCGGTATGAGTAGGAAGCTTTAATGTCCTGTGCTTCATGGACTTTCTATGCTGTGGAAAGAGTAAGATAGTATTTATTTAGGATATATAGAAATAGCATATGCTGAGATTCATGGAGTTAAAGAAAACACATTGGTGTTGACTGGCCAACAAGCTGGCAAATAACTTAAGTGCCAATAATAAGAAGTAAAAAGCAAAAGCTTTTAAGTCTGCATAGTAAATCAACCATGTACATGAGGGCTCTACCAGATAAATTAATTAGCTAAGCCTGAAAGTCCTCTAAGCTCCATTATTACCTTACTTTCTTATTTATATCATTGTGCAACAGGTCATATATGAAGAATAAAAGATTGTATATTTGAATAACCAATCAAACTAAACAAAATGTACTCAACCATATAATTTTAGTTAATCTTTCCATTATTTCAAAAAGAAACATGTTCTCTTTATGAGTGAATTCATTCCTACAAGATCTCAACTCCATTCTCCCTTCATCTCCCTGCTCAGCAGCCATTTTACCACTTAAGTTTGCAGGTGACAGGCAAATTGTCACTTTTAGGATAAATTCTAAAAATGACATACATATTAGCCAAGCAAAGGCTATCAGGGCCATTAGAAAGCTGGCAACCACTCCAAACATCCCAACAAAGGTTCATATGGATTAGGCTAGATTACTCCTTCCTCAAATTTATTTACTAGTAAAAATACGAACAATTGCAATAGAAGTCTAATATCAGTTAAATCTTGATAACTATTCATCTTAAACTACAAATGCACATGCTTTCTCAAGCCTGGTTATGGGTTTCATTTGTCATTTCTCCAGGATTAGGATTAGAATTCCCTTTGGAAACAAAGCAATTTTCTTCCCAAAGAAAAAATTTGCAAGCAAAGATATATCTGATACTTCCAGGGCTACATAAGAAAAGTCTTATCTCCAGGCAAACAAAAGAGAGAAAAGAAATATTTCTATATACAAGATTGATTATGATGGAAACTTGACCACTAATTAAACAGTTATGAAAGACTAGATGGAAAAGTTTGAGAAGAGGCTTAGAAAATTAGAGCACAGAGCTGCCATTTTTCTACTTCTGAACCTCAAATCTCAATTGATTTTAAATGACTAAATATTTAAAGAGAAGAAAATCTCTTCAAATGAGGTTCTAGAAACATTCTACTTCCTTCCCATTTATTCCTACACTATTTTCCTCATTGTTACTGGATCACATTAGCTAAAACAAAGAATAAAAAATAATTATATTCACTGAGAATTGTTTGAAAACTAAGTAAAAAAGCAATAATCCAAGTGAAAACTTGCTGTTTTGTGTGTTGTTTTAATAACTATTCTTAAGTCTATTGAGAACACTCTCTTGATTGACCACTTGGTATTCTGTATTCACTAAAATGTAAGAATAAGCAAAGTCTATTCAATGTCCCAGGTAAAAGATTCAGTCTACTTTTCATGTTATATAGAAAAAATGCAGATATTCAGGGCTTCCTGGTTAAAAACAGATTTAAGAAATGAATCCACTCTGATGATAAGGGATGAATTTAATTAAGTTAACAAAAGAAGTTAAGTATTAAAATCTGAGTTAATAATATTTGTGACAACATATCTAACACTATAAAATGCTATCCTACCATATACTGAAAATATACCCTACTTAATTCCAAGCTATACCAATAAGATATTAAAACTTTTAAAATCTTTCTCTTCATAGTAAAAGTTTACTTAGGGAGATAACTGTAATAAAGGAAAATAAAGAGCTTTCCAAACAAGAATCATTTAAATAATAAAAAGATGTGCTGTAACATTTTACTTAGAATTACAACCAAAAAATATCATAAATATATAACATAAATTGCCAGCAAAAGTATAACATAAATTGAATACAAAGGTTTACAGAAAAATAAATTTTGTTACACAAAGTACTTTAGGATTTTATAAACCACCATCAAAAAGCCAAAATATTAAATTACTATATTTTGCAGCACTATTGCTATTAGATGAGTTGTAAAAAGCAAGAAATTATTGTAGAAGCAAAAATGGTCACTTTCTTAATTAATAGCATCATTTTAACTCTGTTTTTTGGAGAGAATGTTTCCCCAAACTTTATTGTTCTAGTAAAAATGGGATTAACAAAAATAAATCAAGTTAAAAACCAAGTCGTTGTCTATGTAATTTTCCTTAGCATGATTTAAAAGAGCAGTTATAAAATTTTTTCCCTATCCATAATAAATGCTTCCCTATGTATATGTTTATTGTCTGAATCATGCCTAAAAAAATATAAACTCCATGACTTTTGTCCATTTAATTCACCGATGTATGCCAAGTACTTAGAGCAGTGTTTGGTACTGAATGGTACTAATAAATATTTTTAAATAAATAAGTAAGTAAATCACTGAGTGGAGTTTACGATACATAACATATATTAGTTTGACAAATGACATAGAATCCAAGCACATTAGCTTCAACTGCATTTTATGTCCCACTTAAGAAAGCAAATCTGAATGTAGACAATGAGATAGTGTTATTTTTGTAGGGAAAACAGTTCAAAAATAAAGTTATTCATAAACTTTAGTATGTATTATTGTTAACATAAATCTTGCCAAGATACCCCTTAAATGATTAAAATACTGGCCTAAAAGGTCATAATATCAGCAGTCTAAGGTTACCTTTTAACCATGAGAAAATAATTTATCTTTACTTGTCTTATGTTCATCATCTGGAAGAAAGTTTGTATAGCCTTTGATATGAAAGCTACTTAATTTGTGGAAGAATTTATTAGTGAAAATATCTCAAATTTATTAGTAAAAATATTTAAACATTAACTGCATGAGACAATTTCTGACTACAATTTATATATTAGTGCTGTTGAGATTTCTTCTCAGAGTGGATTGTTTTCAAGTATTTATTAATTCATTCCTATTTGAGATTCACGTACTACCCTTTATCTGCAGAATATTAAATGGATTAAAATGTGTCAGGCTTCCTTCCACACATTTATTTAATTAGTGATACCACATTTTTAAAGATAGTATGTATTTAAATGGTTCATTTCTTTTGGTATTTATAGACTCATTAGGTTATATCTGATTAATGTCTATAACAAAAATTAATTTTTCAAAACAATTTCTTAAATCTGGAAGCTGCAATACATCATCACTAAGTTCAGGGGCTTTAATCGAGTTACTTAAATGAAGTTAACATATATAAAGCATTCTATCTAATAAAAGAGTAATATGCAAATTAACCATCACACCGCTACACCCACAAGCCATGCCCACCAGCCAATCAGGAGCGAGTATGCAAATTAACCCCAATCAAGATGGCTGTGGCCACAGAGCCAGCAGGATGCTTGGATTTCCCTGGCAATGGAGGAAGCCAAGCTTTCCACACACCCTGGCGGGCCCAGGCCTCCACTCAAGGCTACAAAGTTTCAATTATAGAAAATAAATAAATACCAGATACCAGGGTATCCTCTTGGGTCACCGGGGGGCACAGGCCCCTTGCCCAGGCTGCCCCAGGCCCCAAGGGAACCCCCACCCTGATCCAGGACACCCTTCAGGGCAAACCAGCCACCCCCCACCCGTGTACCAGGCCTCTATCCTATCTAATAAAAGAGTAATATGCAAATTGAGTGTCACTCCAACACACAAGATGGCTACCCCTATGTGGTCAGAGATCTTGCCCCCATGTGGACACAAGATGGCCACCACGAGATGGCCAGCAGGGGAGGGTAGTTGGGAAGGACCAGGCCTGCAAGGGAGGGCAGTTGGGGGCAATCAAGCCTGCAGGGGAGGATAGTTAGGGGTGACCAGGCTGGCAAAGGAGGGAAGTTGGGGGCGACCAGGCATGCAGGAAGGGCAGTTTGGGGGGACCCAGGCCTGCAGGGGAGAGCAGTGTGGGGGACCAGGCCTGTAGGGGAGGGCAGTTAGGGGCAAACAGGCTGACAGGGGAGCAGTTAGGCATCAATCAGGCTGGCAGGGGAGTGGTTAGAGGGTGATCAGGCTGGCAGGCAGAAGCAGTTAGGGGCAATCAGGAAGGCAGGTAGGTGAGCCGTTGGGAACCAGCAGTCCTGGATTGTGAGAGGGATGTCCGACTGCCCGTTTAGGCCTGATCCTGGTAGGGGTCCCAGATTGGAGAGGGTGCAGGCTGGGCTGAGGGACACCCCCCCACACCTGTGCATGAATTTCATGCACCGGGTCTCTAGTTTACTATAATATTTGACATGAGGTTCAACAAAAGTAATTTTTTAAAATTTTTACTTATATATTTTTATTGTATCTTTTTAAAAAATGTGTCCTGATTTTCTAAAAGCATTATAGATGTCCCCCTTGTTCCCCCATTGACCCCCTCCACCCCACACCTGCTGCTCCAGCCCAGGCTTTCACTTCACTATTCTTTGTGTTCATGGGTTATGCATATATGCATATACTTGTAAGTTCTTTGGTTAGTCTCTCCTCCCCCACCCCCCTTCCCTCTAAGATTCGTCAGTCTGCTCCATGTTTCCATGACTCTGGATCTCTTTTGTTCATCAGTTTATTTTGTTCATTAGATTCCATATGGCCAAGAGACATATGAAAAAAAAAAATGCTCATTGTCACTAATCATCAGAGGGATGCAAATTAAAATAACAATGAGGTATCATATCATACCTGCCAGAGTGGCTACCAGCAATAAATCAACAAATAACAAGTGCTGGCAAGGATGTGGAGAAAAGGGAACCCTAGTACACTGCTGGTGGGAATGCAGACTGATGCAGCCACTATGGAAATAGTGGAAATGATATTATATGGAAAACAGTGTGGAGTTTCCTCAAGAAATTAAAAAGGGAACTGCCATTTGACCCTGAGATCACATTTCTAGAAATACAAACCAGAATCCTGAAACACAAACCAGAAAGTATATATCCCTATGTTCATAGCAACATTATTTACAACTAGAGGCCCAGTGCACAAAATCTGTACACGTGGCGGGGGCGGGTCCCCTCAGCCCAGCCTGGACCCTCTCCAATCCAGGACCCCTCGGGGGATGTCCAACTGTCAGTTGGGATCAGGCCAAAACCAACAGTTGGACATCCCTCTTACAATCCAGAACTGGTGGCTCCTAACTGCTCACCTGCCTGCCTGCCTGATCACCCCTAACTGCCCCCTCCCGCCAGCCTGATCACCCCTAACCACCGCTGCCTGCCAGTCTGATTGCCCCTAACTCCCCCTCCCCCGCCGGCCTGGTCACCCCCAACTGCCCTTTCCCCCACCAATCTGCCCTCCCTTCCGGCCTGGTCATCCCTCACTGCCCCCCTGTGGGCCTGGTCACCCCCACACAGCCTGCTGGTCAGTCATTTGGTCGTCCCTTGCTAACCCTCCTGCCGGCCTGGTCGCCCCACGCAGCCTGCTGGTCAGTCGTCTGGTTGTCCCTTACTAACCCCCCTGCCAGCCTGGTCACCCCACACAGCCTGCTGGTCAATCGTCTGGTTGTCCCTCGCTAACCCCCCTGCCGGCCTGGTTGCCCCATACAGCCTGCTGGTCAGTCGTTTGGTCATCCCTCACTAACCCCCCTGCTGGCCTGGTCGCCCCACGCAGCCTGCTATTCAGTTGTTACTGTGAGAGCGTGGTGACCAATTTGCATATTATCCTTTTATTAGTATAGTTGGCTAAGGTCTGGAAACAGCCCAAATGCCCATCAGCAGATGAGTGAATAAAAAAAGCTGTGATACATTTACACAATGGAATACTATGCAGCTATAAAAAAGACATATATCTTGCCCTCTGTGACAGATGGAGGGACCTGGAGTATTGTGTTAAATGAAATAAGCCAGTAAGAGAAAGATAAGTACCATATGATCTAATTTATTGATTTGAGAGAGAAAAAAACATCAATTTGTTGTTCCACTTATTTATGCATTCATTGGTTTATTCTTGTATGTGCCCTGACCAGAGATCAAACCCAAAACCTTGATGTATCGTGACAATGCTCTAATCAACTGAGCTATCTCGCCAGGGCAAAAGTAATTCTATCTTAATGTTGACAAGATATGGAGATTAAAACTATGGGTGCTAGAATTGGCAAAGCTCCGAGTATTGGTTCTGCTACATCATAGCTAGGTAATCTCATGGAGCTTCAATTTTCTTTATCTGTAAAATGGATATAATACATACTACTTCTCCCACAGAATATTGGGAGAGACCTAAAATAATATATGGGAAGCATTCTACACATAAATAGCAAACAGTTAGTATGCCATATGTTAAAACTGCTACATTATTTTATAGACACAACTATATTTTACAAAATTATATACTATGTATTATTGTAGGCAATTTCTAAAATTGCTGCCGATGATCCCTTGTGTCCTGTATTCATGTCCCTTGCCTCCCCCTGAGTGTGAACTGGACCTTAATAACTTGCTTCTTAGAATACAATGATAGCATTTCACTTCTGAGATAAGGGCACAAAAGACTGAAACTTCACATTCTCTCTGCTTATTCCCTGTGATGATATTAAGCTACCATACTGAGAATTCTATACCCAGTGAAAACAATCTTTCAAAAATAAACTTTTCCAGGAAAAAAAAGGTTGAAAAATATTCTGTGCCAGCAAAACTGCACTATAAAAATTGTACAGTATGGTTCTTAATCAATATTTATAATGAAAAATATCTAGCACAAATCTACCATGTATTCTACCTAATTCTATACAAAACCATGATTCATTTATACAGGGATTTAAAAATACTTATTGCATCCCTGTTACATAAAAGACACTGTCCTAGGCACTGGGGATTATAGTAATGAACAAACAGACAAATATCTCTGCCCTCAAGAGGTAATATTCTAGTGCAGTGGTCGGCAAACTCACTAGTTAACAGAGCCAAATATCAACAGTACAACGATTGAAATTTCTTTTGAGAGCCAAATTTTTTAACTTAAACTTCTTCTAATGCCACTTCAAAATAGACTCGCCCAGGCCGTAGTATTTTGTGGAAGAGCCACACTCAAGGGGCCAAAGAGCTGCATGTGGCTCGTCAGCCGCAGTTTGCCGACCACAGTTCCAGTGGATTCTAATTTCTAAAAAAGCCTCTTCCCAAAAAGCCTCTTATGGCAGTATCTAACATACTGACTGGTATAATACCATTTATAACACTACTGGAGGCCCAATGCACGAAATTCGTGCAAGGGTAGGCCTTCCTTTCCCCAGCTGCCAGCACTGGTTTTCCTCTGGCACCCAGGACTCAGGCTTCCCTCGCAGCCCCAGCTTCATCAGAAAAGTTGTCCGGAAGGATGTCCGGTCTAATTAGCATATTATGCTTTTATCATTATGTAGATTAGGTTGACTGTTCTTGTTCTTGTAAGAAAATGACCAATAGCCATGCTACTTTATTTTATCCTCACCTGTGGATATGTTTTTATTAATATTAGTGAGAGAGAGAATATGAGAGAAACATCAATGTGAGAGAGAAATATAGACCGATCCCACAATCTTTCCAATATGCATGATGCTCCAATCACCTGAGCCACCCAGCCACTGCAATAGCCACTTTCTTTAGCATGTGAAAATGATATTTCTAAGAATCACATTCAAGTGGCTTCACTTTAATGCTAAGCACAAAAAATGAGCATGTGACAATTTGCTATAGAACCAAATGACTAATAATCTGACCTGTCCTACTATGAACTATGTTCATAAGACGCTTGTCTCCTAAACTCCAAAATAATTCAGAATTAATATAACTAATATAAATATGTATACCCTATGTAAAGGCAATATGGCATTATATATCAAATATTTACATAAACATGCCCTTTGATGAGAAATTCCACTAGCAAAAATTTATACTAAAATGAATTTTAACATGTGAACAAAACAAATTACAAAGTTATTCATTACAAAGCTGTTTGCAAAAGCTCCAAAGTGGGGTAAAGAAGGGGGACTCATAACTGCACATCAATAAAAATATGTAGAATAAGTTATAAATTACTTTTCTAAAAACGCATTTTTTACTCTGATGCCAAAAGGGAGGAAAATATGACCCACAACTAAGAAGAAAAGCATTCATTTTATTTTTTTTAAATATATGTATTTTTTATTTTTTCAGAGAGGAAGGGAAAGGGATAGTTAGAAACATCAATGAGAGAGAAACATCGATCAGCTGCCTCCTGCACAGCCCCTACTGGGGATGTGCCTGCAACCAAGGTACATGCCCTTGACTGAAATCAAACCTGGGACCCTTCAGTCCACAGGCCAACACTATCCACCGAGCCAAACTGGTCAGGGCAAAAAGCAGTCATTTTAAAACAGACCTAATAGACAGAGATGATGTTAGCCAACAAGGACACTAAAACAACTACTAAAAATATGTGCTAGGATTTAAATTTAAAAATAAATACAATTGGGGGGGGGCGGGGAAGGAAGATAAAAACTGTAACAAAAAAAAAAATCTGAAAAAATGTTAAAGTCTCTGGAGAGGATTATAAGTAGAACTGTAGAGGAAAAGTTAAGTGAACTTGAAGACAAAGGAATAGAAAATACCCTAATCACAAGAAAACAAATTTGTAATTATGAATGGTGACAGATGTTAACTAGACTTATAGTGATCATTTCACAATATATGCTGAGAACCAATTCCAGCAAGTAATAATTACAAGAGTTCCGTCAAAAGGTTGATGGGAGCTCAAAAGGGTTGAGTCACATGTAGTTTACCTGTTGGAAACGGCTAAGGCACTTCCCCCAAACCTGAATGGGATTGTTAACTGCCAGAAAGCTGGGGCATTTTATTGCCTCCTGTTGGCCAAACACCTGAACAGCTGTAGGCTATTCTCCAAACTGACAATGCTCTGTACCCTTTGATACCGTACCCCTTGAAGTGTATATTTCCACCTTGCCTTAGGACAGGTTGTGTGAATAAAAGTACGGGTCCTTGGTCAAAGCAGAGTCTTCTAGCTCCTTCAACTGAAGCTCCTCTGACCCCCAATGCCTTTCAAAACTATCTTTCGTCCATGGACTCTTTAATCATCTACACACAGCCCCTTTCTCTAGAACACTGAACCCTTTGTAAGGGTGGGAAAAGAACCCCGGCAAATATATACAAATATTGAATCATTATATTGTGAACCTGAAACTAATATAATGTTATATGTCAATTTAACATGTAAATGTTAAATTTCCAAAGAGAAAACTATCTAGAAAGAAAAATTCTGATTGTTGATAAAAAAGACAAATTTTAAAGTAGCCACTGTTTACAGCACTTATCTTCGGATACAGTATATTACAGCTTTCTATCATCATGAACTGAAAACTGTTCAAATGATAAAATTCAAATAAAAGTCATCCATCATCATTAGTAAGAAAGCAATTTACATCATTGGCTTCAGGGCCAGTTGGAAATCTACAGGCATTTCCCCATTTTGACATTCAGCTTGAATAAAGATTTCTTGGAATAATACTAGTCAAACTTAAGTTAATACTGTAAATAAGCTCAGTCATGAGCATGTACAGAATCCCCAATGTATTTTAAAATACAAATACTTTGGAGGAGAAAATAGTCACAGGGGAAAATACATACAAGGTAAAAAGCATGTCCACGGACTTCTAATCAGAATAATGCTAGGACAATGGAACAACATTTTTTTAAATGACTAAAATACAAAAATATGACAAAAATATACTTTATTATCCAGTGTGACTCAATGCAGTGAAATAAACTAAAGAATTAACAGAAAAAAATATAATCATTTATTCAACAAATCTAATAAATGACTACTATAATATAACAGAGGTTAAGTAGACTGTTATGTTCTAAAGGCTAAAGGTTAATAAAGGGAAATATACATAAAACTTTTAAAGAAAAGCTAACTATCAATTATAAAGTACAATTATTTGAAGAGCCATATATATATATATATATATATATATATAATTCAATTCTAGATTAACATACACCCAACACTATATCTTTAGTTTCTCATTTGATCTCAATTCATTTTCAAACTATATATTATAGTTTATTTAAAATCTTTCTTACTATACAGCCTCCCATACTAGTATATGGAAAAATAGTAGCTGATAAAATTGTATGTTTATTATCTTAAGAGAGTAGGAAAAAAGCAAGTAAAAATACATGGTGTCCCCAAAAAACTGTATATACACTTTAATAGCTAACAGCTCAATTTTTAAAATGAAATGTATTTTAATAAGCACTGCCTTTATAATTATTCAAAGTGTGCGTATACATTTTTGGGAATACCCTCCAGTATCACAAATTAATCTGGCCTTTTAATGCTAGTTGAAATCAACTTTTACTTATGTAAAAATGCTAGATGAAACCAACTAAACTGAAATGTAGAAGAGAGGGATGGTGGGAGAGATAGATTTGGGAAAGAGGGGCACAAGAAGGGACAGGAAGGGGGGCGGAAGAAGAGGGGAAAAAATTTTTGCACAGCTCCTACCAAGATTATAAAATTCAATTTTCTTTCATTACTTACAGAGTCATCTATCATACTTTCACATTGCTTATCAGTAAGGTCACAGTGTATACACATATGAATTTAAAATGCCAGACATCCTGAATACATTGAGCAAAAATACTCTTGTTTATTCACTGAAACCAGTCGATATCTTAGAAATTAATCAACTTATTTGTGAAGTACAAACACATAATCACTTTTATAAGGTTTCTATCAGGAGTATCTCATTCACGTTAACTCAAGATAACACACCAGGTTGTGTTTACTGATGCAATTAATTTATACTATTCAAATGGATCCAAAAATCTGGCTTTGGCAACATTTCCTTTGGTCCTGAATAAATTAATACTGCCCCCCAAGTGGTAATATTAATAAGTTAAAATAAAATACATACTTTACCATTTTATCTGGTTATCAAGTACACTAATAAGTACTTGATTAGCAGCATGATATAATAGAAAGAGAGCAACCATTTCAAATCAATCACTAGCTATAAACATATTGTTGGGCAGTTTACTCAACAATAAAATGGGAATAATAATATATCTTCATCACATGAAATAATATATGTAAAAGTGCTTTGTAAACTGTACCACAGTGTAAAAATATTAGTTACGCCCAGCCTGTGTGGCTCAGTGGCTGAACATCAACCTATGAACCAGAAGGTCACAGTTCAATTCCCAGTCAGGGCTAATGCCTGAGTTGTGGGCTCAATCCCTTGTAGGGGGTGTGCAGGAGGCAGTGCATCAATGATTCTCATCATTGATGCTTTTTTCTCTTCTCTCTCTCTCTCTCTCTCTCTCTCTCTCTCTCTCCCCCTCCCCCTCCCTCCCTTCCTCCCTCCCTTCCTCTCTGAAATCAATAAAAACATATTTAGGAAAAAAATATATCAGTTACTATTATCTTTCCCTTGTTCACTAGAAACTAGGTATACCATCTTCTGCCAGTTTCCAGAAAAGGCCAAGTTCTTATCTATCATGGGGTCTTCATTCTTCCTGTTTCTTCTACCTGAACTGCAATTCCTTTGGTTCATTCATTCTTATAATTCAGATCTCTACTTAAATGTCAGCTCTTTTAAGAGACAGTCTCTGACAACTTGCACGCCAGGATACAAGTAAGAGAAAACCCAACTCAAAATGGCATTAAAAATAAGAAAACTTTAATTACTCAATTAAGAAAAATGTAGCTAATCAATCACTGTGAAACAGTCAAAAATCTCTTTGTGTCTTTATATTCTATGCACTCAACATGTCAGCTATTTTACTCAGGCAACCTCTCTTCAAGGCAGCAAGTTGGCTGCCTCAATTCCAGACACATGTAATATTATGTGTAAAAGAACAACTGGCAATGTCTTCTGGTCTGTTTCATTTTAAGAGAGGGGAAATGTGTACATTTTATTAGCTAAGATTAAGTCACCTGTCCCTTGCAAAATCAAACACTGAAAAGGGGAATGAGATTACTGTTATGGCTTAGGCTAATCAGAATTTATCCCTAAGGGTAGACTCTAGAACAAAATTGAGGGCCTGAAAGGATGACTACAAGACTGCAAGAATGTTACACACACCTTATCTTTTTTAAAAAGCACTCACCATCACCCATTATTCCCTATCACAACACTTACTGACTTACTAGTAGCCCTGTAGCTCTCTGTGGGGCCTGACCGCTCCACGCCTGCTGCCCAGAGGCTCTCCAAAGCCCAAAGGCCCATCCGCAGCCAGGGTGGAACGCTTGCCTCATCGCTGGAGCAACGACACAAGCATTCCACGCCCGGGCCTGGCCAGAGGCCCATCTGCAGCCAGGGTGGAACGCTTGCCTCAAATCAAGCATTCCGCCAGGCTGGGACTGGAGGACTCCGGTGGTGCTGAGAGAACTGGGCACCACACCATCTTGTGGCTATGGGCACTGCCATCTTTGTGATGGAGTGATGGTTAATTTGCATATTACCCTTTTATTAGATAGGAGAATTTATTTCCTATACTAAAAGATATGTACTAGTAGAGCAGGGAATTAGAATACAGTGCCTAAAAAAGAGCAAGTCCTTTATTTATACTGGTCAAATAAAAAGTGAATGCATGACTATCACCCAAATAAATCTTTGGCAAAATAAAAATAAAATCAAGCCTTAGAAGAACTGAACTAAGATTCAAAGTCATTTTCAGGTTTATTCATTTATTTTTACAGGCAAGAAATATCAACAGTAGATGCTCAGAAAGAAATACTTCCCAATATAATTTTGAACCAAAATCTTGCATTCAAGCCAACCTTTTCACAAATATTTTTTATTGATTTCAGAGAGGAAGGGAGATGGAGAGAGCGAGAGAGAGAAAGAGAACGAGACAGAAACATCAATGATGAGAGCAAATCATTGATTGGTTGCCTCCTGCAAGCCCCCTACTGGGGATCAAGCCCACAACCTGGGCATGTGCCCTTGACTGGTATCGAACCTGGGACCCTTCAGTCCCCAGGCTGACGCTCTATCCACTGAGCCAAACCAGCTAGGGCCAAGCCAATTCTTGATAAGCTGCTGATTCCTTAAACAAACCTTACATTTAATAGTTACTGGAAGGCGATAAACGTATTGCAAAAATCCCAAGCCATATACAATACAAATAATGAATAATATTCACAATGTTTCTAGATAATTTTTTCTAAAGAATAATATAGATTCAAAAATTCATATTCAAACAGGGTTAAAACTGTTTCTACAGAACAACATATTCAAAAGTATAATAAGCATTTTATGCTACTGTAAATTTTAGTGGGAGCTATTTTTTTAAAAACACACATTTCAATCTTCCTATAAGAGGCATGATATCCCTATAAAGGCTGATCTTTATTACTGCATTTATGAAGAATATTAAAATGATTATTATTCACTAGCATTCGATTCACCAATAGTATCAGATGGATAGATGGGTGGCATAGAGACAATTTATATATCCTAAAATGAGATAAATTTAAATAAAGTGTGGTATAATCATTGGTGAGCTATTGCTCAATTTGTTTTTTTTTAAATTTTTTATTTTTTTTGCATTTTAACTTCATAGTCCCATATCTTTAATCAGGTAATGTGCTCTAATGTACAAATTAAAAAAAAATAAGTGAACAGAATCACTTATGGATTCACATGGAAAATTTGCATGTCTACTTTATTTCCATTAGAAAAATATTAGCTATATAAAATTTTGGTCCACTTTCTTCTCCTTTACGCCTACCATTCAAACTTAAATTTTTAATTTTACTCAAGTAAAAGCAGAATCATATATCTGACAAGAGAATTGAATATTTCACATTAAATTAAAAGGATTTAACTGAATTAGCCATACCCTTTGTTTCTCACTTATGAGTGTGCATAAGTGAAATTTATATCAGTAAGTGGATTCATCACCTCATTTTCAATTCATGTTCAATTGCCCTTATATGGCATTTCCATAACACTTCCGATATTTTAGTCAGTCTTACACTTTCCAGCATCGATTGTAAAAATTAAGATGTTAATTCACAAACGTTGTTAAAATTCCAGACTCAAAAACCCCGGGCCCTCTTAGAGTCACGCTGATGTCAGAGGGCCTTGAACAGCTACGTCTTCAATCTCAACGCGGCCTCCTCTAGGCAAAGCAGCAACCTGGTAAGCAGCTCTCGCAGGAAAATTGCTCTTGAAATACTGTCTGTAGATGTCATTGACAGTACTGAAGTCATTCATGTCAGCCATCAGGACAGTCGTTTTGACCACATGACTGAAGTCGCAGCCTGCAGCTTTCAGGATTTCACCCATGTTTGTAAGAGCTTGTTGAGCTTCTTCTTTCACCCCTCCTGACACAAGCTGTCCACTGGACGGGTCCATGCCCAGCTGCCCTGAGATGTAAAGGGTCCTGTCGACTAGCACAGCTTGACTGTAGGGACCAATGGCCGCTGGGGCTTTCATGGTGCTGATCACCTTTCTGATTAAGGACGACATGGCTACCCCTTTTCTCTTCAGGCCCCTCGGAGAGAGCAATCCCATGCACCGTTCCCCGTTCACATCTCCACTATTGCTCAATTTAAAATGTTAAGTATGAAGACAAATACACATAATGTAATGTAAGTTAAAATGCAGTATTGTAGAGGAATTGGATAATGTTCATAGGTAGCATGATTCTTGGAAAGTGTAAGCTGTAAGGTCAGAAAGAACTGGGTGTATATCCTGGCAATACCAATATAGATTTGGGCCAGCAAAGAATGAGGTAGGGAATTTTACCTTCTGTGAGCCTGAATTTTTTTATCCTTGAAATGACTTTAATATTTCCTATCATATAAACCTGTATCATTCTAAGTTTAATGATGACAATAACTACATTTATTAAATGCTTCCTGAATGCAAGTTACTTTTCTCTTGCTTCACGATTATAATATTATTTAATCTTCTCAACAACTTTATGATGTAAGGACTATTATCCCCATTTTACAGTGGAGGAAATTAAGGCATATTGAGATTAAATAACTTTCCCAAGGTTGTAAAACCAGAAAGTGGCAGAACCAAAATCAATGATAGGTATTTTTTTTAAAACACTGTTAATAAGAAGAACCTGCTAACTATAAGAATTGCAAGGAAAGAAATCTTTTACACACACTTTAAAAACCAAGGACAGGCAACTATATAACTAAGATATGACAAGTATAATTCAATCCAAAGATTTAAATCTCAATTTAAATGTTTAAAGCCTCAATTTAAATGTTTAAAGCCTCAAACATTTCCTCCCAAATGGCACACTGTTAGTAAAACTAGATAATATAAATTTCATTTGACTTCATTTTTTTTACATTTAAGACACAATGAAGCAATTTTTGGTTCCAGACCAAGACAGAGAAGATGCACTTCACCATATCCCTTCCACAAGAACAGCTAGAAACCCTGGACATTCTCTATAAGACAAACATAAGAAGACTGCAAAAGGTGAAAAAGCAGATGTGCTAGGGATCCAGGAACTTAAGGCACAACGTATCAGTGAGGTCTCTGATGCAAAAAATGTAACACTAGATTATGGCATTAAATATATGTAGGGGAAATATTTAGATCAACTGAAAAAGGGAAATGGGACTTAGGTAAAGTTTCTATACTTCACTCAAACTGGTAAAACAGCAATACCAGTAGATTGTGTTACGTATTGTTAATATTTAGCAACATAGTCATTGGATGTTTAACAGTGAGTTTTAGAATCAACTAGAGAGTGTTTGCCCATTTCTCCTACTTTCTAGTTATATGACTATGTCTAAATTACATAACTTCTTGGTAAATTAGAGTTAATAACATTCATTTTTGGATCAATTATAGTTAAAACATATTAGCTGCAATTATTATACTACTACTAGAGGCCCAGTACAATCCGTGCACCAGTGGGGTCCCTCAGCCTGGCCTGCGGGGACTGGGCCAAAACCAACTCTCTGACATCCCCTGAGGAGTCCCAGATTGTGAGAGGGTGGTTCTCGGGTGACGCACCCCAGAATTGGGCTCCCTCCTCTCTGGTTCTGAGTGCGTCACCCAAGAACGGCAGCTGCCAAGTCACCGCAGCTCAGCAGCTCCTGCGTTGAGTGTCTGCCCCCTGGTGGTGAGTACGCATCATAGCTACCGGTAGGAGCGTCTGCCCCCTAGTGGTCATTGCGCGTCATAGCTACTGGTCAGACAGTCGGACAGTCGCTCAGGCTTTTATATGCATATAGAAGATTATATTTTGATTGTATCAGAGTACTAACCTTATTTTATTTGTTTTTGCTACTTTAAATGAATACATTAGTATAAAACTTAAATATGTATATGAAGCCTTAGTGATGGTGACCAGCATCTATGAAAGCTACAATTATTTATCCTGTCTAATAAAAGAGTAATATGCAAATTGACCATTACTCCAACACACAAGATGGCTGCCCCCATGTGGTCAAAGATGGCTACCCCCATGTGGACACAAGATGGCCACCACAAGATGGCCAGCAGGCGAGGGCAGTTGGGAGGGACCAGGCCTACAAGGGAGGGCAGTTGTGGGCGATCAGGCCAGCAGAGGAGGGTAGTTTGGAGGGACCAAGCCTACAAGGGAGGGCAGTTGGGGGCAATCAAGCCTGTAGGGGAGGGCAGTTAGGGGTGATGAGGCCGGCAGAGGAGGGAAGTTGGAGGGGACCAGGCCTGCAGGGGAGGGCAGTTAGGGTTGACCAGGTCTGCAGGAAAGGGCAGTTAGGGGCAATCAGGCTGGCAGGGGAGCAGTTAGACATCAATCAGGCTGGCAGAGAAGTGGTTAGAGGCTGATCAGGCTGGCAGGCAGAAGCAGTTAGGGGCAATCAGGAAGGCAGGCAGGCGAGCAATTGGGAACCAGCAGTCCAGATTGGAGAGGGTGCAGGCTGGGCTGAGGGACACACACCCCCATGCACAAATTTCATGCACCAGGCCTCTAGTTAGTAAATAAAAAAGTTATGAGTAGACTTGCCTTAATCCCATAGATTTTGTACTGTAGATCTTACAACCTCCTTGATATCAGTCTTGGCAATGATTTTTTTTTTTCTTATTTAACACCAAAAGCAAAAATAAACAAGTGGGACTACATCAAAAAAGTACTTCTATTCAGCCCATGTGGCTCTAGTTATGTGAAAAAGTGATTGAGCATCAACCCACGAACCAGGAGGTCACATTTTGATTCCCGGTCAGGGCACATGCCTGGGATGCAGTTTCCATGCCCAGTGGGGGGGGGTGGGGGGGGTGCGTGTGCAGGAGGCAGCCGATCAATGATTCCCTTTCATTACTGATGTTTCTATCTCTCCCTCACCTTTCCTCTCTCTGAAATCAATGAAAAGATAAATTTTTAAAAAGTGCTTCGGTGCAGCAAGGGAAACCATAAAAATGAAAAGCCAACCTATGGAATGAAAGAGAATATTTCCAAGCCATATATCTTATAAGGATTTAACATTTAAAATATGTAAAGAACTCATACAACTCAATAGAACAAAGCAAACAATCCATTTTTAAAAATAGGCAGAGAAAAAGGAGGCATATGTAAAACTTTAGACAATAAAAAGTAAATAAATAATAGGCAGAGGATCTGATTAGACATTTTTACAAAGACAACATACAAATGGCCAACAGGTACATATAAAGCTGTTCAACATCACTAATCATCATTGAAATCAACATAAAAAATCACAATGAGATATCACCTCACACTTCTTAGTATGGCTATCATGAAAAAGACAGGAGATAACAAGTGTTAAAGAGGATATGGAGAACAGGGAATCCTTGTGCACTTGGTGGGAATATAAATTGGTGTAGCTACTAGAAAACAGTATGGAGGGTCCTCAAAAAATTAGAAATAGAACTACATATGATGCAGCAACTCCTTTTCTAGGCATTTATTTGGAGAAAACAAAATTACTATCTTAAAAAAGATACCAGTACCCTTGTGTCCACTGCAACATTATTTACAATGGCCAAGACATGAAAACAACCTAAGTGTCCATCTACAAAGTGTAAATGGTCACAAATGTATGGAAAAGAGTGAACAGATCTACAATGAGGGAGAAATAAAAACTATATAAGAACCACATTTGATAAATTACAATGAAATACATGACCAGTCTTTGTAGGCCTAGAATTTCAAATTATCCAAATAAAACCAAATCATAAATTAGGCAACATCTCTTACCCTTTGAGACAGCTTGGAGGAACCTGGAGAGTTATCATGCTAAGTGAAATAAATCAGTCAGAGAAAGATACATATTACATGATCTCACTCATATGTGGAACCAAAGTGACAAAATAAACCAATGAACAAAGTGGATCCAGAGACCTGGAAGCATGGAACAAAGTGCAGAATCTCGGCGGGAAGACAGGGGAGGGTGGGTGGGAAGGAGGTAATCAACCAGACTCTGTATGAATATTTGCATAACTCATGGACACAGACAGTTAGGTGGTGAGGGCCTAGGGTGGGGGGCAGTGGTGTGCTAGCAGGGGTCAATGGGAGAAAAAGAGGGACATATTCTTTAATCAACAATAAAGAATTATTTTAAAATATATATATATATTTTAAAGAAATTATAAAATTCTCTACTCAGATATCTAAACATGTGTCTATCCAAAGCTACTAAATTAAATGTGTCAAGTCAATTATTTTGGTGTCATAGGATTCATTAAAAAGTGAGGACCCAGGTATTCCACAGATATATCTACATCATCATCATAATTGTCATCAATCCCATTGTAGTATCATCATTTACTGAACATGTACTAGGTCCCTGTGCAAAGTGTTTTCTTTATTTTACTCATTGAGGCATCATAACAACCCTATAATGTTATCTTTATCTTCATTTTATTGAAGATAATAGCAAACAATTACTGACTGTTTACTATGTGTCAGTTTTACTCACAGTGTTTTATAGATAAATACTATTATTATCCCTAATGTATAGATGAGAAAGAGGATGCTAAAAAGTTAGTAACTCACCCAAAGTCACACAGCCTTTAAAAATAGCAGAGCTAAGATTCAAACCCTCACATAGTGGCTCGAGAATCTACTCAACTATTAAACTATACTACCAGCAGAGGGTAAGTAACTTGCCTAGGATCATAAAACCAGAAGGAGCCCAGATTCACAGCCCAGATCTATTTAACTATGGAGAGTTGTTCTAAACTCCAAATGAATCAAAGCAATATGATTTGGCTCACCAAGGAGTTATTACTCTGCAGAGACAGAGTTACATACATACTATGAAAATAACAGAGATAGTCCATGAATTTCAATGGTAAGCAATTTAGGAGAATGAAATGTAGTGCATCCATGTTGCTTATCTAGGCAACACTATAGGTAGACCAGTTAATTTTAGTAATAACAGACCAAAAACAAAAGCAGCTTTGGCAAACACATCTAGTAAATGTCATTTATCAGTCTGAATTTTCTCACAAGTAAATATTCATTAAGTATATAAAAGATCTTGAATATATTTTACATCTAGATATTTTATACTATTCCAAAAAAAGCAAAGCATAAATACCAATCAATAGGCATATCTGGAAGCAGTAATTTTTAAAGGCATCAGAAACATTTTTAAAGAAATAATAGAGGGAGAATCCAAGATGGCGGCATAGGTAAACACCTAAACTGCTGCCTCGCGCAACAATTTCAAAAATTCAACTAAAAGACAAAACGTCTATCACCCAGAACCACAGGAAAGCTGGCTGAGTGGAAGTTCTACAATTAGAAGGAAAGAGAAAAGAGCATCGAGAGCGCTGAAAAGCTGAGGTACGGAGGCGCGTGATCCGGGCTGGCGGCGGGCGTTGCTTTTTTCAACCCAAAGGGAGACAAGCCCCCGATTACTCTGAAATCCAGTTTCTGGGGAGACGCGGGGGACCCAAACTCCTACGGGGAGAAGCTGGACTGTCTGCCAGTGCGGGGGGCTTACTTGCAGAGCTGCGCGCAGGAATAATTGTTTACGGCACTGGTGCACGGGACTCCCGGACGCCCTTGGGGACACAGAGCCGGCTAACTAGCAGCCATTGCTGTTTGCCACGCCCTAGCCTAGTGACACCCTGAGACCCCGCCCTGCACAACCTACAAACCCACCCAAGCTCCAAGCAGCAGCTTTAGCAGAAGAAAGCCCCGCCCTATCGCAGCTTAACCTAGCAAACTTGCAGCCCGGGTCAGACAGCTCCAAAACCTCCAAACCCCAAGCAAAGAGGAGAAAACTGTAGCTCTCACTGTAGCTCCTGCTGGATGGCCTCAGACAGTAGCTGACCTGCACCCCATTGGAGATCCAGAAGCCAGTGTACCTAGTGGTCAGAGTGAGACACCAGATTTCAACTCCTCACATCCATAAGTGACACATTGAAAGGCAGACTCAGTGAGCACCAAAGCCCCACTGAAACAAGTCCTGCCCCATAAGTGTGTCTTCAGCGCAGCAGTTCTTCCATTATAGACACAGTGAGTGCTCACAGCTAATTGGCCTGGAGGTCAATTCCTCCCAGTATACCAACAGCAATTAAGGCTTTAACTGCACCAAGTCTTTGCACTCAGCCCACAAAGGGGTGTACCAAGAGTGTCCACATCAGGTGATTGGGGAGGCTGAGCTACTGCCCCCTATAGGTCACCTACCACACAAAGCTACTCCATCAACACAGGGAAGCAGCCAAAATGTGGAGACAAAGAAACATGTCACGAATGAAAGAAACGGAGGAAAGTAAACTACTGGATGACATAGAGTTCAGAACCACATTTATAAGGTTACTCAAGAATCTTCTTAAAACCGCTGAGAAACTTGATGAGACCTTCAAGGAGCTTAATGAGAATGCCAAAAAAATGGAAAAGGATCAGTCAGAAATGAAGCATACACTGTCTGAAATAAAGAATATACAGAAACTCAACTGTAGATCAACGTACCCCAAGAATCAAACCAAAGATCTGAAATATGTGGAAACAAAAAACATCCAACCAGAAAAACAAAAAGAAAAAAGAATCCAAAAATATGAAGATAGTGTAAGGAGCCTCTGGGACAACTTTAAGCGAACCAACATCCGAATTTTTGGGGTGCCAGAAGAAGGGAGAGAGCAAAATATTAAAAACCTATTAGAAGAAATAATGACAGAAAACTTTCCCTGCCTGGTGAAAGAAATAGATGTACAAGTCCAGGAAGCGCACAGAACCCCATACAAGAGGAATCCAAAGAGGACCACACCAAGACACATCATAATTAAAATGCCAAGGGCAAAAGACAAAGAGAGAATATTAAAAGCAGCAAGAGAAAAACGGTTAATTACCTACAAGGGAGTACCCATACGACTGTCAGCTGATTTCTCAACAGAAACTATGCAGGCCAGAAGGGAGTGGCAAGAAATATTCAAAGTGATGAACAGCAAGAACCTACAGCCAAGATTACTCTACCCAGCAAAGCTATCATTCAGAGTTGAAGGTCAGATAAAGAGCTTCACAGACAAGAAAAAGCTAAAGGAGTTCATCGCCACCAAACCAGGATTACTGAAATGCTGAAGGGTATTCTTTAAGAAGAGGAAGAAGAAGAAAAAGGTAAAGATAAAAATTATGAACAACAAAATGACATCAAATACATACCTACCAACAAGTGAATCTAAAAATCAAGTGAATAAAAAATCTGAAGAACAGAATGGACTGGTGAATATAATAGAATCAGGGACATAGAAAGGGAGTGGACTGACAATTCTCAGGGGGAAGCGGGTGTGAGTGTTGCGGGAAGAGATTGGACAAAAATCTTACTCCTATGGATGAAGACAGTGGCGGGGGTAAGGGCATGGGGTGGGGTGGGGAATCAGGTGGAGGGGAGCTATGGGGGAAAAAATAGAGGAACACCTGTAATAATCTGAACAATAAAGATTTATTTAAAAAAAAAAGAAATAATAAAAAGTAAAAGAATCAAATTAGATTTTTTTTTTTGTTATCTGTCAGAATTAATGCATTTATAGTTCTCTCACCTATAATTACAACCCTGACCCTCAACCCTTAAGAGTGATGTAAATTACGGCCATAAATTTCTTCAGTGTTTTTTTAAAGAATTATAATGTAAAATTCTGATACCAGAGCTAAAAATTCCTTTGTTATACCTGAGCACATAACATATAAATCACAATACTACTACTGGCTTATTTACAAACATTCCTCTAAGAATTCCAAGTCTCACTTCCAAGAGCATCACAGACACACAATGACTAACAGGAAGGATACCTTGCACCTAGTATAGTAATTAAAATACTGAAAGCACTAATGATAAAGAATAAAGCTCAATGACCAATTAATTCAACTATATATGAGTCATTAACTTTTCCATGAATACCTTCAAACACATTAAGCCAGTGTGTTCTTCACCAAACACATCCTTTTTTCATAATTCCAATCTTAATGAGACATTCTCAATTAACTTCACACCAATTTATATGTTTACATTCTACTTCCAATAATATTTTTAAACTAATTGGAAGAATTTTAAAATAATAATGAACAGTACTAAACTTATATTATTTCACTATACCTCAAAAGATGGAATATAAAACATTTTTATTAATAAAATGTTCCTATTCTAAGTAAGATTTGTTGTTTTCTTAGTTATATTGAATCTGTTGGTTTGTGGGGGTTTTTTAAGTACCATAAAACAGCCAGTAATCTTCAGTGAGGCATAAAAGTACCAAAAAGAATAAGCTATTATAAATCTAAATTAGAGTTACACCAATATTAATTTAATGCATCAGCTAACTTCTAATTAATATTAGATGAAAAGTGACCAAAGCAGGCTTTATTTACAACTATGTGTGAAAGAATAACATAAATGTTGTTATTAAGATTAATTTAGGCAACATTTAAAAATGGATTTTTACAAATAATATTATTTTAGCACAATCTGAAATGGATAGATTGTATCAGTTGCTAAGAATACCACTGTTCAATATTAAAGTGTTAAGAGATCTCTACTTTCACTCATGAGGAAGAAATAGGATCCAAATTAACTAACTTCCAATAACAACTAGAAAACTAAACAAACTATGTATCTGACCTTGGACAATAAGCAGCTCAAAACTGACTCCTACAAAAAGGGAAACAAAATAGGTGAGTTCTATAATTACCTGGGGTGTCTTTCTGAAAGAATTTTTGGGACTGCAGTATGTAGGAGAGGAAACCCAGATGGAATTCAATGCATTGCTAGTTGAAAAAGCAGAGATCACTGTACAGAAAGGCCAAGGTAACAATTATTTGAGGAGAAAAGTACCTGAAGTGAGAGAGCTACACCAATACCTATGGCAGGGTGGGAGTGAGGGGTGGAGGGTAGGAGGAGAGAAGGACCCTTGAATAACAATCTGCATGTGTGTAGGGTGAAAACCCATAAAGTTGAGCAAAAACAACTTATTGGAAAGAAAAATTAACAGGTAGCTAAAACTGAATAATTCCTAGAGCTTACAAAGGGCCAAGAGTCATTAAAGTTCTCACAAGCAAGATAAAGACTCCTTGAATCCATAGGGCGTTCAGTAAAGATCCAAAAAAAACAGGTCTACTTTGCAACTAGACTAAAAAGCACAAGAGTAAAGGTTACTCTAGACCTGCCCTAGAAAACCTTAAAAAACATTAACACGTATGGAAAGGGAAGAGAGAAAGAAAGAAATTTGCTTCCGTTGAGCATGTCTCAGAAAATCTCAGTCTATGAAATTCTCCCTCCCGTGCAAATTCCACTTCACACCACATGGGACTTTGTCTTATGTGCCAACAGAAAAGAATTCCAAGATACTGCAAGGCATTGCCAGGCCTACAAATAAAGGTAAAGGAGGTAAAAACCATTGCAGGGTAAGAATGAAAATATATCCGGAAAAAAAGGATTTGGTGTGTAAAGCGAACCACTAGTAAGAGTATGTTAAGGTAGTCGAAATGTTGGGGAAAAGATTAGAAGCAGTTTGTTTTGATGGTTTAAAAAGGTTATGACATATCAAAAAAATTTGAGAAAATGGTTTGAATAAATATCTCAGACATTATATTAGTTGGTCTGCCAGATATAATTTTAAAATACAATACAGACGAAGACGTAAATCTGCAGGCATATAGCAAGCTTCCAAAACATGCTAAAAACAAAGAGATAGATACATTTGATGCTGAAATCCAGTTTGATAATACTGAATATGATGATAAAGACCATGATGACATCTAATACATTCCAAGTTTTGTGAGGATGAACCCCAAAGGTGATAGTGCGTCCCTGAACTTTAGAAAGTTAAGCACTTTCTTTGGGGAGGCATAGGACAGCGATTGGCTGAAGGCACCTGCCCCTGCCTTGACTTTTCCAAACAAGTCTGAGCCCCCAGGTGTTTACTTAGACATGTCCTTGCTTAAAGGACACAACAGATGCATGTGCTTTCTCAATTATACTTACCCTGCTGATTGTATCTAGAGGTTAATTTTAGTTCAAACTGTTGTTACAATAAAAAGCCTAAAGAGGCAAGCAATAAGGGCTTTTTAGGCTCCGTATGCCAACTAGCCCCTTAACCTCTCTTTCACAGAAACGTGTGTCAGAGTAATTACTCATCCATCGTTCAGGGTCTGCTGGTCAGCCCTAGCAACTTTCTATGTTAGCAATTTTATCTAGGCATCCCTTTCCTAAATGAATACATGAACTTCTGATACTAAAAACTCTTGGAAGCAATTTTTTGTCTTCTTGATTATTCCCCTCATTAGTTACATAAACTTTAACACGTGTTAACAAACAACTTTAAGAAGCTTTTATTGAGCCCAAGTACATCTAATTCCAAAGTCCTATGTTCTTAATAACTCCCTTAAAAAAAAAAAAAAAGAGGAAAGAATAGTCTATATGAGTAGTAAATTAGAAGATTAATGAGAAAAATCCCATTATGCAAGAGAAAATGTTTAGGGTGGGTAACAAACATCTAATAAAGAATTGTAGCGTGTCAGAGAAAATGAATTCTTAAAAGTGATTAATACTCTGCATGCCCACTTATCTCCTAAACTTTGGGAAATATATAAAAAATAAGTTAAAATCTACATTTATCTGAATAAACACAAGTGCTAACTCAACTTCTACAAAATATGAAGGCAGTGATGTTTTGCTATTTATGAAAATGATTCAGATTCAAACAAATCTAACTAAAATTCATGGAATTATAACATCCTTAAAATTACAAATGCCCTAGTTCTTCATTTTCCAAACCTTCAATACAATATACCACAGACTTCAATTTTAATTCTACAATTATGTGAAAGAAATTATATTGATTTAACACACAGTTAAATTCAATAATAATATTGATTTAATTCATAAGTCATTTAACATGATTCATTCTTGAGTCTTGACCTTAATTTACCAAACTAAACTTTAATACTGATGTATTAGTTCTTTCTCTGGCAATTACCTAACTAGAAAATTTTCAGTACTGATGAATTTTCCAAGATCTGCCCACAAAATCATTTTTGTATACTAAAGTTTCTCATTTAAAAATGAAAGCCACCTAAAATAAAAATAATAAAAACAAAGAGGTATATTCAAGAGTTTGACTTCCTTAGTGCCCTATACTAGAGGTAGCTATTTCAAGTAAAATAAATCCCTAGATCCATAATTTCCTTACTTTCCCAACAAATTACATTAAGTAAAATTAAGTAACCTACTGTAGAGTCCTCCATTTAAAAAAAAAAATAAAGGTGGGGAGAGCGATAGATTTACTTTTCCTTGTTTATATTTCTCCTATATATATTCCTAAAAATATATATTATGGATTTGGTATCCAAAAGATCTTCCAGCAAAACTCACGTACTTATATAACTTTTTAGCAGTTTAACATTCAAATTCAGATTCAACAAAACTTCCTAGATTATACTAGGAACTAAATTCCAACCACAACTGTATAAAAACGGTATTGACGGCCATATGTTTAAAGGCAAATGACTTTCAGAGAGAGTAAATAATTTGCTCCTATAACTTGTAACAAGTGAATTCAAGGACTGAAATCCAGATATTACTGATGCCAAAAGGAAGCGGGAAAAGAAGTAACAGTTACTGCATGCTAATTATGAGCTAGGTACTTGCACACACTTATTCACTTAATTCTTATCATTGCTTTGCAAGCTAGGCACTATGTACATTTTGAAGATGAGAAAACTGAGGTAAGAAGTAATAAAGGTTTGTATAGCTAGTCACAGTAAAGACAAAACAGAAACCCTGGGGTTACACATTGATAAATTTTTTACCTCAAACCACTACTTGTGATCCAAGCAGGGAATGATGTGTTGTTTAATTTTTGTTTTTGGTTTGGTTTTGTTCCTACAAAGAAGGGAACAATTTCACTGAATCAATTTTAACAAAATTTCTAATTCCTTGAGATAATCATCTATGTTGGTAATCCCTGTAGGGTAACTATCAATAATCCCCATCCCCAGCAGACAAAAAGATAATATTGATAACAGCACTTAACATGCAAATAGGTGTCTACCCGATATTAACCCAATAATCCAATAGGAAAAAACCGTGATTACCTCATGTCTTTAGAATAGCTTTGCAATGCATTAGCCTCCCCTTGAACCAGGTGCCAATTCTTGAAACGAGCTGAAATACTTGTTCCCATTTTACCCAGTACCCCCACATTCTATTAATTTAAGCCTATGATCCCGCTCCCCACAAGCATAACTCTAAAAGACAGGAAGAGCAGTAAGAAAAGGGTGGTTTTAAAATGGGAAAGAAACTATGGGGACTAAAAAGCAAAATGCTTTTCTTCCCACCTTCTAAATTTTTTAGATGAACTATTAATCAAATTAACAAAAAGATTAACATGAGAAAATCAAATTTTAATATATTGGTACAGGGAATTCATATAGTCTTGAAAGTTCCAAAGATAGTCTGGTAAAACTGGATTATACACATCATTTTGGACAAAGGAGAAAGGAGGGGGAGGGTCAGAGATTTCAAAGGAAGTAGGCAATTTACTAGTAGTTGAAGAACAACCCAGAAACAATCAGACACAGGGAATAATCTCCTAAACAGGCTCCTGTTTGGGGCACCTTCTTATCTACCTTAATTAATTCAAATTAGTCTGCTAAAGAGAGCATGGGGAAATTCCCGCCCAATCTTTTAGGCAGGAAAGGGGGGAGGGTCAAAAGTTCTTTCTGAGTCTTTTGTTTCTTAATAACCAGTTTAAAATCAATATTGCAAAAGGAAAAACTTTGGTACCCTTCAAAACACTACGGTTTCAATTTTTAAAAAAAAATTAAACCTAAGTAATTTTCATCTCTGCTTTAAAAAATTCAGCAGTTTATCATACAACATGTCTGTCTTCTGCTAACTTATAAAATTATCTTCCAAATTCAGTCAGAATATTCTTGACACCATTATAATTAGATAATTATTATTAACTATAGGCCCGGTGCAAGGATTTGTGCACCGGTGGGGTCCCTGGGCCTGGCCTGGGCCCTCTCGCAATCTGGGCCCCCTTGGGGGATGTCAGAGAGCCAGTTTCAGCTGATTCCCGCAGGCCAGGCCGAGGGACCCGTGCACTGGGCAGGTTTTGACCCGATCCCCATAGGCCAGGCTGAGGGACCCCACCGGTGCACGAATTTGTGCACCAGGCCTCTAGTATGCATATAAGATCTTTGGTTGATCTCTTCCTGCCCTCCCTTCTCCCCCACTTCCCTCTGAGATTCATCAGTCTGTTCCATGTTTCCAGGCCTGTGCGTTGAGCATCTGCCCCCTGTTGATCAGTGCGCTTCATAGCTACCAGTTGAATGGTCGAATGGTCGCTTAGGCTTTATATATATAGATAGAAAAAGAAAAAAGAGAAAGCCAGAATGTCATTTGGGCAGCTTCACCAGGAAGCTGCAATTTCATATTCCCCAAGGAACCTCTGGTCCATTCCCTGCAAAACACCAGGGGAAGTGGCCCAACAAAGGGGAGATAGACACATGTGCAGTGAAGTTGGGTTGGCATAAAGAAGGTCAGTCACACCTGGGAACAGATCATTGGTCAGAATAGGCAGAGCCACAGCAAGTGCATGGAAATTTGGGAGTACATAATCCCCTAAACAAAAGAGTTTGCTCTCTTGTGACTCTTGTTGTTCTAGGCTTTTGGCTCTCTTGCCTTTGCCCATATGGCCCATGGCCATGCGGACATCACACACAATGGACTAATGGACTGCAGCAGGAAACACAAGATAAGCTAGCCTGATGCTGGATTGGACATTGCTCCAATATGGAATGAAATCTCTGGACATTGACCCTGATCCTAACCCTTCTGAAGCAGTATCTACGCTTCTTCCTTGGCGGGACAAAGAGAAATGGGACCTTGGAAACTCAAGGATTTAATTCCACAGAAATAAAGCTTTCTACGATATCTCATCCTCCCATATCAGTCTCAGAAAATTCCTTTTCTCTGGATATCACAAGAAATCTACCCACACAAGCAACAGGTGGGGATGAGGACTTCTCCCAACAGGTAACCTTCTCTTCCATTACAAATTTTTCCTAATCCTTCTCATCTGCTTCTGCTCTTCCTCTAGAACACTCAAAATAATAAGGCAGTGACACATCTCGAGCTCTATTATTCAAGAGCAAAGTAAATAATTATCAAATACTGGCTAGGCTATAAGGAATTCATATTTCACAGTAGCTTTCAAATTCTGTTACATGGAACCAAACAGCTGTATGAAGTATTGCTAGTCGTCCATAAATGAAAGATCGCCAACTAGATTTCATTTGTAAAAGTATGTAACTCCCATACCTATTTCATTCATTATTCCAAACGTGAGGCAAGAAAAATAAAGTATAAGTATTACAAAAAAAAAAATCAGTTCTAAAATTCTTACCTTAGCATAGGTAATAGGTAGAGGGGAAGAAGGTGACGGTTTGTTGCATTTTTAAAAATGAGTTCATCTTTCTTTTCTCTGATCACTTATTTATGATGCAGATCCTACAGAAAAATAAATTAGTCTAAAAATTTTTTGAAGTTTCTTAATAATTCTATTTTCATTTTTTGAGAAGAACATGTATCTGCTGTTGTTGGATGAAGTAGTCTACAGATATCAATCATGTCCAATTGATGGATGGTGCTGCTGAGTTCAAACTTACTGATTTTCTGCCATTTCTGATAGAAGAGTGCTGAATATCCAACTATAAGAGTACATTTGAGGTAGGCAGTTACACAGAAATGAGCAGAGCAAAAACAATGGGCCAGATACAGAAGGTCACCAGGTCAGAAAGTCCCAGTGCCTAGCAATGGGCAAAACTAGAAAATCAAGGATCTTGCCCACAGAGTAATCTTTCCTCCCCTAGCATATCACTGGTCATACGGTTTAGACCCCCTCAACCTTTCAAATCACTGGTCATGCAGTTTGGACCCTCCCCTCACCTTTCCTTCCCTAGTCACGCAATGTGAAGGCCAGAGTGTAAAGGAAGATCAAGGGGCTGAAGAATGGCCTCACGTGATTCACATGTGGGCCTTACCACGATTACTCTCTTAAGCATTAACATCCCTAACATCTAGGCCTCAGTGTTTCAGCTCCAGGCCCAGAAAAGCAGCAAAACCAGACAAGCGATGCTATGGCTGACATCAGGACCAGTTGCATTGTCTAATGACCCCCTGACCTGCTGCTGACCAGTCAAGTAGAGACCAAAACCCTAAAAGGACATACTTGGAAAGCTCCTGAATATTTTATTGGGATCCTTCCAAGACCCAAGTTATATACCTTCAAGAGAGAAAAACCAGTCTGGCTCTCTCTATGGAGCTTGCCCACGTCTTTCCCTACTCCCTTCGCCCTGGAGCACTTTTCTCTTTTTCCCTAAGCTCCAAGGGCCCTTCTTTTGCCTCTGTAACTTGTTTCCTGAGCCCTTTTCTTCTACCACTCACCTCTTTTACCTCTGTGACTTTCTTTTTTCTTTTTGGGGGGAGGGGTCCCAAACAAGTCATTTATTTGCATATATAAAACAAAACCCCGGCCATGGGGAAAGGACACTCACTCCACCCTGGCCAGAGTGTGGAAGAACCTCTGTGACTTTCTAAATAAACTTTCCCTTATAGTTTGAGTCTTGGCTCTCAATTTTTTCTTAGCCAGGACCCAAGTACTGAGGCTGCTGAACCAAGGTCCGGTCTGACTCCTCCAGTCTAACACCTGCTACCATTCTGTTATCAACAGATTCATCTATTTCTCTTTGAAATTCTTTCAGATTTTTTGTCTCACATATTTTGATAACTAGGTTTCCCCACCTAGTCCTTCCCTGTTTCTTCCTTCTATCCTAAGCCCTTCCTTGTTTCAGTGTTCCTAGCCTTAATAATGTGTATGCTACCATTAGGAACATACACATTAAGGATCGTTAAGTCTTCTTGAAGAATTGACCCTTTTATCATTACATAATACGTCTCTGTATCCTGGAAAATTTTCCTTAATCTAAAGTCTCCTCTGTCTGGTATTAATAGAGCTAGTTACTCCAGCTTTCATTTGATTAGTGGTAGCATGGTATTGTTATTGGGGTTAGAGTTCTTGGTTTCCCCAAGATAGAAATTAAGACGAAACCCCGGAGAAATTTCCAGACAGGTTTTTATTAAGCTTATGCTCAAGCACAAAGGAGGAAACACAGAGGAAAGGAAGGTCCTCTCAACTAGCTCCTGGAGCTAGCTCTGTTTGGCTGTCTTTATAAGGGGACAAAGTGGTCTTGCAGGAAAAGATGGGCTTTTTAAAAAAGGTAGGCATTTTGAAAAAGGAAGGCTTGTGGAATTATCCACATCAAGGTAGGAAAAACAAGCAGTTAGAAGGAAGATATAATTCTGCCTTTTTTCTTTTCTTTTTTTAGCTGGAAGTAGAGGGCTGGTGACATTCTTGCAATCAGTTTATCCACATTTCACCCGTCTTAACTCGGCTTCCTGGCCACACGGTATTTTATTATTCCATTGCTGGGTCCAAGTCTCTACACTGTCTCAGAATATCTTCCTCCAGCCTTTTCATCCATTCAAACAGTCTGTCTTTTTATTGGTGTATTTAGACCAGTGACATTTAAAGTAATTATTGACATACTTTGGTAAATATCTACCATATTTGTTATTGTTTTCTATTGGCCTTGTTCTTTGTTGCTATTTTTATCTTCCATACTTTTTCTGTCTTTTTGGCTTTAATTGGGGATTTATATAATTCCATTTTCTTGCCTTAGCATGTAACTTATACTTCTTTTTTCCCTTTAATGGTGGCCCCAAAATTTGCATTATAAATTTATAAGTAATCCAAGTCCACTTTCAAATAATACTATGAGACAGGCTACTAAGCCCGGACAAGCAAAATAGGAAAATAGCCCAACAGTTTATAGCCATCTAGTAAATCGCAAAATCCTATCTTCCCTAAACCAGAGACACTTAAGGGAGGGTGGTTTACACTACTCAGCAACCAACGAGTAGATAGCTTAAACCTCCTACTCAGGGAGGTAGCAGAAATCCATTTGCCAACAATACTCTAGGCTCCCCCTGTTACTTTTTCTATCACTTAGTGCAGCTTTAATAACCCATGGATCGCTCTTGTTGCAGCATGCCCAGATCTTATAGCTCTGCTGTCTTTCTCTTAAGCTCTAAGGGTCCCCAGGAGACTTGCAACCAGTATAGCAGCGGCAGCTCAATCCAGTCTTACCCCACGACCCTGTCCCCAAAGGCCCCCTTTTCTCTGACTTCTCAGTGAAAAGCAGCCCTCCCTAGGCTCATTTCCCCACCTAGTCCTTCCCTGTTTCTTCTTCTATCCTTCTTCTAACCCTTCCTTGTTTCAGTGTTCCTAGCCTTAATAATGTCCTCTTAAACATCACCTGGACTTGTTTTGTGAAATCTTTCCCGCTCGAAGTCAAGAACCCGTACACTATCAGCGGGCCCTAGGCAGACCTACTCAGGGCCAGATCCCATTTCAGGTAACATTTTCCGATCCATCAGACAGGACCTCCAGATGGCGACCCAGGAGCATGCCTGTGCTTGCCTTGCCCCTCTTCTACATCCCTCTCTTGGTGCAGACACTTTAACATTGCCTTTCCCTCTCCTAAGCTCCAAGGCCCCTCCATAACTTTCAACTTTGCAGGTAAAACCTGGTGCCATTTCAAAGTCAACATCACTAATGACATCTTTGGTAAGACATCACTGATCACTGGTAAGAAAATTGTCCTCACCACCTTGGCTTGAAAGACATCATTGTGTTTTCATCCTCCTTGCATCCTTTCATCGGGCTTGGAATTCTCTCTCTCTCTCTGCAGACTGCCACACTGTGTGGCACAGGATGAGCATTTAAGAGCCGTTAGGACAGTCACCACTTGAAGACTCCCGTGACAGGCTAAATCTATCACGGACCGAGGAAGCTTGCACTAGGCACTCTGCTGACTGCAAGACAAGGTCCATATGCCCAAGAGCACTGAAAATCACACCAGGCCCTCCCGGAAGCTCTCCCCGAGGTTTTCCCATCAAGTTACTAGTTCCAGTGGAGAGAGAAAGGTTGTTGCCTTTCGGCCGGAAGGACAATCTTTTCTTCCCTTTTCTTCCTTCTTTCACTATTATGTCTGGAGATGACGTCAGGCTGACTTTCTAGGAGCCGTTTTTTTTAAATCCTCAAGGTGGAGCTAAAGGTTAATGGTTGAGCGAACCTAGACTATAGATAAGGGTTCAGATAACTAAGGAAAGGATAAAAAATTTCTGGCTGGTTTTTTACTTTGGCGTTTCAATTGGAATTGCTTTCTGAGGACCTGAACAAAATCTTTTACTGCGTAAATGAGAATCTGTACTCATTTGGCTCTGAAGATAAGGGGCAATTCCTCCCTCCAGCTCAAATCCTGGGTATTTATAGGTGACTAAGAATCTCTGTGAAGGTATCAGAGGGTATACCTCATGACATGCAGGAGCCCCATAGGGAATTCCAACTCAACTGTAATTAAATAATTGACTCATCCCGAGAGGCGCAGATAAAGGTTGGTTACCTAGCACTCCGAGCCCTGATGGCTATATTAGACAGCCAGGTAGAGAAACCAAGACATGTAAGAGGGTTTGAAATGACTCAGGAAGTGGCAACCCCTTGGAGCTCAATGCACAAACAGCACACTTTCAACCCGCTACATAATACCCAAAGAACTCTGTTCAGACTCTACTGATCTCAAAATAAAACTCAAATCAACATGGGAAATTGTGCCTCCAAGCCTGGAAACTTCCAGACCCTAGTCCCCATTACTTCTGCAGATATACAATTAACAGGAAGCCTTTACTTGCAAGTACTTACAGAAATGGGAAGATTTAACTAGAAGTGATATCAACTTAAGATGTCCAAAATGTAGCTCTTTTGATGCCTAAATCAATTTTTGCATGCAAAATTAGAAAATGCCATCTCTAAAATTAAGCTGAATGAATGGGGAGCTTATCTTAATTGCAAAATAGAAGCTCCCAGGAGGAGCAGAGATCAGAAAGCCAGAAAAACTGGTTTAGGCAGAGGAGAAACAGCTATTATGTATTTTCCTTTCTCTGGGACCCTGATGTGTTTGCAAAGGAATTTAACTTTTAGAGAATATAGTATTCTAACCTATTACAATTAATATGTTTCCCATTCTCCTTACTAATACTTTGGGAGAAGTTGAAATTATCATAAAAGGGGAAGCCAGTGAGGCCCTTGTAGATACTGGGGGCCACTTTATCTCTTCTTAACCACACCCAACTAATTGTCTTCTCCTTAGGAGTAAAGCTTCTGTACAAAGGGAGAGCTAATCAGCTGCCTATTTTAAAATCAGAACCTGTTCCCTTCCACCAAAGGAATGTTATGGAATAATATATATTCTTGCTATGTCTCTTGGTTAAGTTTGTTTGACAGGCTTCCAAAATTTGAATTTTAAGAGACTCTTTTGAAACCAATAAATGGCTTTGAATTATTTCAATGGGCCCATGGAATACCTCAAGGATTTGTTCTTTCTTCTTGCAAAAGAGAATTTTTAAACTAATGAGGCCTATTTTGATATGCTTGAAATTATATGGGAAGCTTTACCAAAAAGAATAATAACTATGTTCTATTTGTATACATTTATTTTTATTCAAATGGATGTTCCAGAGATTTCAGCCTGCCCTAGGGAGCAAGTTGCAAAGATTCACAGACAAGTTCAAAGACAAAACTCGCAGGGGTAGTCAGCTGTCCTGTCAGTGACACCGGGCAAGCCAAGAGTGACCATTCCCTGTGAAAATATTGGGAAGTGATATTTGTTTATGAATCATTTCCAATGCTCAATGCACACCTCAGCCATGTGCAACATCGTAAAATCTCACATATTTGTTCTTTATACACTGAAACTGTGTGTTGAATCTAAAAATGTGGGCTTTGTGTTTTTTTATGTCATTTCATAGTAATTATTATTCACCAAGAAATTGTTATCTTGGAATGTTATGTCTTACAGGAAAAAAAAAAAGACCCTTTTCAATTGCATTATAATCAAACCTATAACCATGTCATTTTAAGTTTTGCCATTTACGAAGTCATTATTTTATTCTGATGAATTTGCAAATATGTTACATCCTTAGAAAGATCCATGAAAAGGACTCTGACTTACTCTAAAAGAACAGGTTTCTAAGCAGAACATATCTTCAAAGTAGACAAAGATTTATAAAACTCTAAGAAATAACTGGAATCAAGAAATTACTGCAAATAATTAGAATAAACAAAAATTGATTATATGGGACTGAATGAACTGAGAATAATTAATATTTTTATGACTTTGTTCAAAACGTTGCTTATTTTTAAACCTTTTTTTTTTCTAAAAAAGGAAGTTTACTTTTTCCATAGAGCAATTTGGTAAATTATACCCTCATAAGCAATATTGAGGCATTTATAATTTTCTCCCTACCTAATTCTTCCAGAATTAGGCAACTCTTAATGTTTTATTATTTTCATAGCAATAAGTTTGTTTGCATGAATCCAATAAGAATTTGTTTTCTTCATAATAGGACACATAAAACCAATTTCCAATTGTGGTTTTATTAACCAAGACTTGACTGGAATGTCATCCCTGACTGAGAGAGGGTGCAGACAAGGCTGAGGGACTACCCCCCACCCCTCCAGTGCACGAATTTCACATACCAGGCCCCTAGTCTTTATTTTAGGGAGAAAATTATATTTCAATACAATCTATAATACATAGTTGCAGATATAAGACTCTAGTTAAAGTTTTATTTTTCACCTATAAACTGAACTTGACCCTGAATTTTTCTGGTTCCCTTAATATATGGCTACAACTCTCCAAACTAATGTTTCATTTTTTTCCCATCCTTTAACTTGGAATTATTGAGAACTACCAATGCAGTGTCAACCATATAAAATTGAACTGAGCACCTGATGACATCACCAGAGATGTTTAAACTACATATAAAGATGATCTATCAGCCCAGCTGGTATGGATCAGTGGTTGAGCATCAACCTATGAACCAGTAGGCCAGGGTTCGATTCCCAGTGAGGGCACATGCCCAGGTTGCAGGCTTGATCCCCAATAAGGGGCATACAGGAGGCAGCCGATTATGATTCTCATCATTGATGTCTCCAATCTCTTTCTCCCTCTCCTTTCCTCTCTGAAATCAATCAAAATATGAAAAAAAAAGATCTACAGATTGTCACTGCTTGCTTTCATTCCAGCAAAAGAAACTTTAACCCTTCTCGACTGACTGTCTTATAGACTCAGAAACTGTTTTATAATTTGCTGTGATCATTAACCTTTATATTTTTATTTTGTTTTCAATACTCCTTATTAAATACCTGATTGCTTATTTACACAATGTAGGTCTCACTTTGGAAGCCCATCTGCATCACCACTTCCTGAAGTAAGACTTAACAATTTAACTGAACTGACTTATTTTAAGGACTAAATAAATGAGTCAATGAAATATGAAGCAATTTTGCTTCTGGAACAATACAGTAATTCTATATAAGAGGATGATGCTTTGGAAATTCCAGCATAGCCCTACTTTGGAAGAATCAGCTAACAGCCTCTGAGTTCCCATCTCAAATGTCATTCCCTCATCTTCTTTAGATAAGGCAGGAGGAGACTTCCATAGTCTCTACAGGCAAGGTCCATAGCCCTTGTCAGCAGGAAGCAGTTACTGAAGACAGATGGTCCTCCTTCATCACCCCTAAAAGATTTCAGGGATGGACACATAGTTAAGCAGCCAAGCAGTTTACAGTCATCTAATAAACTGCAAAACCCTAATTCTTACTTTTGCGCCTCTATAGAAAAGATAGATTTCCCTCCTCTAGCTTCTTTCAAAATCATCTGCATGTTTGATTTCCTGCAGTTTGAATGTGATATGCCTACTTGAAGTTTTTTGGGTACATATCCTCCTTGGTATTCTCTGAATTTCTTGGATCTGTGGTTTGAAATCTGACATTAATTTGGGGAAATTCTCAGTCATTATTATATCAAAAAACTCTTTTGTTCCCTTTTCTCTTTCTTCTCCTTCTGGTATTCTTGCTATGCATATGTTACATTTTCTGTAGTTGTCCTACAGTCCTTGGATTTTTTTTACTGTTTGTTTTTCCTCAGTCTTCTTTCTCATTGCTTTTCAGTTTGGGAAGTTTCCATTGATATATCTTCAAGCACAGATATATTCTTTCCTCAGCTGTGTCCTGCTACTAAGGAGACCATAAAAGACATTCTTTATTTCTGTTACAGTGTTTTTAATATCTAGCATTTCTTCTTGATTTTTTTCTTGGCATTTCCATCTCTCTAACTTACATTATCTACCTGTTCTTCCATGTTTTCTATTTCTTCCATTAGAGCCATTGGCATATTAATCATAGTTGTTTTAAATTCCTGGTTTAATAATTCCAATATCCCTGCCACATCTGAATCTGATTCTGATGCTTGTTCTGTCTCTTTAAAAACTGTTCTTTTGCTAAATGCTTTGTAGTATTTTTTGTTCTTATTGGAAGCCAGATATAATGCACTTAGTAAAACAGACTGAAGCAAATAGGTATTTAGAAATGAGGGGAGAAGTTTCTATAGTCCTATAAGTAGGTCTCAGTCTTTTAGTGAGCCTGTGCTCCCAGGCTGTGAACTTAACAAGTTCTGTACAGTCTCCCATCCACTCCTATCCCCACCCCACCTCCCTCCTCCCCCCTCCCCCCCGCCCCTCCCCCCCCCCCCCCCCCCCCGCCACTCCACAATTAAGAGGAACAAGATGGCTAGAACTGGCTAGAGTTTAGTGCTTCCCTTTCTCCAGGTCAGTTAGGCTCTGAAAACACCCTAATAGGTTAAGCCTGGTAAAATACTTTCTCCTGATGGTAGACCTTATTAAGAAAAAGAGAATGCCTTGGCATATTTCCAAATGGTTACTTTCGCTTCCCTCTACAGAAAGCAAAGAGTGTTTTTCTCTGATACTCAACTGTGAAGACCTGGAGGTAGAACCATGAAAGTGTGGCAGTCCCGTATTACTGGGTCCCCCTAGAGTTTTTAACCAATTACAGTTTAGGTTTTCCTACCCAGTATTGGTTTCCGTAGAGGTTTCCTCTCCTGGGTTTCTGCTGGGGTAAAGTAGTCATTCTCCGTATTCTCCTATCTCTCCAATTTGAGGGGCAGCAGTCTGCCTTTTGACCTCACTTCTCTGAGCAGACAAAAAGGGGCCACATACTAACCCAAGCATGTCAATTCATGGCCCGCAGGCTGCAGGCGGCCCACAATGAATAGTTTTGCGGTCCAACCAATATAACAGTATGTAAGAAATGTTTTAATAAAAATTTCATAACTTGATTTTTATAATATCCTGTTATATGTAATTATTAATAATGAACTACAACATTCACTAATGACTGATCCCTATAATCATGTTGCGTTCATTACCCTTACATGCCTTACGTGCAGGCGCACCATTTCTCTCCACTAATACTAGCAGCAAATATTTTAGCAGCTGATTGCCACATCATTAGTCTTGGACTGACATGTTTGGTGTGCACAACAGGAAATATTTCGCTTTCGGAGAACAAGAAAAATAGGTTTATTTGCATTACACTTATTAATTTGTGCAGTTATTCAGTGTCTGGTAAGTTAATGGTCAAGAAAAAATATTAATTTTTATTAAAATGTTCTATTATTTTATATTAACGATTATTCATTTATTTCAGCCCTTTGTATTGAGCATGTTTCTACAGAAATAAACCTACGTTTCTATGAAAATTGAAGCTTTTGTTTCTATGTGGCCCACATAAACTTAAACCTTCTTTACTTGGTCCATGTTAGTTAGCCTTTGAGTTTGACATGCTTGTGCTAACCTGATTAACTCAAGGAAGGTCTACTGGAGACCTAAAGTAACCACAAAGGATGATCTGACATTAAAATCTTCTAATTACTAAGTTTATAGTGGGTAGTCATGTCCTAGGCCAGTATCTTCCCTGACAAAGATCAACTTCGGTCTTCACTGAGCCTTTTTGCATCTATGATAACATACCTGTGGAATGTCAGGGTAACTTGTAATTTTCCTTTTTCTGGGCCCCTCAGGACACAACAAATGGCACCAAGGCGCACAGACCAAGGCCACAAATTCCCTCATTGTTATTGTTATCATGTTCATTGTTGACTGTTAACTATCCTATGCCCACCTATGTAAAAGAAGCATGTGTCTATCATTTTACTTTTTATCCAATCCCAGAGGTTCCCCTCCCCACTCCCAACTTTGTTTTCTCCCACCTTCCTAATCTATCACCAATGGATTTCATGTAACCCACTTATATCTCCAGCCTTGAGAGTAACTTATAAAAACAGATGAAAAACCACCATTCTCCAGAGCATTATCCCAGTATGTTGAGATTCTGTTTCCTGACAATTGTCGACAGTTTGGCTCAAATAAAATTCTTTACAGGGTTTGAATGTTTTCTTACACTAACATATGACACACCTATGAAGATTTGTTGAGTTTTCAGTTTGTTCAGTTTCCTATTTGTTGTTAGAACAGAGTGATAACTTCTAAAAGCTCTTTACATGCTGAACCAAAAACCACACACACACAAACACTCACAAATCTCCATTTTCAATCTTTACCTTCACATTTACTGATAGTGATAACACTCTTATGAGATAAAAGAAAGGGGGAAAATGCAAATCTCAATTTGTCTCAATGGCATACAAATTGCCTAAAATATGATTAATCATAGCGTTTACCTTTATATAAAGCTAAAATGCAAATTATTAAGCAATACACTTCATTCTTTCTTTCTGAATCAATGAAAACATATGGACAATCTAATTTTGTAGAAATCATTATTATAAACTAAAATATTTCCTAAATAAACACCTAAATATTATTTCCCTTAAGGACTTTAAAAACATTTATCAGTTTGTATTGCAATTCACTGATTACCCTTACTGCTCAATTAATTTGCAGAAAAATAAAGCCTGTTTCTAAAGTCCTAAAATCCTATATAATAAGAGGCTAATATGCAAATCGACCGAACATTGGAACGACCGGTCATTGTGATGCGCACTGACCACCAGGGGGCAGATGCTCAATGCAGGAGCTGCCCCTGGTGATAAGTGCATTCCCACAGGAGGAGCGCCGCTCAGCCAGAAGCTGGGCTCACAGCAGCTGGGCGACCGCAGCAGCGGTGGTGGGGGCCTCTCCCACCTCTGTGGCAATCGGACATCCCTCTGAGGGCTCCCAGACTGTGAGAGGGCGCAGACCAGGCTGAGGGACCCCCCCATCCCCAAGTGCAAGAATTTCGTGCACCGGGCCTCTAAGTAGCATTATAATCCCTTTTAAACAATTTAAATTTTAAGATTCTTCCTCTGAAGAAAAATCAATAGAAAGACAAAATCTGTATGTGAAATTTGACATTTGGGTGCCAAATTCCCAACATTTGCTATCATTGTGGAATAAACCTATGTCAAATTTAATATCCTTAGGAAATCTTCATCCACTGTAGAGTGCTATCTGTTCTTATAGCAAAAAATACAGCTAAAATATTTTTGCAATATCACACTGTAAAACAGATGATTACTTTTTAATAATGTTTTTATTTTAATCCTACCAGAGGATATGTTTATTGATTTTAGAGAGAAAAGAAGAGAGAGAGAGAAACATTGATCGGTGCCTTCCAAACACGCCACAAACAGGATCAAACCCGCAACCTAGGTATGTGACCAGAAATTGAACCCCCAATCTTCTTGGTGCATGGGATGGCACTCCAACCAATTGAGCCACCAGCCAAGGCCAACTCATTGCTTTTTATGTTACTGACTTAAATTTTATCAACTGAGTTTTAACTTACTTAACCAAAAACATGCTGGTTAAATAAGATGAACAAATCTAATTCACCTTAAGGAATTTAAAGAATGTTGCAAAATACGCCTTCAAACATTACAAGAATTTGAAAATGGCCAAACCCAAAGGAACTAATATTAGCATTAATTCACTTTACCCATTTGCAAATTTTATTTTATTATTTCCACATCTATAATGCATTAGGTACAACAGATATTTCTGAACTCTTTATACAGGGAACAGATGGTGAACCGTTACAAAATTAGGAGCTAGGGTAACATCCTAATGAATTATTAATAATCTTGCTCTACAGACTTGGACAATTTTCCCTACAAAGATAATGAGGAATTAGAGTGAGATACCTGGGAGATGATTTGGGAATGGTCACAAAAAAAAATGGAAAAAGAAACCACAGTAACAAATGAAAGATTGTATTAAAGCTCTTAGAAAAAAAAGATTAATCTGCCCAAAAAAACAGATGTCAAATAATAAGGAAAATGGATTCGTGTTATAGAAAAGAATGCTCTAAAAGAAAAGTTCCACTCTTAATCTGCTAAATATAAAATATATTCCTAAAACCCCAAAACAAAGTCAATATCTAAGTAAACCTGGGACTTAGTATTTGGCATAGTTTCTATCTAAAGTAATAACCAACAAAATGAATCCAATTATGTCAGTTCACAAGAGATAAAGAAAAAACATCAAAAGCAAAAACCAAAAAAAGACTTACTTAATCATGTCGGTGGTGACATATGCAACAACAAACTATTCAGGTGGAAATGGCTATGTAAAAGAGACAAGGGAGCCTAGCAAACAGAGCACAGAATGTAGTCCTGCTGCAAAGAAGTCATAATGTTTAGAAAGTCAGTGTACCGTTTCCAGAGCTGAAATAATGTAGTCTCAGTTGAATCTTTTGAGAAAGTGATAGAGCATTAATAAACAATACAGTGTTTTCTAAAGAGAAAAGGGATTTCTAACTTTTAAAAAGAGAACATTTTGATTTATTAACAAAGTTATTTCAATATTAACCATGAAAAATGGCTTACCTTTCTTCTCCTAGAACATAAGAAGCTGACAAAACCACATGATATTTCCAAAGAAAGATATTATTGCTTGATCTGGGTCACTGAAATAATCAACTGTTCAAAATGAGACAAAAGAAAAGGGTAATATTAATTATCTATACTTACGTATTTTCTTTGTTATTAACATGAAACATCTATACCAATAAAAGGGTAATATGCTAATTAGACTGGGAGACCTTCCGGACGCCCTTCCAGACAAAGCCATGGTGGCAGGGCCAAGGCAGAGGCAGTTAGGGGTGCTCAGGCTAGGAGGGGAGGTCAGTTAGGTGAGCAGGCCGGCAGTAGGGGGCAGTGGGGGACAATCAGGCTGGCGAGGGGCAGTTGGGGGCAAGAAGGCTGGCGGGGGACGGGGGCTAGTTGGAGGCGAGCAAGCCAGCAGGCAAAGTGGTTAGGGGCGATCAGGCAGGCAGGCAGGCAGATGAGCAGTTAGGAGCTAGCAGTCTCAGATTGTGAGAGGGCTATCTGACTGCCGGTTTAGGCCCGACCCCATAGGATCGGGCCTAAACCGGCAGTCGGACATCCCCGAGGGGTCCCAGATTGGAGAGGGTGCAGGCTGGGCTGAGGGACACGCCCCCCCATGCACAAATTTCATGCACCAGGCCACTAGTCTATTAATAAAAGCCTAAGCAACCGTGACAGCAGAACAACTGGAACTACTGGTCGCTATGACGCACACTGACCACCAGGAGCAGACGCTCAACGCAGGAACTAACCCCTGATGTTCGGGGCACTCCCACAGGGGGAGTGGCCGCTCAGCCAGAAGCCGGGCTCACAGCTGGCGAGTGCAGCAGTGGTGGTGGGAGCCTTTCCTCCCTCTGCAGCAGTGCTAAGGAGCAGTGAGCCAAGCAGTAAGGAGCCTGCTGCTAAGAAGCAGCGAGCTGAGCAGTAAGGAGCGAGCAGGCGGGCAGTAAGGAGCAAGGGATCCCGAAATGCAAGAGGGATATCCCCTGAGGGGTCCCGGACTGCGAGAGGGTGCAGGCCAGGCTGAGGGACATCGCCCCTCCTATGCACAAATTTTGTGCACGGGGCCTCTAGTACTATGTATCTCTTATAAAACCTGATAAGGCCATTCAAATGAGATACTTGTCCCCAGGTTTGAACTCTCCAGGGATAACTCCTTTGAAACAAAGACAGGACAAATAATTAACTCTATTTAAACAATTCTTGATCACTCAATATCAACAGGTTATTTTTAATTTTAAAAGTTTTCTTTAATATTTACCATTATTACCCCACTTACATTTTTTCCCTAAATAGGAATATGAATCAGGTAATACAAAAACAACCCACTGTACATTTTTTTTAAAAAAGGGTGGAGATAGGGTCCAGGACAGGAATATCCCAAACAGCTTCAAGGACAAAAAGCATGTTCCATACCAAATCATATTTACAGTTCCTCATCTAGAATTCAACTAACATATAACTGCAGCAATCAGCCAAGCTTAGCAAATTAAAATAACAGTAATTTTGACAGATTACCTTCTATAAATATTCAAATATGGACATTTATGTGCATGCAAGGGTCTCTGTATACCAATCAAAATGCTTTGTTTAGGATCCTAAAATTGAGTTTTCTTTTTTGCCCTTCTTTTTTGTAGGAGTCCCCCGAATCCTTAACTTTCATTTTAACTCTTTCACCTCAGCTGACAAAGAGACTAATATTGCTCTATTTATAGCCTGAATTATTATCCATTGCCTGAATTAAAATTTTAAGGATAACAGTCATATAAAGCATCAATAGACAAAAAGAAAAGTGCCTAGAACCTTTGAAAATCTATCTGTAAACACAAAAGGAAAGACCCAGTAGTGTTGGAGGGAGGGGGCAGAGACAGGATCTTAAGGGATGGCAAATGAAAAAGAGATTAACTTTTTATTCATGGAATCAGATATGCCTTGGTATAGTAAAATCCAAATGCAAAGAAAAATTAACAACTTTATAAATTTGAGCTACATTCAAAGTTCCATTAAGATAGATTACCATTTATTTGGCTCAAGACAAGATGCTATATTTTGAAAACAAGTTTAAGTATATGAAAGTGTCAAAGAAGGGAAATAACAATTACAGTTTTAACTTCATAGGTTTAAACTTCATAGTATATGCATAATTTATTCAATAAATACTATAAATGTATATTCTCTTCCTTACGATTTTAATAACATTTTCTTTTCTCAAGATTACTTTATTGCAATAATAAAATATATAATACATATAATGTACAAAATATGTGTCAATTAACTGGTTAGGCTGTCAATAAGGCTTCCAGTCAACAGTAGCTAAAGTTTGGGGGAGTAAAAAGTTATAAGCAGATTTCTGACTGCACAGAGGGTTAGGTACTCCAAACATCCACATTGTTTAAAGATCAACTGTAGAATGAAATTCAAACCAAATGCAATTTTTGAAATCCACAAATAGCCCTTTTAATCAAGACAAGATATCTGATGCATGGATTTGCTCATTGTCCTTCTACCCTATCTCCTATTAGTCAGTTTCCCTTAAACATATACACAATTACTGACACTCTGTATCCAGGACAGTATCATAATTATGTAAGAAAAGTCAACTTATTCAGAGGCATATGCTGGACTATTCCTACCTGGGAAGAAACAACTATTAACACCTCTACTGAGATTTATCAAAATATTTCTAGAAGGTTAGGCGGACTTACAAGAAACTCTTACTTTATGATCACTCACCAATCAACCACTCAAACCCAGGTCCAACAGTGATTCCAAGCCAGACCAGTGGTTATCAAAGCAGGAAAGGGAGAAGAAAAATCTGGTCTAGAGACCAATAACTTCAGACTTCCCTGAGAGCTTGTTAGAAATGCAGAATCTCTGGCCTTATCCAGAGAAATATTTAACCAGAATCTGCATTTTAACAAGATCCCCAAATAACTCATATACATATTAAAATTTGAGAAACTTTAGGAAGAAGAATATTATAATGAGAGAGAAGGTATAATATTCTGTTCAAAGAATAGTTCCCACTGCAGGCCCATGTCTGGCCAATAAGCAACCAATCTTTAACCTCTGTTTTATAGCATCATTATTCCTGCCACAATTTTTTCTCTGTTTTTTTAAAATAAAGTTTCTTGAAACACAGAAACTTCTGGAGACCCAGAGAAATGAGTATCTAATGATTAAATCTCAGGTCCTAAGAAATGCTGACAGAGTTGCCTTACAGCAAGTGGTTCTGTCTCATGCTCCCAGATCACATTAACTAAACAATTTTAAAATAATAATAATTCCTCTCATTCCAATGCTAGACACTAAGAGCATGTGGGGTCCCAGTGACTGAGAAAGAGACCAAAAAAACAAAAGCCTATACCATCTTGTAAGCAGAGAGAAGAAGCCTGTATGTGCTGGTTATTCGACTACTGTCTCTCAGCTTCAAATTCACCCATAATACTCAGCTCAGTAATGCTAAAGTTAGAAGTCTAGAAACCATTTTTCTCTTTTGCCAACTAGCTTTCTCATACTACCAATAAGGGTACTAGAAAGAGAAACTTGCTTTTCCCAGTCAGTATAGGCTCAATCCCAGTGACAGCCACCAGTGTTTTCTGACACTCAAAGAAGTATCAGCAACATCCAGGCAGTAACCTCCTCCAGAGGTTTTGAGCCCAAATCTACTCCAAGCTCTTCTTTGGTCCCCAGCCCTATAGGTGGTTGCTGCTTTCTATAATTGTTGTCTGTGTTACTCCAGTATTCCTCTTTTGCTTTTTCAACCCTCCAACACCTATGAAACCCATTGCCTATCCTAAATTTTGTTAGTGTAACTAGTGTGGATTGTTTCCCTATCCAGAGCCTTATGGATACATCATAGCTAGATGGAATAAAACTCAGCATGAACTTGATCCCTCTGGAAAACGGTTTTTCCAAAACATGAGTCCATGAAAAAAAAATATTTACTGCCACTCCCCCAAAATAGGTGCAAGATGGGAAAACAGATGCAAGAAGTACAGTTGTGAAAGAAGGAAGAGGGAACACAATCTAAGAAAGTAATACAGCCAGTCCTCCGGTTACAGTTTGACGTATGTCATTTCGTGGTTACCTCGCCATCCCATTTATTTATAAAAAAAAAAGTTCCGTCATTTCGACATATGTACATATGTGCTTTATGTTTTTTATTATTTATTTACCAAAAGATCTGGAATTTTTATCTTTCTTTTAAATTTTTTTGACTGTTTCACTTCATTACTGCTGTGTATGTGCTCCATGTGAGTGACGTAGGTGCTTACGTAGGTGGGTTCCGACTTACGGCAAAAATCGCATTATGTCGCGCACCATAGGCACACATCTCCAACGTAACCCGAGGACCTACTGTATATTGAAACAAATACCATAGTAGAAAACATATTTTAGCCCCAAAAACATAAAGAAAGGGCAAATAAAAGGTCTGACACAAATGTTTCTCCCTTAAGTAATACAAATCAGAGTTTGAAAAGTAGGAGGAACTTTATTCTTCTGCTTCTGCCATTGTTCAATTTTGTTAAAGCAGTTTTATATTGAGTTTGAATTACTTTCAGGACAGTATTGAGAAATTAGGGAGAATTCAAAGATCTCAAAAATGATGAAAGTAATAGGAAATAGAATCTATGAAGAAAGGTTCAAGGAGTCATACTTTTTAGTCCAGTCTAGTGAAAAGAAAACTTCAAGGCAACAAAATAACTGCCAACCAGTTTAAGAGTTCTGACCAGCTCAGCTTCAGCATTCCTACAAGTGTTTAAAATGATAGAAGGTAAAGTAAATAAATATAAAATGGAGCTTCTTAGCTTACTGGCTCTCCTTTAAAGCTCGCCTTCAAAGCATAGTTCTTCATGCTGTTTACACATAAGAATGACCTAGAATATTTTTTATAAAAATAACAATGATGATGATGGTGATGCCCAGAACATTAATGCCAGAGATCTGATTTAACTGGTCTCAGGTAGAGCATAGGCGTAATTTAAAAACAAAAACAAAAAATATCTAAGTGTTATAATGTACTGAAAGAAGGGTTGATAACCACTTGATGGAACATTCCATAACTTTACTACTCAAGGTATGGTAAGGACTAGCTATATCAAGAATTTCTGGAAAGCATGTTAGAAGGCAGCATCTCAGGCCTATTCCAAAACCTCTGTGTAAGAATCTACACGTTAATAAGATCGCCAAGTAATCTGTATGCACATTAAAATTTAAAAACACTGTTCTATTACAATTTGAAAAAGCTGTATCTGTGTGTGAGAGAGGAGTACAAACTCCAGCCTAAAAATAACTTGCTACATATAAATTTTTCTGAAGTTATAATTATTAAACGTTTATACTTTTAGAGTCTGAATATACTATTTTAGTGAATAAACCAATATTTAATAATAACTATTATTTATTCAGTATGTAGTATTTGTAAGCATTGTTCTCTACAAAATGATTTAATCCTCAATACATGTCTGTAAAGTAGATAATTTTACAATCCCTGTTTTACAGATAAGGAAACTGAGGCAAAAATTATATTTAAAAAATAATTTGCTCTAGATCACATAACTATTAAGTGGCAAAGTTGAGAAAATGAACCTACTTAGTCTTGTTTAAGAGCTTATACTCTTGGTTGGGTGGATGTGAACAAAAGGATGTAGGGGGGAATGGGGACATCTGAAATAGTGTTAACAATAAAAATAAAGTTAAAAAAAAGAGTGTATACTCTTAATCACAAAATAATACTATCAATACCATCTCAAAACATTCTGAAATCATTCAGAAAGAAAGTATAATTACTGGTAATAAAAATGCTATAAGAGTAAAGAAAATAAAGCAGTGTGTTTTCTTTTGGTTAAAAATAAAAACCAACAGAGTTCTAAAAGTGATACAATTACATCAACACTATTATGAATCTGTGGCCCACATTTAAAACAGAAAGGAACATGATCAAGAAGATAGTAACCCAGAAGGTTACTTATAACATGAACATTGTCAATATTTTGGGGTATGTGATGAACATACCAATAATGTTACATGAGACTACCCTATGGAAAAAACAATTTTACTAATAACCACTCTATTATCTACATTTGAAAATAATTGAAATGTCATGTTAGGAGATAGTCTCCTCAATGCCTCCCCTCCTTAATTCACCCCTATAGTAAATGCTCATACTACAACCCTCACCCCCACAAAAAATTAAAGTACATAAGGCTATGATTATTTTTCACAATAAAACAGGCATGATGTAAATTTAGTCTGGTTTTTCTCCTCTTCTGTATCCCACTGCTCCTAACTTTGAAAAAAGTCCAATCTGCTTCTGTCATTATTGAAACAAAATTTCCAGTCCCAGTAAGACCCAAATGTTACTTCTGAAAATCATGGAAACAACTTTGTTTTTTAAATGATGTGAGAGAGAGAAATGGAGAGAGAAAAACATTGATGTGAGAGAGAAACATAGATCAGTTGCCTCCCACATGTGCCCCAACCTGGGATTGCACCTGCCACCTTCTGGGGTACTGAATCCAATCTACTGAGTCACACCAGCCAGAGCTTGAAGACACCTTTTAAAGGAGCAGTCAGTCAGAGGCTGTCAGTAAAAGACCTACTAGAAAGTTTTAATAATTCATGTGAGTCCTAAATAGCACAATAGAATAGCCAAAGTTCCCAGAGATAAATAATATTATTATACTGGCAAATGGAATGAGTTTAAAATATGCAAAAGTATATCCTATGAGTATTTAAAGCAGAGCAACAATTTCTAAGATGTTTTAACTTCATTCAGTCCAAGTTTGCTCCTTAAAAAAGTGTATAATACCCTTTCATTAACAATGACAAAACCCTGATAACCTAGTTTCTGAGAATGAAAAGAACTACAGATATTAAAAATAGAGTGTCTTAACCCATAAGAGTTATTAAAGTGGATGCTGGAGACAAAAAGATTTGGGGGCTAAAAATACCAATGCAAAGACTCACTAAAGCCCAGCCAGTACAGCTCAAGTGGTTGAGCATGGATCTATGAATCAAGAGGTCATGGTTCGATTCCCGGTCAGGGCACACGCCCAGGTTGCAGGCTCAATCCCTAGTGTGGGGCATGCAGGAGGCAGCCGATCAATGATTCTCTCTCATCATTAATGTTTATATCTCTCCCTCTACCTTCCTCTCTGAAATCAATAAAAATACACTTTAAAAAAAAAAGACTCACTAAAATGTAAGTCTCCTGAACATCTAGTTTAAAATTATGATTTGAAGCAATTCATTGGTCACTTTGGATGAGGTTTTATGTGAATTCTTTAAGAAAGCTGAGGTCCATATGAAGAAGTACTACAGAGATATAACTTGATTTCCTAAAAAGTGGAGTCAGACTTTCCAGGAAGCAAACATAGACAAAACCCAAAAGAAAAGTATTCTTAGGAGGCAAAGCAACTGTCAAAACAAAACACAGAAGCTGAGCATTTCTGATATAACTCTTTCATTAACTAGTATGACTAACAAAATGACTCACACCAAAATTTCTTATAAATTTCCATCAGGTTTTAATTATCCATATTGGTTATGTAATATGTAAATTACTTGTACTTATCTTTTTCTTATAGTTAGGACCTAAAACCCACTCTCTTCGCCTCTCACCTAGATTCCTAATGGTATGTCCTCAATCTGCCCTCCTTTCCTATCATATTAAAAAAGACATTATTTGAATAATAAAGCATTATATATTTATAAAAAATAAATATATACCTGATATTTACTAAATACTGGCTGAATGCATAAATACCATCACCCCTACTCCCGTCATAAGATAGAACCATCATTCATTATATATATCATGTGTAAAAATTTAAATGGAAAATATTTACCCCCTCCATCACCAATAAAATAGAAAGCTTTATTATATCAAAGAAAAATAACTATTTAAAAATCACTACAATCATTTCTTCATCATAAGAAAGAATAAATTAAAAAGATGATTCATCCCCAGCCAGTCTTGCTTAGTTGTTAAATGTCAACCCATGAACCAGGTGGTCACAGTTTGATTTTTGGTCAGGGCACATGCCCAGGTTGTTGGCTCAATCCCCAGTAGGGGCAGTGCAGGAAACAACCAATCAATGATTCTCTCTCATCATTGTTTCTCTCTCTCTCTCCCTCTCCCTTCCTCTCTCTGAAATCAATAAAAACATATTAAAAAATTCTGAGAACACTGTAAAATTCTGTTTAGAATCCAAGTTATGTTATTGTAGCCCCTTATCAATATTCAGCATAACTAGCATCTGCAAAAGAAATGGTAATTAACTGGAACAGGGCGATTGGCCACAAACCTTACTCTTAGCCACAATTCTCCATAACCCTTATACCCAATCCCTGACTAATGAACTGAAAACCAGACCTTAGAATAACAACCACATCCCTGGATCACAAAGCTACAGGAAAGGAGAGTGAGGAGAGTACTAACATGAATGTGTATTTAACTTCTGATTTATTATAAAAGAACTTGCTCCAAAAATTAACAGACTTACCAAATTTGTTTTTAGACAAAAGTTAATAGCATTTCCTAACAGGCAATTTCCTATTAAAATGTGAAAATGTAAAATGTGGAAGAAAAAATTTTTTAAAGAGATGTAAGGTTTTGCAAATAATTCCAGTGAACTTGTAATGTCAACATTAGCTCAAATTTAGATTGAAAAACTATTTTTTCTAAAATTAGTTTTAGCAGATGCCTCAGCCTTGATAAAAACCGCTAACCTGTGTTTGGAATATACCTATATCTATAAAATTCAACACAGAAACAAACTGATAAAAATCACTTGACTGTATAGTAGGAGAACTAAAAGGTTCTGGGAACTTTAACAAAGAGTCACATATAATCATCAAATCTGCAAAAAGTTAAAACACATGGCGATCCAGTTTCGGGCATCCTGAGCTTATCAAAACTTTTACAACTAAATTTGGGTTATTTGGGGTGAGGGAAAGAGATGCGAAAGAGGAGTGAGGCGACTTTAAAAACCACTATTTTGACTAAATCTGCAGCTGTAATTACAGCTGTTCTGAAGCTTTTCTTAGAACTGTCCAAATATATTTTTTTAAATCATAATAACCAACAGTGGCTTTAATAAATTGAAGAACTTGATAGGATGACTTCTTCATAGTTAAAAGCTATTTCTAGCTATATAATTAATTAATATTCTATTGTTTTTGCTCTGCAACTAATAGATCAGAATTGTCATATAAATGCAAAAAGCTTTCTTGGGTTTTGGAGTTCTTAATTTTTTAACACTAAAAATCTACGTTAGAAAATATGCTGCATTTCTTTGCTTTGGCATTTTTGCAGAAGTTCACATCTGTGGACAAAAGAGGCCACTTGCTAACCTCAGAAGCGCAGGGAAGGTCTGCATGGCAGTATTACAAACTCAAAGACCTAAAGTAACCACAAAGGATGGTCTGAAACTTAAAATTTAAAAGCAGTTAAGGTGGACAGTCACGTCCCAGGTAGGTATCTTCCCTGAACAAGGTCAATCTTTACCTTAACTGAGCCTACTGTCTTTTTGCATCTAAGATAACCTACCTGTGGAATGTCAGTGTAACTTCCCTCCCCCTCCCCTCCTTCCCACCCCTGCACTCCCCCCAGACTCCTGGGACACAACCAAAGAGGAGAGAGACCATAAATTCCTACACTGTTATTTTTATCATGTTAATTGTTGACTGTTAACTATCCTGTATCCACCTGAGTAAAAGAAGTATGTCTATCATTTTATTTATTTTTAAAAAATATATATTTTAGTGATTTTTTTACAGAGAGGAAGGGAGAAGAATAGGGAGTTAGAAACATCAATGAGAGAGAAACATCGATCAGCTGCCTCCTGCACACCCCCTACTGGGGATGTGCCCACAACAAGGAACATGCCCTTAACTGTAATCGAACCTGGGACCCTTCAGTCTGCAGGCCTACACTGTATCCACTGAGCCAAACCGGTCAGAGCTATCATTTTATTTTTTATCCAATCCCAGAGGTTTCCCCACTTTGCTTTCTCCCACACCTCCCTAATCTATCACCAATGGATTTCATGTAACCCACTTACGTCTCCTCTTTTGAAAATAATGTATAAAACAAGGTGAAAAACTGCCATTCTCCAGAGCATTATTTCAATACATTGAGATTCTGCTTCCTGACAATTGTCAACAGTTTGGCTCAAATAAACCCACAAAAATTCTTTACAGGTTTGAATGTTTTTATGTTAACACATTTTATATTGATGTTTCTATCTCCCTCTCCCTTCCTCTCTAAAATCAATAAAAACATATATTTTTTAAAAATGCCATACAGAAAACACAAGTGAAATGAAAAAAATCAAGAGGAAGAGTACAACAGCAGAAGAAAGGACAGCAGTAGAATTCATCCGATCAAAGAAAAAAGAATTTAAAAAGTGTGATTATAGATTAAGGGAATTATGGGATATCATCAAGTTCACCAATATACACATAGTGATTCCAGAAAGAGAAGAGAAAGATAAAGAGGCAGAAAGCTTATTCCCAAAAAAATAATGGCTGAATGCTTCTCTATCCTGGGGAAAAAGATAGATATCCAGGAATCCTATAGAGTTTCAAATAAAAGAAATCTAAACCAAAACACAGTATAATTAAAATTTCAAAAGTTAAAGAAGTGAATCTTAAAAGCAGCAAGAAAATACATCTATCCTATATAATAAAAGAGTAATATGCAAATCGACCTAAGAGCAAAACAACCAGTCACTATGACACACACTGATCACCAGGAGGCAGATGCTCAACACAGGAGCTTCCCCTGGTGGTCAGTGCGCTCCCACAGGGGGAGTGCTGCTCAGTCAGAAGACAGGCTCAGGGCTAACAAGCACAGCAGCAGTGGCGAGAGCCTCTCCTGCCTCCACAGCAGCGCTAAGGATGTCTGACTGAGCGGGCCTAAGCCGCCAGTCGGACAACTGCCAAGAGCTCCTGGGCTGCTAAAGGGCACAGGCTGGGCTGAGGGGACACCCCCCCGCAAATGCACGAACGTCGTGCACCAGGCCTCTAGTATATCTATATATAACCCTAATATGCAAATAGACCAAACAGCAGAACAACCAAACAACAGAAACAACTGAACAACCGGGGTGCGCACGGACCATGGCAGGCTTCAGCAGCAGGTGGCAGAGCACGGAACATGGTGGGCATCGACCATGGTGGGATGGTGGAGAAGATGAGTGGGAGCGCCAGACCAAGGTGGGGCACCAGTTGCAGTCATCAGGGCGAACCTCTGGTGGTTACTGAAAATTCCTTGCTCCTGCATGCCACAGTCCCGCCAGGTGCTTGCACCTGCTGCTGGCATCGGCCGGCCCTGCTCACACCCACAGCCAACGCCAGAGTCACCGCTGACACCCACTGCCAGTGCCCGGTGCCAGTCCCAATTGCTTAGCACTCAGCACCGGTCCCGATTGCTCGGCGCCATCAGCAGGTACGAGCAGCGGCTGCCAGCTCCAACCGCCCCTGAGGGCTTCTCCACCTCCACCTCCACCTCCCCCTGCTCCTGAGGGGCAATTGGGGGGGTAGCAGCCTCCACTTGCACCCACAGCCAGCACCGGAGCCACCACTGGCACCCACTGACAGTGCCAGCCCCACTCACACCCACTGCTGACACTGGTCCCAATTGCTCCGCACCATCAGTAGGTGTGAGCAGGGCCAGCATTGTCAGCACGCGGGAGCGGCAGTGGTGGGAGTGGGGCTGCCAGCAGACAGGGAACGGGAGCTGTGGCAGGAGGTGCCGGGCGGGGGCGCAGAGGATGGGCCAAGACCTGCCCCTGTGCCCACCACAGTCTGCAGCCCACAGTTCCTTTCAAGGTGCACAAATTCATGCACTGGGCCCCTAGAGTTATTATAAAAGGGAAATAAGGTTATCAACAGTTTTAATAAAATCTAAAAAATTTTGCAGGACAAAAGATACAGACATGATATATTCGAAGTGCTGAAAGAAACAAAACTGCCAACCAAGAATACATTCTTCTGTCAAAAAGTTGTCCTTCAAAATTAGAGATAGTGTTATCCAAGCAAATAAAAACTACAAAATTTCATCAACACTAGACCAGCCTTACAAGAAATGTTAAGACTTCTTCAAGCTTCAACAAAAAAATGTTAATTAGTAACACATTAAAATATAAATCTCCCTGGTAAAAATAAATACATAATTACATTCAGATTAATCTAATTTGTAATGGAGTGGGTAAATCACATAAATCTAATATGAAAGCTAAAAGACAAAAGTGGTAAAAATAGATATAAATTATGACATCAAAATTATAAAATGTTCAGGGACAGAATAAAAATATAGAACTGTAGTATGCATATGAGCATAACTTGTTACTAACTTAAAATAGACTTATAAATATAAGATGTTTATCTATTCCTCATGGTAACCACAAGCAGAAACCTATAATCAATACACAAAAACTGAAGAGAAAGTAATCTAAGCATACCACTACAGAAAAATCATCAAATCACAAAGGAAGGCACAAAGAAGAAAAGAGAAATTGCAAAACAACCAGAAAACAAATATCAAAAAGCCAATAGGTATCAATAATTACATCAGATGTAGGTGGACTAAATTCTACAATCAAAACAAAGACTGGTTGAGTAGATTAAAAATAAAAATAAAAGCAATGCCACCTTCAGTTTAAGTTTTTTTCAGGATTTTTCAGGTATGTTTAAATAATGGTGTGGTAATCATTCTTGATGGAAATAAAGTCATCATTTATGTGAAAAAATAAAACAATGCCCAACTATATTCTGTCTACAAGAGACATGTTTTAGCTTTAAGGACACACACAGACTGAAAATTTAAAAAATGTAAAACGACATTCCATGCAAATGATTATCAAAAGCAAGCAGGGGCCCCTGGCTGATGTGTAGCTCAGTTAGTTGGAGCATCATTCTCATACACGTAAAGGCGGTTGGTTCAATTCCTGGTCAGGGCACACGCCTAGGTTGCATATTTGACCCCAGGTCCTTGATCAGGGTATGTACAGGAGACAACCAATCAATGTTTTTCTCTCACATCAATGTTTCTCTCTGTATCTCTTTTCCTCTCTCTAAAATCAATGAAAAACATATCCTGGGATAAGGAGAAAGAACAAAAGGAAAGGGAAGGAAGGGAGGGAGGGAGAGAAAGGAGGGAGGGAGAGAGGGAAGGAGGGAGAAGGGAAGGAGGGACGGAAGGAAGGAAGGGCAAGCAAGCAGGGGTAGCTACAGTTATATCGGACAAAATAAAGTTCAAACAAAAGACTAATAAAAGAAAGTTATGATATAAAGATAAAGGGGTCAATCCAATGAGTTATACTTTATAAATATATATCCACCTAACATAGAAGCACCTAAATATGTAAAGCAAATAATAACAAACCTATTTCATAACAAATAAGACAGCATAACAATAATTGCAGGGGACTTCAATACCCCACTTTTAACAATGGATAAATTATTCATAATCTCCTCATGCACATGTGGAACATTCTCCAGAATATATCATATATTAGGCCACAAGACAATTCTTTTTTAAAAATATTTTTTTAATTGATTCAGAGAGGAAGGGAGAGAAAGAGGGAAATAGAAATGGGAGAAACTGGGGATCGAGACCACAACCCGGACATGTGCCATGACGGGGAATCAAACCATGACATCCTTGTTCATAGGTTGATGCTCAACCACTGAGTGACACCATCCATGCAAAAACAATTCTTAATAAATTTAAGAAAGTTGAAATCATTATTGGTATATAAAAAAGGCATAGATTGACATAGTGTCAATGGTCGGCAAACTGCGGCTCGCAAGCCACATGCAGCTCACAAGCCGCGGTTTGCCACTCTGTTGACTAATGAGTTTGCCGACCACTGCAAGGCATTACCCTTACCCAGAAGTTTTGACTTCAAGTTAAAGACATTAGCACATTATTGAAATGTTTTTTAAGTATTTTTCCCTAAGGCAGTGGTCAGCAAACTCATTAGTCAACAGAGCGGCAAACCTCGGCTCGTGCGCCACAGTTTGTCGACCGCAACTGCCCTAGCCAATTTAGTTCAATGGACAGAGCATCGGACTGTGGACTGAAGGGTTCCAGGTTCGATTCTGGTCAAGGGCATATGCCCAGGTTGCAGGCTCAATCCCCAGCAGGGGGCATGCAGGAGGCAGCCAATAAATGATTCTCTCTCATCATTGATGTTTCTATCTCTCCTTCTCCCTTCCTCTCTGAAATCAATAAAAAAAATTTTTTTTTAAGCCACAGATTTCTGGGTGTTAATTTTGTATACTGCTACATTACCAAATTCATTTATTAAGCCTAGTAATTTTTTGATGGAGGCTTTAGGGTTTTCTATGTACAATATCATGTCGTTTGCAAATAATGACAGTTTTACTTCTTTTCCAATTTGAATGCCTTTTATTTCTTCTTGTCTGATCGCTATGACTAGCATTACCAGTACTATGGCTAGAATTTCCAGGACTATGGTGAAAGGGGGCATCCTTGTCTTGTTCCCGTTTTAGAGGAAGTGGTTTATGTTTTTGCCCATTGAATATGATGTTGGCTATAGGTTTGTCATATAAGGCTTTTATTGAGATATGATCCCTCTATTCCCACTGTGCTGAGAGTTTTTATCAAGAAAGGGTGTTAGATTTTGTCAAATGCTTTTTCTGGATCAATTGATATGATTATGTGACTTTTATCTCTCAATTTGTTTATGTGATGTATCACATTTATTGATTTGCAGATATTGTACTATCCCTGCATCCCTGGAATAAATCCCACTTGGTCATGGTGTATTTTGTTCCTAATGTAATGATGGATCCGATTTGCTGGGATTTGGTTGAGGATTTTAGCGTCTTTGTTCTCTTTCTTGGTAGTGTCTTTATCTGTTTTTGGGATTAGGGTAATGCTGACTTCATAGAAAGAACTTGGAAGTGTACCTTCCTCTTGAATTTTTTGGAATAGTCTGAGGAGGATAGGTTTTCTTTCAAAGTTCTTCTTTGAATGTTTGGTAAAACTCCTCTATGAAGCCGGCTGGCCAAGGGCTTTTGTTTGCTGGAAGGGCTTTATATACTGCTTTAATTTCCACCATAGTTATTGGCCTATTCAGATTTTTTTATTCTTCCTGAGTTTTGGAAGTTTTTATTTTTCTAAGAATATGTCCATTCCTTCTAGGTTGACCTGTTTGTTGAAATAGAGTTGTTCATAGTATTTCTTTACAATCCTTTGTATTTCTGTGGAGTCTGATGTTATTTCGCCTCTTTCATTTCTGATTTTGTTTATTTGGTTCCTCTCTCTTTGCTTCTTGGAGAGCCTGGCTAGAGGTTCATCAATCTTGTTTATCTTTTCAAAGAACCAGCTCCTGGTTTCATTTATCTTTTGTATTGTTTTTTCGGGGTGTTTTTTTTGGGTCTCTATGCCATTTATTTCCACTCTTATCTTTATTATTTCCTGCCTTCTGCTCACTCTGGGCTTTACTTATTGCTCTCTTTCTAATTCTTTAAGTTTAGAGTTAGATAATTTATTATCAGTTTTTCTTGTTTTATGATGTAGGCCTGTAATGCTATGAACTTCCCTCTCAGGACTGCTTTCACTGTGTCCCATAGGTTTTGGATTGTTGTGTTTTCATTGTCATTCATTTCCAGGATGTTTTTAATTTCTTCTTTGATCTATTTGGTAACCCAATCATTGTTTAATAGCATGCTATTTAGCCTCAAGTGTTTGAATTTTTAAATTGTTTTTATTGTAGTTTATTTCTAATATTATGCAAATATGATCTGAGAAGATGTTTGATATGATTTCCATCTTCTTGAATTTGAAGAGACTTTGTCTGTACCCCAATATCTGATCTATCTTTGAAAATGTCCCATGTGCACTTGAGAAGAATGTATATTCTGTAGCTTTGGGGTGAAATGTCCTGAAGATGTCAATTAAGTCCATCTGATCTAGTGAGTCATTTAAGATTGCTCTTTCTTTGCTGACTTTTTTGTCTGGAGGATTTATCCAGTGATGTCAATGGGGTATTAAAGCCCCCTAGTATGACTGTATTGCTACTGATCTCTCCCTTGATATCTTCCAGACTTTTTTTATGTATTTGGGTGCTTCTGCATTGGGTGCATTTATGTTTACCAGAGTTATACCCTCTTGTTGTATAGATCCCTTTAGTATAAGTGGCCTTCCTTATCTCTTGTTATCGCTTTCACTTTGAGGTCTATTTTGTCAGATATAGGTATTGCTAACCCAGCTTTTTTTTTTTTTTTCCATTTCCATTTGCCTGAAAAATATTTTTTTATCCCTTCACTTTCAGTCTGTGTGAATCCCTTGTTCTGAGGTGGGTCTCTTGTAGACAGCATATATATGGGTCATATTTTCTTATCCAATCAGCCATTCTGTGTCTTTTGATGGAGCATTTAGTCCATTTATGTTTAAGGTTATTATTACTCACAGAAAGAGAAACAAAAACAAAAATTCCATTTACCATTGCACCAAAAAAATTAAGAAACCTAGGAATAAACTTTACTAAAGAGATAAAAGACCTATACTCAGAAAACTACAAGACATTGAAAAAAAGAGATAGAGGAAGACAAAAACAAATGGAATAATATACCATGTTCATAGATTGGTAGAATCAACATTATTAAAATGTCCATACTACCGAGAGCAATCTATAGATTTAATGCAATCCCTATTAAAATACCAACAGCATGTTTCACAGACTTAGAAAAAACTCTTCAAAAATACATATGGAATAAAAAAAGACCCCAAATAGCTCCAGCAATCTTGAGAAAGAAGAACAACGTTGGAGGGATCACAATACCAGAAATCAAGCTATATTACAAAACCACTGTTCCCAAAACTGCCTGGTACTGACATAAGAACAGACATAGAGACCAATGGAACAGAACAAAAAACCCAGAAATAGTCTCAAGCCATTATGCTCGATTAATACTTGACAAAGGAGGCAAGAGCACACAATGGAGTCAAGACACTCTCTTCAGTAAATGGTGTTGGAAGTCAAGACACTCTCTTCAATAAATGGTCCAATTGGACAGATACATGCAAAAAAATGAAACTAGACTATCAACTTACATCATACACAGAAATAAACTCAAAATGGATAAAGGTCTTAAACATAAGACAGGAAACCTTAAAAATCTTAAAAGAATCCATAGGCAGCAAAATATCAGAAATGTTGTAGCAATATCTTTACCGATACAGCTCCTAGGGCAATGGAAACTAAGAAGAAAATAAACAAATTGGGACTATATCAAAATAAAAAGCTTCTGCACTGCAAAAGAAACCATCAACAAAACAACAAGAAAGCCCACTGCAAGGGAGAACATATTTGCCAATGTTATATTCGATAAGGGCCTAATCTCCAAATTTTATAGGGAACTCATACATCTTAAGAAAAGGAAGATAAACAATCCAATCATAAAATGGGCAAAGGACTTATACACTTTTCAAAAGTGGACATACAGAAGGCCAAGAGACATATGAAAACATGCTCAAAGTCACTAATCATCTGAGAGATACAAATCAAAATGACAATGAGGTACCTCACACCTATCAGAATGGCTATCATTAACAAATTGACAAACGACAAGTGCTGGAGAGGATGTAGAAAAAAGGAACCCTCGTGCGCTGCTGGTGGGAATGCAGACTGGTGCAGCCTCTGTGGAAAACAGTATGGAGTTTCCTCAAAAAATTAAAAATGGAACTCCCATTTGACCCAGTAATCCCACTTCTAGGAATATATCCCAAGAAATCAGAAACACTAATCAGAAAGGACATATGCACCCCTATGTTCATAGCAGCACAATTTACAAAGCTAAGATTTGGAAATAGCCGAAGTGCCCATCAGCAGATTAGTGAATTAAAAACAGTGGTACATCTACACAATGGAATACTATGCTGCTGTAAAAAAAGAAAGAACTCTTACCATTCACAACAGCATGGATGGACATGGAGAGCATTATGCCATGCGAAATAAGCCAGTTGGAGAAAGATAAGTATCACATGATCGCACTCATTTGTAGAATATAATAAACAACATAAACTGATGAACAAAAATAGATCCAGAGACAGAGAAGCATCAAACAGACTGTCAAACTTCAGAGGGAAGGCGGAGGAGGAGGGGAGAGTTAGGGATTGACCAAAGGACTTATATGCATGCATATAAGCATAACCAAATGGACACTGACACTAGGGGGGTAAGGGCATGTGTAGGATGGGTGGGGGTGGCCGGGGAGAGATCAATGGGGTAAAAAGGAGACATATGTAATACTTTAAACAATAAAGAATATTTTTAAAGAAAAAAAAGGAAAGTTGAAATCTTATCAAGCATCTTTTAAGACCATAATGGTATTAAACTAGAAATTAACTACAAGGAGAAAACTGGAAAATTCACAAATATGTGGAGATTTAAGAACATGCTTCTGAACAACCAATGGTAAAAGAAGAATTTAAAAGAAAAATCAAAAAAAGGGCTTTAGACAAATGAAAATAGACATACATTACCAAAACTTATGACATGCAGCAAAAACAGTTCTAAAGGGAAATTAACAGCAATAAACACCCACAGGAAGAAAAGAGAAAGAGCTCCAATAAACAACCTAACTTTACACCTAAAAGAAATTTAAAAAGAACAAAAGAGTTAGTAGAAGAAAAAATAACAATGATAATCCCAAATATCAGAGGCAAAATAAAAGAAACAAAAACTAAAGACAACAAAAAGCTAAATGAAACTAAAAGCTGATTTATTGAAAAGATAAACAAAATAGACAAACCTTTAGCTAGACTTACCAAGAAAAATAGATGACTCAAACAAAATTATAAAAGAGACACTATAACTGATACCACACAAATACAAAGGATCCTAAGAGACTACAATGAACAATTATACACCAAAAAAACTGAACAACCTAGAAGAAATGGACAAATTCCTAAAAACATATAATCTACCAAGACTAAATCAGAAAAAACAGAAAATCTGAAAAGACTGATTACTAGTAGGGAGATTAAATCAGCAATCAAAAACCTCCCAACAAAGAAATGTCTAGGACCAGGTGGCTTCACTAGTGAATTCTACCAAACATTTATAGAACTAACATCAATCCTTCTCAAACTCTCCCAAAAAACATAAGAGATTGGAACACTTCCAAATTCATTTTACAAGGTCAGCATAACCTGGTACTAAAACCAAATGAGGACACTATAAGAAAATAAAACTACAGACCAATATTGTTGACAAACGTAGATGCAAAAATCCTCAACCATATATTAGCAAACGGAATTCAACAGTACATTAAAAGGCTCACACACCATGATTAAGTGAATTTATTCCAGGGAAAAAGATATGTAAATTGATATAATACAACACACACAAAATGAAAGATAAAAATCATATATCATCTCAACAGATACAGAAACCATTTGACAAAATTCAATATACATTAATGATAACAACAGCAAAAAAACTACCTCTTAACAAAGTGGGTATAAAGGGAATGTACCTTAACATAATAAAGGTCATATATGACAAGTTCACTGCTAACATCATGCTCAACAGGGAAAAGCTAAATGCTTTTTCTCTAAGATCAGAAACAAGATAAGGATGCCCACTTTCACCACTTTTATTCAACACAGCACTGGAAGTTCTAGCTAGAGGGATTATTCTTTAAAAAGAAATAAAAGGTATTCAAATCAGAAAAAGAAGCAAAACTGTCACTATTTGTAGATGACATAATATTATATATATAGAAAATCCTAAAGACTCCACCAAAAAACTTAGAACTAATCAACAAATTCACTAAAGTGGCATGATACAAAATCAATATACAAAAGTCATAGTAGGTAGTCAGTTTACATACACTAACAACAAAATATCAAAGAAAATAAGAAAACAATCCCATTTATAATTGCATGGAAACTAATAAAATACCTATGAATAAATTTAACAAAGGAAGTGAAAGATCTGTACACTGAAAATTATAAGAAACTGATGAAAGAAAATAAAGACACAAATAAATGGAAAGCACAAATAAATCCATGCTCATGAATTGGACAAGTATTGTTTAAATGTCCATACTACCCAAAGCAATCTACAGAGTCAATACAAACCCTATCAAAATTCTACTGACATTTTTCAAAAAGTAGAAAAATAATCCTAAAGGTTGTATGGAACCACAAAAGACCCAAAATAGCCCAAAGCTAGAGACATCTCACTTTCTGATTTCAAACTGAGATACTGGCATAAAAACACACATACAGATCAATGGAACAAAATAGAGAGCTCAGAAATAAACCCATGCCTATACAGTCAATTAATTTACATCAAAGGAGCTAAGAATATCCAAAGGGAAAGGATGGTCTCTTTAATAAATGGTGCTGAGAAAACTGGACAGTCACAGGCAAAAGAATGAAACTGGACCCCATTGACTGACAGACAAAAATCAACTCAAAATGGATTAAAGATCTGAACATAAAACAAAAAACCATAAAACCCCTAGAAGAAAACATAGGAAGTAAGCTCCTTGTCTTACAGTGATTTGGGGTTTACCAAAAGTAAAATCAACAGAATAGGAGAAAATATTTTTATTGTGTATTATTTTTCTATTACAGTTTACATTCAATATTATTTTGCAACAACATGGATGGACCTTCAGGGCATTATACTAACTGAAATAAGCCAGACAGAAAAAGACAAAAACTACATGTTATCACCTATATGCACAATCTGAAAAAAAAATTTTTTAGTCAAACTTATAGAAACAAAAAAATAGAAAAGTGGTTGCCAGGGACTGTGCAGTGGAGGAAATAGAAAAGGCTGGTAAAAGGGTACAAACTTTCTCAGCTTAAGATAAATAAAATCTGAGGCTCTAATATAAAACATGGTTACTAGAGTTGATTATACTATTAAATATTTAAGATTTGCTAAGAGAGAACTTAAATGTTCTCACAAAAGAAAAGATAAATAGGTAAGGTGATGGATATGTTAATTAATTAGATGGTAGGAAACCTTGCACAATGTATCCTATATAATAAAAGCCTAATATGCTATGTGTCTGACCGTTGGTTCTACTGTTCAAGCAGTCACTATGACATGCACTGACCACCAGGGGGCAAATGCTCCAACCAGTAGGTTAGCTTGCTGCTAGAGTCCGGCTGATAGAGACTGGGAGAGACGGGCCGGACACACCCTGGAGCCCTTCTGCGATCCCTCCCCAGCCCCAATCGTGCACCAGTGGGACCCTCAGCCTGTCCTGCACCCTCCTGCAATTCAGGACCCCTTGTGGATGTCGGAGAGCCAGTTTTGGCCTGATCCCCGCAGGTCAGGCCAAGAGACCCCACTGGTGCACAAATCCATGTACCAGGCCTCGAGTATGTATATAAAGTCACTATGATATACATATACTTTTAATATATTACAATTTTATGTGTCAATTATTCTATATAATAAAAGAGTAATATGCCAATCAACTGGTCGCAATGACACACACTGAACACCAGGGGGCAAATGCTCCACACAGGGGCTGCCCCCTGGTGCGGGAGCGCCGCTCAGCCACAAGCTGGGTTGACCGCTGGTGAGCGCAGCGGCCCACCTCCACAGCAGCACTAAGGATGTCCAACTGTGGCTTAGAGCTGCTCCCTGCATTGAGTGGGCCTAAGCTGTCAGTCAGACATCCCCCCAAGGGCTCCTGGACTGTGAAAGGGTGCAGGCCTGGCTGAGGGATCACCCCCCACCCCACCCCAAGTGCACAAATGTCGTACACCGGGCCTCCAGTACCTCTATAAAGCTGAAAAAGTTTTAAAAAACTACATATATATATGGAACTTCTAAAATAACTGATTTGTTAATTTAAAAAGTGTCCTAAACAGCTATTTTACATTGCATGTTTTTATTTCTATCTGTGGGTAGCAGGAATTTCTATAAAAACATCAAGATAGCCCTGGCCGTAGCTCAATTGATCAGAGCATCAACAATACACCAAGGTTGTGGGTTCAATCCCCAGTTCGGGCACATATAAGAATCAACCAATGAATGCATAACTAAGTGGAAAACAAGCCAATGCCTCTCTCTCTCTCTCCCTCTCTCTCTCTCTCTCTCTCTCTCTCTCTCTCTCTTTCTCTCTCTTTCTCTCACCAATTTAAAAAGATTTTTACGAGTAAATGAAGATACTATTTTCTTGAGAAGAAATAAAAAAAGGATAAAGAAGCCTTTCAGGGTTCCCAAGATTTAAAGATATAGATACTTAAAAAGATATTTCCCATTAAATAAAATAAAGCTAGGATAGTAACATTTGCTTCATATTAGCAAATTTAACAAGTGGAGTTGAATGAGGTTTCAGGAGCAAAGTAATATATTACAAAGAATAGATTCTCACCAGTGACTTACCATTTACTCATAGATAAATTTGTTCCCTAACCTACTCTAAATATCAAAAAGAGAAAGCCATATTATTGAAACTTTGTGATACTTTGCAGAACAAAGAAACATAAATAACTGTCTCATAATATATAGAAAAGTATTTAATTATACATGACAATACTAAAATATTGATTTCATGACCCATTTACCTTGACAGCCTCAAAGTAAATCAAATATATTTTTCATAGCTATGATAAGTATACACATGTAGAAATAGCAGACATACTATTCTTCATATATGCTGTTTCCATTCAAGCTAGTTTGAAAAACAACAAATTCTACTGGTGAGCTTGATTGGAAAAAAATAACACTTTTTTCTATATTCTGAAATGTTGCAAAGAAATGCCCCAATAATCCTAAATATGGTGGCCAAATATGCATATTTCCCTAATGTCTGCATAGGTCAATGTTTTCCATGGATGTTACCTAACTGTATTTAAATTAAAAACTAAGCAAGCATTACAAGAGGAATACAGGGAGCCAGCACAAAGCAAGAGGTGAACTATCAGATAATAAGATTTACATCTGAAAGAGGGCCATTTAATTTCTTTTTTTATATATGTTTTTATTGATTTTTAGAGAGAGAGGAAGGGAGAGGGAGAGGGAGAGAAAAAAAAAATCAGTGAGAGCGAAACATTGATAGGCTGCCTCCTGCATGCACCCTACCAGTGATCGAGCTCCCAACCTGGGCATGTGCCCTGATAAGGAATTGAATCAGCAATCCTTTGATGCACAGGACGATGCCAAACCAACTGAGCCACAATGGCCAGGGCAGGACCATTTAATTTCAGGTACTAGAAACCAGTAATGCATTTAAAAATTAACTATCCATTCAGCCACAACCTGAGCTTCCTGAAAAAGCACAGGAAGGCTTTGGAAGTTTGGCTGCACATACCAAAGTTTACAAACCAGCTATCAAAAATGATCTCATGTGACTTCTATATGAATCATCACAAAAGGATAAGGCAGAATTTAAAAAGTCAATTGCAATTAAGTTGAAAATATATCAACTTAATAGCTGCTGCAAAATCCTATTCAAATCTCCCTTCCAGCCATATGTCTACTTTGAAGCTTTTCCTTATCATTCATTACTATTTCCCCTACTGCAAAGTACCTACACAACAGGATCCAAAACAGTGAAAAGAAAGCAGGGGGCAAAAACTGACAGAACTTTCCAGTGCTACAAAATACTTAATTCCTTGTTCTTTGAAATTTCATAAAAATGTTGCCTTCTGAGATCAAGAGCTAGAAGCAGTCTAAAATCATAACCAAAATTAAGGGATCTTTCTACTAGGGATGGGTGAGTAGGGAGGAGGTGGTTGGGCGAAGACTGCAAGAGCCAATGATAGAAAAATCTACTGTGAAGACACTAAAAACTTGAGAATTTTTACATTGGCTTTCTCATGTCCTTGCTCCCCACAGCTGCTTTTCCCCAGCCTACTTGATAAAATCCAAATTGTACAACAGCTGATAATCTACAAAATCAATTTTCTAACAGCCATCATTAACAAACTATTCCCCAAACTAGTTGAACTATGCCTAATCCCTCCTGCTAAAACCCTATAAAAAATTCTGCCTTCCCCAAGTTAGAACTCTCCTCCAGAACCTTTCATGCCCAGCATTTTCTATTATAGTCTTATGATGACAGTGCCCTGGTTAACTTTCTTTCAAACTATGAAAAGTTCCAAGAGGTTAACACAGCAGTAATTTGCTTCTTGATGGGCTCCAAGGTAATAGTGGGCACTATTTCTGTGTCCATATAGACTCATTAGGGAAATAGGCAATAGAAAAGTGAAGTCTCCAGTGGTCATTTAAAAAAAGGATAAAGACAAAGATAAACATTTACTAACAGCCTACCTCTACTGCTTCACCCTTTTATATAATTTATTCTTTTTAATCCTCACTACAACCCTTGGATAAATATTCTTATGGTCATTCTTCAGATGGGAAATCAGAAAGTTAGATAATAAATTTTATATGTTACGCATATTTTATTACAATAAAATAAAGTATGATTGCAATAATCACCAAAAACTAGAAACTCCCCCAAATGTCCATCAGCTGGTGAGTGGAAAAGCTAGCTGTAGTATAGCCACACAGTAGAACACTACTCAGTAATAAAATAAAATAAAGAATTACTAGTATGCACAACATGGATGAATCCAAATTTATTACGCTAAGTGAAAGCTACATACTAAATGATTCCATTTAAATGACATATTGGAAAAGGTAAACTACAGGGCCCCCCCGCCCCCCCCCCAAAAAAACAAAAACAACACATCAGTGTTTCTGGGGATTGAAATGGACATAAGTGAATTTAGAAGATTATGGTGATAACTATATATTTGTCAAAACTCAGACTGAACACTAAATACAAATAAAAATTTTAATGTATGTCTGAAATCTGTACAAGAATGAAACCTTTAAAAGTCAGCTACTGTCAAAAATTTTAAGATGAGCCCTGGCCAGTGTGGCTCAGTTGGTTGAGCATCATCCCGTGCCTTGATAGGTCGCTGGTTTGATTCCCACCCAATTGGGGCACATATCCAGGTTGTGGGTTTGTTCCCCAGTGGGGGATGTGTGTGGGAGGCAGCTGATTGAGGTTTTTCTCTCTCTTTCCTTCTCCCTTCCTTCCTCTCTAAACATCAATAAAAGTATATTTTTTATTTTTTTAAGATGAGTTATATTCAGCACCAAATACACCACACAACACCAAAACTACAACGTACCATATTCACCCACAACTTGTTTCATCCAGCCCCTTACTTTAAAGTACAAAACTATTACATATTAAGTAAAATGTTTTTCATTATATGCACCGCACATCTCACATAGTAGGTAGTCAGAAAATGTTAACTAATACACAATTCAATAGGGTTTCGATCCACTTGGCCTTTCTACTTCAATGGTACATACATATGTAGCTTCAAACACAAAATTATTCATTTCTCAAAATATTAACATATACTTGGCACAGGTGAGTGCTGTGCATAAAATGTACTAACCTGAATTTGTTCAATTAATCAATAAGGGCAACAGAGCACGTTGTCTTGTGTTAAGAGTGTTCTCTTAGCAAAAGCTGTGACCTAGAATAAAAGAAAAATAGACAAAATTCAGGCCTATTCAAATTTTAGCCTTATTATATAGTTTTTTTTTAATCTCTCTTTTTTCTTTCCTTATGTAGCCAATCATGACATATAAACTGTTTGTACATTCAATTTTTTGCAAGCAGTGCTTTTCATATCTCAATAAGGAATGGATGGACTTTCATTTTGCAAATTACAGTTAAATGCAATAACATTCAGTGTCTTAATCTGTTTCATAATTCACCTTAAAATAAGTCAACACCTATAAAACTTGCTTTGTGAACACGAAATTCTTTCATTTTGTCTACTTTTTTAAATATAGAGCAATCTGAAAGGTCTCTCCTTTCAAATTAATGCTAACATTTTTCTACATCCCCACATTCCGATTAACTGTGCTCCCTAATTTCTGACTATCTTCTACACAAACTTCCATTCAAGTCAATTTAATTTGCTTGCTTTCCAAAGAACAACTTTATCATTCTCAGCTGTCACCCTGCAACACACCATTCCTTCTTTTTAGAACAGAGACTTTTTCTCCCTTACCCTCTTTGTCAATCAATGCACATCAGTCAACTTTCTCAAAATCCAGCCCCTCCATTCCTTCCTGAGCTGATATAATCATTCTGTGTACTCCATTAATCTTTGCTGGAATATTTTGCTACATTATATATATATAATCTCATTTGATTAGAGGACCTATCTATATCCTATTTTTTGTCTTGCTACCTCTCCATCATCTAAGCATAATATCCATCAACAAATTTTATCCAGGCCTCTCATATTTACTATGGCCTAGCCAAATAGTATTAAACTGAAGCATTTGTAACTAAGACAAATTTTTCTCACAAACCATTTTCAGTGTTCAAGGCCAGGAACATTATTCTTTTTTAAAAATATATATTTTATTGATTTTTTTACAGAGAAGAAGGGAGAGGGATAGAGAGTTAGAAACATAAATGAGAGAGAAACATCTATCAGCTGCCTCCTGCACACCTCCTACTGTGGATGTGCCCACAACCAAGGTACATGCCCTTGACAGGAATCGAACCTGGGACCTCTCAGTCCGCAGGCCGATGCTCTATCCACTGAGCCAAACCGATTAGGGCAGAACATTATTCTTTTTAATTGTGCTTAGTTTGTTAACCTAAAAATGGACTATAAACATATTATACTAGTTAAATTTTTACATTTATATCATCAAGTTCATAAAAGAACAGTTATCAAATTAATTTACATTTTAAGGTTTCTACTTCACTTTCATTTGAAATAACCTTGTAGCTCAGTATTGACCATTGATAAGCTGTATTTGAATTTCGGAAGTATACCTTTCAAAACTGTACTAGTTTGCCCTGGCTGATGTAGCTCAGTTGGTTGAGCTTTGTCTCCTGCTTTGTCTCCTGCAGGTTCGATTCCGGGGTCAGAGCATATCCTGGGTTGTGAGCTCAATCACCAGTAGGGGGCATGCAGGAGGCAACCAATAGATGTCATTGATGTTTCCCTCTCTCTCCCTTCCACTCACTCTCTCTAAAAGCAATAAAAACATATTTTTAAAATGTTTGGTATTTCATAACAGGAAATAAAAATTTAACCAACAACCCCATAAAGAGTTCCTGCCAAAGCAAACATTACTATATAAAATAATTTGAAACATAAATAGCACATTATTTTATTCATTGTTTTTACATCCATTGATATATAGGACTTAATAAATGTTTTTATATGCACTGTAAAAATGGGAAAAATAAAGTAAGCCATCCTCAATTAACATAGCCAAAGAGATATGAAAATATATTATCATACCTATTTACTATGAGCCTTTTAAAACATAATTCTATGCTGTAACTCAGTAAAATGATAACTGTTACGCATGTCATGTTGCTAAAGAACTAACTGCAAGGAATTAAGGATCTAATGGTATGCTACTGAGTATTTAATGTGTACCAAATGCCTAACTAAGCACTTTACATGGGCTACTATTAAATCATTTACAATCTCATAATTATCCTGTAGTTATCATCTCCATGTTACAGTTGAGGAAACAAATTCAGTTAATAAATGGTGGAGTTGGAATTTGAACTCAGATCTGTCTCCAAAACCCTAGTTTTTTCCATTCTAACAAGTTACCATCTAGATTAAAAGTTAATTTTCAATCATTCATTAATAAAATAATCAGTAATAGTACCATTCAGTCTCAATTACACCAAAAAAAAAAAAAAAGTAAATTATCTGCAGTACATGGCCTAACCCGAATCTCAGATATATAATCCCTGATGGCTACAAGCTAGTACATGTGCTGAACATTTCATGCTTGGCATCTGACAAGCAATGAGGATCTCATATGTAAAAATAGGCAGGCCACCATGAATGAACAGGTGATGCCAAAATCTATTCAGAATTCAGAATGCATTTTCCTTTTATACAAAAGCAATGCTAAAAATGGTAATTCTGTTCCCAGACCAGCCCACATTTAAATAGTAATTAATCCACTATATCTAACTACCATTTATAAATACAGGAAAATGTGTGTGTGTGCGCGCGTGTGCGGGCACGCCCATGTGTGGGGGGTGGAAGGAGGTAGTAATATTCTGAGTTCCAAACTGTGACCTCAAGAATATATTTGCTTCCTTGTTTGTCAGTGAGAGCAGAGATGTTCCTGACACCCATGGTAGCATTGCAGCCTTGCAGAGAGGCAGGTTTTCAGCAAAGATAAGATTAATTAATAATACCTGTTGGAAAATCTGATCACATAAGAGAAAGCATTCCTCTATATAGGAATCACTCACTCCCTCCACAAATTCTATTCTATAGAGCCCTTAAATCAAGGACTATTCGGTAACAAAATAGTAGGTGAGGAGAGTATTCTATGAAAGTATACTAAGTCATAAATAACAGAAAAAAATTTTTAGAATATCACTACTTTGCAACCCCCAATGAATTATTGGTTCTAGGCATTAAATATCGTTAATTCCTAATATTACATACACCAAAATATGTGTATCAACTATCTCCACACAACACAATCTACATACGGACTTGACAAAGAAATCACACCTGATTTTGACCAAGCCTCTGGATCCTCAGGAAAATCTACAGGACACACAGAGAACAGAGTGACATGCTGAATTGCACCATTAGTATGCAATCAGCAGAATCCAAATTGTAGGAAACTCTACAACTCAAACAGTCCAGGGCTCAATAGCTAAACTATAAGGGAAAAGAACGAGATGAGAAGGAGGGATTTACAGATTAAAAGGCAGTTATGATTGGGATGAGTACATGGAAAGCTGTTGGGGCAGCTGGGAAAGTTCTGCTTCTTGACCTGGATGGTAGTTATAATTGTATTTATTTTATAATACATTAAATACATTTCTTTTGTGTGGTTTTCTAAACCTGTGCTTTATTTTACAATAAAATGTGTTGTTGTTTTTAAAAAGAGAGAGAATTCTGAGCCTAACAGAGATAGTTGAAATTCCAGCACTATCGCATTCTTGTGTGATCCTAGGCAAGACATCTAATAACTCTATGCTTCAGATTTCTCATGTGTAAGATAGGGAAAGTAATATTTAACCATAATTATGAGCAAAGTATAGTTAAAAATGTTTAGCAAGGTGACCACTGGACAATATTATTTCAACAAATGACAATTATTATCTATTAAAAAATGTGAAGTTGTACAGGGTGACCACTCAAATTCTTTGTACAGAATGATTATAGTACAAATTCTTTTAATATAAAAGATTTTCGGCATTATCAGTCACTCTGCATGTAAATCCTTGAAAGTTAAAAAAGATCTAATAGGAAAAACATCAGAAAGTACTTACATAATATTATTTAGACAGTAGTCAGACCAAATCCTTAAAAAGCAGACACATATATATGTCTTTGGTTTTACTTTTTTAAATTAACATACAGTAAAATTGATTTTTGGGGGAAGAGGGAGTATATAGTTCTATAAATTTCAACACATGTATAAACTTGTGTAACCACCACCATACTCAGTATACAGAACAGTTACATCACACCAAAAAACTCCCTCTTGCTATCTCTATAGCTCACCTTCTCCCCACTCACAACTTTTGAACCAGTGATCTGTTCTTCATCACTATGGGTTTATATTTTCAAAAATGTCATATAAATCAAATCAATGAGTTTTGACAATTAGAATAGAGCTGCTATAAACATTCAGGTACTAGTTTCTGAGGTAACACAGTCCCGTTTTTCTTGAGCAAATACCTACAGGTGGTATTTCTGGGTTTTATACTAAATATGATTGACTTTAGAAGACATTACCAAACTATTATCTAAAGTAGGTATACAATTTTGCATTCCCATCAGCAACTTGTAAGGGTTTCAGTTGCTTCATTTCCTTGCCAGTTTGGTATTGTCAATGTTTTTTGTTTGATTGTTTTTGTTTTGCTATTCTAATAGGTAAGTAGTAGTATCTCTTTGTTGTTTTAATTGGCATTTCCCTAATGGCTAATGATGCTAATATACTTGGGATTTTTTTTCTAAAGTATTTAATTCAATGTATTAAAGGACATTTAGTATTTTAGCACGCATCCTATTAATGGAATGAAATAGTTTAATAAACTAAATACAATGCCTTTTCAGAATCCTATATAATAGAGGTGATATGCAAATTGACCCTCATGCCCTTGTGTCACAAGATGGCCACCCCCACGTCATCACAAGATGGCCACCATGTTGTCACAAGATGGCCACCACAAGATGGCCACCCGCACATCATCACAAGATGGCCGGCAGGGGAGGGCAGTTGGGGGGGGACCAGGCCTGCAGGGGAGGTGAGGGTGATCAGGCCGGCAGGGGAGCAGTTAGGTGTCAATCATGCCAGCAGGGGAGTGGTTAGGTGTCAATCAGGACGGCAGGGGAGCAGTTAGGGGGCTATCAGGCTGGCAGACAGGCAAGTGATTAAGAGCCAGCAGTCCCAGATTGTGAGAGAGATGTCCCAGATTGTGAGAGGGATATCCCAGATTGGAGAGGGTGCAGGCTGGGCTGAAGAACACCTACCTCCCCCCCAGTGCATGAATTTTGGGCCTCTAATCATTTATAACACTGAAGATTTCAAATTGGCTTCACAAGCAATAACAAAGTTTATGCAAACATTTTCAATTCATTGGGTATAAAATGTATTCAAATTAATTCAACTTGCATTAAATTGATTTTTTGTAGCTTTTTAATTAATAAAATTTCAGGAAATTACATAGCTTCTTTTTCAACTTCCTTCTATTTATCGTTCCTTCCACAAAATAACCTAAGTATAATATTATCACTCAACATTTACTGAGTGCTTGTTTTGTACTAGGCAATATGCTAGAGCTTAACTATACAAATATTACTAAGTCAAATAACCTGTCCTCCAACAGTTTATATTATTATATTTTTCATAATTTTAAAAAATTAACTACTTTCTCATGTTTTTAAATAGCCTTTCTTTTAGAACAGTTTTATATTTAAAGAAAAATTCTAAAGATAGCACAGACTTCCAATATACTGCCCTCTCATCAGTTTCCCTTCCTATTAACATCTTAGATTAATATGGTATATTTGTTAAAATTAACAAGCCAATAATAATATATTATTAATAAAGTGCATAGTTTATTCATATTTCCTTAGTTTTATCCAGGATATATATAAATGTGTGTGTGTGTGTGTGTTTAATTTTTTTTTTTTTAATTTCAAAGAGAGGAAGGGGGAGGGAAGGAGAGATAGAAACATCAATGATGAGAGAATCATTGATCAGCTGCCTCCTGCATGGCCCCTACTAGAAGTGGAGCCCACAACCCTGGTATGTGCCCTGACGGAGAATCTAACCATGATCTCCTGGTTCATGGGTCAAGGCCCAATTGCTGAGACACACCAGACAGGCCCACATTATATTTAGTTGTCATGTCTCTTTAGGTTTCCCTTGGCTATGACAGTTTTTCAGTCTTGTGTCTGCCAGGCCTTCTTGTCTTTCCTCCTCCTCTGTATTGATAAGAGATTGTTTTTTCCTATTTCATATTCCTTCCCTATTTCTCTAGTTAATAATCACATTCCAAGATCCCTAGTAGATGCCTAAAACTACAGATAGTACCAAACCCTACTTATACTATGTTTCTTCCTATACGTACATACCTCTGAAGTTTAATTTATAAATTTGGCCAGGTCACAAAGGTTTTCAATTTGCAGCCTGCAACACTGCCCCTAGGCAAGACTATTATCCTACAGAGCCTTGAAACCTGACATTGACTTGGCCTCCTTATGGATGCAAGTCCTTTCAAGCATCTGTTTTGAGAAGAGGTAGGTTTCATCCATGTTGAGTATTTGCACTCAGAGTAATTTTCCTCCACAAAATTTTTAGTTTCCAAAAATTCTTTTTTTTTTCCAATTTTATTTATTGATTTTTAGAGAGAGAGAAAGGGAGAGAAGAGAAATACTGATTTGTTGTTGCACTTATTTATGCATTCTTTGGTTGATTATATATGCCTGAACTGGGACTGAACCCGCAATCCTGACACTCTAACCAACTGAGCTAACCTGGTCAGGGCACAAAAATTCTTCAGTTGCCTTCATGAGAGCATTTAGACATTTACTACTCACTTTCACATTCTGTAATGAATAACAATGCTTTAATCATTTAAACCACCCACAGCTAGCAGTAAATTCAACATCATAGTCAAATCCAGCCTCTTTCTCTCAACATCACAAATAAATTTTTGCTTTGCCCATGATTGTCATGGTGCTGAGAGGGATAGGCTTCTGTTGTCTGGTCTTTTATTTAGGTCATTAGAAATTTCTCCATGCCTGAAACAGGCACTTCTCGAATTTTTGTTCCTCTCATTGCCTTCAATGAAGCAGATCCTTAAACAGATATGCCTGATTGGCTCGCAATAACCATCACTGATTTTCTACCTTTGTAGTCCTTAATCACTTTTAATTTCATTTCCAATTCAGTCACTCAACAAGGCCTCTTACTGGCAGCACTAGTAGTGGATTTTCCATGCTTAGAGACCATGATGAACAAAACAACACAAGATTAAATCAAGCACAAGTGAAAATGACGCAATCAGTTGACAGTAAACACAAGATGTATGACACCGCGACTGGTGTAACACAGCATACTATTCTATAGCAAACTTTTTTTTAAGTAGAAAGAGTACACTCTAAAATAACAATGAAAAGTCTTGTGTCTGCCAGGCCTGGCCCCTGTGGCTCAGCTAGTTGGGCCCTGTGCACCAAAATGTTGCCAGTTTGATTCCCGGTCAGGGCAAATGTCCGGGTTTTGCCAAGTAAGGGCATAGAGGAGGCAGCTGATGAATGTTGCTCTCTCATTTCGAGGTCTCTCTCTCTTCCTCTCTCTCTTTCTCTCTCTCTCTCAATCACTCTGTCTCTGTCTCTCTCTCTAAAAATCAATAAAAAAAACTTTCTTTTTAAATAAAAAATATTTTTTAAAAAAGTATAGTATGGTAAATATATAAACCACTAACAGTCATTTCTTATCAAGTGCTATAGATAATGGTCTGTGCTATAATTTAATACCACTGACAGCTCAGTAGATTTATACCAGCATCTCCACAAACATGTGAGTAATATGTTGCACTATGATTTTACAGCAACTGGATAGGAAATTTTCAGATCCATTACAATCTATCAGACCACTATTATATGCTAGTAGTCAGTCTATTGTTGACCACAACATCATTATTTTGTACATGACTATATCTTACCGTACTGTACTCATCCTTCTTCATCTTGTGATGATGTGAGATGATACAATATCTACATGATGAGATGATATAGGCATTGTGACACAGTGTTAGGCTACTATACGTGTTACTAGAACACAAGCACTATGATACCACAACAGTAGATCTGATAAGCAAAACAGCTACTAAATAACTAAAGGGTAAGTTTTGTATATATCATGATATTCTGAACAAAGGGATGATTCATGTTTTGGGCAAGACAGGGAAGTATAGAGCAGCACAGAGTGAGATTTCAACACACTACTCAGAACAGCATACAATTTAACACTTATGAATTGTTTATTTCTGGAATTTCCCATTTAATATTTTTAGACCACCATTGATAGTGGGTAACTGAAACCACAGAAAGTGAAATTGTGGATAAGGGGGACAACTGTATTTCCCTCCTTTGAGGAAATGACCCGCCATATTTTATGTGGTTCTGATGACAATGCCAATGTCATCAATCCCCACAAAGATAAGCCCAAGGATGAGCCCAATTAGAAACCTTCCTCCAGAAACTTAAGTTCTCAGTGTTCTGAAGCATGTGTCTCTGCCATGAAAGAAGACTTCTAATATAAGCAGAATATCAGACCAAGGCAGAGAAAAAAAGTGAAGTTAGGAAATGGAGAAATGGAGACTATCCTGAAGATATCAGTTCAATTTCTGGACCTAGCTATTCCTGGACTGCTCTACTTGTTCTTCCTACATACAGAGCCAATAAGTCATAGTCATTTTAGAACTGTTGTTGTTTTTAATGCTTCCCATTTTAAAGCAGTAACATTTTGTTTCTCTAGAGCAAAAATAGAAAATTATCTCTTTACTAGCAGTGGCCTTCATTAATTTATTTTCAGTATTAATCATCCTATCTAATAAAAGAGTAATATGCAAATTGACCATACCTCCACTGCACCCATAAACCACGCCCACCAGCCAATCAGGAGCGAATATGCAAATAAATACAACCAAGATGGCTGTGGCCACAGAGAGAGCAGGAGGGAGGCTTGGGTTTCCCCGGCAATGGAGGAAGCCAAGCTTTCTGCCTGCCCTTGCGGGCCCAGGCCTCCATTCAAGGCTACAAAGTTTCAATGATAGAAGATAAATAAATCCCAACAAAAATGGCAGCAGCCATGGAGCTGGAGAGAGCAGGAGGCTAGGGTTGCCCCTGGCGATGGAGGAAGCCAAGCTTCTGCAGCCGTGGCCTGCCTTGGCCTCCGCTTAAGGCTACAAAGTTTCAATTATAGAAGATAAGTAAATCCCAACAGAAATGGCTGCTGCCAGGGAGCGAGCAGAAGGCTTGGCTCCGCTCCAGGCTACAAAGTTTCAATTGTAGAAGATAAATAAATCCCAGATACCAGGGTTCCCACTTGGGTTGCTGGGGGGCATGGCTGGCCTGCAAACCACCACAGGCTCCTCGTCCAGGCCACCCCATGCCCCAGGGGGACCCCCACCCTGATCTGGGACACCCTTCAAGGCAAACCATCTGGCCCCCACCCATGCACCAGGCCTCTATCCTATCTAATCCTATCTAATAAAAGAATAACATGCAAATTGACCATCACTCAAACACACAAGATGGCTGCCCCCATGTAGACCCAAGATGGCCACCACAAGATGGCCAGCAGGGGAGGGCAGTTGGGAGGGACCAGGCCTGCAAGGGAGGGAAGTTGTGGGCGATCAGACCAGCAGGGGAGGGCAGTTAGGGGTGACCAGTCTGGCAGAGGAGGGAAGTTGGGGGCAAACAGGCCTGCAGGGAAGGGCAGTTGGGGGGGACCCAGGCCTGCAGGGGAGAGCAGTTGGGGGGGGACCAGGCCTGCAGGGGAGGGCAATTAGGGGCAAACAGGCTGGCAGGGGAGCAGTTAGGCATTAATCAGGCTGGCAGGGGAGTGGTTAGAGGGTGATCGGGTTGGCAGACAGAAGCGGTTAGGGGCAATCAGGAAGGCAGGCAGGCGAGCAGTTGGGAGCCAGCAGTCCTGGATTGTGAGAGGGGTCCCAGATTGGAGAGGGTGCAAGATGGGCGGAGGGACACCCAACTAGAAATTCGTGCATGGGCCTCTAGTAATTAATATAAAGCTGTATGGAATCACACATGCATGAAAAGACAAAGAAATAAAAAATAAAGCCATATATAACTAGACTGAAAATAGCTGCCTACTAAAGATTTATATTCCAAGTGTCAAGAACCTTAAAGACCACTTTTAATATAAATTTTAGTTGGATTTTAAGTTTTCAATGCAGGTAATGCTAACTTTTCACTACTTTACCTTTAACCACTTCACTCACTCAAAGCTAGGTAATAAGGATTTATGTTACTTGTATCACTCTGGCTTTACATTGTTCATTCACTGATCTTCATTAATATCTGAAGGCAACAGTATATGCCAAAAGGAAAAATATGCACATGCAGTAAGGATTAAAGCAAAAGTCTTAGGAGTTGACAACATATAATAAATAATAAATCTTTCTTCAGTTTGTCTGCCTGTAATGTTCCTACTTATTCTTTGATGCTAAACTTAAATGCCACTTCCCTTCAATACAGCTTCCTCCCACCATACCCTAGTAGAACTGCCTCTGCCTCCTCTCCCTCTATCAAGTTATAATTATTTATATGTTAGTGGTAATGAAAACCTAAACTTCTGTAGTAAGAAATGAAATAGGAGAGAGCAGATGAAACATTGTAGTAACAGAATTCACAGTTTGACAATTGAATGGAGCTAATGGGGACTTCAAAAGTGACTCATAAATCAAGTTTGGGAAATGAGAGGGATAAGCCAATAATTGAGAAAGGAAAGTTAGAAAGAATACATTTTAGGAGAAAGACAATTCATATGTCAGCATATTAAGGTTGATACACAGATGGAGTTCTACAGCTGGGAACTGAACTTCAGACACTTACAGTATAGGAGTCATCTGAAAGAGGTACTCACTGAAGCCAAAGGACCAGATAACATTACAAGAAAAAGAATCTAAATTAAGAAAAATATGCAAGGCAAATACTTAAGAAACAAATTGAGCCCTGACCGGTTTGGCTCAGTGATAGAGCGTCAAGCCTGCAGACTCAAGGGTCTCAGGTTCGATTCCGGTCAAGGGCATGTACCTTGGTTGTGGGCACATCCCCAGTGGGGAGTGTGCAGGAGGCAGCTGATCAATGTTTCTCTCTCATCGATGTTTCTAACTCTCTATCCCTCTCCCTTCCTCTCTGTAAAAAAATCAATAAAATATATTAAAAAGAAACAAGTTGATCTTGTAAATGAAAAGAGTGGCTAGAATATATAGAAGGCCAAGGAGAACTACAAAGTTATAAGGAGAAGGGAGGAGAAAGGGGGTTCACAATTCAAATCTGAAGGATTAAACAGTACGAATTAAGACCCCAAAAAATCCCTATTTAGCAATTCAAAGGACACTGGTAATGATAGAATAGTTTTAATAAAAAAGAACATAGCAAAATTGAGACCCCCACTTTTTCCTCTGAGCTGTTGTGTAATATAAAAAAAAGAAAAAACATCGAAAGGAGAGAAGAATAAAGAAAGGTGTTTTGGGATTTGCGGGGAGGGGGGTAGGCCATTAAAGATGTTGTTAGGAAAGCTTGAAATAAAATAATAAAGGTGTTAACTAATGAACCTATATATTCCAACACATAAAAGGGATAAAATAGCCCTGGCCATGGCTCAATGGTTGGAGCATCTGCCTGAGCCACGGAAGAGTCTCGGGTTCAATTCCCAGTCAAGGACAGGTACCTGGGTTGCAGGTTCCATTCCATGTGTGGGAGGCAACCAACTGATGTGTCTCTCTCACTGTGATCTTTATCTTTCTCCCCCCCCCCCCAGCCCCAATCCTCCCTTCCACTCACAAACAAACAAAAATGGATAAAAGAAATAACAATGAAGTAGTCATGAAAGTCTAAAGGACACATTCCTAAAACCAAATGATAGAGACAAAGAGCAATTATATAATTTAGAGATAAAGAAAACCAAAACTAAAGAAGATTCTATTTGATGTAATCTTCTTAATTCTTTAAAAAAAAGTGAAACCACCTATAAAATCTGAGAGTAATAAAGATGTTCCGTCTCAGTAAACCCTTCATAAATTGAAAATATCTTAAGTTGAAAATGCATTTAATACACCTAACCAACCCAACATCATAGCTTATCCTAGCCTACTTCAAACTTGTACAGAATACCTACGTGAGCCTGCAGTTGGGCACGTAACTTGAGTTTCATATCAAGAGCAACTGCCTTCTTCTTCTCATCAGAAGCAGGCAACACAGATGGGCATTTTGTAGATATGATGGGATGCAAGAACACAAAACAAATATCTAAAAAATGCTGGCAACACAGTACACTGTAGGGTATCAGTTGTTTACCCTTGTGATTACTGTGATTGCATGGCTAAGTGGGTGGGAGCTGCAACTTGCATCACAAGAGAGTATCTTAGCACATACTGCTTACCTGGGAAAAGATCAAAATTCAAAATTTGAAGTATGGTTTCTACTAAACTCGTATTGCTTTTGCACCATGAAAAAACTCCAAAATTCTAAGTTGAACCATTATAAGTTGGGACCAGTTGTATACTGGAATCGGGGCTAGGAAGGAGGAAGAATGGGTCTGAAACAGCCCCTGAAGTGAGTCAATTAGAAAAGAATTGCAAATCAACATAAGCAAGTATTTTGGAGCATTCTTCCAAAATAATTTTTCATCTCATTTTCACTTAAGTAGCAGAAGGGCACAAATTCTTTAGTCTATTTGACTTTATTGTTATTCTTTTGTAAAGACAGCCTTCTATACTATATTCTGATCATAGATAATGAAGTTCTGTAGTCATTCTCATTGTGTATTACTCCATCTTTTTCTTTGCTATGTTACAAAGCTTTCAAATTAATCATTTTAATGCATTAATGTGGTTCTAGTCTTGCTCTTATGCTTTGCTTAAATATCAAAGTAGTAATTGATTACTTAAGAAATCCTTAATATCTATTTTCTAGAAGACAAGTATTTGAGAAAACTATATAAAGAATAGCAATTCTAAATCTAGAAATGGCTCTATCTTCTGACAGCTGCTAATTTATTATGATTAAAAATAAAATGCCCTAGGAAAATATAAATGATGATCATCTTTAGTATCTTGAAGCTTCAGAAGTTACAGAAAGAAGTGTCTGTTTACCTTTACAACTGAAAATTTTCCCATTACATAATTCATGCTTCGGTACTTTATATGTATTATAAATTCCGTGGGACATTTAAAAATAAATATGACATAGCATACATTCAAAATAATATTGTTGCCACAAAAATAGTCACCTTAAAAAGCTCTATACTTGCCCTGGCCAGTGTGGCTCAGTCAAATGAGCATCATCCTGTGCACCAAAAGGTTACCAGTTCAATTCCCAGCCAGGGTACATGCCCAGGTTTCAGGTTTGCTCCCCAGTCGGGGTGCATGCAGGAGACAACTGATCAATGTTTCTCTGTCTCCCTCTCCTTCTCTCTCTAAAATCAATAAAAACATTTTTTAAAAAGCTCTATACTTATTCCTAGAAAGCTGCTATTGCATAAAAAGCTTTGGGATTCAATTTTTGGAACTTCTTTAAAGTCTCAACACAATCTGTATAATATTGTCAAAAGTCACAAATCTTCATTCATTAAATATAGCTTTGATTTGGGGCTATTTCTGGTTATCATGAGGTAATTTATCTAAATTAGAAATACCACTTTTGAACAAAAAGTGTGACTATAATGCATGAAACCAATTTTCTTACACTGCTATAATGACACATCATTAAAATATATTTGTACTCTTGCACTGCTGGTGGGAATGCAGACTGGTGCAGCCACTGTGGAAAACAGTATGGAGTTTCCTCAAAAAGTTAAAAATGGAACTCCCATTTGACCCAATAATCCCACTTCTAGGACTATATCCAAGAAACCAGGAACACCAACCAGAAAGGATATATGCACCCCTATGTTCATAGCAGCACAATTTACAATAGCTAAGATTTGGAAACAACCTAAGTGCCCATCAGCAGATGAGTGGATTAAAAAATTGTAGTATTCCATTGGTACATCTACACAATGGAATACTACCCTGCTATAAAAAAAGAAGGAACTTTTACCATTTGCAACAGCATGGATGGAACTGGAGAGCATTATGCTAAGCAAAATAAGCCAGATGGAGGGAGATAAATATCACATAATCTCACTCATATGTGGGATATAATGATCAACATAATTTGATGAACAAGAATATATCCAAATACAGGCACTGAGGCAGTGGGGGCTTGCCTGGGATGGGAATGGCTGGGGAGGGGGGGGGGTCAATTGGGGAAAAAGAAGACAAATGTAAAACTTTAGACAATAAATAAAAAAGAACAGATCCAGAGACAAATGGCAGGGGAGGGGGCGCGGTTAGAGAGCAACCAAAGGACTTGTATGCATGCATATTAGCATAACCAATGGACACAGACACTGGGGTGGTGGGAGCTTGCCCGGGTGGGAATGGCTTGGGGGGGAGGGGGAGAAGGGGTTAAGCGGGGGGGGGGGGGGGGGGGGGGGGGGGGGGAGACATACGTAAAACTTTAGACAATAAAAAACAAAAACTAAACTAAAAATAATGCTAAAAAAAGTAACTAAAAATAAAGAATAGAGTAACATAATTAATCACATTAAGAGACTTAGAAAGAAAACAACTATTATTGTGATAGCCAATTATTCAGTAGCCATTATCACATTATTTAGACATATAAAAAAACTGTGAACAGAATTATATATCATCACGATGAAGAAAATCTGACAAATAACAAAAATATATCCAATAAAATAAATAAGAAAAAATATATATACAATCTAATAATAGAGGAATATGCAAATTTGTCCGTTACAGCATCACGGGTCACAACCGGATCAGCAGGCTGCATTGCCGCCCTCTGCTCAGGCAGCTGCAAGGCCGGGGTAGGACAGGATACAACAGGAGGAGAAGGAAACTGCACGAGGAAGGGGGTGGCAACTGCAGGGGGGTGGAGCAGGTGTGCCTGGTGAGGGGTGGGGTGCAGATGGCGCGGAGCGGGGAACCCCACCCAGACTCGGGAGGAGGGCAATGGCAGCTGTTGGCTGGGAGGCGCCCACGGGTCCGGGACGGAGTGGAGGACGATCTGAGGCCTTCTGGGTGGAGGCGCTCCTGCTTCGCAGCAGCAGTGCCCGGGCCGCACAGGCCTCGGCCACCCTCACTGGGCGGTGTGTCCCGGGCAGGGAATGGGAGCAGGACAGCGGCGGGAGGCTGGGGAAGGAGGCACAGCGAACACCTGGCCGGAGCTGAGCCCTGGGCTGGGGATTAGTGCCCACCCACTCCCCCTCCCCCCCGCCACGGAAGCTTTAAGAAGGGAAGGAGGGAGGGAATAACTTTATAAAGGAGTCAGTAGAGAGCAGAGTTAAAGAAAGAAAGAGGATGTGTGAGTAAACTATAGGAGCTATAATGAAAATCAAGTATAGTTGTATACTGGGGACAGATTTTAAAAGTAGGAGTCAGAAAAGAAAAAAAGATAAATGATAGTGAATAATTAGGCAAGTAGACAGATATTAAAACAGTGGAAGTAGAGAAAAATGTGGATGACAGAGAAAGAGGGAGGGAAGAAAAGTTTTAAAGGGGAGCCAGTAGATCTTAAAAGGAGAATGGGAAGAAGGAAAAAATAGGGAAGGGAGCAAAGCAGGTCTGAGGGAGGAAGTGAAGAAAATAATTAAGCTGGGAAGGAAGAAAAAGGGGAAGAAGTGCAGGGGTCAAGATAAAGGAAAGAAGGAATGTGGGGAGGGAGGGAGGGTAGGAGAAAGATGGGAAGATGGATGATGGAACAGAAGTAGGAAATAAGGAGGAACGAAAAGTTTATAAATGATGAGTCAGTAGGAAAAAGTGTTACACAAAGGAGAGAGAAAAATTGTGTTACAGGGAGAAGCCAATAAGGAAGTCAAATACAATTGTGTATGAAAGATATGAGATAAAAAAAAAAAGTTAATAGGGGCAACCAGGCCGGCAGGGGAGGGCAGTTAGGGGGATCAGGCAGGCAGGTGAGTAGTTAGGAACCAGAGGTCCCAGATTGCAAGAGGGATGTCCAACTGACAGTTGAATTTCATGCACCGGGCCTCTAATACACACACACACACACACACACACACACACACACACACTACATATTTGTAGTCTGGTGGTATGGCTCAGCAGTTGAGCATTCACCCAGGAACCAACAGTGATTGCTCTTGGTTCAATCCGGTCACCGGATTCGATCTGGGTCAGGGCACATGCTTGGGTTTCGGGCTTGATTCCCAATGGGGGTCATGTAGGAGGCAGCCAATCAATGATGTTCTCCTCTCATCAATGTTTCTATCACTCTATCCTTCTTCCTTTCTCTATAAAATCAATAAAAACTTATTTTTTTTAAAGTATAAATACATTCCTCTTCTCCACAGTGTCTGCTCTGTGGCTTACCACTCATACGTTCTAGTGTATTGGGTAAAAATAAAAGTTCAATCATTTTACAGCCATACTTCTTACTATTAGGTAATACAAGAAACTGATAGTTTCTCAGAGTCAAATTATTAAATATTGGGAAGCAGTTAAAACACTTTCATTTTTAAATTTAGCTAGTTGTTATTCAATGCCCTGTCTTTCTTTATACTATACTAAAAATACACATCACCCCTTGGACATATACCCAATACCATCTTAGTCAGTTGTCTACTCCTATTACACACACATTATATACACATGCACATGCCTATTTTTAAATTCCCTATATATGTAATTTTTTCCTAGTTTGTCACCTGAATGTTACCTGCTGGCTTTGCCTCCAGATGAGCCCTAGGACAGTCTTTCTAATGGCAGCCATACATTTCCTTTGGTTCATATTGAAAAACAGTCTAATCCCATTCAGCTGCCTTCAGCCAACTTGGTTCAAACTTAAACTAAAATCAGTTCACCTGACCTTCTACTCCCAAAACAAACAAAAAAAAGCAAAACTAAAAAGCACAGTCTTTTCTTATGTTCATAAGAAGCTTCAATCTTTCTGAAGCCCTACCTCTGAGAAGTATTCAACTTGGCCTTTAGTCTCTTCAAAAATATTATTATTCACTCAGCATTTAAGATTTTCTCTATTCTCAAAGTTCTGCACATAAACTAAGAAATGCTCAATGAAAACATTAATTAGCCATCTTGATTCCTCAAAACAATCCCAACTTTGTCCATTGCTGAATTATCTATTAGATCATACACCTCGTTTTTTACTCAGAAAAAAAACGAACATAGTGACTGTTTTTAAGGGAAGAGTTAAAATACATTCTAGGGAAAGGTCAGTGAGTGTCTATCCAGCTGAAAATTGGAATAGAAGAAAATCAAAATTATTCATTTTATGAAGAAAGAAGCAGAGGCCCAGAGAGGCAAGTGGCTTACCCAAGTTCATACATTTCATGGCAAAGCCAACACTAGTATCCAAGTCTCCTGATTCCAAGTTTTCTACTTATCCATTCATTCAAATTACTAAACAGGATTATGCTAAATGAAAGAAGCCAGACACAAAAGACTATATATTGTATGATTCCATTAGTGTCAAGTTTCTAGAAATGGCAAAACTACAGAGGCAAAAAACAGATCAGTGGTTGCTTAGGCTGAGGGTAGAAGCAGGGATTGGGCAAACTGGCAAGAGGGAACTTTCTCAAGGATGAAAGTATTTCAAAATTGGATTGTGATAATTGTTGCGCAACTATATAAATTTACTAAAACTTGAACTGTGAATGTTATAGTATGTAAATTATACTTTAATAAAACCATTTTTAAAAAATCCTAAGAAGGAACTCAGATTTTAATGTTAAGCCTGTAGAACTCTCAGAATATGTCCAAGTATTACTAAAACACAAGTAAACCAGTTTTTTCCAAACTTCAGATCTTTTTCCCTTCAGAATTTCCAAAACTTAAGTATCTTACCTTCCAACCTTACATTTTCCATGGAAACAGAAGTGACAGGTCTGATACAAATATACATACACATAGGAAATGTGCAAAATTCCTATGAAACACTTTAGATATTGATCATTATTTCCTTTTATGTAAGATCTGCACCTAAGTAAGTTATAGAATAGAAGATATGCTCTTTTATCTGTTATCTGGTCTGACAAATTACTCCAAAACAAAATTCCTTGGTGATTTCATTTTCATGATATCTTTATGCCATTATAATTTTAAACACTAATAGAGTTTTATTATGAGGAACTATACCTAAATGCATATTAGCAAGTTTCTGTAGTTATTATTTTTGCATCCTTAGTAAGCATACATCTCCAGCTTACTCAGCACTGACAGTATATTCTTTGTTTACTTACCAACTAAAAATAACATTCTCTCTCATCCTATGAATGCTTTACACCTATGAGAAGTATCAAATTGGTGCTTCTATGTTTGGACCTTAAAAATAAACAGAGTTTTAATTAATGGAGGCCCAGATATCTGTAACTATGTCTGAGGAAGCAGTCAGGATGTACATTTCTCATACTGCTGAGGCTCAGTTCACCAAGGCTAAGGGACGTTTTGATCTTAATAATTTCAATTACCACCTTCCTAAGCCCTAGAGTTTCACTAAACCTTATTAAAAAGAAAGCAAAATGTTTACCCTAACTTAAACTCTAATTTTAAACAGGTTTTTTCAAAATTACAATCTTTTGACATTTGTTAACTGTATGAATTAAATACAGTTTAATTCAAAGAAACCAAGGCATGAAAAATATAACAATCTTTATTGAATATATCTCTCTTTCATGTACAAGTACAATTCCATGTCCTAGAGCAATTGAATCAGTCAGATCCCAAATGATTAGGGGGACTAATTATCAGATACATGCTTTCTCCTTGTGAAGTTTTCACAATAACTGGCTTAAACCTGCGAATACTCCCATGATTGGAAAACATTGCTATTAATTTTACTTCAGGAATTAGTTCTCATCAAAGACAGTATTTTTTTTTTTTAATCCTCACCTGGAGGATATTTTTCCACTGCTTTTTTTTTAAGATAGAGAGGGAGGCAGGAGGAAGGGAGGGAGGAAGGGAGGGAGGAAGGGAGGGGGAGAGAGGGAGGGAGGGAGGAAGGGAGGGAGGAAGAGAGGAGGGAGGAAGAGAGGAAGGGAGGGGGAGGGAGGGAGGGGGAGAGAGGGAGGGAGGGAGGGAGGGGGAGAGAGGGAGGGAGGGAGGGGGAGAGAGGGAGGGAGGGAGGGAGGGAGGGAGGGAGGGGTGAAAGGAGGGGGGGAGGGAGGAAGGGAGGTAGGGAGGAAAGGAGAGAGGGAGGAGGAAGGGAGGGAGGGAGGGAAAAAGAGAGTAAGATAGAAAAACATGGATGTGAGAGAAACACATAGATGGGTTGCCTCCTGCACACGCCTTGATCAGGCTGGGGATCATACATGCAACCCAGGTATGTGCCCTTGACTAGGAATCAAACACACGATCCTCCAGTGTGTGGGCTCTCTAACCACACTGGCCAGTGTTTTTTTTACATTATATTATTGTAATGAGGCACAGAAGAAAGTGAAGAGATGTTCTAAAAACCAATTCCTTACAGTCAGAAACTCCATAGATGAAGACAGAAATAACACTGGAGGAAAGAAAATGATTTCTAGGACACTGGAAGAGGGGATTATAACATTAAATATTAAGTGAACAACAAAAAATATTAAGTAGAACAATAATGTGAGTGATGCAGGCACCTTAACAATGAGCCAACATCTCCCATATCCCTTTTTATATGGAGGTACAAAATCTTTGTTTTAGTAAATAATATTACACCCTGCCCAGTGGTGTGGCTCAGTTAGTAGAGCATCGTCCCATGCACTAAAAGGTCACCAGTCAGAGCACATGCAGGTTTCAGGCTCAATCCCCAGAAGGAGAACTGCAGGAGGCAACCAATCAATGTTTCTCTATCATCAATGTTTCTATCTCTCTCTCTTTCTCTCTTCCTTTCTCTCTAAATTATTTTTTTAAAAAGCATGCTGAAAAAATGACAAAGGACCCAGTGCACGTTCTCCACTCCCATCTTAACCCCTTCTTGAAAAAAAAAATTTTTTTTAACCCTATACCTACTGTGGTTCTTCTAGTCTCTTGCCTACTGCCTCCATAGGAAATAAAACCATTAGAATAAATATATTGTAATATAAAAAGCTAATGTTTTACCAGGACATATTCTATGAACTCTAAGAAAAAAATCCTATAAAGATGGTCAACTCCCACATTTGCTACCACTGCTGGGAGAGGAAAGATGACAAACAGGTAGAAGAAGAATGTGGAAGGAGAGAGAAAAACTAAATAATCACCCTCACCTCCAAATAAGGCAGGCTCATCAACAGTACAATCCTCTGCCTCTCTCAATCTCCCTCCCCTCACTGACTGCCCCAAGCATAGCTGAGGTCTGCAAGAATGGATCCTATCTAATAGAAGAGTAATATGCAAATTGACCATCACTCCAAGACACAAGATGGCCGCCCCCATGTGGACACAAGATGGCCACCACAAGACGGCTGGCAGGGGAGGGTGGTTGTGGGCAGTTGGGGGTGACCAGGCTGGCAGAGGAGGGCAGTTGGGAGAGACCAGGCCAGCAAGGGAGGGCAGCTGTGGGGGACCCAGGCCTGCAGGGGAGGGCAATTGTGGGGACCAGGCCTGCAGGGGAGGGCAGTTGTGGACAATCAGGCCTGTAGAGGAGGGTAGTTGGGGGAGACCAGGTCAGCAGGGGAGGGCAGTTGGGGGGACCAGGCCTGAAGGGGAGGGCAGCTGTGGGGGATCAGGCCTACAGGGGAGGGCAGTTGGGGGGACCAGGCCTACAGGGGAGGGCAGTTGGGGGGGGGACCAGGCGTGCAGGGGAGGGCAGTTAGAGGGGACCAGGCCTGCAGGGGAGGGCAGTTGGAGGGGACCAGGCCAGCAGGGAGTGCAGTTAGGGGTGACTGGGCCAGCAGGGGAGGGCAGTTGTGGAGGGACCAGGCCTGCAGGAGGGGATGGTTGGGAGGGACCCAGGCCTGCAGGGGAGGGTAGTTGGCGGGGGGCAGGTCTGCAGGGGAGGGCAGTTAGGGGTAACCAGGCCAGCAGGGGAGGGCAGTTAGGGGCGATCAGACTGGCAGGGGAGGGCAGTTAGGGGTGACCAGACCGGCAGGGTAGGGCAGTTAGGGGCAATCGTGCTGGCCAGGGATCAGTTAGGCATCAATCATGCTGGTAGTGGAGTGTTTAGGGGGTGATCAGGCTGGCACACAGAAGCGGTTAGGGGCAATCAGGCAGAGGCAGGCAAGCGGTTGGGAGCCAGCAGTCCTGGATTGTGAGAGGGATGTCCCACTGGGATTGGGCCTAAATGGGCGGTCAGACATCCCTCAAGGGGTCCCAGGTTGGAGAGGGTGCAGGCTGGGCTGAGGGACACACCCCTCCCCGTGCATGAATTTCATGCACCGGGCCTCTATTATAATATAAAAGCTGCAAATTGTATTTTCCACCTTTATCACTAAACAAGATATTATAATCAATTATATTTTTACTAGAGACCCAGTGCATAAAAATTCATGCACTGGAGCAGGGGGCGTTTCCTCAGCCCAGCCTGCCCCCTCTCACAGTCTTGGAGCCATTAGGGGCGGGAGGTGACCCAGCAATCAGGGGAAGGCAACGCCCCATCACACCTCTGCTGCTGCTACTGCCGGCAGCACAAGCCTCGGTTGGCATGGTTACCTTAGCCTTAGACGGCCCTGGGCTGCTGGGCAGCCGCCATCTGAGGCTTGCCTGCACCTCGGGCCAGCCCTAGGTGGCTGGGCAGCCGCAATCCAAGGCTTGCCTGTGTCTCGGGTGTCCGCTAGGCAGCTGACATCCGAAGCTTGCCTGCGCCTCCGGCCAGCCCTGGGTGGCTAGGGGGTAGGGGGGCTAAGGAGACTGGGGGACTCTGGAGGCAGGCACATGGAGCAGCTGGACCCACCTGGGAGTGGGCCCAGCCATGCCACATGCCTGCCGCCCCGGTGGGGCTGAGGGGATTGGGCGCCGCCATCTTGTGGTTGTGGATGCTGCCATCTTTGAGGGTATGGCAGTCAATTAACATATCCCCTCCCTACTGTCTGTGGGCACCACCATCTTTGCGACGGCATGATGGTCAATTTGCATATTCCCTTTTTATTAGATAGGATCGTTATAAAAAGGATTTTAAAAACTAGCTTATGAAATGTTGATTTACATTATTTAATAACTTTGGTATGCTTTTACAATTTGATAGTCTGTAAATATTGTTTTTAGTAAGGCAAATTTATTCTGGCTCTAGGTATTAATGAGATTTGATATCTCATTTACGGGATATGATATAAATAACCAGCCACAACATTAGTAAAAATTTAAAATTCATTCATGGTTCATTAACAGTCTTGATTGAATAAGACTTACATAGACACAGAACAGGTTCATTTTAGTTATACAGTATGTTTGAGATAAATCAAATAGAAGAATCTCCCATTTTCATTTTACTTTTATTTATTTATAATAAGAAAGTTATAGCATTTAAAGTTCATATTACGTAATGTATCTCATAACTCAAGATTCTAAAATAAACATTAGCTTTCCCCATTTATATCTAATATCAATTTTCAACTGGTGTGCCACAAAAATTTTTAAAACATGCAATACCTGCACATTTAGTCAGGGGCACTACCCTCTTTTCCCTTAAATTGTCAAATTTAAAAAATGACAACAGCCAACACAACAATAGCCATCAGGTGTGAATCAATCAAAATTATACCTCTTTCTTTTAGTCAGATCAGCAAAAAAATGTATTTTTGGTGTACCGCAGAATTTTAGTTTATGTATGCCATGAGATGAAAAGGTTGAAAATCTCTCGTTTATAACATGAACTTTATTTACACTAGCTGCTCCTCAAGACAATGACAAGGAAAACTGTTAAGTGTGATTATGTCTTTTATTATTGACTAGAGGCCCGATGCATGAAATTTGTGCAAGAGTAGGCCTTCCTTCCCCCTGCTGCCAGCACCAGCTTCCCTCTGGCACCCGGGGCAGGGGCTTCCCTCGCAGCCCTGCCTTCATCTGGAAGGTCATCCAGAAGGGATGTTCAGTCTAATTAGCATATTACACTTTTATTATTACAGATTTCCCCTTTGGCTTTTTGTTGTTTTTTTTCTCTCACTGATGAGAGAGAAAAAGAGAGGGAGGGAGGGAGGAAGGGAGGGAGGGAGGAAGGGAGGGACATCAATGTGAAAGCGGTACATCAAGTTACATCGATGGTTGCCTCTCCTGCACACCCTAACTGGGGATTCAACCCCAACCTAGGTATTGTGCCCATACCAGGAATCGTACCCATGAACCCTTGACCTTTGGTGCACTAGACAAAGTTCCAACTCCTAAGCCACGTCCACTAGGGCAAGTCTGATCTTCTTAACATAATTATGTTTCATATTATTTCAGTTAATACCATTGCAGAAATAAATATGAAAAATCCAAGTTCTAAGATACAACAAATATAGGGAGCATTTCAGTAGTGATCTTTACTTTTGTTTGTTTATTTGTTTTCATCCTCACCCGAGGATATTTTTCCATTGATTTTTAGAGAAAGTGGAAGAGAGAGGGAAAGACAAAAGAAATATCGATGTCATCGATTGGTTGCCCCCTACACATGCCCTGACCAGGGCCCAGTTGGGGAGAAGCCTGCAACCGAGGTAAGTGCTCTTACCTGGAATCGAACCCCAAACCCTTTGGTCCACAGGCCAACGCTCTATCCACTGTGCCAAACCGGCTAAGGCTCAGTAGTAATCTTAAAAGTTTTATTCCAGTGCTTCAATAAAGAGGTTATAACATAGAACAAAAACAAAAGAAAAGAGAATAATATAGCAAAGGTAAGTTTAAACTACATCAGTACTTGCCTCATACTGGTATAATTTTTCAATTAAAATAACTATCCTTAAAATTCAAAACCTTTTTCTTACAAAAAAAAAAATACTCAATCACAAAAGGTAATCTTTAAAAGTAGTATCTGAAAAAAAAAAACAAAAGCAAAAAATAAATAAATAAATAAATAAATAAATAAATGTAGTATCTGAGTAAGGTATTAGGTTTTGGCAAATAAAATATTTTTGTTTTCTTTTGTTAATCATTACCCAAGGATATTTTTTCTACTGACTTTTAGAGAGAGTGAAAGGGAAGGGAGAAGGGGGGAGAAAGAGGAAGAGAGAGAGAAACATCAATGTGAAAGAGAGACATGAACTGGTTGCCTCCTGCACGAGCCCCAACTGGGGTGGAGATAGAACCTGCCACCCAGTTATGTGCCCTTGACCAGTAATCAAACCCAAAACCCTTTGGTGCAAGGCCTGATGCTCTAACCACTGAGTACACTGGCCAGGGTGGCAAATGACATCTTTTTAAAAGAAAATTTAAATGAAAGTAATGCTATAGCTCTGTTTTGTTTTGTTTTCTAATATATTTTTATTGATTTCAGAGAGGAAAGGAGAGGGAGAGAGAAATAGAAACATCAATGATGAGAATCATTGATTGGCTGCCTCTTGCACACCCCTTAATGGGGATCAAGCCCACAACCCGGGCATGTGCCCTTTACCAGAATCCAACCCAGGGCCCTTCAGTTCATAGGCTGATGTTCTATCCAGGAAGCCAAACTGGCTAGGGCCAGCTCTGCTTTTTATAAAGAGTACTAGTGGCCCAGAACACCAATTCATGCACATTGAAAGGAAATTAATTAGAAGAAATATTTTAATACCGCTATTCGCCCTTTCTCCATAATATAAGTGTCTGCCAAATTCACAATCAACAATGACAGAGGGAAACACACACGTGTGAATGGAGCCAGGGAGAGCTTTATATGTGTCGCACATGTACAAGTCAACTTAGCCTTTTATATATAGAGAGAATAAACTTGCTTAATTAGACCTGCTTGCTGATTTAGCATAACTTTTCCAGCCCAGTGAAGCACCCCAACTTCTCTTTCAGGTAACTGTCAGCAACACAGCAGTAAATATCAACACAAAGCAGATTATTATTGTAGATCATGCAGGGAGAACAAAGGGTAAAATATTTAACTGCAGCAGTGTTTGACTATAATCTGCACAGTGAGAAAACCTAAAGTCATTTTCAAGATCCACCATTTCTTACTTCTTTTCAGTCGGCTCAAGTTTCTAAACTTTCTAAATCTCCATTTTCAGGCTAATGAAAAGAAAATAGGATTCCACCAAGTCTCCTATCTACCTACTCCAGGACTTCTGTGAGGATCAAATGAGATGAGGCATAGGCACTTCACAGACATTTGGTTAAAGTGTAAAATGTTTCCACCTGGCTATAAAGCAAGTTGTATTCCTGGGCTAAAGAAACTGCAAAGAGGCTAGACTCTAGGGAGAGGAAGCCGGGTGTTGCTACATGATGTCATTACCCAGACAGACACTTAGCATATTAGCCTTTTATATATATAGATAACTCATATTGAAATACATGACATAATCCCATCGGCCCTATTTGCTCTTCTTCTATTAAAAAAAAAAAAAAAGCACAGTATCATATAAAGTTTATATGGGTTATATGTTTAAAATATTTTACAGATTGATATAAAGTTAATCACGGAAGAAAAATCTATGTCAGGGAAGTGATATGGTTCATTTCATTGGTTTGATTCCTAATTACTTCAAAGAGAAAACTGTGGGATGATGGAGGGTGGCTGAAGGGAAGATGTAGGCATGAGAATAGAACATAAAGAGAAAATAAGGTTGAGACTTGAGACTAATACGTTAAAAAATACATCTTTAGTGTATACATATTCCCATATAATTTTCTTCTGTTGGAAATTTTTAAAGGTTTTCAAAAAAGTCATTTGTAAATATCTTTTACTTTTAAACTTGCTTAATATCTCATTATAACAAACTACAATTTAATAACAATTCAAATTGCAAAAACAAAATCACATATTTTAAGGTAAAGAAATATAAGCCAGCCCAGCTGGTGTGGCTCAGTGGTTGAGAGTCCACCCATGCACCAGAGGCCATTGGTTCAATTCCCAGTCAGGGCACATGCCCGGGGTTTCGTGCTCAATCCCTGGTGAGGGGCATGCAAGAGGCAGCTGTTTTGTTTCTTTCTCATTGATGTTTCCATTTCTTTCTTCCTCTCCCTTCCTCTCTCTCTAAAAATCAATAAAGATATATTTTTTTAAAAGGACTATAAGCAGAAAATCTTTTAAAAGGAAATCTTGCATTGGTCCTCTAAATGCTACCCTCACTATACTACTATTGACAATAGAAGACAAAGTAGGTATCTCAGCTGAAAAGTACCAAAGGGCCAGTATTGATGCAGGGTATAAAAGTACTATAATAGTAACATCTTCGGTTTCCAAGTTGTTTAAAATCTTAGTTTTGTTTTCATTTTTAGAAAATAAATTTATTTACATGTTTATATTTACTCTTATGATTATAAATGGAGACTCTTCCTTTTTATAAATGTGCTAAAATATGATTTACCATTTAATTAAACCAAGAGATTTACTAAATGCAGTTTTTACTAAATCAAAAATAACAATTAAAACAGTAATGGTTCATTCCTGGGGTTCAGCACAAAAAAATAAAGACATTGTAAAAGTTACATAAAAATATTCCGACATGTCTCATAAAACTGTTTAATTTATAGCATTAACCCCTTAAGTATGATATAAACACCTCACTATTCTCTTACAGATATTATCATTCCTTTCAAAGAATCTATTTTTTTATTTTATCAGCATTGAGATTCTATTTACATAATGAAGAGCAATGGAGAACACACAGCTCAACCACTATCCTCAGAAACTAAATATTCTAATGATTTTAATATACATTACCAATTTGTAGCCTATAATTTGAAGAATGTGAATGGTGAAACGTCTAAATAAAGTACCATAGACCAAAAAAAGAAAAGAAAGAAACTGCTTCATATTCAAAGGCACAACGTGAATTTAGTAGATCAGCTGGACTCAATTCTCTATATAATTTCAGGAGACAGAGGTTAATAAGTGATCTTGGGATCCTTGCTCTACAGATGTCTCAAGGGTCTATTTCTTTATTGAAAGTACCTCTACTTTTGATAAATATCTATGTTACTACGTAAGTGATATCTTTGCACATATAAGACTCTACTTGAAGCTTTTTTGATATTTAGGACTGTATATATAACAATGAAAAAATTTAAGAACATGCAACATGCACAAAGGGTCAAGATATACTCCTTCCCTTCTGATGACTGCACAAGAAGGTTAATAAACTACTATCACACACTCTAAGTTTGGAACATATTTTCAAGAGATTTTAAATGAGAAATTCAACAATCCTTAAACATTAAACTTTCCATTATTTCAGATCACGAAAAGATATTTTAACTAATTTGTAATACACAATATATATACTCCACAAATAACTATGTACAGATATATGCCATATCAATTCCCTTACTATTTTCAATAAAAATGTATGATTCACCCTGGCCAGTGTTGCTCCATGGTTAGAACACCGGCACTTACACCGAAGGGTCATGGGTTCAATTCCCACTCAAGAGCTGATACCTAGGTTGAATCCCCGCCCAGGTCAGGGGCGCATGTGGGAGGCAACTAATCAATGTGTCTCTCTTACATCAATGTTTCTCTTTCTTTCTCTCTCCCCCTCCCTCCTTTCCAGTCTCTCTAAAAAAAATAAAAATAAATGTATTTTATTCTTGTCATAAAAATCTGATTTGGGTTATTTTAAAAGTTCAAACATATTAAGCTATGCTTTGCTTTGGCACTAGCTCCCCCTCCAGACCAATCTACTAATAAACTGCACTTAAAAAAATAAACAAGGAACACACGTTTTTCCAAAACACCAGCAAATTTCAAAATTCACCACTTTTAAATACATTCCAACTCCTTAAAATAAGTAGTTAAAATTTGTATCCAAACATTTCAGAATATAATCAGAATTATTTTTTTCAATCCTATACATCTCAAACAGAACTGACTTGTAGGAAAACAACTTCAAGTGATTCTTAAAATTTAAGAACATCCTAAAATAAATCTATGTAGTGGTATGTTTTATGGAAATTATTTTGAACCACTATCCTAATAAACCACAATATATTCTTCATGTGAGCTCAATACTTGATCAAAGATACATTTTAGCATGTTTCTGCAGTCTATGCAAGTTTCATTCCAGCTGTTCAGCTCTTCAATTCAAGTAGAATTCTCAATTTATAATACAGCAAAAAGAAAATCCAAATTACCCTTCTATTTTCCTTCTACTCATTTCTAACTCCCTACATTTTTAAATATTAAACTGTAAAATCACAATTCAAATGTTTGAATTCCCACCTTATTCTTACTATTGTATTTATAAATCAAGTAATCAAGACTTTCTATACACATTTTATAGTGTATTTCACAAGGCTAGCAACATACAGGTCCTTATAATTTTGGCATAACATTTTAGGTTGTTCTTAACTTGAAGGGAGAATACAACTTACGCCATTATTTCAGTGTAGTTCTGTGGTGCTTAAATAATTTCTCTTCTAAAATGATTTCTATATGATGCACCCTTTAAAAGAATTATGCATAAAAACCAAGTTTAAATTAAGAAAATAAAAATACACTTAACCCCAGAATAACAAGGGGGGGAAAAAACTAGTATAATGAAACCTTTCCTACAGTTTCTAAAGAGAGCCAAGCCAAAGTTCAGTCAGTTACATGTGAAAAGTTTAAAATGCAGGAAGTAGAATGACATCTCTCCCTGCCTTTATCCAAGGCCTCAATCTAAAAGCTAATATGGAGACGGAGAGCTGATCTTGCCACCACCAACATGGAGACTTTGTACTGACCCCCATTCTTAGTGCTGGAATGACCCAACCTGAAGCTGAAGAAGCCATCCTGTATGCACATGTCCTCGGCCATGACAATGTACACTCTAGTGGTAGTGTCTTACTTCCTCATCACCAGAGAAATAATTTATTATGTTATCGTTGAACCTCCGAGTGTTGGCTCTATGACTGAGAAACAAGGCATTAGAGACCAGTAGCTTTCTTGGCCTACAAAGTAAATGGACAATGTATTATAGAAGGACTCGAATCCTGTTTACAATGGGAGGGGGTTAGGTTTCATAAACCTAGACCAATCCAAATGCACCAAACATTCCAAAACTCAATAGATGTCTTCTTCTATTCATTGGATTTGTCTGTGTCTTATTGAGTTTCTCTTCATGGACAGAGTATTTATGAGAATGCAACTGCCTGGCTATCTGAAGGGTTAGAGTGCCTTTTGAGAATAATTGTGGATAATGGATTTGTTCCTGTTAATGAAGTTTTAAAGACTGTATCAATCCTCTGATATGAAATATGGAAAAGAATGAAAAGCAGCAGAAAACATAGGAAGCATGTTAAAGCTCGGACTAGAGTTATCTTCTTGGTATCAAACAGACAAGCTTACCAGTGTTTTTTCCTGCCGACCTATACTGGCACATCATTGATGTTAAGTCTTTTTCAGTTTTTAATTTTTAAAGAAAATATACTCCCATTTCTACAACTAAAAAAATAAGTAAGCAAGCTAATATATGGCAAAACGCTAAAAGCTCATCAGGGATAACTAACCACGACACTGTCAATGAACTTAAGAAATACACTGCGTCCCTGACGTTCTGTGTTTCTAAAGATTGCAGTCCCCACTGTGAGAGAACAGGTGCTGCGACCTACAATCTATTCACTCTTTCAGGACAAACCTCCTTTAACTAATAAAGACTCACTTAACCTCCCAAGTAAGTTTAGATACTCAAAACCCACCAGCTCATCATTTCCACATCAAATGGGGGGGGGGGGAGGTAGAGGGGCACTCATGCCCTTAAATGCCCAGGCATTACCCCCTCGCTGGGAGTGGATCTTTGTATAGGTCCACTCCCAGATTTCTAGCCTAAGAACCCCTCTCAAAAGCCCATAACGCACAGGCATCCTCCTCCTCACAGTCTGTGACTACAGGGACAGAACTGCTGGCGAAAGGGCAGGTAGGTGTGGAGAAGAGGGACACCTCCTACCCCGCCCCCATCTCTTCTCCTCTCCTCGGCTTTAGCCCCTGCCCTATCCAAGGATGCGCGACACGAGGGCAGCGGCCGCACCGCTCCGTGTCCCGGTCCGGGCGGCGGGCGCCCCTCACCCTCTGCCCGCTCCCTCCCGGCCGCGCAAAGGCACCCGCCGGAGTGTCCCGGGGGCTCCCTCCCCACTTTTCCCGGAGCGGCTGGATAAGCAGCAGCACTTGCAGCAACAGGCCCGGGGATCGCCTGGGGAAAAAGAGTAGCGACCGCCTCCAGTCACATCCCCGGAGCCCCGTCGGATCCCGCGCTTGGCCAGCCTCAGACCCCAAGGCGCGCGGGGCCCGGCCCCCAAACGCCCCCTTACCCGAGGCTGGAGCAGAGGCGGTCTCCGCTGTTCCCCAGTCGCCGCCGCCACAGCCTCAGCCGCAGCTGCCCTCCGTTAGGGGAGTGGGAGGGGTGGCTGGGTGGAGGATGCTACTACCGACTGAAGGGAGAGGAAGAAACGGAAACAGGAACCACCGCCGCCGCTTAACGGAGCCTCCGGCGCCAGTGACTGAGGGAGAGCGCGAGGCGGCGCGAGCTGGACAGTCGCTGACAGCGCGAGACCGAGCGCGAGCCGGGTCTCGGGCGCGCGACCCGGAGCAGCGCCGGCCCCATTCCGCGAGGAGAGGAAGGAGACGGGTTGCCTGGGGGCTGGGAGGGGGCGGCGAGGGGCGGGGGCCTGGAGCGGAGGGAACCCGACCACTCCGGTCGGCCGGAGATAACGCGCGCACGCGCCGGAGCGGCTCTGACAACGAGAGCAGGCGGGGAAACCCAGGATCCGCAAGCGTGAGCGCGCGGAAGGGGGCGCGCGCCCCTCAGCGTTCCCGGCTCCTGGGAGGGCGCGCATGCGCCGGCCCCTGCCACCTCCGGCGACCCAGGCGTGTGCCAGGGCTTCTCCCCGCCCCCTTTTCGCTGCGCCCTTGGATCGCTCGCCGCAGCATCCTGGGGCAGGAGCGCCCCGGGCCACAGCGGACCGGGAGAGTTCCAGCAGTGCAGCAGCTGCGCGCGCGGGCGCCGGCTCCAACGCGAGAGTAGGCCGCCCTCTACCGCTGGAAGGCTGGCTTCCCATTCCCGGGAGCGCCACCTCCAGGGAATTCCGTCTTTTCGACCGGTGGGACTGACTGGCCCGTGCCAGTTCAGCCGCGGCTCTAAGGAGCACCTGGTACTAGAGACTGGATGCAGACTCTTTGCCACGTGTTAGGGATGATCGCTGCTGCCCGGCTGCAGCTTGCAACGCCAACATAGACTGGCACACACCCAAAATCGACTGTCGAAGCCCTACTTTCTTTTAAGAGCTATGTTTACACATTCGCCGGATGTAAAGATCCCCCACGAGGGCCTGAATTCGATGTCTGGTCTCCCCCGGCCCGCGGCAGCGACAGCCCCTAGTGAGGCGGAAGTTTATTCAGTACGGGAAAGAGAACACGGAACGGAGGGGTGGGGGGCTTTTCCTTAGGATGCTTCCTACCCGCTCGGACTCGGGAAATTCCTGCCGCCCGCGATGCAGAGCAGAGGGCCGAAGAGCTAGTTCACACCAGCCCAGACGGCGAGCTAAGACCCAGGACCTGAACTCGCTGGCCAGACACACAAAGTAGTCGCGAGCCGAGGGGGGGGGGGGTGCCACGGTGGCCAATCAAAGACGCGAGCTGCGTGAGTGGAGTGCGAGCCGACCAATCAGAAGGCGGGAAGATGAGCTTCCTTTACCGAACTCTTCCCGGTGCCTCCAGACCCAGATCCCAAGCCTGAGGTGCAGTGCTGCGGAAAAGCGAAATGATGTTCTAAAACACAGAAGAATTCTTCCTCTGGACTTGGGTGTTTTTAAGTAAATGCCTTGGGTACATATCCTAGAGCAAATAGTGGCGGCCTCTTAGATGCTGAGTGTGAAAAGGATCGCAGAAAAGAGATTTAAGAGGCAGTGGACTGCCAAGACTGTTATCTGCCTCATAACATTCATAAATATACAGTATTTACGGAATCGTTTTTTTTAAAGGCCAGGAACTGTACTCCAGAAACACAAATAAGATACTGCTGATTTCAAAGGAGAAAAAAGTTCCCTATCCCTCAATAAACTTAGCTTCTGAGAGGAGATTGTGAGACCTTGTGACTCCGGTATTTATTGGCAGCCCTTTAAAATAAAAGCTCTCCATTTTATTTTAATTTTAATTTTAAAATAAAAGTAGTTTACAGTTATTTTTATTATGATCTCCCTGTAAGAAGGGAAAATTAAGAAAAAAGTAGAGTGACTAGTCTAAGGTCAAAAAATACACAGGCAGCGCCAGAATTGTGCTCCAACTCAGCTTAGTCATCATTCAACAATCATTTACTGAATGTGTGGTTGCTCTCCTCCACTGACGCCGTTTCTGCACTAAGCTTATACTAGTAAACAGAACAAAAATCCGCTATAAGGGTTGCAGGCTATGGTTGTTGGAAAGGAACAGAAATTTTAGGCTTATGCCATAGTAAGATGGATTACAGGCCAACGTCTTATCAGTCGTACTCCAGATAATTTTTAGAAGTCAGAAGTGAGGCAGAAAATCACTTTTTAAGTTTAACAGCATTTTTACTAGTAGTATTTTAGCAAGAATGTTTAAAGCTTACCTTGTAGAATATTTCAAGATCTCCACGTTCAAAGCTTTACATTTGCCTGAAAACATCGATTTTTTTTAAATCTGGCCTTCATATTTTTTTCTTTCCAGAAACCTAGGGATTAAAATAATTATCTTCTCAAACTCCTGCTCAAAAAAGAAAACTCTGCCCAAGGAATGTTTGCTCAAGATTTAGTGCATTTTTATAGTGCAGTATAATATATATTAAAATACCAAATAACTAGTGTCTCTAGCACATATTCAGAAACTAGATCTTAAGCGATTTCAATTATGCTCTGTTGAGTCAATGTGCTTCTCAGCCTGGGACAGAACACTGTTATCAAAGCCCTTTTCAGAACATGCCTACGATTTAGCTACCACCTCAGAACGGGAAGTATTCGTTAAATAACGGACTTTTGAGAACAAACTACTCATTAAGTTCCAGGCCAATAATGAATTTACAAAAAATTCACAACAGTCCCTGCTTTTAAAAAACACATTTCTTCTACTCTCTCCAGAGAGGAATATTACTGAAACTCTGCCTTTCTCTTAAAAGATTAAATTTCTGACAGAAAGTGTCCCCCAAAGGTTCTATCTATATCACTGGCCAACAGAACACATCTCTGTTAAAGTTTGTTTTCTCCACAAGCTCCAGCCTCCCTCTCTGATGCTGAGCCCTCTCACTCTCTCTTCTCACCCCAGCTGTCTGTCTGTGCCTCACATCACTTCTAGTTTCAGGTATTTGCTTAAGAAAGTAGAATTGTTCTACCACTTCCTCCACCACCACCCCCTCACCAACTAGGCTTGAGACCTATTTTTGCTGATGCAAACTTAAAAGTTCTGCTCAGCGAAACACTGTAAAGAATATTCTTTATAACGTTATACTGAGAACTAATAGAAACTTCTAAATACATGTATTTTTTTACACAGCTTGCATCAAATTCTTAGTCATTAACCAGAGCTGTACACGTCTTGCAGGTGAAACAAGGAGTCAACTATTAGACAATGGAAAATACCAAAATGAAAGTTCAGTGCCTGAGTAGCCATTTTATTGAGATCAAAATTAATGAACACTACCACATTTCCAAAGTTGTGAACGCCCAAAGGACAGCACTGTTATTGCTACATACAAGAAGGTGTGAACTTGAGAAAATTATTTTACCCATTTGGCTCTTAGTTTTCTCGTACATAAAATAAAGGGATTGGACTAGATAAATTTTAGTTGTTTGCCAGTCCTAAACTATAAATCTAGCTAGCTTGACAGTAACTAACAACGAAATATGGAAAAACAGCCTACGTTTTCAAATTCAATAAAGGTTTTAAGCCACTTTTGAGCCATCTCCTTAAGTTGAAATTGTCTACACCAAGCATGTCAAACTCAAAGGCTAACATGGGCAATATAAACAAGGTTTAAGTTTATGTGAGCCACAAAAAAACAAAAGCTTCAATTTTCATATAAATGTAGGTTTATTTCGATAGAGATATGCTGAATACAATGGGCTGAAATAAATGAGTAATCGTTAACATAAAATAATAGAACATTTTAATAAAAATTAATATTTTTTCTTGAACGTTAACTTACCAGACACTGAATAACTACACCAATTAATAAGTGTAACACAAATAAACCTATTTTTCTTGTTCTCCAAAAGCGAAATATTTCCTGTTGTGCACACCAAACAAGTCAGTACATATTAAAGATGTGGCCATCAGCTGCTAAAATATTCGCTGCTAGTATTAGTGGAGAAAAATGATGTGCCTGTGCATAAGGCACGTAATGGAAATGAATGCAACATGATGATAGTAATCAGTCATTAGTGAAAGTTGTAGTTCATTATTAATAATTACATATAACAGGATATTGTAAAAATTAAGTTATGAAATTTTTATTAAAACGTTTCTTACATACCATTATATTGGCTGGGCCACAAACATATTCATTATGGGTCACATGTGGCCCGCAGGCCAAGAGTTTGACATGCTTGATGTACACCCACACATTAAACAGCCAGAGCCAATCTTTCCAATCAGAAGAATAAATGAAGTGATTGATTTAGAGGCTGATGAAACTAGCCAAACTATCCCTCCCTGTAACTTGCCTCCTTGGCTGAAATTTCTTTCTTCTCCTTTGGGATAAAGTATCATGTAGTTCACACTTGATTTCTTATTCAACATCCACTCCTAAATTTTCCTTATTGAGTTGCTTGTTTTGTTTTTTGTTTGTGTTTTTAGGTAACTATCCAAACTCCAGCTACAAAAGGGCAACTCAGTTAGCCTGAGTCAATCAGTAAATGAATTCCCTGGTATGATAGAGACTTGTAATGCTTACCCTGTCACATTTTCACATGTACATCCCTGCCACCCTCTTCCCCCTCCCTCCCTTGTTCTTGGCTGGGCCATGTAACTAGTTATAGTCACTAGTCTATAGTGGGTTGTGAGTAGAAGTGATATGTGTTACTTCCAGGTAGAACATTTAATTGCAAGTGTAAGTTCTTACAGTGTTTACTCTGCCACAGCCTCAAGACCAGTATTGTTGAAGATGATAAAGCTTTTGTCAGCTTAGGTCCCCAAGAAAGGATAATGTAGAACAGCCCACCTCTCACTCTCATCAAGTCAGGATGGTTGGTTTGAGGAATAATAAATACATCTTTATTGTTTAAGGATACTTTTTTCTCCCCCCCCCTTTTTTTTTTTTTTTTTACTGCAGTATGACCTTGAAAATAAGTTATGCTAGGTCCTAGACTATTCTAATTAAAACACCTGAAAACTATTATAGTCCTGTAGTAAACTGGCCCAATCAGACAAAAGGGAAATATTTTTAATCCATACTTAGGGAAAAGGATTCTCTTTCCTACCAGGTATGAGCAAATCAGCCTATAATCCAGATTGCCACAAGAGTAATTGATCAAACAGAGAAAAGCCCTTGATGATATGACTGAGCTGATGGCTATATTGCTCCTTAAGGCTATTCCTCTCTAGACTTCTAATTCTGCAAACTAATAATTCAGTTTCTTTGTTTCTCCACAACATGGTAAGCAGAAATACACACTGAGTGGCCAGATTATTATGATCTCTGAACACATAATAATCTGGCCATTCAGTGTATAGCCTATATAATAAAAGGCTAATATGCAAATTGTCCCCTCGACCAGGAGTTCGACCAGCAGGTAGGCCAGCCAACGGCCCATGTCCCCTCCCCCTGGCCAGGCTGGCCGGACCCCACTCATGCACAAATTCATGCACCAGGCCTCTAAAATACACACACACACACACACACACACACACACACACACACACACTCTGAGTGGCCAGGTTATTATGCGTTCAGAGATCATAATAATCTAATAATCTGGCCACTCAGTGTATGTTTATCTTTGTACATCTTTAATTTCATCAGGGTTCCTAACATAAATCTAGCTCAAGAAGCACTCAAAAAATTTTGATGAATTAAAATTTAAAAAATATAAAGCTCACCCTCTTGTCTTCAGAAATAAAATATTATCTGCAATAACAAGGGGGAAAAGTAGTTTGATTCAACCCAATCTTTTTACAGATGAAGAAACTAAAACTCAGACACAGTATAAGATTTATCAAGTTCATGTGGCTTGCTTATGGCAGAACTGAGAGGGAAAAAATAAAAACTACTAATTGTTTCCTCAAAAATGACCATAATTTTCCACTCAAGGTAGGGAAGTAATGAGACAGTATATTGCCCTAGTAGTTAAAAACTTTGAACTTAAGACAAATATAGCTTACTTACTAACTATATGATCTTGGACAAGTTACTTAAGCTCTCTAAGCTCTGGTTTTTCCATCTATAGAGTACAATAGTCTCTAGTTCATAGAGTTGTGAGGAATAAATGACTCAACATATAAAAAAACACTTAGCATAATGCCTAACATAGTAAACATTCTATATATTACAGATCTATCAAATGATGTTTATTCATAGCTAAATCAATTTTTTACATTAAGATTGATCCTGTTCTCCTTTATCTTCATATAATTCAAACCATTGACCTGTATTTTTTTCATCATGCATAATTATAGGATAGCCTATACAACTATATAGCCAGCATCCACCTTTCCTATGGGAACTCCTCCCATTTCCACACTTCTATTACATTATGGCAGCAAAAGAAATCATCTATATATATAAAAGGCTAATATGCTAAGTGTCCAACCATCTGGGTAATGACGTCACATAGCAATGCCACTTCCTCTTCCTGGCGACTAGCCTCCTTGCAGTTTCTTCAACCCAGGAACAGGACTTGCTTTATAACTAGGTAGAAACATTTCACACTATAACCAAATGTCTGTGAAGCTTTTTCACATGCCTCATCTCATTTGATCCTCACAGAAGTCCTAGAGTAGGTAGATAGGAGATTCAGTGGAATCCTATTTTCTTTTCATTAGCCAGAAAATGGGGATTTAGAAAGCTTAGAAACTTGACCTGACTGAAAAGAAGTAAGAAATGGTGGATCTTGAAAATGACTTCAGGTTTTCTCACTGTGCAGAATATAGTCAAACACTGCTGCAGTTAAATATTTTACCCTTTGTTCTCCCTGTGTGATCTACAATAATAATCCACTTCATGTTGATGTATACTGCTGTGTTGCTGACAATTACCTGAAAGAGAAGTTGGGGTGCTTCACTGGACTGGAAAAAGTTTCACTAAATCAGAAGCAGGTCTAATTAAGCAAGTTTATTCTATAATATAAAAGGCTAAGTTGATTTGTGTATGCGCGATACATATAAAGCTCTCACTGGTGCCAGTTGCACATGTTTCCCTCTGTCATTGTTGATTGTGAATTTGGCAGACACTTCTATTATAGAGAAAGGGCGAATAGCGATATTAAAATATTTCTTCTAAATAGTTTCCTTTCGTTGTGCATGAATTTGTGCACTGGGCCATTAGTGTTATTATAAAGTAAACAATAAGAAGAGGGAAAATTCTTGGATCCATGATCTTTATTAACAACTTGAGTGATACCTCTAAGAATATGATCATCAAGTTTATAAAAATTAATCAAGCAATATTTATCAAATACCAATTATATGTAAAGTACCTGTGACAGAAACTTCAAATTACTTGATTATATCTATTCTTTTATTCTTCCATAATAACCAACCCCTAAGTTTTAGATGGTCTTATTACCACTCAGCTAAAATATAATGCTTTCCAGTAACCTTGCTTGGGTGTGGCCACTAAATTTGGGCTATTGATATCTAAGCAAAAATGTTGTGTGGGACTTCTGTTTTTAAAAAAACATCATAAAAAGGAAGGGGAGCCTGGACACTGTGGCTCAGTGATTGAGTGTGGACCTATGAACCAGGAGGTCACGGTTCAATTCCCAGTCAGGGCACATGCCCAGGTTACGGGCTCAGTCCCCAGTGTGGGACATGCAGGAGGCAGCCAATCTATGATTCTCTCTCATCATTTATGTTTCTATCTCTCTCTCCCTCTCCCTTCCTCTCTGAAATAAATAAAAAAAATATTTTTTTTTTAAAAAAAAGGAAGGGGATATACCCTTCTTACCACTTCTCTCCATCCTGTTGCCTGGACATGATGTCTGACAGGTGCCTTCTGGGTCATTTATCGCTCTACAAAAACCCTAAACTAAAGCAAACCTTTGTGGACACTGTTGTTACTATCTGATCTAAATCCAGAGTCAAGATAACATGAAAAAGAAATAAGTGATTGACAAGGTTTCCGGGACCAAAGGCTGAATGCTATTTCAGGTCTGTGGTACATGCCATAACACAACTGTTGGTATTTAAAACAAAGATAAAGGTCCTAAAAACAACGCACTATAAATTGTGTTGACACAACTTTCAAGTAGACTTGTAATTCTCATAAAGTCAAGTGGAGCTAACATATTTATTTCAAGGCTGATCATTTAGTATAAAATATACTCCTACTCATCTGGGCTCCTACACTGACATGTCAAATGGGTGAAAAGTCCATCCAACTTACTTGAGCTCTTCAAGGTGCAAGGATGCAAGTAACTCAAGTTACTTCAAAGAAAGGAGGACTTTGAACTGTTTTCAGTTCAAAACACATTAACTGAAACTTACCTGGGGCAGAACTGCCATCAGATACTGAAGCAACTGGAGACCTCCTCCTCTAGGTTTCCATCTTTCTCAAATTCCCCAGGTCATTTTCTGCTCTTCTCTCAGTACCAACAGACTCCCATTATATATAATTAGAGGCCTGGTGCATGAAATTTGTGCATGGGCAGGGGGGGGGAGGGGAGGGAGATGTGTCCCTCAGCCCAGCCTGCAACCTCTCCAATCTGGGACCCCTCAAGGGATGTCCGACTGCCTGTTTAGGCCCGATCTAAATGGGCAGTCAGGCATCCCTCTCACAATCCAGGACTGCTGGCTCCCAGCTGCTCGCCTGCCTCCCTTCCTGATTGCCCCTCACCACTTCTGCCTGCCAGCCTGATCACCCCCTAATCACTCCCCTGCCAGCCTGATTGATGCCTAACTACTCCCCTGCCAGCCTGTTTTCCCCTAACTGCCCTCCCCTGCATGCCTGGTCATCCCTAACTGCCCTCCCCTGCAGGCTTGGGTCCCGCACAACTGTTCTGCCCTGCAGGCTTGGTTCCCCCACAACTTCCCTTCCCTGCAGGCCTGATTGCCCCCAACTTCCCTCCCTTGAAGGCCTGGTCCCTCCCAAATGCCCTCCCCTGCTGGCCATCTTGTGGCGGCCATCTTGTGTCCACATGGGGGCAGCCATCTTGTGTGTTGGAGTCATGGTCAACTTGCATATTACTCTTTTATTATATAGGATAGAGCCCTGGTGCAGGGGTGGGGGCCAGCTGGTTTGCCCTGAAGGGTGTCCCAGAATAGGGTAGGGGTTCCCTTGGAGCATCGGGCAGCCTGGGTGAGGGGCCTGTGGTGGTTTGCAGGCCAGCCACGCCCCCTGGCGACCCAAGTGGAGACCCTGGTATCTGGGATTTAGTTATCTTCTATAATTGAAACTTTGTAGCCTTAAGCAGAGCCAAGCCTCCTGCTTGCTCCATGGCTGCAGCCATTTTTGTTGGGATTTATTTATCTTCTATAATTAAAACTTTGTAGTAGAGGCCAAGGCAGGCCAGGGCTGTGGGAGCTTGGCTTCCTCCATCGCTAGGGGCAATCCAAGCCTCCTGCTCTCTCCAGCTCTATGGCTGCTGCCATTTTTGTTGGGATTTATTTATCTTCTATAATTGAAACTTTGTAGCCTTGAGCGGAGGCCTGGGCCCGCCAGGGTGTGCAGAAAGCTTGGCTTCCTCCATTGCCAGGAAAACCCAAGACTCCTGCTCACTCCGTGGCTGCAGCTATCTTGGATGGGTTGATTTGCATACCTGATCCTGATTGGCTGGTGGGTGTGGCTTGTGGGTGTAGCAGAGTGATGGTTAATTTGCATACTACTCCTTTATTAGATAGGATATGATGGTTAATTTGCATATTACTCCTTTATTAGATAGGATATATCCTATCTAATAAAGGAGTAATATGCAAATTGGCCATCACTCCAACACACAAGATGGCCGCCTCCATGTGGTCAAAGATGGCCACCCCCAGTGGACACAAGATGGCCACCACAAGATGGCCAGCAGGGGAGGGCAGTTGTGGGTGATCAGGCCTGCAGGGGAGGGCAGTTAGGGTGACCAGGCCTTCAGGGGAGGACAGTTGGGGAGCACCCAGGCCTGCAGGGGTGGGCAGGTAGGGATGACCAGGCATGTAGGGGAGAGCAGTTGGGGATTACCTGGCTAGCAGGGGAGCAGTTAGGCATTGATCAGGCTGGCCACAGAGTGGTTAGCGGGTGATCAGGCTGGCAGGCAGAAGGAGCAATCAGACAGGCAGGCAGGAGAACAGTTGGGAGCCAGCAGTCCTGGATTGTGAGAGGGATGTCCGACTGCTCATTTAGATCGGGCCTTAACGGGCAGTCAGACATTCCTCGAGGGGTCCCAGATTGGAGAGAGTGCAGGCTGGGCTGAGGGACACATAACCCCCCCTCCCCCATGCACAAATTTCATGCACTGGGCCTCTAATATATATATATTTAATTGATTTCAGAAAGGAAGAAAGATGGAGAGATACATCAATGATGTATCAATGATGAACATCAATGATGAGAGAGAATCATTGAACATCAATGATGAGAGAGAATCATTAATTGGCTGCCTCCTGCATGCCCCCTACTGAGGATTGAGCCAGCAACCCCAGGCATGTGCCCTGACTGGGAATTGAACCGTGACTCCTGGTTCATAAGTCGACGCTCAACCACTGAGCCACACCAGTGGGGCCAAACTCCCATTCTTTATTCCACCTTTGGATTTTTCCTTGCTTGTAATTTTTGTTTTCTTATCATTTCATCTTTTTCATGGCATGACACAATCTTAACTATCCAATTCTCAGTTTCTTGGTACACATTCTCCAGAGAGGAATATCTGGTTGGGTCTTAATCTTTTTCTACTAAGTAACATCATAGGTCATCTGGCCTTCAGTCAGGTATTAATTCTGCTCCAGACTTCTGTGGCAAGGTGATGGTGACTGCCCCTTCAGCAGGGACTATGGGCTTGAGCATTGCAGACTCTTTAGTAGAAATAGGAGGGGGCAGACACAAGAATTGACATCTCTGATACCCTGTTATACTCCTGACTCTTGCTTTCCCCTTCAATTTTCTACAACTCTCCTAATCCCTCTAATATTCACATACAGATTTTACCACCCTCGGTACTTAGCAATTCAACTCAGTCTCAGACATTATATTGGCCTTTGTAAATTCTCCAATGTGTTATTTCCAGTAAACATTGGTCCTGGTTTTGTTAATGAAGTCAGGTCGACTATGTTGGAGTTACTCTCCAAATTGACTATCTGACTCCTTACCAACTAAATGAGTCAGCACCCTTACACAAGGTGAACTCAGGAGAAATAATGAATTATGTAAATGCCATAATAATTGCTCCTTTTAAAATCAGGAAAAAAGTGAAAGCCCTATGATAATGGGACAAAACTGTCTTCACATAGGAAAGGCATGCTTTTTTTGTTGTTGTTAATCCTCACTCGAGGACATTTTTCCATTGATTTTTCAAGAGAGTGAGAGGATCGGGAGAGACATCAATTTGAGAGAGACACATCTATTGGTTGCCTCCCACACACACCCCAGAGCAAGGGATGGCACCCGGCAACCAAGGCACGTGCCTTTTTGTTTTTGTAAATTGATTTCAGAGAGTAAGGGAGGGGGAGAGAGAAGTACAAATATCAATAATGGGCGAGAATCATTGATCAGCTGCCTCATACATGTCTCCTACCAAGGACTGAGCCTGCAACCCAGGTATGTGCCCCTAACTGGAATCAAACTCATGACCTTTCAGTCCACAGGCCAGCGCTCTATCTTCTGAGGCAAACTGGCAAGGGCAGAGAGGCAAATATTTTAAAAGCTAATCTCTAGACAAGTATTATGAAAAGCTAATGTTACCATATGTTGAAACAAAGAGTTTATGAATGTCTAATACACTGGTATAAGTCATATAAATAGAAGTCATGTAGCTCTTAATTAACAACAAGGGAGTCTGGGAACTATAGAGGAGCACATGGATGTTTGGTGGGCACTAATGTCTGTTACATGCAGTAGATGACCTACACAAACAAATGTGGCATGGCTTTGGATGCAAATAATTTAAACAAGAAATAAGTGGAAGATAAAATGGATAGCTGGGGGCAAATGTCTAATTGTGAAGGATGTGCCATCTGATTAAGTAAAAAGTAACTAAAGATGAGTGATATTTGGGGTTTGGATAACTAGTTATTTGATTCCATTAATATAATTCATGGTTCTGTATAATCACATTTAGAATTCAGGTGTTCTTATCCCAAACCCAATATTCTGTTCATCTGTCAGGCTCAACATTTCATTTACAAAAAAAGCAAAATCCTAACAAAGAATCATTGAATCAGATAGATTTACTATCATATCCCCAGGGTCTAGAATAGTGCCTAGCCTATGGGAGATGCTCAATAAATAGTTATTGAATGAATGGGTGAATAAATGAATGAATGAATGGAGAAAGTGGACTTTTTTTTTCAACAGAGTATTTGATTAAATAAAAGAAGGTTTGTCTTTACATATTGTTAGATACTGCAAATGGATTCCAAGAAAGTTCAAATACCTTCTAATAGCTACTTTTTCAAGCATCAGAGGAAACCTTATATAACTTTTGTCCACATTGCTAAATAATTGAAGAAATTCAATTAGCTTTGTTTTCCCTTTTATAGGAATACTCTTCATTTTTAAAATAAGGGCCTAATAAAATCATCTATGCAGCTCTTTAACTTTTAATATTCTGTGTGCTTCTAAGACAAAGATGTACTTGGTTAGCTTTCCTCCACAACTTAGAATGATTGCATTTACCAGCTCATCCCATATGGAAATGGCTGTGGGAACCATATTTTTCTCACCAAATGAAGTAAAACTAAATCTAATACTTAAAATCTGAATTTTCCTGGAAAGTCTAAGATACATGGATACCATACTGATAAGTCATAAATATTTATTTAAAATCTGCCTTGCAGTTATGATTCCTCATGACCTTGTACATAAAATATCCTTAGCTATAAATCACAGCTGATATTCACCAGTATGGCAAAATTCTTATCGGTCAAGGGTCTATTTTGATTATCCGAGACCATGCAATAATATTTTAAGTATTCAAAGACTATCTTTGTCCTCCATGAGCTTAACTTGGTAACAGGGAGGCTAACTGAAGCTCTGGTACACAGAGTTACACACAGATTATTTTGATGTTGTGGTAGGAAAGTTTTTATCCTTCCTTCACTGTCTCCCAATGATCACTAATCATTTTGCTCGTGAAAGGACCTGGGGTAAATTTTATATTCATGGGAGAATCCAAGATGGCGGCATAGGTAAACACCTAAACTGCTGCCTCCCACAACAATTTAAACTGCAACTAAAAGACAAAACGTCTGTCACCCAGAACCACGGGAAAGCTGGCTGAGTGGAAGTTCTACAACTAGAAGGAAAGAGAAAAGAGCATTGAGACGTGCACGAGCACTGAAAAAGCTGAGGTACGGAGGCGCGTGATCCGGGCTGGCTGCGGGTGACTGGGTACGTTGCTTTTTTCAACCCGAACAGAGACAAGCCCCCGATTACTCTGAAATCCAGTCTCTGGGGAGACGCGGGGGACCCAAACTCCTACGGGGAGAAGCTGGATTGTCTGCCAGTGAGGGTGGCTTGTTTGCAGAGCTGCACGCAGGAATAATTGTTTACTGCACTGGGGCACGGGACTCGCTGATGCCGTTGGGGACGCAGACAGCAGAGCCGGCTAACTAGCAGCCATTGCTGTTTGCCACGCCCTAACCTAGTGACACCCTGAGGCCCCGCCCTGCACAACCTACAAACCCACCCAAGCTCCAAGCAGCGGCTTTTGCATAAGAAAGCCCTGCCCTATCGCAGCTTAACCTAGCAAACTCGCAGCCTGGGTCAGACAGCTCCAAAATCTCCAAACCCCAAGCAAAGAGGAGAAAACTGCAGCTCTCACTGTAGCTCCTGCTGAGTGGCCTCAGACAGTAGCTGACCTGCATCCCATTGGAGATCCAGAAGCCAGTGTACCTAGTGGTCAGTGTGAGACACCAGATTTCAACTCCTCACATCCATAAGTGACACATTCAAGAGGCAGACTCAGTGAGCACCAAAGCCCCACTGAAACAAGTCCTGCCCCATAAGTGTGTCTTCAGCGCAGCAGTTCTTCCATTATAGACACAGCGAGTGCTCACAGCTAATTGGCCTGGAGGTCAATTCCTCCCAGCGTAACAATAGCAATTAAGGCTTAACTGCACCAAGACTTTGCACTCAGCCCACAAAGGGGTGTACCAAGAGCGTCCACATCAGGTGATTGGGGAGGCTGAGCTACTGCCCCCTATAGGTCACCTACCACACAAAGCCACTCCATCAACACAGGGAAGCAGCCAAAATGCAGAAACAAAGAAACATGTCACAAATGAAAGAAACGGAGGAAAGCAAACTTCTGGATGACATAGAATTCAGAACCACATGTATAAGGTTACTCAAGAATCTTCTAAAAACCGCTGAGAAACTTGATAACACTTCTGAGGAGCTTAGTGAGACCTTCAAGGACCTTTATGAGAATGCCAAAAAAATGGAAAAGGACCAGTCAGAAATGAAGCATACACTGTCTAAAATAAAAAATATACAGAAACTCAACTGTAGATCAACATACCCCAAGAATCAAACCAAAGATCTGAAATATGTGGAAACAAAAAACATCCAACCAGAAAAACAAAAAGAAAAAAGAATCCAAAAATATGAAGATAGTGTAAGGAGCCTCTGGGACAACTTCAAGCGAACCAACATCCGAATTTTTGGGGTGCCAGAAGAAGGGAGAGAGCAAAATATTGAAAACCTATTAGAAGAAACAATGACAGAAAACTTTCCCTACCTAGTGAAAGAAATAGACTTACAAGTCCAGGAAGGGCCCAGAACCCCATACAAGAGGAATCCAAAGAGGACCACACCAAGACACATCATAATTAAAATGCCAAGGGCAAAAGACAAAGAGACAATATTAAAAGCAGCAAGAGAAAAACAGTTAATTACCTACAAGGGAGTACCCATACGACTGTCAGCTGATTTCTCAACAGAAACTATGCAGGCCAGAAGAGAGTGGCAAGAAATATTCAAAGTGATGAACAGCAAGAACCTACAACCAAGATTACTCTACCCAGCAAAGCTATCATTCAGAGTTGAAGGTCAGATAAAGAGCTTCACAGACAAGAAAAAGCTAAAGGAGTTCATCACCACCAAACCAGGATTACACGAAATGCTGAAGGGTATCCTTTAAGAAGAGGAAGAAGAAGAAAAAGGTAAAGATAAAAATTAAGAACAACAAAAGGACATCAAATACATACCTACCAACAAGTGAATCTAAAAATCAAGTGAATGAAAAATCTGAAGAACAGAATGGACTGGTGAATATAATAGAATCAGGGACATAGAAAGGGAGTGGACTGACGATTCTCAGGGGAAGCAGGTGTGAGGGGTGCGGGAAGAAATTGGACAAAAATCTTACTCCTATGGATGAAGACAGTGGTGGGGGATAAGGGCATGATGTGGGGTGGGGAATCAGGTGGAGGGGAGCTATGGGGAAAAATAAAAGAGGAACACCTGTAATAATCTGAACAATAAAGATTTATTAAAAAAAAAATTTTATATTCATCACATCTAGAACTCCAGTATCACAGTCAATGGAGTAGGACAAATTTTAACAGGTAGAATCTAACTCTTGTGTATATTTTTAAAATGGCTTTAGGCTTATGTCTGTCATGTTCTAACAGAGTAGCATGGACCACATAATGTCTTCAAGTCCCTCCTGTATTTATGAGTCATCATTTTGCACAAATACAGTTCTAGAAAACCCAAACTGCTAGATGCAAAATGCTCATTAAGTTGCTTTGCACGAGAGAAAAGTTATTATTCTTTTTATTATAGTCAAAATGAAAACTGAAAAGAGTGTATGCGATTTCCTCTACTATCCCTACAATCTTTTCCAGTTGCTAGAATCATCTTTCAGTGCTTTCTAAACTTGGAGCAGCTCAAGCTCCTTTCCTCCTTTAGGTTCCCCAGCCTATTTGGTAATCAGGTTGGAGCATGTTCTCGCCACGGATGTGGACAGAAGTGATGTAAGTCACTTCCAAGTCTGGTCAAAAGCGCCTCTGGGAGAACCTCCAGCTCTTTCTTCCCCTGCTTGGTGATCATGGAGCTAAATATTCTAGGTGGTCTCACTGTAAGGTAAAAATAGATACCCTAAATCCGTGAACATCCACCAGGAGGAGAGCTACCCTACAGGCATTGGATTGGGACATGAACAAGAAATAAATATTTTATTGCAGAAGCCATTAGTATTAATTAACCAAGTACTATACTGACCAACAGGACATTGAAGGGCAAAAGTCAGCCTCTGATTTAGTTATCAAACCATGTTACTTGGCGCAGTCTTTTGCCAAATGAGTGCCATCATTTGCATCCCCCCAGGGAAGGTCCCTTTGGTAATTCACATACACATGTCATATGGACCAGCAGTAAGTAGCCCTAACTGCATTCCCTCTCAGCTGATTACCTTGTCTTCACTTTCTTCCCTTCACAATCACTCTATAAAGAGGTGCCAGATTAATATTCCTAAGGCACAACTATAATCATGTCATTTCCTGCTCAGAAACCCCAAAAGGAGCCCCACTACTTCATGAATTAAGCCCAAAATCCTTAACATCGTCTCCCAGACCCTCTGCAATTCCGTGAACAAATCCACCTATGTATACCAATCACTACCCTTCTCTTTTTTAAAATATATTTTTATTGATTGCAGAGAAGAAGGGGAGGGAGGGAGGGAGGAAGGGAGGGAGAGAGATGATGAGAATCATTGATCGGCTGCCTCCTATACACCCCACACATGTGCCCTGACCAGGAATCGAACCATGACCTCCTGGTTCATAGGTCGATGCTCAACCACTGAACCACACTGACCAGGCACACATGTGTCTTTTCAACCCCATGTTCTCCAGCTCTGGAAGATAGCATGGCATAAGCCAGGAGCTCCCTCAGCCTGATGCCACATAGCAGGTGCACCTTATCTCATGTCCAGCATTCATTGACCTAGCTTATGGAACCTCCACCTTCACTCACTCCAAGAATTTCCATACTATGGAATTTTTTAAAGCCCTCCAGCCTTCTGGAGTCACCTTTTCTTCTAATATCCAAATTAAAAGGCTCAACTTTCATCATTTATATTATACGGCCAACTCCATCTGGATTATTGGGGGCAGAGGGGTGGGTAAAAGCATTTATATACCAGTTGTTCTTGAATTAATTCACTCTATAGTCTGTTCCTCCATCTGGCTCTGCAGCATAGCGAGAATTCAGCTGTGCTCTTACCTCTGATTGGGTCCTAGTTATGTGGAGGGTGTCAATAGTGATTTATCTTGCCTTGAGGGAAGCAAGAGGTAAAAGAAAGACGACAACATATAATGCATCTACTCCTACTCTGTGTAGCAATTAGGATTGGCAGATAAAATACAGAGTGTCCACTTAGATTTGACTTTCAGCTAAATAGCAAATCATTTTTTTAGTGTAAGTATGTCCCAAATATTGTGTAAGACAACTCAAGTTTAACTGGGCATCCTGCATTTTTATTTGCTATACCTGCACCCCTAGTAGTGGTTCCTTTTGTTAAATTCTTGACCTTTGGCTCAGATTGGGGCTGAAAGTAGGACTCTTCCTGTCAATGTAATCCATGAAAATCATTGCTCTGTTATTATTTTTATTTTTTGTGATCTCTTTTCTTTATTGATTAAGGTATTACATATGTGTCCTAATCCCCCCATTGCCCTCCACCCTCCCCCACTCATGCCTCACCCCCCTGGTGTCTGGGTCCATTGGTTAGGCTTATAAGCATACATACAAGTCCTTTGGTTGATCTCTCCCCCTTACTCCCCCCCTCCCCTACCTTCCCTCTGAGGTTTAATGGTCTGATAAATGAGTGGATTAAAAAAAACCCTGTGGATTAAAAAACACACAATGGAATACTATGCTGCAGTAAAAAAAAGAAGGAATTCTTACCATTTGCAACAGCATGGATGGAACTGGAGAGCATTATGCTAAGCGAAATAAGCCAGTCAGAGAAAGATAAATATCACATGATCTCACTCATTTGTGGAATATAATGAACAACATAAACTGTTGAACAAATATAGATCCAGAGACAGAGAAGCATCGATCATTGCTGTTTTAAATAATATTTCCCCCTCAACAGCAATGTTTTCCTTCCTATTATTCATGTGCTATAGTAACTTACAAACAATAATATCTCTCATATAACAAAAATAAGTTTCTCAAATCCAGGAATCCTATTCTTTATATTTTCTCATTGGCTGGCTAGATCTTAGAGGCATCTTTCTGGCATTATCTATTTGCTGCATTGGCATTTCAAGAATTCAAAACCAGAAACAGAGCCAGAAATTTTAAAGCAGATAACAGAATTCAAAGAAAGTGCCTTGGGCATATATAATTGCAAATCCTAGCAGTTTTTCTGAGTTGCATAATGAGCCATGGATTTTTAATCTTGGACTTGCACATATGTTTTCAAATATCTCCCCATGTCTTCCAGGAAATACTTGGCTGAGGTTTACCTGAAGAACATCAGACACTCATAGGAATACAGGTTATGGCTAGAAATTATTTTAAGATAGCTTGCCAGAGATATAACTGGCTCCCTAAAATATAAAATGTAGTGTCCCCATGTGGTGTGCTTGATTTCACTCTCTTCCAAACACATTTACACATCACCTGTAGTATTGGAAAGTAGCATACTGCCCACAGGTTAACATCTTGTGACTCATACAGCCTTGCTATCTAGCTCCTGCACCCTGTGTTGTTGTTTTGTGGGGGGAGGGGGGGCGGGGGGGGTTTAGGTAGCTTCTCTAGAAGTCAGAAAGATGGATGGTTTAGATTATAAAGGTTAATTAAATACCATAAAATGTACATAAGATTATTAGAAACATGTGGCCTTGTTCTTTCTCTCAAGCATCCATATTTAAGCAAGCATTATCCTTCTGATGCCAGTCACTTAAGTATTTAGTGTGATGATTCTGTTCATAAGGAATAGGGAATTAATCATAGCCATGAGGTGCTCTGTACTTTCCTGAAGTAATAGTAGAAAGAATGGATGTGGTTTACCTTCTTTAAGCACATAATCTACAGATGGGGAAAATTTCTGCTTAATGAAATTGAACCCTTTAAGAGAATTTCAGTTACTTCACTAATATATATATATATCAGTGGCAGCATTTTAAGAAGCTAAATAAAATATACACATGAGTAAAAGTATTCAAAAGAAATATAAAAGGGCATACAGGGAAAAGTGAGTGTCTCTTCCACACTGTCCCCAATCCTTCTACCTTGAGGCACCAGTTTCACTAGTCTGCAGACCTTTCTATATGTTTTCTCTGACTATACCAGCATGTATGTATATAATGCCTTAAAACAGATTTTATTTAGATATAATATATGTAAGATATACAGTAACATGCTTTTATACACATTGCTTTTTCAATTCCTTTTAAATATTTATTGCAAAATATATAAAACATTAAAAATCTATAAAATATAAAATTATAGTGACATTATTTTTTTTCATTTAACACTATATCTTTGAAAGCATTCTGTGTTAGTACATACTCTGCTTCAGTTTTGTTGACTGTTGTATATCATTCCATCATATGACTGTACCACTGACCAGTTCTCCCCAAAAAAAGTCGTTTCCAACTTTTGCTATAGTGGAAACTTTTTAAATTACTTTTCTCTGTTAGGAAAATGGCTTCAAATACCACTGAGATAGTCAACAGATATTAATTAAACACCTACCATGTCCAATGCACAATGCATAGGCCCTATAAACAATAATGAAACTAAGCATATTCCTATACATTTTCCCTTCTTCAAATTATTTGGTCATTTTACATGTCTGTGCTATGGGATTTTGTGTTGTTGCTCCCAGTTTGTAATAAAAGACTCTTTCATCTATTAAAACACAAATCTTCTCTTCTAAATTTACTTTACCATAGCAATATGGGGCTTCCATAGTTCTGAATCTTTAAACTATCACTTTGGAGAGTACATATCAGTTCTCTCTGCAAAAATACATCTGCACTTAATTCTAGAATTGCAAAATTTAGATCCAGAAAAGAACCTTATGATCAGTTAGACCCGTGGTTGGCAAACTGCGGCTTGCGAGCCACATGTGGCTCTTTGGCCCCTTGAATGTGGCTTACCAACAAATTGTTGGGAACACTATTATCAATTATCCTGGTAAGGGTCTTCCACAAAATACCACGTCCTGGTCTATTTTGAAGAAGTGGCATTAGAAGAAGTTTAAGTTTAAAAAAATTGGCTCTCAAAAGAAATTTCAATCGTTGTACTGTTGATATTTGGCTCTGTTGACTCATGAATTTGCCGACACTGATTTAGACCAACCTCTTTGTTTTACAGATGAGGAAAATAAAGCTAAGAAGAGGATAAGTGACTGGATCATGGTCATACTCGCTCTTATTTTTCTGACATAAAATTGGTTCATGCCCCATTTAAAAATCAAAACTGTGATGTTCACCTGTGGCCATGATGGAATAACAGGGACATGACTTACCCTTTACCTTAAACAAATGAAAGCCAGACAAAATATATAAACAACAGTTTTCAGATATTGGATAGCATTCAGCAAAAACAGTGACCTCTAAAAGAATAAAAACAAATGAAGTGAACCAATAATCTCCCCAGTTTACTTCCTGGAGAGATTCCTGGTTACAGCACAGCCAAGGGAACCCCAAAAAGGCTGGCAGTTTCTTGAGCTGAAGAGATGGAGTTGAGAGTTCAGATTGGTAACACAGCTAGAATTAGTAAGGTAGATCACCAGAGAGGAGAAAGCTGGAGAGAGGGTGAGGGAGAGGGAGAGGAAAACAGAGAGAGAGAGAGAGTTTTTTGGATATCTGCAGGGGCTTCCCCTTGAGTCTTTAGCTGAGTACTGAGCAGCACACATGTTTGAGGAAATTACCTGCACCCAGGGAGAGAAACACCTGCAAGGAGCAATTGCTGGCATTCACACAGGGCTTGAAATAGTTCGTATTCCCAACAGCCCAAGTGGAAAAACTTCCTAACACATTGGGCATCCGGTTGAGTACTCAGAAAGGTATTGCCTCATTATTGGGCCAAATTAGCCCTAAAGGCTGCTCTACTCCTGCCTATTCCAGTTTAAATGCAAGCTTCAAAAGGATCAAACTATTTCCAACTACCTTAACTATATCCGAGCTTAACTGAAAAATATTTAATGGAAACTATCCCCCTCCACCCCCCCCCAAAAAAAAAAAATCCAGCATCCAACAATGTAAAGTTCACAATGCTTGGAACCCAATTGTCCTACTGGTACTTTTTTTTAACCAGGCATGCAGATTGAAGCAGGAAAATATAACCCATAATGAGGAAAACCAAACAAATCAATAGAAACAGGTCCAGATAATACAGGTGATTAAATTAATAGACAAAGACGTTAAAACAGCTATTATAACTATACTCCATGTGTTCAACAAAGTAGAGGAAGGAGTGAGCATGTTAAGAAAAGAAAACAAAGATATTTTCAAAAGACTAAAGTTGAACTTCTTAAGATGAAAAATACAATATTTGAGATGACTCAGAATCGCTATGGGAATTAGAATTTTTGCCATTAATTCTATTATATTATTAGCAATATCTCAAATATAATAAAAGCCTAATATGCAAATTGTCCCCTCCACCGGGAGTTGGACCAGGAGTTTGACCGGGAGTTCGGCCAGGGGGTAGGGCTGGCCAGCTAACCATGGGAAGGGAGGCCCTGTCCAGCAGCCAACAGTCACTAGGGACCCGATCCAGGCATGAATTTTGTGCACTGGGCCTCTAGTAAAATACTATTTTCATTGGGTCTAAAAATATTCCTTTTCATATAAAAATCCTAAAGCCACATACCATCCTAAAGCCTCAAACCCATCAACGTAGAATAGTGTTTGCATAGTAAAAATATGTTAGTTGCACTTGCCATTGGTATTTATAAAGAATAGAAGCACATCACATGGCCAGCATGGTTCTGTGGTTGAACATCAACCTATGAACCAGCAGGTCACAGTTGGATTTCCGGTCAGGGCACAAGTGTGGGTTGCAGTCTCCATCCCCAGTGTGGGGCATGCAGGAGGCAGCCCATCAGTGATTCTCTCTTATCATTGATGTTTCTATTTCTCCCTCCCTCTCTCTTTCTCTCTGAAATTAATAAAATATATACATATTTTTAAAAAGAAGTACACAGCCTTTACTATTTGCAAAATACATTAAGCCAAACATAATTTCTATTCAGAAAAGCTTAATGTCCAATGAAGATGAAAAATTAGGTTTTGTGACTTCATTTTGAAGTTTGTTTCATGCATAAATTAAAGGAAAAAATTATATGCACTACTTAGGACATAGAATTGAGATAGAGATGTTCAGACAGTTAACAGGATAATTGATGATAGTGTTCCCAACAATTTGTTGGTAAGCTTCAGTTTGAAGTATCTAACCTAAGAAATATAGGCCAGGGCAGAAAAATCAAGGAAGAAGCATAAGTAGTGGGCAATGAACCTAAATAGAAACTTTTCGAAAGAGGACATACAGAAGGCCAAGAGAAATATGAAAACAGTATAGGCTCAGTGCATGAAATTTGTGCATGGGTATGGTCCCTAGGCCTGGCTGGTGATCAGGACCAATCTGTGGGGTGACCGGTGGGGCAATCCAGGGGCCCTTGCTGGCACCCGCCTTGATGCACCTGGGGCCTGCAGGTTAGAGGCAGCTCCCGCGTTGAGCATCTGCCCCTGGTGGTCAGTGTGCATCATAGCAACCAGTTGTTTCACCAGTTGTCCCTCCATTTGGTAGATTTGCATATTAGGCTTTTATTACATAGGATGCTCAAAGTCACTAATCATCTGAGAGATGCAAATCAAAACAATAATGAGGTACCATCTCACACCTGTCAGAATGGCTATCATCAACAAATCAACAAATGATGAGTACTGGCGAGGATGTGGAGAAAAAGGAACCCTCGTGCACTGCTGGTGGGAATGCAGACCGGTGCAGCCACTGTGGAAAACAGTATGGAGATCCTCAAAAAGTTAGAAATGTAACTCCCATTTGACCCAGTAATCCCACTTTGGGAATATATCCCAAGAAATCAGAAACACCAATCAGAAAGGATGTATGTACCCCTATGTTCATAGCAGCACAATTTACAATAGCTAAGACTTGGAAACAGCCTAAGTGCCCATCAGCAGATGAGTAGATTAAAAAACAGTGATACATCTACACAATGGAATACTACGCTGCGGTAAAAAAGAAGGAACTTTTATCATTTGTGACAGCATGGATGGACATGGAGAGCATTATGCTACATGAAATAAGCCAGTCGGAGAAAGATAAATATCACATGATCTCACTCATTTGTGGAATATAATGAACAACATAAACTGATGAATAAAAATAGATCCAAAGACAAAGGAACAATAAACAGACTGTCCAACCTCAGAGGGAAGGCAGGGGAGAGTGGGGGGTCGGGTAAGAGATCAACCAAAGGACTTGTATGCATGCATATTAGCATAACCAATGGACACGGACACTGGGGCAGTGGGGGCTTGTCCTGGGGTGTGGGAGTGGCCAGGAAGGGGTCGGTTGGGGAAAAAGAAGACATATGTAACACTTGAAACAATTAAAAAGAAAAGAAAAACAACAAACACAGGAGATCCTATAAAAACACATACACACACACTCAATAAATGTTGGCACTTTGTGTAAAAAAAAAAAAAAAAAAGAAGCAGGACCCAAAAAGCACATCTTATGAAAAGTAGGAATGTAAAAAGTATGAAGACTATGGTTTACAAGTATATATGAATTGCCCTCTCAGAGGCTGCGAAGGAGATAACATGAAAATGCAATTAAATTCAGCCAACAGTTATTGAGTGGCTGTTACCTGCAAGACACTGTAGCAAACGAAGTACCATCCCTCTCCTCCAGCAGCACAAAATATGATGCAGGATATGGATGCAGATACACAAATAATTGTATCATAAGTCAGACTGATGGTTGCAATAACACAGACATGACAACAGCTAAGTGAGCATAGAGGAGTAAAATAATTGCTGGATTTTAGGGTAGGAAAATGAGGGAAGGCTTCATATAAAAGGTGACATCTGAACTGTGTCCTAAAAGACACAAAGGAGTTTACTGTCTATAAATGGGGATTATGTAGTTATTCACCATTTAATATTCTCCTTCATCAAACCACCATTCATTCTCTGCCTTTCTCTGCACTGCTTTGTAATCTGCCTCATCTGACCATTCTTGGTTGTTGGCTGGCTTCTAGTTGAGTTTGGTCCATCAAAGACATTTTCTGGAGATTAGAGGGCAGGAGGAGAGAGAGTTTAGGATGCTTATTCACTACCCCCTCTCTGGTGTAACAGTGGCTGCAGCCCGCCCTGCCTGCAGCTCCTGCTGATGACCCTCTCTCTCATGGCTCCAGCTGTCACTGAGCCGTGGTAAAACTATTTCATGCCCTTGGCCCCCTCAACCCTAGGAAAGGTTAAAGCTTCTCACTCTGCTAGTCTCTGATATCTCAACCATTCTTGTGGCTTCCCTTGATTGTATTGTACCTCAATAATCCACCTCTTTATTTGAACCATCTGAATTGAAACCAGTTCTAGACAGACAGAATAGTATAAGTAAAAGCAAGAAGGAATACCTGTCATGATTCACAACTAAATTCTGGGGAACATCATGGAGTGGAAATCTAGGATAGAGGAGGGTGGTTTTAGACAATGGGAGCCAGACTGTGAGGGTTTTACTAAAGAATTTGGATTTTATCCTTGTGTAAGGGTGATTCAATGGCTGTTATTGAGTGGATACAATCAACTCTGTGTTTCAGAAAACTCCTTCTATTACCATGGGGAGGATGAAATGAAGAGGAAAAAGACTGAAACCAGGGAGGCCAGGTAAGAAGTTATGCAATAAAGATCTAAAATGGGAGAATGGATTTGAAATTGGTCAGCAATAAAATCTACAGGGCATGGTAAGTAAGTGAATGAGGGGCAAAGCAGGAGAAATTTTTATGGATGACTTCTAGGTCTCCAGCTTGGGAGAATGCAAGCATGGGAGCCCTATGAACAAGGAAGAAGAGGTTCTTAGAATTGGGATCATAAGCTTAATTTGGACCACCTAGAAAGTGAAGTGCTGTGGAGCATTCAAGCTGAGATACTCAGCAAAGAGCTGGAAATTTAGGTATATGTATCAGGAATAATGTAATAACTGAAGATAAAAGTATTATCTTTGACTCTCAAAGCTCTAGAATATCTACTTTGACTCTCAAAGCTCTAGAATATCTACTTTTATCTTCACTTATTACATTATTACTTTTATCTTCAGTTATTACTCTGAGTTCTGCTGAACTTGAGAATCATCTGAGCAGCATTTAGATAATAAATGCCAAGGTCCAACCCCAAGTCAATTAAATTCAACTTCTGGATGGGATCAGAAATCAGATTTAATTGTTATGTATTTAATCAGAGTTAATCTGGGTTTGTATTGTAAAAGAGTTCCTCAGGTAATTCTTATCCTATATAATAAAAAGGTAATATGCAAATTGACCCTAATGGCAGAATGACCAGAACGACCACTCGACCAGTCACTATGAGGTGCACTGACCACCTCTCGGTCCCTTTCCCCAGCCAGCAGGCTCCCATCACCCAGTGGCAAACAGGGTACTGGGAGTGAGTGTCAAGGGATGCAGGTGGCGCCAGGTCAAGGCCCCCACCCCACCAGTTGCCCCACACACAGAGAGCAACCTGCAGCAGGGGTGGGACCAACAAGCAGGCGGAACAGCCGACCTCTCGGTCCCTCCCCTGTCCATTAGGCTCTGATCACCTGATGGCAAACAGGGAACCAGGTGTGGATGGCAGCAGAGGGTGGCAGCCGGGGAAGATGGCCCTGATCATAGGCCAGGCCTAGGGACCATACCCGCACACGAATTTCATGTGCCAGGCCTCTAGTATGTATCCATATTGAGAAGCAGATGTTGATCCAGAGCAAACAGAAGCAACTAAGAATGGACACTTGAGGACATCAGCATTTAAGGTATGGATGTGGGAGATGATAAAGAGTGACAGATAAAGATAAAGGCAGTCAGAAGAATTTATCAGGAGAGTACGTAAGCACATCACATGTCAAGGAGGTAGAAGAGAATGAGAGGAGGCCACTGCATTTGGTGAATAGGAGTCATTACCGATCTTTGGGAAAGCAGTTTTAGTAGCTGCAGAAGCCAAGTTACAATAGCCATGGGGCAGATTTCAGATGAGGACTTGAAGGGAAGGAATGTAAACTACTCTTTCAAGAAGCGTGGCACAATAGGTAGGAGAAAACAGCCAGTAACTTAAAAAGAAAGAGGGGTAAGAGAAAGTTTTGTTTGATTTTGAGATAGAGCGCATTAGTTGACTAGTAAGGAAATATTAGATTGGGAGAGAATGAAGATACACATTAGAGAAGGGGTTACTGGCAGAGTGGGGCTACAGAGAAAACGGGAGTGGGTAACATCATTATTAGTGGAGTCAAACCAGGAAAGGAATACCAAACAGATAAGCTTCAAGTTAAGAAAAGTTGAAAGAGTTCAGGCCATAATCATAATGAGGTAGATGATATGGGTGACTGCAGAGAGCAAAGAAAGTAGAAGGAAGAGGGAAACAGGGCAGAAAACACTTATTAGAGCTTTCCATGTGCCAGGCACCATGCTGACATTCTCTCAACTTACCCCAATCAGTAATTAAATGTGCTTTTGGAGGACAAATGTTGTCAGATGGGATAAGAAGCAAAATGGGCCTGTTCTGGCCAATTTCAGCCATTTAGTCGACTTGCTCCTCTAGTACTAATACTAATGAGTGGCTCTTTAAAGGTTGGCCTGCAATTTGTTTTAAGTTAAATGCTCATTTCTAGCTGAATGGGACAAGATTTCAGTTATGATAATATTCCCTTAGTTTAGTTTAAAGGAAAAAGCTATAGAAGAACATTTAAGAGAAAAAGCCTATTATTGAGAATACTCCATTAGTGAGGGCAGTGAGATGGGGTTTCCAAAAGATAGTGTTTAATGATCCAAGTTAATAGCAATCAATAAATATTGAGGGAGTGGAATTAACCTGCATATTTTAAATTTCTCTTTTAAATGTAAAACATGTAACTTTAGATTACAAATCTATCAAGGGCTAGGACTGTCCCACCTCTTTCTACAATGGCTGGGCAATTGTGTGAACTCAGTGGATATCAACTGAGGATCGAGCCATCCTACATTCCCAGACCCTCCCATTATTATCCATGCTCTGTGGTGTAGGCCAGTAACGTAGCAACCTAGATGGCTTCCAATTTTCCAGATGCAAATGGAGCCTCTACATGGGAAATGTGTGACATTGGCTGCCTTTCCTCTTGGAAACACTTTCCAATGTGGGATCAGTATATTCAGAAGTAGCTGCCTAGGATTTCCTTCATTGTCTTCCCAGTGAACCAAGTTGGGACTGGTATAGCTGTAAAGAAAGGCGGGAAATTTGACCAACCTGACTGAATAAGCCTCAGAGGACCCTAGAGGAAATCCTTCAGATGCCAGGAATCCAATGGGAATGAAGGTGGAAATGAGGTTGCATGAGGCTGGGAATGGCTGGGATGAAGTTAGGCTATAGCACCTCTACCTGGTGCTCCACGGTTTGACTACTGAACCACTATGAATTGTTTCCTTGCCATAGGCTGCTAAGCCCTGCCTCAAAAGACAACTTCATTCCATCCCTATCCCATTTATATTTATGTCTAGCCTACTTACAAAAGACGGATTTCAGATGATGGGGCCTTTCCCTCTGAAAGGGGGAACCCAGAACAGCATGTAGCTTTTAAGTTCTGTGGAGAATGGATCCTGGTTTACATCGCTCATCTCTATGATTTTGGCTTCAAGCACAGGGCCTAGTACATAAGGTAATTGGAGCTCACTAGAGAACTATTAAATATTTGAACTTTGCTCATATGATTATGCTTTCTTGTGTCTCTCCAAATTATTTTCATTTGTTTAAAAATGTCACAATAGTGTTTTTAAAAGTACAACTCTATTTTTTTCATAATTCTTTACTTGGAATAGTCAAAGAAAAATTTTGATGCTATAAGAGCCATTCTGTAGACACACAGACATTTGCCTACTCCTCCCATATACTTATTTTGCTAGAGTTTTGGAAATGCTCTAACATAGGTGCACTGAGGGAGTACTAATCTGAAACTCCAGGGCTTTCTATCCTCTGTTTCCTAAATAAATAGCTTTCAAGTGAAATTACTATGGCTAGAGGATCTTCAAGAGTTATATTACCTGACATTTACTTAATGCATTTCTTTAGGGGAGTCTCCATTTCTCTCACAGAGTCTGTTCTTCTCCATTACATACTGGGCAAGTAGATACAAGACAAACATTTTCATTTCATCTCTATTCTAAAAGGTCAAAAATCAGACAAAATCAGAAATAGAACCAACAATTTGACTTTATTGCAGATTTCATCCCTTTTCATCTTCATCCACTGGGCCCCTGTTCCTGGTGGCTGGGATTAGAGACAACTAGCTTGAAACAAGCATCAGTTCTTTTTCAGCCTCTTCCTTAGCAGCCCACCTTTTTAGGTGTGTGTATGAGTATGTGTGTGTGACTGTGTGTGTGTGTTAAACCTGACCAGAGGATATTTTTCCATTGATTTTATTTTGTGTGTGTGTGTGTGTGTGTGTGTGTGTGTGCACGCTTATTTAATAATACTTTTCTGTTGTTTTTTAAAAAATATATATTTTTTAATCTTTATTGTTCACATTATTACAGCTGTTCCTCTTTTTCTCCCCCATAGCTCTCTTCCACCCAGTTCCCACCCCACCTCATGCCCTTACCCCCAACACTGTCCTCATCCATAGGTGTATGATTTTTGTCCAGTCTCTTCCCGCATCCCCCACACCCCTTTCCCCCAGAGGATTGTCAGTCCACTCCCTTTCTATGCCCCTGATTCTATTATATTCACCAGATTATTCTGTTCATCAGATTTTTTATTCACTTGATTTTTAGATTCACTTGTTGATGGATATGTATTTGTTGTTCATAATTTTTATATCCTTACCTTTTTCTTCTTCCTCTTCTTAAAGAATACCTTTCAGCATTTCATATAATACTGGTTTGGCGGTGATGAACTCCTTTAGCTTTTTCTTATCTGTGAAGCTCTTTATCTGACCTTTAATTCTAAATGATAGCTTTGCTGGGTAGAGTAATCTTGGTTGTAGGTTCTTGCTGTTCATCACTTTGAATATTTCTTGCCACTCCCTTCTGGCCTACATAGTTTCTGTTGAGAAATCAGCTGACAATTGTATGGGTGCTCCCTTGTAGGTAACTAACTGTTTTTCTCTTGCTGCTTTTAATATTCTCTCTTTGTCTTTTGCTCTTGGCATTTTAATTATGATGTGTCTTGGTGTGGTCCTCTTTGGATTCCTTTTGTTTGGGGTTCTGTGCGCTTCCTGGACTTGTAAGTCTATTTCTTTCACCAGGTAGGGGAAGTTTTTGGTCATTATTTCTTCAAATAGGTTTTCAGTATCTTGCTCTCTCTCTTCTTCTGGCACCCCCATAATTCAGATGTTGGTACACTTGAAGTTGTCCCAGAGGCTCCTTACTCTATCTTCAAGTTTTTATATTCTTTTTTCTTTTTGCTTTTCTGGTTGGGTGTTTTTTGCTTCTATATATTTCAAATCTTTGACTTGATTCTTGCGATCCTCTAGTCTGCTGTTGGATCTCTGTATATTATTTTTTATTTCAGTCAGTGTATGCTTAATTTCTAGTTGGTCCTTTTTCATATCCTTTAGGGTCTCACTAAATTTATTGGCCTTTTCTAGAAAATTCTTGAAAAACCTTATAACCGTGGTTTTGAACTCTATATCCAGTCATTTGGTTTCTTCCATTTCTTTCATTTGTGATCTGTTTCTTTGTCTTCGCATTTTGGTTGCTTCCTTGAGTTGATAGAGTGGCTTTGTGTGCTAGGTGTCCCATAGGGCCCAGTGGCTCAGCCTCCCCAGTTCCCTGAGGTGGACACTCTTGGTGCACCCCTTTGTGGGCTGAGTGCATAGTCTTGTAGTAGTTAAGCCTTGATTGTTGTTGGTCTTACTGGGAGGAATTGACCTCCAGGCCAATTGGCTGTGTGGATCAACTATGTGTACTATGGGAGAACTTCTATGCTAGAGACACCCTTATGAGGCAAGACTTGCTTCAGTGGGGCTTTGGTGCTCACTGAGTCTGCCCCCTGAGTGTGTCTCTTATGGATCTGAGGAGTTGTAATCTGGATGGTCCCACTCTGACCCCTGGGTACACTGGCTCTTGGATCTCCAAGAAGGTGCTAATTTAGCCTCTGCCTGAGGCCACCCAGCAGGAGCTACAGAGAGATCTGCAGATTCCTCTTCTTTGTTTGGGTTTTGGAGGTGCCCAGATGAGGCCCAGCTGTGAAGCAATGCAAGCTGCTGTGGGGCCTTGGCCCTTCTTTTGGATGTTCTGGGTCTCACTGACTCAGCTGCAGTTTGTTAGGTAAGTTTAGTTTGCAAAGGACCAGGCCATTCATATGCAAAAGCCTTTGCACACAGCTTGGATGCGGCAGAGTCTCAGGGTGGAGCAAACAGCAATGGCTTCCCCTCATCCCTGCCCTAAGAGGCCCCCGGGTCTCAATGACCTGTGGTAATCGCTGCAAGCACCTCTGAGAGAAAGCTGCCCTTGAGTTTCACCCACTGACAGACAGTCCAGTTTCTCCCCAAATGAGTCTGGGTCCCCAGAGTCTTGCCCGGAACTGGAGTTCAGAGCAGTTGGGAGCTTGTGTCTCCCTCCCGCTTGAAAAAGACAGCCGCATACTCAGTTGCCAGCCCTTTCCACATGCACCTCCGTACCTCTGCACTTGGCTTCCGCAGCTCCTCTGAGTCTCAGTGTGCTTTTCTCTTCCCTTCTAGTTGTAGAATTTCCACTTAGCCAGCCTTCCTGTGGTTCTGGATGATGTCCGTTTTGTCTTTTAGTTGTAGTTTTAAAGTGGTTGTGGGAGGCAGCAAGTTCAGGTGTTTACCTATGCTGCCATCTTGGTTTCTCCTTCCATTGATTTTAGATAGAATGGAAGGAAGGGAGGGAGAGAAACATCGACGAGAGAGAGAAACATCGACATGAGAGAGACACATCACGCATGCACCCATACCAGGGGCCGGGGATCAAACCTGCAATCCAGGTACCTGCCCTTGACTGGAAATCAAACCCACGACCCTTAGGTGCACAGGCCGATGCTCTAACCACTGAGCACCAGCCAGGGCAGCAGCCCACCTTCCTAATTCATGATTATATTGGCTCAGTAGAATGACTCCCAAACTATAATAACAAGTATAGTAACTTAGTTTTATATAAGATCTTTCATACAGCTCCATTATAAAATGCATTGCCAACTTAAGAGTTCTAGAATTACAGAGCAGCACTGCTGAACTAAATAATAAGTAACAGCTGATACTAATAATTAGCTTAATTTATGGTCTAGTAGTAGAACTGTCACAACTGAGGCAGCTTTCCCTCCGCCCCTCGTCTCCCTGTCTTTCCTTCCTCCTCCCTCCATCTTTGGCAACAGCAACCAAGTGAAGTGTTGAGATTGACATATTAGTCATTCTAAAGTCAAGTCACTTCTTCCTTTACGCTGTAACTTTATGACCTTATTATATCAAGAATTTCCAACCTTTTTGAAGTTGTATCACCTCATCACCATTCAATTTCACAACTGCTTCTCCTGGTGCCATGTCCTTTGTGAGAGGGGTGCACTAGGATAGATTGAAATCTCATGAGAACTTGCAACAACCTTGCTCTTTGCAAAATTAAGGGTGGCAATTACTGCTCTACCTGGTAACCGCCTTTTTAATTGAATTTATTTGGGGTGACACTGGTTATCAAAAATATACAAGTTTAAGGTACATAATTCTGGTAACCTTGTAGAGAGGGTTCTCTTCTCCACTTAAGCCAAGGCACTAAAACTCAAACACATCAGCAGCAGTCCTATTGAGAATGACTGTTTCCCAGTGTCTGTGCAGCGGGGGTGGGGAATGTCTGGCCCGTGAAATCATTTGGTCTGGCCCAGCCACGGCATTAGGGGTGAGTTGACCAAATATAGCAGGCTAATTTTTAAGTTGACAATTTTGTATGACCCATGAAGGATGTTATAAATATCCAAATGGCCCTTGGCAAAAGAAAGGTTCCCCACCTTGGCTGTACAGGTAGTTTTCTATGGACACTCTGACCTCACCAGTAATTAGAAAGAATTCAAGAATGTTCTTACATAAACCTGATCTAAAAATCCATGCAGCTAAATTTAACGCAGATGCCCATTTCATTACATTTATTAATCACTGATCTCTCTATCTACTGACTCCTAGGCTCTATGATCTGAAGCAGGAATATTTTCCTATGGTCAAAATAATGTAACCTGGTGACCAAACTCTCCAGGGCCAACAAAGCTGCTGCTTCTGTAAGATATATTCTTGGCACCAAAACGAATTAGGACTTGGAGGCTTTTTATATTTCTGCTGCAGCATGAGGGGTAATTGTCAGTGTCCTCTGTGCTCTGATAAAATTGCCAGCTTACCTGAATGAAATGTATTTTAATAACACTCCAGGCTGGGATGGGGGCACTGAGCAGAAAGCAGCACTAACATTTTTATGCGCCTTTTATTATTGCATAAAAGTGATTAACTGACAATTTATTGCTAGCTTAAGACATGAAAACAATTAAAATGAACATAAAAATCTAACATTGCCAGACTCTTCCAGACTACCTGAGAGTAACTGACATATCCATCTTTCTCCTGCTCACATGAATCTCTTTATAGGAACTCACCTCGCTCTCTCTAATACCTCTCTACAAAGAGGTAACAGCCGGACCCGTGTCTGAGTCCCATCAAGCATGGAGCTGTCTTTTTGCCAGGGGAAGAGTTGTTCTGAAGATGAGCTTGTCCACTGTTAACCGAAACATAAAAGGCCAAAGTGAGAGGCAACAAGCCTTTGAGATCCAAAGGAATAGCTAGCTTTTCTGGAAACACTGATTCATGCAGAAACCTAAATAGTGTTCCAATAAGAAGTGAAAGCAAAGGGTATTTATGAGAAAGGGGCAGGGAACAATTATAGGAATAGAAGGAAGAAATTTCTATAGATGCAGCTAAGCTAACATAGTGATGCAAATTCTAAAGAATGTCTTTCATTTTCAGTTCCTGGTCATAGCAAACAGTTATTTGGAATACAGTGCTGCGTTAGGCTGAGTCCAAGGTTATTTTGCCCAGTTTTAACATTCCAAAGGTTTGAGGCATGAGAGACGCAAGGTAGTTCCTCTGGGATGGCAGCTCTGACTCTATTTTAAAGGGGCTCTGTTTATATGATTTTTCACATTGCTATTAAAAAAAAAATCAGTGCTCTCTAACTGTGAACTGAACCAAGAGAGATTTCCAGTTCTAGCTTCTTGCCACCATATATTCTTCCTGATTTTGTTTGGCTGATACCACCATGAAAACAGAAGGCTTCTGACAACTGTCCCCCTGATCCAACTGAAGTGCAATATCTGCTAAAGAAACAACTCACTCTGGAAAACCATGTTGGGCAAATAGAATAGGAAATTTCCTTCTGCAGAAAGATTTTTGGTTTTAACCCTTTTCTTTCCCAGAATGAATATAGGCCTTTTAGATTCTTAAACTCAAAGAGGGTATACATCCCTAAGAGTCAGTGTCTGACAAATGTGAATTTAAATACCAGTGGCACCACTACAAGGCTCTCTGAACCTATTTCATCATCTGTAAAAGGAAGCCAAGTCCAGTGAAGGCTGTTGGTATTTCTGCTCCATTCTTTTCTTTCTTTCTTTCTTTCTTTCTTTCTTTCTTTCTTTCTTTCTTTCTTTCTTTCTTTCTTTCTTTTTTAATATATTTTTATTGATTTCAGAGAGGAAGGGAGAGGGAGAGGGAGATGGAAACATACATCAATGATGAGAGAGAATCTTTGATTGGCTGCCTCCTGCATGCCCTCCACATGCAATCCAGGCATGTGCCCTTGACTGGAATCGAACACGGGGCCCTTTAGTCCACAGGCTGATGCTCTATCCACTGAGCCAAACCGGCTAGGGCTCCTGCCCCATTCTTGCTATTCACTTCCATTCCTTGACTATGGTGATTATCAGCCTGAATTTTACTGCTCACAATATTTGCCACATGTACCAAACCAACTAGTTTAATTATGACAGTATGAGTTGGTAGAAAATAATTTTTTGGAAGTGATCAGATTGCTTTTTTTTCATTTCCTGGGCTCATTTTAGCAGGTATGTCCGAGGAACTAGGCCAAGTCCAGGGTACTCAGTCCTCACTGAGTCTTGGGATCCCTCATCTTCCAACTTAACAAATGACCCTAGGTGTTTATTAGTTACTGAAGTAAACCATTACCATGAGCAAACAGCACTTATTGTAAAGCAATAAACAACAATAAATCCTGCCCTTATCTAACTTCATTGCTTTAAACCCCAGACCTACAGGGAATAGTTAGGTTATAACTCACAGTTGGTTAAGATTGATGATTTATATGCACTCTAGTCCAGCTCTCCTTGAAGAGGCAGCAGTGCAAAGTACCAAGTCTGGAAGGTCCAATAACTCATATCATGGTCACCTTAGGTCTTTCATTAGGGACAGGGGAGAAAAGGGAGAAGAAGAAAAAAATCTTAGGTTTATTCAGACACCTTTTTCCCAGGACATATGAGTATGCAACACAATAAAATAAATGGAAAACTCATAGTTGTCCAGTTAAATATGGCAGGTTGAACATTCACATTTATCTCTATTCTCACAAACAAATTCAGCAAAGGAATTTTTTAAATGGTGTGGAAGAAAAGGGGCATTATAATAAATCCAACCAACCGAAAGTAACTTCACTGGGCAATCTAAATTCATAACCAGGCAGGTCATGGTGGGTAGTCACGCCCCAGGCCTTTAACTTTCCTAGTAAAAGATTATCTTTGCTTAAGGAAGCCCTGTCCGTTGTTTCTGGACAATGGACACACCTTTGAAATACCTCCTTTTAAGACCCCTCAGACATGTAACCATCCTCAAGAGAATATATAAATTTGTTAACTATCTTGTAATCCAGTCCCAGCCTTGCTTTCTCCCACCTTCTAGTAATCTTTCTTATGTTCCCTCCTTAATTCCAAATGCATGAAAGATACTGCACAACTGTCATTCATTGGAGCAATTGGGCTCTTGCTTCCTGGAAATGTCCTCAGTTTGGATCAAGTAATTTTTTAAACTTTTTTATTGAATAAAAATTTTATTGAATTTTTATTTTTATTGAATTTATATGATATTGGTTAACAAAATTATATAGGTTTCAGGTGTACAATTCTATAATACATCATCTGTATTATTATATTGTGTGTTCACCACCCCAAGTCAAGTCTCCTTACTCAAATAAATTATTAAATAAAAATGTTCTGCAAATTTGGACCTGCTTATATCAACAATAACATAAACCCACTAAAAACTAAAAGAACACTAGACAAAGACACAGCAAAAGAAGAGAAAGAAACAATATTCAGAGAAAGCTGAAGCCTAAACCTTTAGGAGAAACAAATCAATTAGAGTCTCAGAATCCCAGGAAGATGCAAGATACTGGGGCCCATAGATATCTCCAAAGGTTGTAGTTCTGGGCAGGCCTAGAAATAGGAGGGTTGGTTGAAAGTTTGTATAACACTCATTTAGATCACTTTGGTTGTCTTCCTAAACCCTCCCTCCCTGCTAGGCAACTGCCTAACTACACTCCTTCAAGATTATGTTCATAGAGAGACACCAGACACAACTTGAAGAGGGGTGGACGGTGGCACTGAAGACAGTCTGCATACTGACCCCTTCCCACAATTGTCTTACGGCACATTAGCAGCTGGGCTTAGAGCTTCAAAGGGCAAACTGAAGGATTGTTCTCTGAGAAAACTGATAGGCCCTAGAAAAGAAAAACTGGGGTCCACTAGTTGACTTTGTTCCCACCAAAGGTGTCCAGATTAGCAAATAAAAATACACACTCAGGTAGATTTGAATTTCAGATAAACAATAGATAATTTCTTGGTATAAATATGTCCCATGCAATATTTGAGACATACTTACATTAAAAAGTTATTTATTGTTTATCTAAAATTTAAATTGAACTGGGCATTCTGTATTTTACCTGGCATCTCTACTGCCCACCTCAAATTCCTGTTGCCTTCTTAGTGCCTCATTCTTACACAGGAACAACAGCTGTTTCTTTTTACTTTTTAAAACGTGACTACTAGAAGTGTTCAAATTACATATGTGGCTATACTCTATTTTAACTGCACAGCACTGCTCTAAAGATAGTCCCGTCTTTTCAAATCAGATTGCAAGCTTTTGTTAGGCAGAGTTTGGAGATAAGAAAAATGGGATTGGAGAGGTGAGAGGAAAGAGAGGGGATGAATGAAGAAGGGAAATAAGTGCACGGTCTGGGTATTGGTGGCAATTTGGGGGTTTGGTAGGTAAAAGTCTCTGTCAGATGCAGATTAAAGAGAGAAATAGGAATTTGAGACGTGTCCTCCGGGTTATGAATCAGATTCTCTTTAGTGTCCTTTTAGAGATTTGCATCTCTAAAGATTGTAATACAGGTTTAATTTCTTCTTGGCTTCTGTATTACCTTCTTTGATTAAGATTCTGGGAAACTGAGCCTCCTGAGGGCCTCAGGATTTATTCGGGTTACTTTCTTCTTCTAAATATTCATTGAATGAGTCCACAAAGCTCTTTTGGACTTTTCTTTCCATTGCTTTTCCCCATTCTCTCCACGCTTCCAATTGGGGCCCAGGGTAACAAAATGAGGATAGGTTAGTTGCTCAGTGCTGGAAGGACCCCTCTAGATTCTCAACCTCACCTCTCCCCACCCCATCTCCTGCCCAGTTAGACTTCACAGAGCTTACCTGTGGGATTGACAAGTAACCTATGATCACATTCTAAAGGAGGTCTCGTCCCGTTGAGGTTTTCTTATCTACTAGGCTCTTTCTTAAAGATGAAGAATCATTTGCTTAACAAGATACCTCTGACCAACTCCAAGTATGCCCGACTTCCTCAAGCTCAGATTGCTCAAGGACACACAACCTTTCCTTCCTTCCATTTCCCCTTTCTTCAGCTCTTCCCTTTCCCCTAACTTTCCTTTCTAGTTCTCTCCCAGCACATGGCCTTTCCTCTCCCTCCCTTCCCCTTACAGAAAGAGTCTATATCCTCTATAGAACCAAAGTGTGTGTGCAGAGCCAGTTGGCATTTTAAGACTTTAGCTGGCTATAGAATGAAAAATTGATTAAGAATTTCAATCTCCCAGATGTAGCTGGAAAGTCCAGGATATGTTGAGGAGGGGAAGCCCTTATGTGGGATTCTAAAAGCATAACATATTGGTAAATGCTTAATTTAATTGGATACGGTAAGCCTTTTCCATAGTCTATTCTGAGGGATCCTTTGGTTCACTTGCCACTACTCAACAAAGTGACGCTTTCAAAAGGACACAGAGCTGTGGCAGGCTATATGCTGAGAACTCTTTCCGGTGGACTGTTGTGTATATTCTAGCAGTAACCTATAGTAACATCATGATCGGAGAATAAGACTTTCTAAGGATTTATTTTCTCTGCAAAATAACACTAAAGCAGTAGAGGAAAAGCTTGCATAACAGCTTTCTAGTGCCCAATCTTTCCAAAGCTGGTTCATTCAAGTCTCACCTTAAATGCCTTTCTGAAGACCCAGTCTATAAGAGCAATTCCACAGCCCCATTTACTCTGCATAGCAAGACAGTGTGACACTTTCTTCATAATACTTGCCATTACCTTAAATGTTCTTGTTTAGTAACTGTCTTCCCTGAGAGACCATAAACTCCATAGGGTGGGAATCTTGTTCTATATTGTGCTGTCTTTAATGTTTGTCACATACTAGGTGCTCAATAGTTACTTGTTGAGTGAACCAGTGAAGGAATGAGTGAGTGAGCAAGGAAAGAAACATGCCTGGCCTTAGGAAGGGAATCATGCCCCCCTTTGCTTTTTAGGGGGGACAGGGGAACTGCAAGTACTCAGCACTCATCAGAAATTGCAGAAAATTCTGGTGTCAGATGTGTACTAGACTTATTGGGTCATCACTTATAAGTTATATAAATGTCTAATCACTCTGTTATACACCTGACACTAATATCGTATGTCAACTGTAATTTAAAAATTATAATAAAATATAAAAATTTAAAAATAAATTAAAAAAAATAAAATCATAAGGAAGAGAGGGAAAAAAGCAAAGAAAGAGCCACAGCAGTTGAGGGCCTTGCAGGTGGGCTGCCCTACATATCTAAAAGGGCAGTATCTTTAACCGAACTTTAACTTTGTCTTTAACTGGAAATGATACCTCAATCATTTTATTTCTAACTGAATGTGGCCAAAAGAGTAGAATACCCCAGCAAAGTTCTTGCCAAAATGATTAGAATAGATGGAGAAAAGATTAATGTGAAGTTGATCACTCTAAACTCCAAAAGGTACATACTGTACCTGGGAACACAGCCAAAGCAAGAGGTGTGGGTGTGGACTGCAAGCCCTCAGGTGTAAGTTCTGGCTCAAAGAGAAGGCATGTGTGGGCCCAGAGATAATGTGACATTGTAGAAAAATGAAAATAATTGGATCATTAATGATGTAGCTACACCTAGATTTTAAGGAGGACTTGGGCCCATTAGGAGGGTCATCCCAGATTTTTTGGGGGCAAGATTTCAAACAGAAATGTGTGTGGTCCTGTAGCACTCTACTGAGAAGGGCATAAACCTAGGTGAGCCTGTCTGGACCAAGCAGACAAAGGCAGGTCAACGGGCCTTCCCACCCTTCAAGTGAAATACATGGAAGTGCCTAATGGGGTGGGGGCAGGACGGGCTGCCAGCTGGGGTCTGCTCTGTTGAGGCAAAAAAATGCTGAGAAGGATGAGAGTGCCTTGCACTGGCATGAGCTCTTAACTCTTCAAAACGGCTTCAGGTCTATTGTCTCATTTTACCCCCATTTTAAACCTGTGAGGTTGGGAGGACAGCTGCTGTTTTCATAGCCATTTATAAACATGGAGACTAAGCCACAGGAAGTTTGTGGCTTATAGATAGTCAACTTGCTGAAAACAGTAGGAGAACCAGTGCTTTTTCTCCACCAGGTTTCTAAAAATGTGGAACCTCTGTATTAGAATCACCTGGAGAGCATGTCTAAAATGACCCACCCTAGGAATCCTTAATGTCTGAGGTCATGGTCCTGCAATCTGCATTTTTATTATGAATTCCAGGGCATTCTTATGCATACTAGTTAGTTATCCTGACAATTACCACCCTTAACTCTAAAACAATTTATAATCCACTGAGTCATTAGCTCAATTTTGAGCTCATCTATTCCTATGTCTTTTTCTCAGTTGTGTTCCCGCTTAGAACGGAAACACAGGGATTTCCTTAGAAGAGAGGGTTGTGTAGTTGTAAAGAGAAGAGTGAGCACATGTAGATAGGGACTATTTGAAGCTCTAGTAAGAAACACTTGTTAAAAAAAAAATTATAATTAGCCCTAGCCTGTTTGGCTCAGTGGATAGGGTGTTGACCTGCAGACTGAAGGGTTCTGGTTGCGATTCAGGTCAAGGGCACATCCCTGGGTTGTGGGCTTGGTCCCCAGTAAGGGGCATGTAGGAGGCAGTCAATTAATGATTCTCTCTCTTCATTGATGTTTCTGTCTCTCTCTCCCTCTTCCTTCCTTTCTGAAATCAATAAAAATATGTATTTTAAAAAATTATAATTAATTTGCACATTGAAAAACACAGCAAAACCTGGGAATCTACTCTTCAGTGATTAAAGCAACATGCAACCCAATTAGCTGATCCAGTATTCCAGGACTAAACAAACAAACAAAAATAACAAAATAAAAAGCTGACAAAAGAGCTTTAGAGTCACTACAACTGGCAAAACCGAAGCTCCACCGGCAGGCTGGAGGACTGTTGAAACAAGATATGCTGCAACAAGTTCTGGAACAAAATAAAGCAAATACTTTCAAGCAGCTGTTGAAAGTTTACAAAGTAGGGATGGGGGAGGATCTACCACAACATCCAAGTCAATTTACAGAAATACCCAGGGCCAAGAGAGAATGGATTCTTGGGGAGATGGGAGCTGGATTATAATCTATTTTTAGCATAAAATATTGTGAGTTTCTACAAGTCATTAAGAATAGCATCCGTACTTCCATAGTAATCCCTTACATTTATAGAGCGCTTTACGGCTTAAAATCCTCTACAATCACTCTCATGTGATCCCAGAGCACCTTAAAATTGCAATGCCCTTTCACCATACTTCACTACTTATATTTTTATCACTGATCTGCCATATTTATCATCCCCTTTTTCAAGTGAGACAATTCAGGCTCATAAAATTAAGGGATCTGCTGGAGATCACCCAGCTAATTTATAAAGAAGCTTGGAACTCAACATCAGGGCCTTCCCATTTCCACACCTGCCCCCCTATTATTGCTTTTTGCAAATAAATAAAATGTAGCTCAAGCAGTCATAGCATTTGAGGGCTATAAGTCAATCTCCCATTTGGCAACTGAGAAAACTGAAGTACTAGCATTTACAGTAAAATCAAGGCTTTGCCCCAGGTCTCGTGGTTATGAATAGTGCTCTGAAACCAGATCCCCAATTCCTGACCATCCAGTTCAGAGTTTGTTCTATTTTGCCTTGCTTCCTCTCATGGGTAGCTAGATATAAACCACACATGCTAATTTGGAATCCTGGAATAAATGCCTAGGGGGAAAAAAGCCAGGTTCCTGAAGTATGGAAGCCTAACGGATTAAAAATCCATTAAGTCGATTTAAAAGGGTATCAGTGGCTGAAACCGGTTTGGCTCAGTGGATAGAGCGTCAGCCTGTGGACTGAAAGATCTCAGGTTCGATTCGGTCAAGGGCATGTACCTGGGTTGCGGGCACATCCCTGGTAGGGGGTGTGCAGGAGGCAGCTGATCGATGTTCCTCTCTCATCGATGTTTCTAAATCTCTCTCTCTCTCTCCCTTCCTCTCTGTAAAAAATCAATAAAATATATTTTAAAAAAATAAAAATAAATAAAAAGGGTATCTCTGGCCTATTGTAGTTAGTGGCTTTAAAAGCTTGGGACTTTTGGCTTCTCACACCTTGATATTATAATCAATATACTTGACACAGTAAGCAGGGCAGAAATATTTGCTTTGTGTTGTGCCCAGATTTCTCTTGTTGGTGTAGTTGCCTGTAATTCCAGATAATGACAGGGCTGGAAGAGCAGTTTTATGTTAGAATTTGGTAAAAAGAAGAGAATGATGGAAAGGAAAATGCATTCTACAATTACTAGTTAAAAAATAATAAAATAAAATAATAAAAAATAAATGAAATTACTAGTTACTAGACGCTGCATGAGGACTAGCCCTAGGACAAAAGGTAAAATGAGTGTGCTTTACGGGAAAGTGAACAGTATCTGTACACCCATGTTCATAGCAGCATTATTCACAATAGCCAAAAGATGGAAGCAACCCAAGTTGTGTGGAGGGAGCAACAGATGATGAATGAACAAGCAAAATGTGGACTACTGTATGGATGGGGTATATCCATACAAGACAGCCTTTAAAAGGAAGGACATTTTCACACATGTTACAACATGGATGAACCCCAAAGGCATTACGCTAAATGAAATAAGCCAGTCACAAAAGAACAAACACTGTATGGTTCCTCTTATATGAGGCTCTCAGAGTAGTGAAATGCATACAGAAAGTGGAAAGGTGGTTGCCAGGGGCTGAGGAAAGGGAGAATGGGAAATTAGTGTTTAACAGCTTTAGAGTTTCAAAAAAAAAAAAGGAATGTGCCTTGGTTTTTGGTTTTTGGTTTCTTTCCGCATTTCTTATAGGCAGGAGGGTTCTATGTTCTTGGGACAACCCAGAGACTCCAGTTCAAGCTCTAGATTTTTTCATTCTTACTCAAAATTTTCACTGAAAACTGCACTGGAGGAAACAATAACACAAATCCAGAAGGTGGAACATTCTATAAGACAGATGGCCTGGCCTCTTCAAAAGTCAGTGCCCCTAAAAAGAAAGGATGAGAATGGTACTCTAAATTTAAAGAGACATAATCAAACACAATGCATGAGTAAACTATGATTGGCTCCTAGCTGGGGGAAAAAACACACACACAAAAAAACAAAACAACAATTCTAAAAGACATTTTGGGAACAACAGAAAAAGTAAATATCAACTCAGTATTGGATAATATTTAAAAATCACTGTCAATTGTTTTGGATGTGGTATTATTGCTATGTAGGAGAATCTCCTTATTTGGAGGAGCTACAAGCTGAAGTATTTAGGGGTGAAGTGTCATGAAGCTTGCAACTTACTTTCAAATGATTGAGGGAAATGTGTATATACTCCCCCCCCCCGCAACACACACACACACTAGCAAAATAACAACCAAAAATGTGTTCATTGTATTACTTTTTCAACATTTGTGTATACTTAATAGTGTTTATTATAAAATGCTTAAAAATTGAGAATTTTTGGGTTAATAAATATTAAATCCTTAATTGAGAGTTTCTCTGATCAAAACCACCATCATCTCCAGTTATTGAGGGTTTGATGCATAGCAGGCAATTTATAAAACCTTTACAACATACTATCTATAGTAATAAAAGGGTAATATGCTAATTAGAGCGGATAGACCAGACATCTTCTGGACAGTCTTCCGGACAAAGCCATGGTGGTGGGGGGCCGAGGCAGAGGCAGTTAGGGGAGATCAGACAGACAGGCAGAGCAGTTAGGGGTGATCAGGCTGGCAGGAGAGCAGTTAGGGGCATCAGGCAGGTAGGCAGAGGCAGTTAGGGGCTATCAGGCAGGTAGGCAGAGATGGTGAGGGGCAATCAGGAAGGCAGGCAGGCGAGCAGTTGGGAGCCAGCAGTCCTGGATTATGAGAGGACTGTCCAACTGCCTGATTGCCCCTAACTGTCCCTAGGGCAGTTGGGTACCAGGCCTGCAGGGGAGGGCAGTTAGGGGCAATCAGGCTGTCAGGGGAGCAGTTAGGCATTAATCAGGCTGGCAGGGGAGTGTTTAGGGGGTGATCAGGCTGGCAGGCAGAAGTGGTTAGGGGCAATCAGGAAGGCAGGCAGGCAAGCAGTTGGGAGCCAGCAGTCCTGGATTATGAGAGGGCTGTCCAACTGCCTGTTTAGGCCTGATCCTATGAATTTCATGCACCGGGCCTCTAGTTTCATATAATTCTCAAACACAGCCCAGGTAGCTCAGTTGGTTAGAGTGTCATCCTGATACACCAAAATTGTAGGTTTGATTCCCAGTCAAGGCACATACAAGACTCAGCCAGTGAATGCATAAATAAGTGAAACAACAATCACTATCTCTCTCTCATTTTCTCAAATCAACCAATAAACTTTTTTTAAAAAAAGATCTCAAATGCTCCAGAGAAGGACAATTTTTCAAAAATAAATAATTTTCAAACATTCTATAAGGTGGATATTTTTATTAGTCTCACTTTTACAGATGAGCAAACTGAGGTGAAGAGATTAAGTAACTTCTCTAAGATTCCCAGACAGTGATGACAGAGTCGGGAGTGATGCAGTTTGGCTGCAGACAAGGTTACCCCTTCAGAGCTCCTGGGAGCACTAGAGACAATTTTAGGCATTGAGGCAAGCCCATGATGGAGGCATAATGGGACCAGAAAGCCTTTTAGAGCCCGTCAAACCATGGCAAAAGAGAATATTTCAACCAGAGCCCCCCCAAAATAGCTTCTGTCACCTGGATTCTAGTTGTGAATCTGGGCACATGCCCCTCCCAGGGACACTTCAAGTATCTATAGTTGTTATCTCATCTGTAGCCCATGGCAAGTTGAGAGCAAGTATAAATAACTAGTGACTCAGTGCACAGATTCGTGCATATTGAAAGGAAATTAATTAGAAGGTGGCCAGTGGGGCAGGACTGGGCCAGATGGCTGGACATGCCCTAGAGCCAACCTCCCACTGTCCCTCCCCAGCATCTGTGGAGTGAACAGGGTCCCTCTGGCAGGTGGATTCCCTCAGCCTGGCCTGTGTGGATCGGGCCGAAACTGACCCTTCAACATCCTTCGAGGGGTCTCAGAGTGCAAGAGGGCACTCTGCAAAGTTGCTGTCGTACAGGGTGTGGAGCGCAAATGCAAGTGTGCAGTAAACCAGATTCGGGGCCAACAGTGCCCCAGCACCAACATAACCCATGGCTGAAGGTTAATCGCGCAGCCCCATGAGGAATCGGGCTCCCTCACCCGAGAATCAAGAACTGCCGCTTCCAAGTCACTGCAGCTCAGCAGCTCCTGCGTTGAGCGTCTGCTCCTGATGGTCAGTGTGCATCATAGTGACTGGTCGGATGGTTGGACTTAGCATATTAGCCTTTTATATATATAGATATAGATTATTTCTAGTTGCACCTCCAGAACCTTGCCTAAGGCTCCTGACTCTGCTTCACCTGGCTTTAGACAAAAACTACAACAGTTAACATTTATATAACACTTGCTATGTGCCAGCACTCTTCTAAGTGCTTTAAATATACTGACAAATCCCCATAACATGTCATTGGAGTAGGTATGTTATTATCCCCATTTTAGGGATGGAAAAACCAAGGCACAGATTATAAGTGCTGAAGGCTGCCCAGATAACAAGTGAAGGAACCTGATTCCAGCCAGAGTATGCTGGCAGCTCCTGTTAGTTCTGATGAGACCTGAGAGCTGCCCAGTGGCTCTTGGCAGTCCTGGGGAGAACTTGTCTCAGTGCTTGCCCCTGACCATGTGAGTTTAATAAAGTCACCCCCTACCAAACCCCTGAAGAAGGCCACTGTGTAAACCTGTGTTCTGATTCCCTCCTCATCCTAAACGTGGCCTTGTGGGTCGTTCTTACAAAACAGAAATAACTCCCAGGTGGTTTTCCAAGCTAAAAACCTCACCTCACTACTTAACTAGCCTGGAGGTCAAAGCATGACAAGCATCTGCATGAAAGTGCAAAAGGGACATTGGAAGGCCAATGGACCTTGGTATTCAGCAGGGCTGAAATCAGCACCAGTTTACTCCTGCTGTGATTGAGATGGCTCCGGGGGATTTCCTGACCTGATAATC